>OZ018335.1:24823647-26023647 GCA_963969495.1 Ceratothoa steindachneri
TTTTACCTTTTTTTACCGATGAAACTATGGTGAAAATAAAATGATCATGATAAGATAAGATAAGATAGCATACGTGGAGAATGTGGGAGAGAAGGATAGATAGGATTGTTAGAAAATATTGTGTATGGTGTAAGCGTATTGATGGGATGATTATGAGTAGAGTATGATAAATGAAGTGATAAAGTGATGATGGTAATGATTTATGTCAGATTGCTTGCTAAATACTCCTTTTTTCTTTCCTTTTGCCTTTTGGTGTGTAATGTGATTTTCAGGATTCAAGCCTTTGTTTTGTTTTGCTCATTTGAGCGTTTGTATCCTTTGTAATTTTGCTTGGTTTTGTTTTTTGTCCTCCTTGTGCACTTTTTTGTGATTTTTTTAATTATTTTTATTATCTTGTTTTCTCATCTGGTTTCTCATTTTGTTTGTATTTTTCGTTGTCACGTTCGGCTTATTGTATTCTGGGTTTTTTTCTCTAGTTGTGATTACATTTTTGGTAGTCTCTTTCGTGTTTTTGGTTTCATTTATTGTTCTTTTACTGCTTTCGTCGAATCGTTAATTGTATTGGATTCTAGGGATTCCATTTTTCGTTACAGGCATTTTATTTAATTCCTTTTTTCATATTATGTTTTTCAGATTTTCCCACAGTTTCCTTGCGCGGTTCTGTAGGACTATATTTAGGGGTTCCATCGCGGTTCTTCGATGGAGTTCTTCTGATGTTAGATGATCCTGTCTTCTTCTATTTGGAATAAATCTTGTGGCCTGGTTTTGTATTCTTTGGGCTTTTTTAATTTGCGAGTTACTAATTGGATTCGTCGGTATTATTGGTTAGAGTATGTTTAGGGAAACTAGGGTCATGTATAGTTTTCTTTTATTCTTTCCCGAGAGATTACGGAATCTTTTTAGCGCTGATAGGGTTACTTTTGCTTCCCAGATCATTTGCTTTAGATGTTAGATATATTCATTTGTTGTTAGTCTCAGTCCGAGGACACATCTCTCTGTGGTGTATAGATATGCCTTCCCCTCTACCCGTAAAGAGACGAGTTTTCTTCGCTTTACGGATTAATTTAAATTTGTCTTTGTTGGTTTTAATTATATTCTTTTTCTCGTAATCGTTCAGGTTTTTATCTCTCTTGCCATCCTCTGTGTTATGTCTCTGGGTTTTTCTCTGTCGTTGATGATTATTTGTCTGATGTCATCTGTTAGTTGGATCTAGAGATTAAAATGTTGGAGAGAGGCATCCTCCCTGAGGGACACCAGCTTTTAAATCGATTGGGTCGCCCGTTTGGCCGTTTATGTATAATACACCTTTTCTTTCAGCTGTGTAGCTGCGCAATATTTTGCAAAGATTGCTTTTAAATTAAGGCAGCTGTTCTCAGCTTTTAGGCCGGGTAACTACACCTTATCAAAAAGCTTTTGCAACATCGTGGAGTATAATGTCCACTGTTTCCTCACGCTGTTTCTGAAACGATCTTTTCTGTTATAATTGCCAACGCAGTCTCCGTCCCTCGCTTGCTCCTGAACCCATGTTTTTGAGGGTTGTAAAGGTTATTGTCATCAAGGTTTTGTATTAACCTTCCATTTCGAAGCTTTTCTAGGACTATTCCAAGGATTTCCATTAGCGAGATCAGACGGTAGCTTCCAATTTGGTGTTTCAGTTTACACGGCTTTGGTAGAAAAATAAGCTTTGCGGTTTTAAATGCTTGGGGAAAGTTCCCAATGTTTAGGCAGGCATTGAAGATATTCACTATCGATTCGTGTATGTTTTCTGTAGCATTATTCAGGTGTGCCGTAGTTATACCGCTTAGACCTTGTGCTTTCTGTTTAAAAGCATTAACGGCTGTTAAGTATTCAGCCATTGTGAAGGGTATTCCTTCCACCAAGGGGTTGCGTCTCTCCTCGTCAACGTGTCCGTAGGGTGTAATGTGTTCGTGTTGTCTTTCTAGGCCTTGCATAATTTCTTCCTTGTAATCTGTATCAAAAGCTTGGTTCTCTTCCGGTGATAGGAAAAATATTTCTTTCTAATGTCTTTGGAAGTATTCCTGGAGCTCATCGTTCCATTGCACTTCCTGGTTGTGTATTTTTAGTTTTATCTTTTAATTTAGCTATGATCCTCGTAATTTTCTGTATTCGTTCGTTCCAGAATTTTCTTGTATATTTTTATATGTCCATTTTCTCTATTATAGTATTCCAGACAAGATTTGATTTTTCTTTTATAAGCGTTCTTATCTGCCTTCTGATTTCCATCAGTCTCCGATATCTCTCAATTGTGTTTCCCAATTCCATTATTTTTTTGTCAAGTTATGAAATTCCGCCATTTTTCCTTGGATCTCTTCAATCCATCTAGGTGCTGGTAGGGTTCTGCATTCTATTGTTGGAGTATATATTTTATCTGCCTCATTAATTTTCTTGGTGATCACCTGTAGCTGGTTTTCTATTTCGTCTGGTCCTTGGTTGTTTAATGGTCCGGTTTCTATTGTACTAAAGTATTCTTTGTATCTGTTTCAGTCTGTTCTGCTGGTTACTTTTATGCGTCGTATCTTAATTTGAATGGGCGAAGTTGAATTGGTGGCGATCATACTTAAGTGGTCGGAAGGGGTTGCGGGTCCTGGTTGGGTATGGTGATTTAGGTTAAAATTTTGGTTTGTAAGTATGATTTCTGCAGTAGATGATGCCAGGTCCTTCTTTATTTATAATGTTTCCTTGCATTAGAACCTGGAGGGACCTTCCTCTTCCATATGTATGGGTGGTGTAACCTACCTCCTTGCATCTTGCATTGAATTAACCGGTCAATATGGTAATATGGTTGATGCTGGTCAATGGAAGAGTTTAAAAAAATTGTGAATTGGAAGGTAAGAGCACCTTGGGGGTTGGTATACCCCTGCTATGACTAGTTCTCCTGTTTTTTATTTTTATTTTTAGGGCTAGATAGGACTCTTCAAAGTTTTTTATTTCGGTGAAATGAATCCTGGTTTCAACACCAATCGCCACACCGTCAAATCATGTCTGGGTGTAATTTGTAGTAGTGAATCTGTAGTTAAGGATTTTATAATTTATGTGTTAATTCCAAGTTCGGTTAGAATAATTATATTTGGTTCTTCTTTTCCTATAATATTTGGATAGTCCAGTCTGTTCTGGTAAGTATCCATGTTGGTTTCCTTGTTTATTTCTGTTCTCTTTCTCTCTTGGTTTAATCTGATCAGCCTGGTGATTGGGAGCGTTTGGGTGATTTCTTTTTAAATTCTCCGTTTTAAGGTTGTAACTCGATTCTGGGACAATATAGATCATTCCTTGTTTCAGTGCATTATGTAGTTCAGTTTCGTCGGCATCCGCGTCGTAGTCCTATCTGAATTTGTCTTTTAAGAGGCCGTCTACAAATTTTTTTTTGTAGTTTTGGGAGACTGGGGATGCAGGCGATCCGTAAATTTTATGTTCAGTTCTTGGATATTGTAGGGGTTTGTTTTTATTTTTCTCTCTCCAGCTTTTTTGGAAATTTCACGAGTCGCCTACCACCTTTCACCACTATTGCTATTTATTTTTACATATTGTATATATTTTTAAATATTTGTACAAACCTATGGTATTTCTTTCTAAATAAATCGTATAATTCTATTTTCACCATACTTTCACTGGTAAAGGAGAAAAAACCCCAGCTAAATCTACTTTGAAGATGATCGCGCAAGATCGAAAGCTCAACAATTAAAGTTTTGACTTACCAAACACAATAACTTGAAAAAAGATAGACGAACCTAGTAGAAATAATTTACTAGCTACAAGATGGAGAAAAGAAAATAATTAGAAAAGGAAAAGGTTTCCAAAGAAAATTAATTAATGCTAAATATACAATGGTCTTCAACAAAATATTCATTCAAGAAAAACTGCTACCTATTTATACTAATACAGGTTCATGGAATGGATATAATTTCCTTCGTCTTCATAATGTTCAAACTCAAATACACATAATTCCCTCTTCTAAAGATGTGTATCCACGCATTTTACTCGAAAGACAACTAAAACAACACGCAAAACAAGAGCAGTGTTCGTGCAGAAGTAAATTATCTTATCCCCAGTCTGTATAGGTAAAAATGCCTACACAATACCTCATGTATAGATAGTTACACACGTACAGATTAACAAGTAAGGCAACAACGCGCAGACACAAAAATAAACGCTCGTATTACCTGTATGAATGAAGAATATCTTTTTATTATTAATATCTTGCTGTGTAAACTTTGTTATGGGGTGGCTAAGGTTGTGCGACCGAGCAAGGAACCCGCAATCGGGTGACCAGATTTTGTAGACGATCTCACTCGGTGGCGTATCTTCGTCGAACACCTCTGCAAGTGGGGTACATCAAAATGTTGAGGATCATCAAAATGTTATTTTGTGCGTTTCAATTAAATAAGACATTAACGATGTTTTAAAATGATTAATTAACATTATTAGAGCGATATAATTACAGAGGTTATTGATCTACCATCTATCAACACTTTTTACAGATATTAACTGTGTGCGGGACTTTCCTTCGTCAGTTTTGGCTTTGAATATAAAAACTCACATTTTGTATTAAAATCTATGCAATTTATTTAGGAAATAATAATCTATCTTGTGTCTACTATAATTACTCTTACCAAGGATATCTTTGGAGAGAGGGACAGTTTCTCCTTCCCACACTATTATCTTCTCGTTTTGCATGACCACGGGTAATTGATCATTGACACTCTGAACAAGGACCAACACCTTTACTGGAGCACTGCGCTTGTTATCCGCTACCGCCACTAAAGAGAAGCCATCTTTATTTCCTTCCGAGCCGTCGTGAA
Source organism: Ceratothoa steindachneri (assembly GCA_963969495.1). Taxonomy (NCBI): domain Eukaryota; kingdom Metazoa; phylum Arthropoda; class Malacostraca; order Isopoda; family Cymothoidae; genus Ceratothoa; species Ceratothoa steindachneri. The sequence continues at coordinate 24,828,465 of OZ018335.1, forward strand.
CATACTGTAAACATAGATAACGAAAGTAGGTAAACAAAAGATAAAAGAGAATTAAAACATAACCTTGTCAAGAAATTAATGTCATTTTTAAAAGACAAAAAATTCTTTTTAGTAGTTTAATGCTTCCATCTTTGCTACAAGCTATATACAGATCACTGTTTTAATTGCTATGGCATTTAATATGCTGTTATAGTACCGATACCTTTTTAATTTAGTGATAAGATATTCCATTATAAACTGCCTGAACTCTTTGTAGGACAGCGTTTACAACGTGTGAATATTCCATCATCTCTAACGTAACCTATATATGTTTAACAATCGCAACGTAAATGATCAACAAATGCAACGTTTTAATGAAGCTCTTGAACACAAAAGCCCTTTCAGTGGTCAAACCAAAGGGTATCCTCATCCTTCAACGCAATGTACGCTCACAAATGGCACGTTTGAGGTGAAAAACAAAGATATAATGCGTTAGGTTCTGTAGTGCTTCCTCCTCCTCCATATTCACAGGACCGTACACCATCCGATTACCATTTATCCAAGTCATTACAATATGACGTTAATGGCAAAGTTTACTTTAATGTGAAAGAAAAATGAATTTGGTCGGGGGTTTAACAATGATCTGCACTCATTTAAGAAGAATCTCACTGCGGATGATATCTCTCACAAGTTTTGAGACCACGCCAGAACTAGATTTGCTGGAGATTCAAATGCGTTGAAATGTGTGTGTGTATATATGTCAATATGAGTTTCCGTAGATTATTTTTGTATGAAATATAAAGCACAGCTATTGAAAATCACCAACAATGTAAACTTAACATAGTGTAGTTGGTAATTGTGTTAAACCTTTCTTCTTCTTATGCAGAGTAAAATTTGGCTGACAACTTGCGCTGGAGTATAATAATGAATATCCATCTGTCCTATGAAGAACATGTTAATTAGGTTGCTTGTCTATCCTATAAAAACTTGTTGATGAGGCAGTCTGTTTATCCTATGAAAGACTGGGGGTGATGAGTCTGCCTGTCTATCCTGTGAAGAAGTCAAGTTTTTTGAGCGATGGTTTGAAAAATACGAGATACGGATGAACCTTCGACAACTCAAGGCGAGAGTGAAGAGCTGACAGATGTTGAAGATGACCCATATCAGCTTATTACTAGATGAAGAATGGGTCACAACCACCTAATCCCAAATACCCACTAGAGCCTACAGCCAATTTTCTTTCTTTGATTTGCCTTTTTTGTTTCCCTCGTCCCTCATTCCATTTTTCATTGTCTGCTTATGTGTGTTATGATATTTGATTCCCTTATTCAAAGTATTTTCTCTGCAATCTCATTTCCCATCGTTGGATTTGGCAATGTACATGTTTCTATATACTGTAACTATGGAAGTTGATCCTACCCGAATATGGGGGTAAAGTAATATACGAGGCAACCTTTTTTCGCATCATGTTGGCACACATAATGCCTCTACTTCACCATAAACCATTTTAAAGATAATAAACAGATATTTTCTTTAACCGCCATTTGTCTAATGAGGCAATTTCGTGACATTTGAAAAACAAATACACATATAAATATAATTTTGGTAAGACCTAACTCTATTATTTTTATATACACTTATTATACATAAGAATCCTCATTAGAAACAAGTACCGCGGGATATCTTTGTGCATTCAAAATCAAAAGTGGCACAGAAAAGTCAAGGCCATACTTTCAATAAAAAGTTGCAGCAATTAATGTCTCTCCATTACCATGAACCATTTTTAATTAATAGAAGCTTATCCTCGTTATGAAATAACTAATTTCATGATTAGATGATTTTACAAAATAAATACTGGTGTAAAATTAGTTTGACCATTTTATAGTACAAACATCGTTGAGGTATAAATAATTAAATTTGGAGAAAGGAGGTAAGGAGGCAAGTATTGCATATGCTGCCTTTTCGATAATGGCTTTACCACTGATCGGCACTCTTCTTTAAGGCCTTCTATCTCATTGGGAACCTAAAATTTCACAGTTTCTGAACCACGAGTCGAAACAAAGCGCCAATCACGTCGATGTCATTCAGAATCAGTACTCTTGTAGCTTAAAGCAGTCTTTCTATTCGGTTAGGAACAAGTAATAATAAAAAATCCATACCTGGATAAGTCCCTTTTCTAGTTCGGCAAGAGTAAACCCAGCGAGTCTCACGCCTGGACGGGAGGTACGTTGCAAGAGACCCTTCTGAGGTTGGTCAGAAACCAATAATGCGTCAAGGCGGTCTCGATAGTAGGGCGAGAGTATAGTAATCAGCGAAGATGTCAGCACCGCTTTGGATCCTTCTTCTACTTTAATTGTCCCGGCGGTGACATAGACAGTCTTGGGGATTATCTGAAAATCAATTCGAAGGATGAGAGATTACCTATTAGAGCATATGTAAATGACTTTATCAAATAGAAAAATAACACGATTCGGAAAAAATAACAGGTATGCGTTTGAAATCTTTTGGATAAGGTTAAGGTTTTCTTAGTTAATTATTTATAATTTTGACATTTTTAATAAAAATATCAGAAGATTTATTCAATCAGGTCTACTTTTTATTCTATAACAAATGAAACCATAAGGCAAATATGAAAATATCGTATGGACTTAGTGCATTTATCTTATGAGAACAGACTTATATAACCTACAAATATTGAATAGATTTGTGAATGAGAGCTGAGGAGAGCAGAGGGATATTTATCTCGATACACCAGAAGTAATCTTGTATACATCCCAGTGGCCCAGGTACCTTTGTTTGATCATTCGAACTGATTATTTGCTCGTCGCTTTAATCAGTGCAGATGTCTGAGAAATAGTCTAGATGTGAACTAAGAAAATGCATATTTGCAGACTTGCAAGCACCAAGGGACTGAGAGGTTGCAGAAACTCACTAGGGCTCTGGTTGATTTCTCAGAGTATGCCCCAATAGACTTGAATTAAAGCCAAACATGTCTCTTATTTTCATCCATGCATTTATAAATTAGAAGGTCTTTCATCAACTCCATGATTTGAAGACCATCAAAGATACTTGCTCCTAGTTTGGCATTGCAAACCTGCACAACAGAGCTAACGAACAAGAGAAAACGAGTGTTAGTTAGTTAGTTAGTCGACGCCATTCTTCGCTTGATCCAGGAAGATCCCCGAACGGATAATGAAATCTACATAGAGGTCAGTATGACAATCGCTTGTCGGCCCGAGGGCTCCAGGAGCTGGTCCTCTTTGGAGAGAAGTGCCAGGAAGTATTATGTTTTGACACCAAACAGACAGGTTTCAGGTGGAACCTTCGTCGCCCTGGGGCAGAGGGATCTGTTTCGCGTCAGAGGCATGTGGATATAGATACCCATCGGCAGGATTCCTTGGAACAGAGAGTGTAATTGTGTTGTGCTGTGAAGACGGGAGAGGAAAGAAAGCAGTGTTTTAATTGGCTATGTGTGAGGTGAGTAGTGGGAGATCTACCTACCCGAATACAGGGGTGATCACGGCGCGTCCACCAGTCGGTAGCCAGATCTCTACGTACGCTGACGTTTGTGTCCGCTCATGCCGGAATTCGGGATCGAACCCGGTACTGCGAAGTTGGGTGACCAACGCGACTGTTTCTCTTCATTCATTTTATAGACTTTTTCTCTTCTTGTGTCTGCCTACCTCCTTAGACTTCTCTATTACGTGAAATGTCCCTAGTTGGATTACTCGTATCTTCCTTTATTGTTTTTACTCTCTTAAGATTATCTGTTAAGGAGGAGGAGTACACTTCAATTTATCGGAAAATTTTATAAGCTCAACGAAAAATTCTGTTGCAATGGGTTCCATCTGAACGGAGTCACCGCGGCAAAACTATGAAGAATTTTAAATAATGTTTTAATGAATTGTCCGAGAGGACTGTGTTAAAGACTTGAGAGCCGATAGGAGAGAGCTTTTCGCACCAAAGTGATAGTGATGCACTTCAAAGTTTCAAAGATTTAACATGGAATTTATTATATGTTTAGCCAAAGGGATGAATTTGAGCAATAAGCTCGATGATTCGAAGGTCTTAATTCAGCCGGAAGATTTTTTTTAATTATCGCAGTTAAGGAGAAACGGATCGATAGTTTAAATTTGGAATTTGTGTATTTTGACAGGCTATACATTTTTTAATAAGCATAGGTTGAGTAAGAAAGGTGGAGTCGTTAGTTTATACATACCAAAAAACTAAGCGGGTTGATGAGAGACATCATTAGATATATTACGTCTGGGAATTTAGCTTTTAAGTTCATGATAAATGATAATAATATCAATTTTATCGTGATAAATAGGCCACCAAGGCAAACGTGCACGATGCTATTCCTTATGAAACCCATCTTCAGCTTAATTATACATAGATTAGCAATTATAGGCTATGAATTTAATTTTACAAACGTAGATTTTAAAAATAAAACAATCCCTGGAATTGCCCTCTGTGGAGTAAGGAGGCAAAATGTTCTTATTGATGTAATCAAAGAAATGTATGACATCTAAGACTGGGCCCTCCTGATATTTTTGGCATAGTACAGCCTCATTCTGTTACTCGTACGACATTCCAACTGCCGCCTACTAGATTCTGGGAAACCAGATTATTTCCAGGCACTTCATGTAGCACTCAGGGAAATAAACGGGTGTATAACGCGGCCTTTACTACTCCATAATGTGGATTGAGAACTTCGTATCATGCCACGCTTGTTCAGTTTGTTCACAAGCTTTTCAGCACACTACTTATGCTTCTACTGCATCGTGAGCGACAAAAGCTGGCTCTGTCTCATCTTGTATGAGTAGTAGCAGATGTCATCATGCACTAACTTCCTGATTAAAGACTCTGATACTCCCTCTTCATGGTTATAGACCTCATTGTTTTGCTCAGATCGTTTTGCTGGACCTCCACGAAAAATCTGGGCGTTATTTTCGTATCAGAACGCTTATACTGAGCTTTCCGAACCGCCATACCCTCTTAATTACAGCTAGACTCATTCAACTCTTTCCTGATTTTCCGCACCGTTCTATGATTGATACGCAATGGAGTTCCCGGCATGAATCACAAGCAGCACAGTTTACCTTTTACAAATTTTTGAATGATTGAATTTAACCATGGTATTGCTTCGTTCACAGACGATGCATAACTCAGTCTCCTGTAATAATAAGAAGAGAGAACCAACGCCAGACAAAACTCACGCGCGAACTTCAGAGTTCTGAACGACGATAACTAACCCACCGTACCCTGTAAATGCCTCAGACAAAATATATTTCAATAAAACCTTCTCAAATATTCTCTTAATATACAACTAATTATATCCTTATCTAACTCATGGCGATTTAATATTTAATGTATTATTAGTATTCTCAATTATTTCTATATTTGATTGGAAAATAATACATTTAATTGGTAAAAGTTGTGTACAAATGGGTCAGTCAGTCAGTATATGCTTCCAATTTTTGAAAAAAATTTCGATATTTTCTTTTAGATTTGGCTTTCAACTTATGCATTTTAAATAAGTCTAAGTATATTATCTAAGGTTTTTAAGTTTGACAAAAAGATAAGAATCCACTAAAATCTATTTTTTGGCGATATTTTTCGATGCAGTTTGTCCCATATTAAAGAGAAATAATTCAAGTTTTTTCACATTTAGTAGTACACCTCTAAGTGATAAAGCACCTTTAGTTGCACGTAGGACATCAATCATATCCTCAATTTTCTGCCATGTTTGTCCCACGATATCTCTTGTACTTTTAGCAAATGCTTCACTTAATCTATGCTGTAGGTCATTGATGTCTGGGACGTTAGTTTGGTAAATGATATCATTTGCATAACTTTAAACGAAAAAAATCCAAAAAAGTGTTGTCTTAAGAAACTGGTGGCCAAGAGATAGGACCATCTCGTCCAATCCAACATTTCAGAAATGGTTAATGCAGAAACTTACGGAGCTTGAGGCCCAAATAAGGTAGTATAATATCTTACCGAAAAAAACTCAATGGCAGATAATATTCCACCAATTGTACCACGTATTTTTGCAGAACAAGGAAGATATTGGTCTCGATAGATTTTTCAGCGAGGAAAAATTGTCCAATAACTTTATCATGCATGATGCTACACTACAGGTTTACCTTTGGGGTGTTTTGCTCAAGTTCAATACTTTCATCAATGTTCTTCGGTCCCTAAATTCTCACACTTTGCCTTTTTAGCAATCCAAAAACGTGGAACGTTAATTCAAATCTGAAACACCAGTTTACGAAATCTTGGATCTGAATATAATTTATCCCACACGCGACTGCAATTTCTTTTCGTCGCTTTATGGTGTATTTTATGGCTTAAAATAGCATTTTTTTAAGAAACACTTTGCGAATAGTGGAGGAAGGTAATAGTACCAGCGTGGAAGCCCGGCGAATGGACATTTAAGGCTTCTGGAAAATGCCTCGCGTTGCTTTTTTAGTAGCTTTTTCGAATGCTCTGAATCGGCCAGCACTTTTAATGTAGCACACTGCTGGGTCACTATAAGTTTGCATGCCATACTCGAATCGTGGATCGTGCTTCTGGCTCTCTTCCAAATTTAGTTTGAAGTTTCGCTGTACTTGGGTGTCTGAATTCGTTTCTGTAGAATCTGTAGTAATATTTGATAAACACCATGTATAATTATTGGAATTTTTGTTATTATTGATAATATAGGTATAAATAATGTTTGCAATATTGTATTGTGTCAGATAATTAGCAATATTCTCATTTAAGATCTTAATATAATATTTATTAAGAAGGTCTGAAAATAGAATTAATTCTTCATGATTGCCTCGCGTTGATGGAGAGTTTCTTTGATTTTGATTTGAAGGCTGGCACTTGGCGTGGAGCGATGGTGGCAGCCAAGCGTTGTATGAGTGATACTTTATGCGGCTCAGTCGTGCGTGCAAGATTAAGTAGGCCTTGAAGGGCATGAAGTTACAAGGTGTCTGTCCTCATGGAGAGTGACTGCTTCACTCCTTTACTCAAAGAAAGACAAAATGCTACTTATGGAGTTACTATTGTTAGTTTAAATTATAGCTTGATATTTACTTTATTTGTCTAGTAAAGATAATTGTATTTTCTCGAAAGGTATGCAGTTAAAATAACATTTTAAATTGTTAAATTATCTTTTAATGTTTTCTTTTAAGATTGCCTATTTAGCTTATTTAAAATTACTTCTAGATAAAATTATTTCAAGATAAAATTACTTCTAAATCAAATTACTTCCTGATAAAATTATTTCTAGATGAAATTACTTCTAGATATACTCGTATTCTATTAGGAATTTTCTTTTTCTTTTTTTCATTTATACCCATTCTTTTTGTTTGGTGTTTCTCAGTTGTGCTAATTTTATATTCATCAGAGATTATGTACTTGAGATAAGAGATAAAAAAAACAATATGTTTTAATTTTTCATATTGTCGGTAAAATCAATATATATGTAATACAAACATTTTCAGTTCTACTAACTCTACTAACTCTCCGCAAACCTCTTTTCAGGAACCTTCTCCGGAGATGCCTTTGTTGGTTCTCTGAGTATTTCAAAATAAATAAAAAAGAATAAGATGATATTCTAGCATTTCCAAGATGCTAGTTTTGAAGGTGCTCTGGAGAGTCCCTGCCCTTTAACATCCACCTCGCTAGAGTTACCAACTTATGGAACCCTCTAAAGAAATTAAATCTAATTATAGATTTAAAGAAGATAGATTTAACTCTGATTTCTGCATAAACTTGACACAAACTAGCCCAATTTAACAACTAAACTTCACCCATCTTCACCCAACTTAAGCCAACTCAATCTAACGTGACCTTACACAAGCAATAACCTGACATCACCCAATCCTTATAATCTTTCTAACCTAATTTAATCTAAACAACTCAATCCAACCTAAAACAACCCAACCCATCCTATTCTATATCTCATTCAATCAAACTTAGCTTACCCCAACCCCAAATTAAACCAAAATCCAAATTTACCGAAACAAACCTAACTAATCTAGCCAAAACCAATCTAACCAAGTAGGCGACTTATCGTAACGACCTAGCACACAATATCACCTAACTCACCGTAAACCTTGAACATTTTCCAGCACAAAGCACCCACCGGGGAGGATGTTAAAAAGAAAAACTCTACATTCTAATTTAATGATCTTTATTATCGTTTTATTTATTCTAGTAAGACCCTTATGAATGTCTTCGTTTACAAACACTTAAGACTCTCCTCCTGGTTCCTAGATGACACTTATAGGAGTTTCAATGGCTTACACAAGGTAAAGCAAATCGTATTTCGGATTCTACGTTAATCAGTAGGTCCAAACAATATGGAGTTATTCCATTCTATCCTTTTATCCCCAGACATCAGCAGTTGGTCACCTGCCATCAACTTCTACTTTCCTACTAAACTTTCCTTTTCAGCCCCTTTTTCATCTTCTTCTCCATCCTCCTTCCACAGCCCCCACCATTTCTTCTCCCTCTTGTCCCACCGAACATGGTGGAGCAGAGGGGAGGAGGGAACCGAAGAGCATGCAAGGGACGACCGGGGCCTTCTCCACTTCTGCCCCACCAGGAGCAGGAGAGAGGGGTCTTCGGCCGATATATCTACCATTCCCCCCCCCCTTCATGGATAATCCTATTACATACATAGTTGTCTCCTACAGATATTTATTTCCAGTAACTTCACCACTTTCTTTGCGGACCTTTTTAGAAAATCTTTGGCAAAAGAGGTCACCTGTTCGACCCTTTCTCCCTCTATTGTTTAAATTAATGTATCTACGAGTCGTTTCTTTCTAAATTAACCTTACAAGCGCCCTTTTGGTGAATTAACCTTACAAGCGCCCTTTTGGTGAATTAACCTTACAAGCGCCCTTTTGGTGAATTAGCCTTACAAGCACCCTTTTGGTGAATTAACCTTACAAGCGCCCTTTTGGTGAATTAGCCTTACAAGCACCCTTTTGGTGAATTAACCTTACAAGCGCCCTTTTGGTGAATTAGCCTTACAAGCGCCCTTTTGGTGAATTAACCTTACAAGCGCCCTTTTGGTGAATTAGCCTTACAAGCGCCCTTTTGGTGAATTAACCTTACAAGCGCCCTTTTGGTGAATTAACCTTACAAGCGCCCTGTTGGTGAATTAACCTTACAAGCGCCCTTTCGGTGAATTAACTTTAAAAGAGCCCTTTCGGTGAATTAGCCTTACAAGCGCCCTTTTGGTGAATTAACATTACAAGCGCCCTGTTGGTAAATTAACCTTACAAGCGCCCTTCCGGTGAATTAACTTTAAAAGAGCCCTTTTGGTGAATTAACCTTACAAGCGCCCTTTTCTGTGAATTAACATTACAAGCGCCCCGTTGGTGAATTAACCTTACAAGCGCCCTTTCGGTGAATTAACTTTAAAAGAGCCTTTTCGGTGAATTAACATTACAAGCACCCTTTTAGGGAATTAACATTACAAGCGCTCCGTTGGTGAATTAACCTTACAAGCGTCCTTTCGGTGAATTAACTTTAAAAGAACCCTTTTGGTGAATTAACCTTCAAGCGCCCTTTCGGTGAATTAACTTTAAAAGAACCCTTTTGGTGAAATAACCTTACAAGCGCCCTTTTGGTGAAATAACCTTACAAGTGCCCTTTTGGTGAAATAACCTTGCAAGCACCCTTTTGATGAATTAACCTTACTTGCAGGTAAAAGTAGAGTCCATTCACACGCGTTATCCCATTAGTGACGTCAAATATAAAGTAGTCGAGGGTGACGTTCGAAGATGTATGGATGTAAAGCACTTCTCCATTGTTGACCATCTCTTGAGTAAAGGTGAAATCCTGCGAGAAATTGGTGTTAAGTCTTCCAATACAAGGCTGAATTTATTAGATGGAAATTATAATCGGATGATCTTATACGAAAAAACCCCCAAGAAAGTGAGGTAATTTTCAAGGAGAGAGGCGCACGATATTTTAGCCTGTTTTGTTTTTTTTTGCTAGATTTTAACTGCTTTTAGCTCTTATTAAGATTTTTCCAACTTAAATGATTATATTAAACTTATATAAACTAAGTTGAACTAGAAAATAACTTTAAAAAACAGTTAAAAACGGCCAAAATGTAGCCCTCAAAACTTAAAATATTGACCGCCGCTTTCCATGAAAATTACCGAAAGGGATTCTGTTGGGGAAAAGAAGGCGGGGAAAATGAGATAAAACAAGAAAACTAAAAATCAGAGAAAAGAATAGATGAGAATGAAATGTATTCATAAAAAGGACAAAAGCAAATATGGGATTCAACAATGGAAAGTTTACTTATTATAAAAGGAATAAGAAAAATAGAAAGAGGAAAATATAGGGACATGTCAGTATACTTAGAATACCCGAGGGAAGTTTATCTTTACGAGCTGATTCAAATCGATTACTCATCTTGACAAGCTGGGTTAAGAGGCTTTACTTCTTTACTGGATAGAATAACTTAAATGATGTAAGCCAAAGTAATTGTATATATTAATATTGTCTGTATATATCTATAGCTGCATGATTTAGTTCTTGACAAGCCTTGATTGGTGATACCCTTGTTTCTGGACGCAATACTCTGGATGTAGTTTTCTTAGGAGTTTGGGTGCCTTAAAAGAGAGGCCGTTTGACTCGGATGACCTATGATGGGCCCTTGTGGCTTTTGTCATCTGTTATATTATATTGTGGGGGACTTTGATTTTGTCTTCCCCTGGCGATGGTGCTTTTTGTGGGTGGGTTTTGACGGATGTGGATTACCTTTGATAGGCCCTTGTGGCTTTTGTCATCCGTGAAATTATGTTATGTTATGTTAATGATTAATTCTTTACATATGTTTGTTAGATACGCACCATCGAATTATGGATCGCTCAATGAACGAAGATATGAAACTAATTATAATTGAAGGTCCTCAGCCAGCTATAAATTGGATTGGGTTTTGGGGCTATTGAGCTATCGGGCTAAACACGAAGCGTGTGTCGAGAAGAGGCAAAGAGGTCGAAGAAATGTTTAGATTAATTTTTTCACGAATTTATGTGAAGGGAGAGAAGTAAAAAAAGCACTTTTTATGCTTGCTGCAGGGCATTTATGGTTCAAAATCAATTAAATTAAATTTATAACAAGTTCTTTGTCTTTGGCATGTCAATTGGCATGTTATTTTTAGTGGTTCTTTCATAAATTTTCTATAATCATTAATTCAATTTTCTTCATCTCAACAAAAGAAAATGGCTCGGAAATAAATCGACTAGTGAAAAAGAACAAGGCTGGGCGCAAGTACCTAAAGATAATCCCTCACGGTCGCGCACCTTCAAGATAATCTACCAACAAAATGAAAAATTAAAGATAATCCCACTCCGAAATGACCAAGTAAAGAAAATCCCTCCAAGAGATGACCTTCTCTTCCTTCTCCTTCTCCTCTTTCTTTTACTCCTTCTTCTCCTCCAATATGAGGGCGGACCCTTCACCTAAATCTGGCTTAACTCTAGACATTGGGTTTCGTCTAAAGAGTTGCGCGACCTCCCGATTTCAAGCACCTACATATATGTAGTCTTATCCAGAGTAAACTCTCGCTTTATTCCTGCCACACATTTTAATCTTCACTACTGTCCTTACGAATCTTTCCTCGCAAACCTTCTGTTCCAGATGCTTTCATTAATTTTCATGTTGTTTTTTTTTATTCTAAGTAAATAATTTATTCTCTTTGGTTTCGTTTTTTCCATTGGAAATTTTATGCCGGCAAAGACGAATCTTGGCAACTTGCAAAACTTGAAGGATTCAGATGAACAACTCAATATATCCATCAATCAAGACATTAAACAATAAATCAATCATATTATCAAGACATTAAAAAATAAATCAATCATATTATCACGACATTAAACAATAAATCAATCATATTATCACGATAGTAAACAATAAATCAATCATATTATCAAGACATTAAACAATAAATCAATCATATTTTTAAGACAAACAATAAATCAAATCATATTATCCAGACATTAAACAATGAATCAATCTTATCAAGGCATTAAACAAAAAATGAATCACATTATCATAGAAAATAAATTTATTTACTATTCGGATTTAAAAATTAATTTAAATTGATTCCATTTAATGATAAAAAAATGAACTCTTCAAATAATTTCTTGATTTATTGACACTGAGCATTAAGCAAATCATACCAGTCAATTCTCCGATTCAAGTTCATTTAACTAATTCATGGTATTATTATCCAATAACTGAGACTCATTCTAGCCTATTTTTTATACTTTATTTAAATCCAAAACTCAAAGTTTTAGTTAAATTCGCATCTCAAATTACTAGACCACATTCGAGTTCATCTACCGTAGCTTTATCCCTGGTAGATAAGGCTGTAGGTCTATCTACATTTCTTATCCGTTCGATACCCATATAAATTATTATAAATATTTTCTTTTAATTTAAAGGGTCTCACCTGGCAAGGTATTTTTAAAAATCTGTGAAAAGATGAAATATTTTAAAGGTTTAATTAAGGAAATCCTTTATCAGTGATGGCAGAAAATGAGGTTGACTTGTTCATGATAATGGGCGCGCACCCATAGCACGCTTAACTGAGGAAAAGATAACTGATAAATCCAGGATCGGGGTAATTTTGGGGTCGCTTATCTTCAACTGATCCTAGTCCCTTAGCTTAAAAGATTAACATGCCAAATATAATCGCTGTAAATCCAAAGATACAAACACCTGTAAATCTACCAATACAAACGCCTGTAAATCTCGATAGACGCGTTCCGTAGAAGTCAATGGATCGATTCCATCCCTTGACTGGGATTGCTCGCAGGAGTCTTCCTTAGTATTTTACCACTTAAGTGCGACATCTAAACACAATAAGATGATTAAATTATTTGTAAATATGACCTATTTTTTAGAAAACGGATTAAAATTCATATTAGTTAATATGTATACCTCATGATTTATCTCTCATATGTCTCTCTTAGTTTGTTTGGTTCGATCCTCACCCCTAGCACGACTTTATTCGTAATTAAGAAAAAGAAATTCCTAAAAAAAATCCGTTAATCTTTTTTCTTTGCGGTATGACTGATTCCATTTCCTATTTAATAATGTTTATCTCTCAAGACAAACGTCCAGGATTGCAACCCACTACTCTCCATATCTGATCGTAACTTAATTGCAAGCTTACTTATGAAATCTTCATTGCAGCCACCAATTTGTCACTCTTTCACACTTTTCTCATTACCTCGTACTTGTAGGAATAGCCACCAAAGCCGTTCCCTTCCTCCACCATGATGCCAAACTCGTCGTAGTCCAAGTGAGTGGCGAGGCCATCAATCCCTTCTTCGTAATCACCCTCCTGACCCACGGGCTCGGGCGACTTGTTCTTCCTCTGGAGGCGGAGGTAGCCCTGTTTGGGAGGTTGGGTGACTTCGTAGATGATGTGCGATGCTGCGATGTTCGGGTGCATGACGTTAAAGATCGAAGATCCAAGGATGTACTCCGAATCTTCTTCCACTTCGGCGCTGATGTTCGATACAACCAGCAGAGGTTCCCAGTAGCTCTTGGGAAAGATCTGCGGACGAAGTTATGTATTTAAAAAGCGAAAACCAACTAAGGTATCCATAGAAGAGAGAAGAGAACTTCTTAAATAGGTAAAATTTGGGGAAGTGAGAATGTGTGGAAGGAACATAACTCGTGTTGTCAGAAGAAGAGGCTACTTGAGAAAATATGGAGTTTTAGGGCTCACAATTCTCCCTAACTTGCATGCTCTCTGCAACGAGATCAGGTCTCGTAGGGTAGTCAAAGGAGGAGATTACTAAGATGTCACTTAAGTCTCCTGAATTGCCTCTGTTTGGCAAGGAGGGTAAGTCCTGTTGTAAGCCTTAAAAGGAGGAGTACTTAAAAATAATTTAATGAAGAAAAATAAAATAAAAATATTAAAACAGGATCACTGAAGAACGAACAAAGAAACTCTTTAACAAGTTCTAAGTACCTTTTGAGGAAGAGCAATCGAAGACGTTACAAAGAAATATTCAAGAGTACAACTCAGTTGTCTTTCTTTGTTATGATCATTCTGGTTCAGTCTTTTACTTCGACCCCCAACCCCACTGTATTTATATACAAGAAAATCATCTGGGTTTTAACTCTGAGATCTTGGAAGAAGATGACTTATCATCCCTTTCCCTCCAGCAAGCTGTGGTCAAATGACCATTATATCAGGTTAGGGGTTCAAATTGATAGTCTGGCGAGGGGATAGGATGTTTAACTGTCCAGTCTCACAGGGGTTGGGGTAAATGTTTGGCCTAAATTACCGTTTACCTCGATAAGTAAACTCACAACATTCTTCCAATGGGTAGGATTTTTGACTCCATTTGTGAGGTTGTGAAAGGTTTGGAGGTCTCAGGGTTTTATATTTTCCTCTATATTTCTATCTCTTAATTTAGGGATTTAGGGAGACGTGTCGGAACTTGATAGGGTAGTGACTGAAAGTGCTAAGAATTCATGGACGTAAGTTATTACCCTAAATTAGTTGGTTGTCTCAAAAATACAAGTAATAAAATTACGCTGTATGAATCATTTTGATTACAATATTTTTTAAATAAAAATGCTCTTTTGCCCCTAACTCGAAGTTTCATCCATCACAACAAGTACAATGTGCATGTATAACAAATAGCCAGGCTTATTTTATATCAGTAATTTATCATTCATTATTTACCAGCATTATTTGGTTTCAAGCTATTTTAAGTTTTGTGATGGAAACCCAAGTGTCCGAATCATTATGACGGCCAGTATATAGATATAAGTGGATAAAAATGCTTATGTATCTTTCTAAACAATCAAATTTACTCTAAGATGTCGGGAAACCATTTACCTTATTAGAATTAGAAGTATTTTCGTTAAATATTACTCTTTTATAAGACCTCGTTCTTAGAATCATTTTGCCTTATTGTTTAGAACCTACTCTACATTAAGGCTATTTAAACATATTTCGATTGTTATCAACAATTGTTATAGATGAGAAATGGATTAACAAGACTCACTGGGTATATTAAATAAGATTGGCAGGGATATGGTTTTCAGTCAAAAAATGAGTGGAAAGTTAATATAAAAATACAATAGAGATTCCATAGAAATAAGGGGGATAGTTATTTGCTAAACAGATCACTTGTATGTGTTATATTTCTGTCTTACGGGAGTTGGCATGGAGATACTTAAATTTAGTATTGAGTTCCAGTCCTGACATTTCGTGGTTCAATTTGAAAACGACTCATTACTTCGAGTTGAGCTGCAACCAACTTTGCGACTCTAGTGACAACAGTATAATTCAGTACCAGGAAACACGTTAACCCAAAGCTTTGTGAGGGTTGAAAGGCATGAATCATCCGGGAACAGGAACATAAAAGCAACGTAAGGATTTAAAGAGGAAAATTTAAAAGCACTGAGAGAGGCGTTGTTAGTTGGATGTAAAATCATTCATCTATATTAGGACACTTTAAAATTACTATCGCTTGTATTCTATAAGTATTTTTATTCTAGTTTAATTTTTTTATCGCCGGTGAGTTGTTTAATGTTATAGTTTCTTGAAAAGCCAACAACAAGAGCACATCTCCAGAAAGAGATAATAAAAAAGTGTGAAGTACAGAAAGGAAAATGTATGGAAGAAAATTGCCTGAATAGATAAAAGTTGATGCTTGTAGCGTAAGACACCGGGGAGCGTAACGCTCTAGAACATAATTTATGTGGGATGTGGAAGGCAAATTTCTAATTAGTAAAGGTATAGTTACAAGAACTCACCTTTACTTCAAAGATTCCATCTGTTGCTATTTCTCCGATGCTCGCTTTAAATCGGAATTCGTCCTGGGCCTCCGGATCACCATTATTCACATACTCCACTTCATCGTTCTCCAAATCAAATTCAGTAAAATGGTTCACCCCACTTTTGCCCTTGACTTTCATCACTCCGTGGAATGGTCCTTGGGTGATTTTGTACAAGACTGAGTTGCCCCAAGCATTCAAGTTCGTCTCGACGCTCAAGTTGTGGCTGGTGATCTTTGAAAAGCTGCTGCGAGGAATGACAATGCCACTGTTGTTAAAGACCTCAACGAAAGGGTCTGAAGCGACTATTTCAAGGGTCCCCGTAGTTGATAACTGACCATCAGAAACGGTTATGTGGGCCTTGCTATATATAGGCCCGTCGTGGTGGAATAGGATGGTCCTCTTGTTGATATCATCTTGAGTAAATGAGTAAATGGGTCTCGCCCGTTCATTAACGTGAAAAAATTCACCATTTGATATCTTTCTCCTGGAGTAGATGATCTTGTACGGAGGTGTGTTTATGTCGGGGTCAACATACATGAGCTCTTTCGACGTAATCATTCGTTCACCATTTGTAACGACATTTAGTACTTTTTCTAAAATCCGTACCGGCGGGTTGTCATTCTTTAGAATTATATTGATATTCATCAAACCAACGTACTGGAAATCAATGTCTGGCTCACTACTGAAAGCAACGAAGTAAAAGTTATCCTCCGTTGTCTCTGAGCCGTCGTGTTGGTAACTGACCAACCCGGCGAATACCTGATCCGAAGTGAATTGTTCGACATTCTTTCCACGGGCCTTGGAAGACATGCCTTTATTTACAATCAGAAAACCGTTAGTCGGAGGAGACGAAATATTGTATGTCAACTTGTGCAAGCCTTTAGTTTCAATTTTTAGGTATTTTTCAGTAATTCTGTGTCGACCACCTTCTTCGACGTCAATATCTTTGACTCTTACAAGGGCCTCTAAAGGAGGAGGCTTGTACCGTATGTTAAAACTTTGAACTTCTGTCGATTGACCCTTGCTGGACACAATAAACTCAAATGTATCGTGAAACTCTGAGTATGTTTTGTGACGAAGTTTGTATTTTATTCTCCCCTTGGCTATGTCCTCTTGGGTAAAATTTGAGGAAGCTCTGAGCATATTTTGGTGAACTAAATCTCCTGAACTTAAAAATACTGAACCATAATGCGGCGTTGATACCATTGTATAAACAATAAGTTCTGGAGAAGCTTGACTCGGCTTCGTGATGCTTCTGAGAAAGCTTTCCGATATAAAACTCTCCTGTATTTGATCAATTAAGAGAACGGCGTTATTAAGAATTTTTACGGATAAAGCAACGAACGAAATTCGGAACGCATACTCTGTCCGGAACTCCTTCTCTCCGGCAAATATCTTGAATCGAAATTCGTCAACTTCTGGTTTTTTGGTCGAATGTTCGTATCTAATTTTATTCCTTTCGATTTGCCGACTCGTAAAATGATTAACAATTTGCCACCTGTTATTACTCCTTAGTTTTTGAACCGACCCGTATCTAGGCGGATCTGTTATTTGGTATCTTATATCAAGACTCTTATCAAGGAAATTAGTGTTACAAGATAAATTGGCTGTCGTGATTAATGCCCAAGTTTTGTGAGCGATATGCAAACCTGTGTTGTTAATCAGGAATACTTTTAATTCGAAAGCTGCTACCCTTAAAACCATGTTGAGGGTATCGCTTATGCCATCTGAAACCTTGAAGATGATTTGGGTATCGGGGTTTCCTTCATGCTTGTAGGAGATTAGGCCGAAATTGATATCTTCTTGCGTGAAGCTGTTCGCCGGTTGCCCCAGATGATGCAAACTCTCGATCATGCCATCTTTCATATTCAAAACAGAATACCTTGAACGAGAGAAAAAGGGAATCAATAACCAATATCAAAAGAAAGTTAACTTTGCGAGCCGATGCTATGAACTGTGCAACTACTTGAAATTACTCTCAGATATCTCATAAATATTATTTATAACCTAAACAAAACTGGAAGTAACAAACTTGCTATAAACCAAAATTAATTAACCTCTTCCAGGAAAATTTACCAGGAAAATGTACCATAACAGACCACTTTTATTTATTATACAGCTGTGCACAGTGAACAAAATGAAATTCGTTTGTTGGCAGGAGTAAAAAATTCCCGAGAAATCTTGTGTTTGTCTAGGTTCCGAAATTCGATTAATTACAAATAACTTAATTTTTAAACCAAATAACTCTTCATAACCCAAGAAGAGTTTAACCGAATCTCCACCCATAAGACTGAGGGGAATTCCAAGCCCTTGTCAGACCACCTCTATCAAGGAAATCTTCCTTTTTACCTCAATGTCCTGGGCGGGCTGTCTGGGTCAGTAGCATTGAAGATGGAAGAGGTAAGGAGCGTTTTGGTCCCTTCAGGCAGACGCAGAACTCGGCCAATTGGCAATACAATCGACGGCGGATCGTTTACTGGTTTTATAATGATGGGCAGCACAAATCTATGACGTTTCTACCGAAAAGAAAATATAATATGAGATTCATTAAAATATTTTATTAATATATGATGAAGAAAAATTGTAGCAGGAAGAATTCCACCGACATTGTGTGACTTACACGTCGTATTAAGAGACTCAATGCGAGCACATCCATGCATGAAATTAGGGAATACATTGGGTTGCGAGGCTACTTTCATATAAAATTCTCACGTGAATACATAATCATCAGACATAATTGTCACTTCTTTTCAGTTCAAGGCAGTTTACTGGGCCCCAATCTCTCTTTAAGCAGCCTGATAGCATGATTTTGGTATGTGAATAGGTCGGTGTCTGCATGTGAAATTAATAGAAATGTGAAAAAGAGCTTAAATGTGCAATATATAACTTAGTTTTTTTTGTGTGGTGGGATAGTGAAGCAAGGTGATATGTGAGAAAGTAGGTAGAATTGAAATTAGGAGACGTAGTTTGCTATGTTTGGTCTATCGGTGATAACTTGAATGGCTAATGAAGTGTTTGAGAGTAAGGAGGAAAGTTCACATCTCAAAGATTCTCGATAGATCAGCTAGGGAGTGTGAGTACTAGCTGTTTGGAAAGACTCGAAAGGAAATATGTGTTGTATGCTAGATTTAATGGTTTGAAATGCCAAGTAAAAACCATGACTGACATTGTTTGTAATAGAAGAGAAAAGGTGGATCAAGCGAGAAAACAGAGTGTGAGAAAAAGGCATGTCAAAAAATGCTAGGGGATAAACCCTTGGCACGCAGGGCGTTGGCCTTGGTCAAGGGCAGGAACTGGTGTGTCCAGCAAGACACAGGGGAATAATAAAGGTGAGTTCTAAGTCAAGGGGGGGGGGAGATTATTATAAACCATGTAAAATAAAGAGCAAAGCTGCTCAGAAGTATGGCATTTCCCCTACACGGAGAAAGAAACAAAAGAAGGCCAAAGTTAAAACCCTGGTTCTGACAGAATAACCAGGGTGCAAATATTCAGTCCCCTTAACTTGGACGAACTCGTTCTCGGGCTGTTAAATCCCTTTCCATTTCTTTATTTCCCGCCCTTATGACTCATCAGGTTAATGTCATTATTATTTATCACCCTTTATTGTCTTTTCTTGATTTTTCTTTTCCATCTATAGTTAGGGTTGTGTCCGTAATGGTTGATGGATGGGTAATCTTCCTCCTCAGCATCACTTAGTAATCACGATTAGTTTCTACGATTCATGTTTCGGGAAAAATCCCGGGATCTTTCTCTTTTGAGTCAGTTTTTATTAGCAAACCTTGCAATTGAAGGTGTTAATGAAACACAGATGAATAAAGAAACTATGGAAATGATTCTTACTTGTAAATAAGATGGCAGGATGTAACCCGGCTGCGTTATAAGGTCAAGTTCTAGAACCACCGAATCTTCCTTTGATTCCGATCCATCGTGTGTATAGGCGACGCGATCATCGGTCACATCCAGCAGCGTAAACACGGCTTTCTGGAGGGAGTTCCGCAAGGAGAGTTCGAGGATGCCTCTCCTTGGCTCCTCAATCACATGAAACACGACGCCACTTTCGCGAATTCCGAACTGGTAAGGAAATGGGAACATTTAGATTACGCGTAAACTCAAGAACCAGTACCATTTACATGAGCAATAACGCCTCGTGTAAGAAGAACAGCCAAATATACCAATTTTAGCGGCTGACATGAGAAAACGCTAAGTAAGATAAGGAATGCGAACTCACTCCAGAGGTTGTCCATGGAATGTGTGGAAATATTAGGTCCTCCTATAAGTACTGCAGCAATTTTGTTTATCAGTATTTTATGGATAGAAATAAAAGAACTTTTGAAATTATTTATATTTAAATAGTATTTATTTATTAATTTAATAAGTAATATAATTTCCACCGTTTATACCACTAGTATCCACTTTTCTACTAACTTTTCAATACCATGTTTGTAAAAAATCGTTTGACCTCGATCTCAAAATGTTCTTTAAAGTTGCTTCCAGATCATCTGTTCTTGACATTATCAGTCTCTTCAGGTGACTCGTCTAATTCCTGCAATGATAAGTCTCTGATGGAGCTGAGTCGAGTGAGTATGGAAGATGACTCTTTAGTTACCAAACAAAATTGTTAAGGTTTTGTATTGTATCTCTTGCAATATGAGGTCACGTATTGTCTTGATGAAATAACACTCTTCTTCTAAGGATCAATGCCGGCTTTTTTTTCATTAAATAATCCATGTAAATGGAACAACTGAACACAGTAAGCATCTATAATAATAATCTGATTTTGGTTAAGAAGTTTAAAAGGGAAGATGCCATTCACTTGTTGTGAAACACCTAAGATAATTTTATGTTTATGAGGCCCATTTTAAGCTCGGAAATGGTCTTCTTCCCCAGGACTAATCCATTGTCAAAAACCTTTAATTCTATTATATATAACCCACATTTCATCTCTTGGAACAACCCTTCTTAAAAATAATAATACCAAAATATAATTATATTATAATTTTTATTATAGTAGACTAAGCTAATATAAAAATAAACATGCTGAAATTTTAATACTAATTCTTGTTATTTTCTATAACCTCTTACTATTTTCTTTGTTTCTTCCTGTCCCATATTCATTTTCTGTTTATTTTCATTATATCAATATCTGTATTCTTCTGTGTGGATTATTCCTGTACTTTATCCCCATTTGAGGCCTGAGACTTTAATAGTGAGTTTTTCTTTGCTTTTTCCTGATTTATGAAGTTTATTTATCGTTTTGATCAATTAATCCCAAAGGAAAACTAGCCTCGCTCAGAGCGTTCTTTGCATTAATTGGCCACATTTACGAAATTGGAAATTTCGAACGGAATCCGATTTACGCATAAGAATTTGACTAGAGTTTCGTTAAATTTAGGAAAAACATTGAGATTAAAAAGGAAATTGATATTACTATTTCCCGTGTGTTTTAATAAAATATCAGAGCAAATAATGGTCTACCTAATCATATATTGTTTTCAGTAAATGAGGTTTTAAGTTTCAAATTTAACATGAGAGGTAAAAAAAACATTTTTGAAACCTTAAAATTTGTTATATATATTTTCCATTGATGTAATTTTACGCATTTCAGTGAATATGTGTATTTGAGGTGGTGGGGTGCTTATTATGCCGGGGCATTGATAAACAAATTTCAGCAAATCAACATGCACATTTCATGTTTTGTACACTTGAGTACACATATTTCAGAGGTGGGAAAAATTTTTTGGGGAAAATATTTCATTTTTTTAAATTTTCGAGCCAGAAATATATACAACAGCAGAGTTGTTGGTTTGTTGTTATAAGTAATTCTAAATACGTTAGAGTTGAGTTTGAACTGACGGATAATGACAAACAAGTCAGAAGTTCAACTTTTATTATCGAACTGATACATACTATTTGTCAACTGATACATTAACATCATGCTTTGTCTCAAACGATTGCATAAGGTCACGGGACTTTAGTACTGCCAGACTGTAACTATCTTTTGCTTCTTTTCCATAAACTTCGCTATAAGCTTCCACCACCGTTCACACACACCGCTCTACACCTTGAGAATGGCATGGAATGTCAATAGAGAGTGGCTCGTCGACAATATTTTGCAGTTCCGCATTAGATAGATGCATTCATTGTAAGTGTTGGCTCAAACCTGTACTCCTCTTTGGGGAGAAGTGGATCTGTTAGGTTCTTAGCAGTCTTATCTATTTGTGGTGGCCTGAAATCACGTATCTCTTCCTCCTACACAGTTCCTTCTCGGATCTTCTTGATTCTGTCAGTAGCTAATTTCCTGTTCTTCTGATCAACGTCTGCCAATATTGCCAAAAGGACGTTCTAAGGATGGGCCCAGTGGGAATTCCTTTGGATCGTTTGCCATGCTATGGCTTCTCTGGCAGGTTGGAGTATTTGCAGGAGATTGATCTGTTGCAAGAGATGTTTAGATCCCTCTGTGAATTTTGAAAAGAATTTCATGTTAAACCAGATAGGCCCATAATGACACACAACAAACTATGTGAAGACATATAACTCATTATTATGTTTTACTGTTGCCACATAAATTCGACATATTCTGCTGGCAGTGGTGAGCCATCTTGAATGAGATATTGGCCCTGGTTTCATGTGTAGAAGATCATCGTCAATTACACTACTTCTAATAGCACTGATAATTCTGTGCAGGTAAACTTGGTGCCGACTAAGCTCATTCACATCTTCATGCATAGGTGCATGAAGTTAACAAACTCGGATGTAAGATTTGGTCAGTAAAATGTTCTTGTAAAATACACTAAAAATACAGGGTATTCCCCCTCCAAACGGACCTCATTTTCAATAAGCAACATTTCTTAATTCTACAAAATATTAAGAAATGAAGTCCATCCAAAGCTTGGGCTCTTTGGAATGAGGGGGAAGGAGGGTTGTCCTGTACTCTTCTTCCTACATCAAATTCAACTCAGTTACATCACTTATTCACTTCTTCTTTTATTACAACAGAAGCCTAAAAATAAAGAACTACAGAATCGATTTCAAATGACTTTTTCTCTCATGGTTTTGATTTCGCAGCACTAAACATTATTACATTTAGCCTCATTTATTTCATAAAAAATGAACCCAATTTTATTTTTACGACTGTAAATATGATACCATTAAGTAGAGTTCATGGCATTTTACAACTCCTTAATAGCAATAGTTGTCCACTATTATTTCTGAGGAGGATATTTTACCTTATCCCTTAAGTGAATCTTAAAGTGGCAATTTTGATCTCATTTATTTTTAATCCCCGTCAAGGTCGAGTCAGACTTAACTTTCTTAAGTAATTTTGAATCAAATTCTTAATATAAAGGACATTTCTTGGAAGTGCGACAAAGCAATAAAGGTTAATACAAGAGTACTAAAATCCTTATTTTATTAACCTTGATACTTAAGTTTTACTGCCTTATTATTCGAAGCGATGATGTCGAAAAACCGATTTGCAAATAAAGAGTGCCATTGCACTGCGCTAATCGCCTCGCATTTGCGCTTATTTTTAGAGTAATCCTTCTACGAGACGCTTCATGTTGAGGATGCAAATATAATCTTACGGTATTTAGATCGAATTTATAATTAAAAACTGATTAGAAAAGAGAATAATGATTGGCTTTCCAGTGCGGATTCTTTCTTGACATTTCGGATACCATACCTGTTAAATCTTTGTGTTAAGAAATAGTTTTTTCCGTATCATACGAACACTAATGATCGTCGCTCATGTTTTCTTAAACAAAGAAACCCGTTTTTTCTGAACAAAGTTGGAATTTGAGAGACTTGCTTACCCTCTAGATTCATAATGTTTCAACCAGTCTCCTCTTTGTGATTTCTTCTTTGCATCTTCCATACTTTTTACTCCTCCTATCATCACACCGAGACAAAACTATAGGCAATCCTTAATGTAACTGAATCTTTAGGATATTTAATTATAAGATAGAAGAAAACACCGTAATGTGTTTGAAAGTAGTTTATTAAGAGACAATATTTTTTTATGATCGAATCATGGCAGCTTTTAACAAGGTCATAGCCACCGCATTATCTAAATATTAATCTCTTAAACAATATGTTAGAAAGGTACACAAAGATCTAACCAGGCTAGAAATAAAATATTCATGAAAAGTTAAAAGATTTTAAAGAGCAATAAATTCAAACAAAAACTAATGGAAGACAAGGTTACTTAAAGGAGGCCTACCTTGTCAACCAAATATAACTCTTGGCTCCGGGGTTAGCTCAGACATCCCGAAGAAGGCATATTTCCTCAAAAATTCTATGACACTATAACCTGGCGAGCAGTAAATTACCTCTAATTACCTAAGAGATATAGTAATAATCCTCTTGATCCCAGTACTGAGAGAGTCTAGAAAATCTTTTAAAATATCAAAATATCGGATAGTCTGAGGTAGCAAAGAGCCCTACCAGAAGGGTTCGGTTGATTACTACCTCAGAGACTACCGCGTCCCATAAGGGAACTCGGTTTGAACGCAATTATAGAGACTTGAAACCCTCAAAGGATTGAGAAATATGTCAACGGGAATTTTCGGGCTGCTATAGGACGAAACTTTAAATTCCACTGAGCCATCTCCTAACTTCATAGCCATTCAGCCCAGAGGGATATCCTGACCCCTGCCTACTAGTAGAGATGAGAAGTGAAAAAGGCAGGTCCAGTAGTTGTCTATGCAGACAACCTGGTTTTCTCATTAGACCATTTGTTCCCACCAAACATTACATATCCAAGAAGCACAAGTCTCTTCCATTCGTCTTCATATTGTACCCCATCTGCCGAGGAATGATTTTTGAACTCACCTAAATTCCAACCAGTCACTTCCTCAAACAGGCCTCGGGGATAGGTTTCTTTCCATCCGCGTTCATATTCACTTCTTTCTTCCCAAAGGGATTTAGACTCACTGACTCCAGTCATTCATCTTACTAAACGTCAAGTGCAGATTTAAGTTATTTTATTAAATTGTTTATAAATCTAAATACGATTTTATTTGGTGAACACCGTCCAGAATCGAACTCAAATCCCTCATAAAGATTCATACGTAAGAGAAGAAATATTTATTCCTAAGGAACTGGTGACCCCCGCCCCAATCGAAGAGAACGACCTTCTTTCAACACAAGTATCTTCTCCTCTGCGCCACAATTTGTGACATTCGGATTCTATTTCATCATCTTCTAAAGAGATCATATCCAATTTCTGGACTAACGTTCGAATTTCCTCAACGCAAGTGCAAGCATGGATCAAGCCATCACAACAACCATGGATCACATCGCGATCATTATTAAGAAGGAGCTTACATTAATCTCTCTGAGTTAGCAAATCAAATGAACGGGATGATAACGTCCGAGTCGCGCAACTCTCCCAATTTCAATCACCTCATTCATCAGGAAGTGACACAACTTTAACAATTGTCAACCTACAACCCTAGATATGTTTGGTAAACCCCTTCTAGCCGACTTGCTAGATCCTTAAATTTCATCGCACTTGAACCTTCTGACTGAGCATAATATAAAAATTTCTTTGTTTCCCTTTTGTCAAGTCCTTTTCCTCGCTTTTCCGTCTCTTGAATAAGTTAAATATTTCTATCATATCCAAGTATCAGTCTACCATGTGCAAAATGTTGATTCATAATAATAAAAATAGTATGGGGGGGGGTATTCTGTTGATTGTTCTCTTTGCCCTAAGCAATACCTTGGGCAAACCGGTAAATCATTAAGTGATGCTTGACGCAACATAGATACAATATTAGGAGGGGGGATAGAAGTAATGCTTTCTTTGTCCATTTATCTGAAAACAGTTTCCCTATCCATTGGAATTCGGCTAAATTCATTTAAAAATCTGATGACTTTATTCAAAGAAATATTGTCGAATGTTCACTCATTAATTCGTCGCCTAATCTAAATATATCCCCCGGGCTCTTTAAACTGGCCCCTGTTATTAAAAGGCTTATTTATAACGAAATTGTCCATTTTAAATCTTAGCCCTCTGATTTATAGGTTTAGTTATGTTTTTCTCGTATATTTTTATGTATTCACAATTAGGTGGGTATGTATTTATCTTAGTGCCCTAAATGTCTACATTCTGTACTCACAGTTGGAATTTCCGGAAGTAGACCTTATCTATATGGTTTTATACTTCATATCCGTCTTTGATAATATTTCTCTATTTGGTGCCCTTTGTTCAACAAGGGCGGGGCATTACTCTGCTGTCTCTCATATATATATATATATATATATATATATTTTATATTAGGTCGCTCGTTATTGTTACTCTTAGTTTCCTCTCTCTGTCTACGCTTAAGAGTTGGGTACCATTTAGTGAGTAATTTGCTTTGCTGTTACGCTATCCGATATGGCTTACTTTACTTTTGTCGGCCTTAAAAGACATTTGCAACGTTTGCGCCGAGTTCGATAATTTGTCGAGATTGTTTTGCATTTCATTAATCTGCGCGTTAGTGAGTACTGAATTCGCAATTTTAGTGTCGTCATCAAACTTCGATATTATGCCTGAAAGATCTTCGTCTAAGTCGTTAAAGTATACTATAAATAAAACTGGTCCCAGAACATAATATATATATATATATATATATATATATATATATATATATATATATATCTCAAAGTAGAGCGAGAGAATGATGAAAATGAATCCATTAAACCACATTGAAAGAGAAAACGGGAATAATTTTTCCTTGCAGTAATATTTTTATCACCTTTTTTGAAAAATCCGTGCAGGGAAGCGATTTGAACCAGGCACACTGAGGCAGCGAGCATCGCTTTGATCACAGTTAAAAGTATGCCGTTAGTACACTATGCTACGCAGAGAACCGAAAAAGGTAATAAAAATATTACTGCAAGGAAAAATTATTCCGTTTTCTCTTTCAATGTGGTTTAATGGATTCATATATATATATATATATATATATATATATATATATATATATATATATATATATATATATATATATATATACCAGCTTTGTAAAATATTTCATTATTCCTTGATAATGAACTGAACAAGTTCGAAAGTACTTGGAATCCGCCTTTCATTTTCATGTGGGATTTTTTGCATATATATATTTATAGAGAGTCACATAGATAAACAGGTCACAACAGACATTGTGGTCCATACTATGTGACCTGGGATAAAAATTACGGGGAAGATAGATAGTACACCTTGCAAAATCGGTGAACCTGTCACCTGAAGGCTAGGGAGCTAATTGTTCTCTAGAAAACACTGTAAGTCGAGTATTAGAATGAATGTATTTATCTATAAGACGTTTGAAAGTATCTACGGTGTTGTAGTCTATTACTTTATGAGGAAACTCATTCCATAAGTTGATGATTTGGCTAATAAAGAACATCTTAGATTCGTACGAGTTAAAATGTTTACGTAGAATTTTACAACCGTTTCCTCCCGTGTAATTTGACTGGTCGATCTTTAAATATTTTGTCTATGCCTTTGATAATTTTAAAGACTTGAATTAGGTCCCTCTTAATCTACGCTGAGTTAGTGGAAATAGATTTAGTTCTCTAAGACGCTCTTCGTATGTTTTGTTCCTTAAACTTGGTATTCTTTTAGTAAGCCTTCGTTGGACTCGTTCTAATTTCACTATATCCTTCTGATAGTACGGGTACCAGGCTTGAGCGCAAAATTCCAAAATTGAACGGAGCAAGGAATTATAGAGAGTAAATATTGTATTTTGGACTTTTACTCAAACGCTCTACCAATGAATCTAATTATTTTATTTGCTTTTTTAAGGAGTTCTGTACATTGCTGACTGGGTTTTAGGTCGCTCGTTATTGTTACTCTTAGTTTCCTCTCTCTGTCTACGCTTAAGAGTTGGGTACCATTTAGTGAGTAATTTGCTTTGCTGTTACGCTATCCGATACGGAGTAATTTACATTTATCGGCCTTAAAAGACATTTGCCACGTTTGCGCCGAGTTCAATAATTTGTCGAGATTGTTTTGCATTTCATTAATCTGTGCGTTAGTGAGTACTGTATTCGCAATTTTAGTGTCGTCATCAAACTTCGATATTATGCCTGAAAGATCTTCGTCTAAGTCGTTAAAGTATACTATAAATAAAACTGGTCCCAGAACAGACCACTGAGGTACCCCGCTAGGGACGCCTGTCAAGCTAGATGATTTTTCATTTATAAATACGCGTTGCCTACAATTACTCAGCCAGTCTTCTATCCACCTCGCTATCGTGCCCTCGAACTCCGTGCGCTTTTAACTTAGTAAACGTTTGTGGGGAATTTTATCGAAGGCCTTTCGAAAGTCGAGGTAAACTATGTCAACTGCTTTACTCTCGTCGTATTCATTAAAAATGCATTAAAGAAGTCTAATAGACTCGTTACGCTAGAGCTTTTATTGTGAAAGCCGTGTTGGGGGTCTCTAAGTAACTTCTTTTCTTCCGAATGGTTAACGAGTTTATCGCGTAGAAGTGTTTCTAACAATTTGAAAGGGACCGAGGTTAAACTAATTAGGCGATAATTACTAGGTAGGGATTTACTGCTTTTTTTTAATATTTGTGTTACTTTAGCGAGCTTCCACTCATCAGGTATTGTTCCTGTCTGTAACGAATAATTAAACAATAACGACAGCGGTTTGGCTAGTTCACCTTTGACTTCCTTCAATAACCGAGGGGATATCATATTCGGGCCCTGTGACTTATTATCTTAAGTTTTTCAATGCATCTCAATACGTCTCTTTCTGTAACGCTGATACTACTTAATGCCTCGTTGTTACCTATTTTGACAGCTGCCAGTGTTGGTTTATCGTTAAGATCTTCTGTAGTAAAAATGATGTAAACAATGTGTTTAAGATACAGCTCATTCGCTCTTCGTTCGTGGTAAAGCCTCCGTTCTCTTTAGTTAGCAGTCCGATAGATGAAGTTGTTTCTCTCTTTTGTCTTATGTAACTATAGAACTCTTTCGGGTTGGTTTTACTTTGATTCGCCATGTGTGATTCCAAGGACTTTTTATTATGTTTGATTAACTTTTGGGATTTACGTCGTAAGACTGTATACTGGGCGCGTTCTGCCTCATTGTCAGATATTTTTAATCTGTTATGGGCGTTCCTCTATTTCGTAAATAGTTAGCTATCTCACTACTCCACCACTTAGGTTTATTTTTGTGTGGTGAACTTTTATCTTTTAAGGGTATAAATTCTTTCACCGCTTCAAAGTACGAACTAGTAAAAAATGTTCATTTAGCGTTTATATCATTGTTGCCACGCAAACTGTTCCAGTCTTTTTGCTTAAATTTTACTCTGAAATTAATAACATTCCCATTTATAAAGACGGGAACCTTTTCCTTGACACTAATTATATAGGTTCTAGTGAAATTTATACTAAATATGATTGCACGGTGGTCGCTATTACTAAATTCCATTCTGACATTAATATCCTATATCAAATGTTCTTCTGTTGCCCATAACAAGATCCCGAAGGTAAGGTCTGTTGCCAGTCAATCAAAGAAACTTGACTTGAGAAAAGCAGACTTTGCAAGCCTTCGAGCTGGACTGACTGACGTGAGGCTAGAAGTGTGCGATGCCGTTGAAGACTCGTGGAATAGTTTCAAAACCACATTCTTGAGTCTTCAATCGCGTTTCATCCCTCTGAAATGCCCCCGTCTGTTTTCTGTTCAACCTAAGTGGTTTAATCGAGAAATCGGCCAACTGCTTAGGGAGGAGAGAAATGTGTACCGGCAATCAAAGATCTCGGGTGACTTTGACGAATACCGGAGGCTAGCCAGGAGAGTGAAGTCCAGCATAAGGGCGGCTAAGCAGTCTGAGGAACTCCGAGTGGCGAGACTCTGTAAAGAGAATCCCAAGGAGTTTTTTGGATATGTGAACAGCCGTAAACCAATCCGTCGAACGATTGGCCCTTTGAAGAATGAGGAGGGGACATTAAAGCATTCAGATGCAGAAAATGCTAACCTCCTCAACGACTACTTCTCTTCAGTGTTTACTGAAGAGTGTGGTCCCATTCCCCAGCCGACGGATTCCTACTCGGGGGAAAAGCTGGAGGCAATGGACTTCACCGAAGGAGAAATAAAGAAAAGAAAAAGATCGCTGACCTAAAGACGAATAAGTCCCCTGGACCGGACGGGTTTCTACCTAAAGTGTTGAAGGACATCTGTGCGCTATCTTTAACATGTCAATCCGGACCAAATGCGTTCCTAGAGACTGGCGTAAGGCGGAGGTGACTCCTATCTTCAAGAAAGGAGACCGTAACCAACCGTCGAACTACCGACCTATCGGTCTGACTTTGATAGTCGGTAAACTCATGGAAAGCATCATGGTGGACAAAGTGACGTCGTATTTAGAGTCAAACCTGCTACTGAGGAGTTCCCAGCACGGCTTCCGAAGGCAACGGTCATGCCTGACGAACCTTGTGGAATTCTTCCACTTCGTTTTCAGTGAGCACGATCGGGACAAGGCGGTGGATGTGGTCTACCTAGACTTTCAGAAAGCCTTTGATAAGGTACCACACCGCCGCCTTCTCCGGAAAGTGCGAGCGCTTGGAATAGACGGAAAGGTATCCGGCTGGATCGAGAACTGGCTAAGTGGCAGACGGCAACGGGTGGTGGTAAATGGACAGTCTTCTGAGTGGGTGCCCGTTACTAGCGGGGTGCCTCAAGGTTCTGTCCTGGGACCACTACTATTCATTATCTACGTCAACGACATGGACGGTGACATGGTTGCCAAGATTTCCAAATTTGCCGATGATACCAAGCTTGGTATGAACGTTGCAAAGGATGGAAATACTGCCCGCTTGCAGGAAGATCTTGGGAAGATTGGGGAGTGGTCGGACACGTGGCAAATGCCTTTTAACGTGGGTAAATACAAAGTGATTCATATCGGCCACAGAAACCCCCAATCTCAGTATATCCTTAAGAGCACTGCTATGGAATCCACCGACACTGAGAAGGACTTGGGTGTAACAATCACTAGTGACCTCAAGTTCTCGAAACAGTGCATTGAGGCGGAGAAAAAAGCCCAAAGGATGCTAGGCTATATTAAGCGCCAGTTTGGTTATCGGAACCAGGAGATTGTACTGTGCCTGTACAACTCACTTGTCCGACCGCACCTGGAGTATGCCGTACAATTTTGGAGTCCTTCATTGCGAAAGGACATCGCGAGATTGGAACGCGTACAAGCCAGGGCAACCAAGCTGATTCCCTCTATCCAACATAAAAGTTATGAGGATAGACTAAGGGAATTAGATCTGTTCTCGCTGGAAACCCGTAGACTGCGTGGTCAGCTCATCGAAGTTTTCAAAATACTTCGAGGGTTCGACAATGTTGACTACCGGGATATTTTCACACTGAGTGAGAACAGAACGCGCAATCACGGCTTCAAACTTGAACTGAAGCGTTACAACCGCAATCTGTGTGGAAATTTTTTCACCTACAGTATCTGCGGTAAGTGAAACGCACTTCCAGTTGAAGTTGTCAACAGTGAATCTGTTGACCAGTTCAAGTCAAGACTAGACAAGGTCTTGAAAAGCGGCCGTTTAGGGACGCAAAACAATTGAGCAGCCTTGTGCCCACTCGATTGCAAGTCCAATGGTACTCTCTTTGAATGGACCGTAAGGTCTCCTAGGGTACCTTCTTTCCTTGTTGTTACTCCTTGTTGTTACATATTTCTGCGAGTAGAGCATAGCACAAACTGAGTTGGTGAACTTTCTTGCAAATTAGTATAGGGTTCATATCCATAATGAGCGGATAGCGGTTCTCGCCACTTTGATAGTGGTAAATTAAAATCGCTCAAAATTACGGTATCATGCGTGCTACTTATTTCGCTGATTTATTCATAGATATTGCATCGGTTTGCACTGGCTGGGCTGGAGGTCTGTATATTAGGGCCATCACAATTTTTATCCCCTACTTATTTTTAAGAAGTATGTACGATGTGTCAACGTTTATGATTTGTGGCTTTGATAATGGGATCGAGTTGAGAGTTTCTTTGATATAAAATAGGTCACCACCTCCCTTTTTATTAATTCGATTTTTCTCAAACATTTTGTATCCGGGTAGTTTATACTCTGCTAGGAAATCTCTGTTTTCAATATTTAACCACGATTCTGTTATGCCGATTGTGTCGTAATTATCTATTAACGCAATTTCATCTCAATTGCCTGGATATAGAAAACCTTCAAGGTGTTACGGATGGGTGCACTTGCGCTTTTGTAAGATTGCTAGTATGAAAACAATTACTTATTATTTTAGTGCGTAAAACTTCTTTAGTATCTGAAAATTTGTGATTGCCTTTGTAAACAATCGTGACAAATAGGTTGATCCCATATTATTGAGGTGGAGTCCACCTGGAAGGAAAAAAAATCTATTTTATTACAAAAGTCATTCCAAAAGTTTACAAATTCAACGCCTTCACTCCTTCAGATAGTCTCAAGGTAATTATTTGTGCAGGGGGCTCTACTGAAAAAACTATCTCTTCCTTTGCTCCGTGGAAGAATACCCGAAATAATAAAATCATTTATTTTTCTTTTAACTGACTTAATCATTTTCTTATATTTATCTAGCATTTCTTCGGATCTGGTGGTTAGAACGTCGTTTGTTCCTACGTAGAGGACAAGTACCGTGTCTTTCTTGACCTCCTAATAGAGAGTAAAGAGAATTTGTTATTTCGTCAATGGACGCATCCGGTAGGCAAAAATGTTTGCGTCTCTTAGGATTTGCTCTACAAAAGGTGTAAGGTTGACATCTTACTATAGAGTCTCCTGCAACAGCGGATTCAACTTCAGTGTCATATTCTTCAGCTAAAACCTGAAAGGAATTGAAAGTTTTAATGTGGAGGAACTTTTTCTGCTGGGGTTTTACACCGTTCGTAACTTTGGAATTAGTTATTGTTATTAGAATTATTATTATATAACAACTCTCAGTTCTGAATGAGTATTTGAATAATTCAGAAACAATATGGAGATATCAGCAATCATTGCCTTAGCAATTAGTTAATATACACTCGCTATGACGCATTGAACTACATGCGCTTTTAACTTAGTTAGTAAACGTTTGTGGGGACCTTTAGCGAAGGCCTTTTGAAATTCGAGGTAAAATATGTCAATGGTTTTACTCTCATCGTATTAAAAATATTTATGTTCGAGTTTTAATAGATAAAACTTAAATCAATCATAGGGAAAAAAGTTAAAATAAATTAATAATTTTTAAAAAACAGAATGGTGGTTTGATCATGAATTGCACCAGTCAAAAAGGTATAGAAAATTCGGAGTACTTTTCACATATTTTCTGATGCTTTAGTATGTTGCTAATAGGAGGATAAAATTAGGAGGGTTATACCGTGTTGTTACTATTATCATGTCTATTTCAAGATTTAATTTAACCATAGAGAAAATAATTTGTCAACAAATTTCTCTAAAATTTCGCCTTTTTTTTGTGGTAGGAAATTCATTTCATTTATTATTGAAATCCATTTTGGGGCATTCATTATGCTACAAAAAATTCTTAATTGATCCTGAAGACTTTTTAGGAATTATTCTTTTGTTTTTTAGGAATTTTATTTTCTCCTTTGTTCTTCTGTCACCATCTGCTGTCAACCATTTATTAGCTAGTGCTTAATATTTTTACACAGACTTTTAAAATTATATTTCGATATTTTATTTATTTAAATATTCATTCGGTAAATGTAATCAATTTTTTGGGCCATTCATAAGCTCGTATTATATTTAGTTTCTTATATACGAGGTGAGTAGCAGAAGTAGCAAAAAATGTGTCTAGTTTTAATAGTTATACATCATTCTTCCTTACATCTAGAAGGAATGCAATACAATTACCTAGTCCATGTGCAAGTTTAGAACTAGCTTAGTCCATGACACCTTTCTTCCGTTGAAATTATTATTTGTCATGCGTCGCCCCCTCTACAATATGTTCAATTAACTCTAAGCCAACGAATCTTTATCACTGAACAAATGAATAAAGATGGATCGGTTATCAAGGTCATGCCTTTTCTTTCAATCTTTATATAGACAAAAAATTAAGCGTAAATCCGAAAAACTCTGTTTTTTGGCAAAAAACATGGAACGGTAAAGAACATGAATAAAGGCAATTCTGAATCGAGGAGAAGTACTATTGAGTTAAACATGCAATGAGTGAAGTTAAAGATTATTGATCATCGCACAAAATTACTCACAACAGTGGCTATTCAGACAGATTCGAAGACAGAATGAGTAAGGATTTTTTTCAAATTTGAACTTAATTTAAGCTGTACAACCCTGATATTTTTGGAAAAATATCATTAAATATTTTACTATTCGTATTAATAAGTTTAAAGAGTGTAAAAGAGATAAGTACGAAAGTTTTGAATGTTAAATAAATGTTCTGAATTCCTTTCGAATAATTTTAGGTGACCTCATTTCGATATGTAATATGGAAACCATTTATCATCATTTCATCTTGCCGATTTGGTATCTTTGATGGGGTCGTTTAATGAGTTTGGATCTGTGTTCTTTCAGATTTATCTGAAAATTTTCTGAAATTTAAGATGTAATGGTTGATATTTCCTGAGTCTTTTTTATGTTGAATGAGAATAGAGAGAAAATTCTAGGTTTCTTAGCCGAGGCAAAATTGTGTGCGGGAAACAGATTCTGTCAGTGCAAAAATATGTGTAGGCGCTCTTCCATTGACACGTTGGGTACTGAGCTTGCTCTGAAGGCGGGTGAGGTCGTAGTCCATAAGTTCGTTTGAACGGACAACACCTTTGGCAAAATTCAGACACGAATGGGGCGAGACAGTTACTGGAATTTCAGTTATCGAAGATAGATTTCGCACAAGGTTGTGTTGAGAGTGGGATGACACCTCGAATACGACATCACTACTACCTCTTGACCACATTCCGGTGGGGTTCACCACATCGGGACTCAAAAGATTCATTGACGTCAAACACATCGCCTTTTTGCAAGTGAGGTGTCGGATGATGAACTCATGACAATAAAGCGGGGATAATCTAAATCTGGGTCTACTTCGTTGGAATAGGGGTCCAACGAGCGAGGGAAGGCTGAAAGTGGAGCTAAGGAACGTTTGGCACGAGAACCCTTACGAGAAGGGGAGGTTTTTGGTTTATGGCTAGCCATTGCAAAAAGAAAAAACTTCACATTCTCCCTCGGGACTCCCCACCATGAAGGCCTAAAAGGGCCCGGCACTACTGCAACTCTAAAATCAGTTACGTCCGGTATGTTCAGGTTCTCCTTCGCACGGAGAAAAGGGGTCAACGATGGGTTTCTCCTTGGGCATTTGGTAGACAAAGGCGGTGGAAGAGGGGGAAATAAAGGGCAGTAAAAGAACGTAATAGGGGAGGGTGGAAAGAAAGAGGGGCGTGTTAAAAGTCTTGTTGGCAGTACCATGAGAGCCCTACGGGGCCCAGAGCTGACTCCTTCACCACGAGAAGGCCAGAGCCTCTCTGGGAACAACCCCTGAAGAAAAGATCCCAAGAGGGTTGGGAAAGAAATTTACAAACTAAAAAAGTTAAGCTTACTGATCTAAAGTTATTTGGACCCTCTTTTATTCGATTATTAAAAGTTAGCACTACATTCGCTAATTTCCAATCATTAGTTATTTCTCAAAACTATAGTGATCTAGTATGCATCTTCTCAAGAGTTACTGGAATACTATCTACACTTTCTTTGAGTAACATAGAATGAATGTTGTCTGGGCCAGATGCCTAATTAGAATTTAACTCCAACATAAGCCCTTTAATTATTTCCCTGTTCACATTAATGGCATTCAACATTATTTCCCTTGACCTAGAATTATCATCATTTAATCTATGTGGATTCTCTTCCGTAAATATTGAAGAAAAATGATCATTAAGAACCTCTACTCTTTCCTTATCAGATTCTTTCAAAACCCTTTCAAATCTAATAGGCTCTATTTTATCTATTTTATCACTGTTAAATTTGTTATTGATTATATAAAAGCTAAAGAAGTTTTGGGGATCTTTATTATTATTTTGAGCTAAATTAATTTGTGCCGCCCTTTTTCTCTTTTCAATAATCTGGTCGACCTATAATGATTTAAATTTTCAAAAGTACTTTCTTTCTGTAATCTCTACTATGCTCTTTTCTTCTCAGAAATTTTCCCGGCTATCTCCTGAACTATAGGGGTATGAGTTACCATATTTTAGCGAGGTAACCAGTTTATAGCGGTGCTTGTTACCAATTTCACCAGCTTATGGCGCATTGGTTACTAGTTTATATGAATGGGGAATTATCTGACGCCAAAGATGATTCTTCACGGGTATTCTTATAGTTGGCTGGACTTACCGAAGGTTTGCGGGTAATCGAAGAAAAGAAGGACTTTGAGAAAGGACGTAGCAAAAATATACTTTTATTCTAATAATAGCCTATTAAAGAGACAAGCGGCACGTCAATAATTACCCTGCGGGCCACAAGCAGGTTTTCTTATTCAACGCGAAGTATTGAATTCTAGAGCGACAAGACTTAGAAGAATTAAAGTGGGTTCCGTAACGCTAATATGACAATGAATTAAAACCAATTATAATTTTTAATTCCTCTCATTCCTCTCTTATATATATATATATATATATATATATATATATATATATATATATATATATATATATATATGCGGTAGTTTCATTATTTCCAAGGGAGCGTGGCCAAGACTCGCCTGCGGGACAAACCTCTGTCGTTGGGCATATTAGTTCGAACCCCTGTGCAGAGTTACTGAACAGCTGTGTATTTACCATACTTACATATTTCAGATAATTTTAACTCTATTCTATGACGCGATTTTACAAATCTGTGTTATAATTCCCTTTCACTGGAATTTGTGTTTACCTAGCTTCTTCCTATACTCTCTTTTTCTGATAACTCTGTTCCGAGACGCGAATTGTTTATTTATTCGTTTCCTCTTGTCGACACAGGCGTCCATTTTGAATCTTTCGTATTCGTACATTTGTGCCTATGTGCGCTACTCCGACTACTGCTTGTCACGTTTTATTCATACAAATTACCTCGAAAAAGTTATTGAAACGCTTGGCATAGAAGATATAAATAATGGGTAAAACTAAATGTATAAAAACGGTATAAACATGGGTATTTACGTGAAAGTGAAGGTGTTGTTGTGATATTAAATTTTAGGTTGTCACCTTGAGAAATTGGAATGTTTGAAATACATAAGGTGTGTTCTGAATGATGGTGCTGAAGAAGGATACGACGAACGATAACTTAATTATGATTGTAATAAAGATCTATGGGTGAAAGATGGTTAGCGAAGCTATGGGCTTAAGTGTGAAAAATGCTAACAAGTTGCTTTAAATAATCCTAGTTAAGTATCATCGTTAATATATAGGAGTGAAAATATGATGTGCAATGAGAAGGTACAATATTTAATGTATGAGAGTAAGACTATGGTGTGTAATGAATGCGTACCATCGTTAAAGTATGGGAGTGAGACGATGGTGAGTTGTGAGAAGGTACTATCCTTTAGGTATGGGAGTGAGACTATGGTGTGCTATGAGAATGTATGCTTGTTAATGTATGGGAGTGAAAATATGTTGTGAAGTGAGAAGGTACACTCTTTAATCTATGTGAGTGAGACTATGATGTGATTTGAAAAGGTTGATCGTTAATGTATGGGAGTGAGAATATGGTGTGCTGTGAGAAGTTACAATCGTTAAGGTATGGGAGTGAAGAATATGGTGTGCAATGAGAGTGTACCATCGTTAATGTATGGGAGTGAAACTATGGTGTGTAATGAGAGTGTACAATCGTTAATAGATGGGAGAGAGACTATGGTGTGCGATGAAAAGGTACCATCGTTAGGGTATGTGAGTGAGACTATGGTGTGCTGTGAGAAGGTACTATCTTTAAGGTATGGAAGTGAGACTATGGTATGCTATGAGAAGGTACTATCGTTAAATTATGTGAGTGAGGATATGGGGTAGTAGAAGAATGTGTGATGGTTAATGTATGGGAGTAAAAAAGTGTTAAATAAGAAGGTACGATCATTAATGTATGTTGGTGAGACTATGTTGTGATTTGAGAAAGTACCATCGTTATAGTATTGGAGTGAGGGTATGGTGTGACATGAGAGCGAACTATTGTTAATTTATAGGAGTGAGATATGGTGTGCAATGTGAGTGTACCATCGTTAGTTAGTGTATGGCAGTGAGATTATTGTGTGCAGTGATAATGTACTCTCGTTAAGCTATGGGAGTGAGAATATGGTGTGCTGTTAGAGGGTACCATCGTTAATGTATGAGAGTGAGAATAAGGTGTGCTGTGAAAAGACACAATCGTTATTGTATGAGATTAAGACTATGGTGTGCTATGAGAAGGTACTATCGTTAAGGCATAGGAGTGAGACTATGGTGTGACATGAGAGCGAACAATTTTTAATGTATAGGAGTGAGATATGGTGTGCAATGTGAGTGTACCATTGTTAGTGTATTGCAGTGAGACTATGCTGTGCAGTGATAATGTACTCTCGTTAAGCTATGGGAGTAAGAATATGGTGTGCTGTGAGAAAGTACCATCGTTAATGTATGAGAGTGAGAATAAGGTGTGTTGTGAGAAGGCAGAATCGTTATTGTATGGGAGTAAGACTATGGTGTGCTGTGAAAAGGTATTATCGTTAAGATATGCGAGTAGATATATGGTGAGTTGTGAGATGGTACAATAGATAATGTATGGTAGTAAGACTATGGTATCCTGTAAGAAGGTAATATCGTTAATGTATGGGAGTTAGAATATGGTGTACCATGAGAATGCATGATGGTTAATGTATGAGAGTGAAAATATGGTGTTCAATTTGGACGTACAATCTTTAATATACGAGTATGTTGGTGAGATTATGTTGTGCTTTGAGAAACTACAATCCTTAATATATGGTAATGAGACTATGGGGTGCTGTGAGAAGGCACTATCTTTAAAGTATGGCAGTGAGACTATGGCGTGACATGAGAGCGGATAACGTTAATGTATGGGAGTGAGATATCGTGTGTATTGAGCGTATACCATCGTTAGTGTATGGGAGTGAGACTATTGTGTGCAGTGAAAAGGTACTATCGTCAAGCTTCTGGAGTGGGAACATGGTGTGCTGTGAGAAGGTACTATCGTTAAGGCATGGGAGTGAGAATGTGACATGGTGTGAGAAGGTACCATCTTTAATGTATGGGAGGGAGTCTATGGTGGGCAATGAGAGTGTATCATCGTTAATGTATAGAAGTGAGAATATAGTGTGCTGTGAGAGGGTACTATCATTAACGTATGGGGGTGAATAATGGCGTGCTGTCAGAAGGTACCATCGTTAATGTATGAGAGTCACACTATGTTGTGGTGTGAGAAGTACTATCTTTAAGGTATGGGAGTGATATTATGGTAGGCACTGAGATTCTACCATCATTAATGTATTGGAGTGTGACTAGGGTGTGCTGTGAGAAGGTACCATCGTTAATGTATGGGAGTCAGAATATGATGTGCTAAGAGAAGGTACCATTGTTAATGTATGGGAGCGAGACTATGTTGTGAAATTAGAGTGTGCTATGTTAATGTATGGGAGTGAGCTAATGGTGTGTTCTCAGAAGGTACCATCATTAATGTATGGGAGTGAGAATATGCTTTGCTGTGTGAAGGTACTTTTCTTAATGTTTGGGAGTGGGACTATGTTGTGCAATGATAGTGTACCATGTTAAAGAGAGGAGTGAAACTATGGTATGCTGTGAGGTGGGAATATGTTTATGGTGTTGGAGTGAGAATATGGCGTGCTGTGAGAAGGTCCCATCGTTAATGTATGGGAGAGAAAATATGGTGTGCTGTGACAAAGTACTATCGTTAAAGTATGGGAGTGAGACTATGGTGTGCTGTGAGAAGGTACTATCGTTAAAGTATGGGAGTGAGAATATGGTGTGCTGTGAGAAGGTAGCTTCGTTTATGTATGGGAGTGAGACTATTGTGTGCTATGGGAATGTATGATTTTTAATGTATGGTAGTGAAAATATGGTGTACCATACTAGGTTTTGGTTAATTGGGTGCTAGGCTAGATATGTTCAGTTGTTAGTTAAAGTGGTTCGGCTCTGAAGTCTAATCTCTAGTTAAAGTTAGGCTAGGTAAAGAATAAACATCTAACCTCGCCCGAATAGCAGAAATAATGACTGAGACCCGTGGCGGCCCTTTAAAGAGCTCCTAGAATATTCATAGGATTATTAGGTGCTTGTGTTAAAAATGTTCGCACTAATAGAAGATTTCTTAGTTTCATTCTATTTTTTCGTCACTCCTTCACCTATATCACCCGCGCCACATAAATTGGGGTACACCACGTCTCAACTCTCATGACAACATAATCCAGTTAAAAAAATGTTGATAGGGTCAATGGAGAAAAAGTTTCAGAGAAAAGATGTGACCCATATCCGGGTTTGCTCTTTTTTATGGTTATTAGGCGTTTCTTACCCTTTAAGACTTGAAAGAGAGTGGCTTCGTGTTCTGATGTCCTCCTTACTTTGCGCAAACGTGATCTTAGAGAATTTGAATGTTACTTGCCACTTCTGCAAGTTTGAGGACGAAAAGATTTGTCCATTTCAGTCCTTTCCAAACTTTTCACTAATGTTCCTTCCGTTTTCGGTAATACTTCAGTTTAGGGGCGCACGATAGGGGGCGGTTTTTCTGGGCTACAATTTTAGGCTACACTCTAGGCCTCATAACATCAGACGGTAGCTTCAAAGGGGGCCGATCACGGCGTTGTATTTGTTTTGTTATTATGTTTTTTCCTTTCTTCTTTATTATTTAGTAAATGCCTGCACTTCTACTTAATTATATTGTTTAGTAATGCATTGATTTTTTATATAATTACTAATGTATTAAACTTTGTATGTTTCGTTTAACTATTTTTGTGAAACTAAACCATTAATTTCACACACTGGTAACCCTTAATTCAACCTTATTTCAAACATTGGCAGCCATGAAACCGAGAAGTTAAAAGAGCGCAATACCTGTGAATACGGTTTGTTCGACTTCAATACGACTTGTGTTAATTACTCGATCAATCTAATAGACTTTTCTATAGATCGTGGTCTCATTTAAAAGAAGCGCGGCTCAATTATAATAGTGAAAGGGGGAGATAGGGCAAACCTGAAGATCTGCGTCACGCGTTTGCCTCCGCTGTTCCCCGGTCCTAGCCGTATAATATTTCGTCCATGTTCCAATATGTTTCAACTTTTTTGACTAATTTCGAGTTACGGCTCGCAAAGGGGATTGGCCTGGGATGACTCTGAGATTTCAATCAATTGGGGGGAGTCTAGGGTGCGCAGGCAACCAGTATATAATCGTCATTGTTTATAGAATATTGTTCTCACGTTTTATTTTTTTTTT
This sequence comes from Ceratothoa steindachneri, assembly GCA_963969495.1. Classification (NCBI taxonomy): domain Eukaryota; kingdom Metazoa; phylum Arthropoda; class Malacostraca; order Isopoda; family Cymothoidae; genus Ceratothoa; species Ceratothoa steindachneri. Next base: position 24,869,675 of record OZ018335.1, read on the forward strand.
AACAAATCGTTTCTGCGCGTCTGAACGAAACATAAAAACAACTTGGTCCCGATAGATTTTGGTTGAAATCTATTTCCAAAGTAACTAAAAAAATGTTAATTGTTTTCTTTAACTAGGTAAGGTTAGGTTTGAGTCGTTTTCAGCAGGATAGTCTTTCATAAGCCCGAGGAAAAAGATTTTCCCCCTGCTGCGAATGAAACTATTCGCCTCTCTACGTCAACAGGATATAAGTTCTGTATTCCTATGTCTCTCTGAGAGAGATCGGTTGAATGAACTTATTCCTTTCTATTTCAAAGGCACGAAATAACAAAGAAAAAAGTATTTTGCCAACAGAATTTTAATTTTGGCCGAACAAAATAACTAAAAGACCGCTACATCATCAATTCGGCGAGGAAGCTTTTCTTTGTAATGGAGATGTATCGAAATGTAGAAGTGTGTGTACGAGTATCCGCCTTGGTTCTCAAGTAGATTTGTGCCTATTGAGGAAATTTTGTGGATGGTAGATGGGACCAATGGCAAAGCCACAAATCGACTTAAGACATCCATAATACATGACCAATAATATTCCGATCGGTTGGTCTTTTTCCGCTTCAATATTGACACATTTTTCTGGGAAAATATTTCTTGCAATTAAATTCCCTGTGCGGCGAAGCGGGATGAAAATTCGGATTGGATAAAAATGAGGCAAGGAGGGGGGGGCAGGCCAGGGTCCGTAGTACGAAAAGACTAACTAGGGGGTCTCCCAGTCCAATAAATTATGAGTAAAACATGCAAATTCTCAATAACTTGGATAAATTTGGTACGCCAGTGAAGGTCAAGAAAACCTAGTAAAATAAAAAGTGAAGGACGAGACAAATGAAACAATTTTACCAAAAAAATCTTGATCAAATGCAACAATATGACCCCAAATCTCGAGACAAATGCAAGAAAATTACCTCAAAATGTTGAGGCAATTGCTACAATTTGTTCCCCAAATCTCTAGACAAATGCAATAATTATACCTAAAAGTGGTAAGACAATTGCACAAATGTGCCCCTAAAGCTCGAGACAAATGCAATAATTTTACTTCAAAATGTTGAGAAAGGCAACAATTTGTCCCCTAAATCTCAAGACAAATGCAATAATTTTACCTCAAATTTTGAGAAAAATGCAACAATTTGACCAAAAAATGTTGGAAGTCTTACGAGGGGCGATCCTCAGTCACAAATTTTTCAACAATGGAGAAGGTTGAGCACCACGCAGTGATCAAACTTTTGACTAAGGAAGGATAGAATGCAAAAGAGATCCATGACCGCATGGTTGCAGTGTACACTGACACCGTCCCTTCTTATGCAACCATTGCTCGCTGGAATAGGGAGTTCCGCCATGGTCGTGAGTCCTTTGAAGATGAACCTCGTCCAGGACGCCCGTCAGACGTGACCAACGAGGACAATGTGGCCCGTGTGGAGAGGATAATCCTCGAAAGTCACCTGGTGAAGGTCGAAGAAATCGAGCGAGAACTTGGAATATCACATGGAAGTGTTATCAATATCATCCACGACAATTTGGCCATGACCAAGGTCTCTCCCTGTTGGATCCCTAGAAACCTCACGAAACCTCACGCCCCATGATCGACTTCAACGTCGTCAAAGTTCAGAGGAGCTGCTGCTCCTGTACAACCAAGACCCGGCGGGATTCGAGTCACGCATAGTGACAGGTGATCAAACGTGGGTCCATCACTGGGATCCCGAGACCAAGTTCGAAAGCATGGCCTGGAAGCACAGGGGCTTTCCGACCCCCATCAAGTTATGGACCCATCCCTCAGCCGGGAACATCATGTCCACCATCTTCTGGGATTCTGAGGGAGTGTTGATGGTGGACTATGCGCCTCGTGGAAGGACCATCACAGGTCAATATTACGCCGAGGAACTGGCTGGGTTGAAGAAGTGCATCCGTCAGAAGTGGCGCAGCAAGTTAACACGTGGTGTCCTGCTCCTCCTCGACAATGCCCCAGTCCTCAAGGCCAGAGTTGCACAAGCTGCCCTGCGCGAGTGCGGATTCGTGAGGCTCAACCATCTCCCCCTACAGTCCAGATCTGGCCCCTAGCGAGTACTTTTTATTCCACCAGCTCAAGGCTGCACTGTGTGGACGCCGGTTTGGGGACGAGAAGATGTCCAGCTCACCGTCCAGGAGTGGATTGAATAGCCGTCGGGAGATTTCTGGTTGTCGGGAATTTGAAGCCTCAGGGACAAGTGGCGCAAGTGCATCGAAGTCGAGGGTAGTTATATTGAAAAATAATAAAAAACTTTTCCTTATACCTCGTTTCCTTATATCCGAATTGCAAAACTTATTGACTGCCCTCGTACATCGAGTTAGAAAATTTCGTTCTCACAGGAAGCAAAGTGGCGTCGGGAGGAAGTGGCAACGTGGCACCTTCCCTCTCTCTCTTTCTCCTATTCTTTCCATCTGGTCCTCCTTACCCCTCTGTACTTGACGGCTCTCACCTTTCCCCATCTACCCCTGATTTTCAAGCTAAAAGGTAGGGATTTGGAGGGAACTGGACCGCCCAACAGCTCTCCTAGACAATTGTAACAATTGCTCTGTGGGGATGAATATCCTTCAAATGGTTGTAGGGAGATGACAGGAGGCTAACATCTCACCAGTCCACCTGATTTGAACAGTTTTAGTTTTGACTGACCCGACTCCTCTTGTGAGCAGGTTAGGTAAGGTTGGATATATGAGCTCACATGAATTAACTCATTTAATAAAATGGGTTCTTTTTAACAATATGGGTCACAACTGACTAATTTGAAAAATAAGGCCGGCAGTTTTTTCCATTATGAAGATTAAGTCCCGCACTGTAAATTTAATTGCACAAATAAATTTTGTATTGTATACAAATTTTCTTTCCCTGGATGTCCCCAGGCAACATATATTGGTAGTACTATTCGCTCGTTACACTCTAGGGTTTGCGCACACCTTGGCATTAGTTGCCGAACAAGAAAGTCTCTCGCCAGGAAGGGAGTCTCGCCAATCAGAGATCACATTATAAAGTGTAAGGTTGATGCCAACAGCAATAATTTTGAGATTTTGGGCTCTAATCCTAACATCACCCAGCTCAGAATTTTGGAATCTTTCTTCATAGAAACACATTCGCCCACATTAAATTCAGACTTGACCTGTCACCCATTATCGGCAATAGCCACAACAAACCAGCTTCAGACCTGTTAATATTCTTCCAACAACAAACTACCCATAATCGTGTCCAGTTTTGGTAAATTCCTCTCCTTTGCTTTGAGCTTATCTGTATATGTACTTGTAATTATTAATACTTTTAATTTTATAGGGTCAGTATCTTCATTATTTCCCTTTGATTTGTATTTAGGTTTAAGTTAACATTAGTTCGCCTCACAAATTGTGTTTATCCCTTTAACCTGATGATGGATTAGATAATCCAAAACGTTGCTTGGAATAAATAATAATGTCACTGATGGTCGTATCCTTCCTACTGCAATTAAAATTACGCCTTCTTAGAAGCACCTTTGTTGAATATATATATATATATATATATATATATATATATATATATATATATATATTATATATATATATATATATATATATTTATATATATATATTATATATATATATTTATATATATATATATATATATATTTATATATATATATATATATATATATATATATATATATATATATATATATATATATATATATATATTTATATATATATATATATATATATATATATATATATATATATATATATATATATATATTATATATATATATATATATATATATATATATATATATATATATATATTATATATATATATATATATATATATATATATATATATATATATATATATATATATATATATATATATATATTTATATATATATATTTATATATATATATATATATATATATATATATATATATATTATATATATATATATATATATATATATATATATATATATATATATATCATACAAATTATTAATGCAGAACATTGACATTAAATAGAGTTAAAAAAAAAAGATTGCATGCAACCAATGGATCTCTATTCTTCAAATGCGGAAACTTGAAGCCCTTAAAATAGGTCAATTTGAAAATAGCATGATTAAAATAGGTGGGATCAGTGTCGTGTACCTTGCCTTCAGAAATGATATTAAGACTATTTTAGCATTAGCTCAATTGGTTCGAATAAATTGGGAACCCATAGTCTTCATAATGGAGCAAACTACATCCCTTATTTTTCAAATTAGTCAGTTGTGACCCATTTTATTAAAAGAGTTAATTTATGTGAGCTCATATATCCAACCTAACCTAACTTGCTCACAGGAGGAGTTGGGTCAGCCAAAACTTCTCAGGTTAGGTCGACTGGTGAAATGTTAGCCTGCTTTCCTCTCCCTACAACCATTTGAAGTATATCGAAGCCCAGAGAGCAATTGGAGGGTGGGCTCCATTTCGAAGGACACTAAATGGCAGCATTGGTTTAAAAAGTTCAAAACGCAGCCATTGTGATCTCTCCGATAGGCCTCGTTCTGGAAGACAAACCCCATTGGATGAAAGTCTTTTGAAAAAAACTGGTGAATCAGTTGGTTGGCAAAATTTCAGAGATTTGGCGCAAAAACTAAATTTCTCATCTTCAAATGTCCACGACCATTGCCGACGAATTGGGAAAAGATGCAAAAAGGGAATTTGGATTCTTCGTGAGGTCACGTTTATGAACAGAACTCGTCTTTCCGTCTGCAACTCTCTATTTACCAGCAATAAAAACCACTCGTTTCTGTCTCACATTGCTGAAGATGACGAAAAATATGCACATAGACACTACATGTGAAAAGAAAACGAAAAATAATGGGTATCGGAAAATGAGAAACCGGTGACAACACTAAACCCTGGACTCCATCCATTAAAGACCTTGATATGCGTTCGAGGGCAACATAGGATTTTTATATTCCCCGTAGAAGAATAAGGTCGAAGAGCGACCACGTGCCCTTCTCTACTGACGTGGTCTCGAGATCACCGTATGGAGCGTTGGAAGCGAGGCTGATTTACGGCGAGGATGCAGTCCACGCCTTTTTATTGCACCCCAGCTGTATTTGCTTAGGGATACATTAACGTCGTCTCGAACATGGCCTTCCACCTATCCTTCCTACCCTCCGGAATAGATCGAAGTACTTCGAACATTTTACCCCAACTTTATCTCGGTTCCCCCAAAGGACTCGCTGCCTTGTGGAAGCTCCCACCAAGCCATTAAAGCCGCCCCGCAGAACATTTATATAATCCCGCGACTCAGTTTAGCGTGTAGCACCTCAAAAATTTTCGCCTAATACCGCGTACGAGCACTCCAAGACATGCTCACTCGTCGCAATTGGAGACACCAGCGACTTCAATTCGACGACGAAGGCTAAATCGACATCCGTGAACTATGCCATAGTCAATCAGCGATTATCTGACCAGGATCTCCATCTCCAAGGGCCAAACTATGTGTGCTCCCTCATCCGCCCTGTGAGGTAACCCAACTTCCCCATTTCATTCATTGTATCCCGACTGGCCCTTCCTTTAAACGAACACGTAAGCACTGCAACCGTTGACGCCTACAGATTATTCTATAATCTGATCTACCTGAATCCTCCCATCCTTTGCGTGCGAACCCCGGTTTAAAATCCCCTTTTAATCACCGACCTGAACCCGACCACTAATCCTTTAATTATCCCTCCTGTGTATCGTGCCGACATTTAATTTCGCCTGTACGATCATTCCCTTTAAACCCTATATCTGTGTATATTCAAATTCTCTTTCTTTTGTTGTTAGTAAAGGTATATTTCTGTTATTGCCTTTCTTTTGCAACTTTGACGTGTACCAACTACCTGTTAATCTTTGGCAAACTTGCACTTTGAATTAGTTGTTTTAAAAGGACCCCGCAAATTTAAAAGTAAACCGTCACTACTGAATTCATAATTACTTGCCGTCCCGAACCGGCCAGGTCGAACCTTAAGTCAATTTCCACCCCAAACTTCAAAAGGGCATACATATATATGCCCTTTTGGCATTGAGAGAGGTCCAGCTTTGGTAAACAGAAAATGTGTTAGTTGCTATCCACTAAACTTACTGAAATTATCACTTATTTCGATCATTTTGATTACTAGAGCATTTTATAAGTTCTAGAACTTTTGGTTCCGAGAAACGTTGAAAATGGTCTTTTATTTATTTTTTTAAAACGTTCCGAAATTTTTAAAACAAGCATTTGAAAATTTGCCTCCCCTTTGGCCTGAAGTCATTGATAATAATGGTGATTACATTATTTTTGATAAATAGGTTGTAATTCCTTGCCATTTTTTAAAAAATAAGTAATTAATTTCCTAACATTTGAGTGCATGGAATAAAAGGAGACACTAAAAATCATCATTTGATCAGAAATTTACATTTGTAAATTTATCGTTAACTCTCAAAGGTTAAAAAGTTCTAGAAAGTACTAAATATGGCCCAATAGTACTAAATTCAGCAATCCCGGGATGCCTTTGGTTAGGTGCAGTTGAAGGAACAAGAACATAGCAACGGACACTGAACCTGTTTGCTTCTTTCCTTCCTTGTCAACGATGGACCCGCCTTCGACGCGGGTTGCAGGCGGGTTCAGAGTGTTGCTCCCCCTTTTCCCCAGACTCATCAATTAATTAATTGGTTATGTGTATTCCACACACTTCCACTTCCAATTTACTTCACCTCTTCCTTTAATACCTTTGCATCAGAAACTTTGACCGATACCCTCGTTGGTATGCCTCCTAAATAGTAATGTTTCTTGCATTCTGTTTCCGATTTTCGAAAAATATTTTTTTAAATCGAGTCATTTTCTTCTCACTTTTTGTGTCTCACAAAATTCAAGAACCACTCGGAGAAAATTGACCAGGGATCAAATTTTGAGCTTTATTTTCCTTTTTGAGTGGGGGATGGGGATTATTATTAATAGTACTATTTTTCTTGCATCCCGGGGAATCTGGAAGGAATAAATGTATAGAAATACGTTTAAAGCCATCAAGGTCAAGCCCGCGTGAGGTCAACCCATTTCTTAATACTTTTAAATCATCCCCTATAGTGTATACCCCCCCCACACACGACCCCTTTTTTCTTGCATATTGAAACTAGGTGAGATTGTCTTTAGTTCCCTGAGGACGTCCGTAGCTTTGGACGAAACGTTAGTGGAAGACTCATGTTTATTCCCCTCACCCAATTGCACCCCATTTCTCAAATACTTCCTCCGAAGGGGGTTTATGGATATCTTTCACACCTTTTCACGTCCTCGTTGCTTTTCGTTTTAAATAAATTAATGTTTAAATATTTTGGAGGAGAAATGCCCCCGCTGGTGTTCGCTTCATAGTTTCAATTGAATAATAATAATTGCTCAGGGAAGGTTGGGAACCCTGGTAGGTCTCTCTCTCTCTCTCTCTTTGTGTTCGAGTATTTATGTAAATATTGTAAATCACATTGATTGTTTTTTTCTATGAAATTACGGATAAATACACTTCAATTAATCTTAAAAAACGTTAAAGATTTTTTCACTTTTACATTTTCCTAATAAAGTACGATCCGCCCAGCCGGAAAAGTGAAAAAAAGTTGTAGAATGGTTACATAATTTGCAAGTGGATATGACACGACCCCCCCACTCAGAGGCAATCCTGGTATGGGAACACCCCACTTGGAGGCAATCCTGGTGTGGGACCACCCCACTTGGAGGCAATCCTGATGTGGGACCACCCCACTCGGATCAAATTCTGGTGTGGGACCACCACACTCGGAGGCAATCTTGGTGTGATACCACCCCACTTGGATGAAGTCAGCGGAAACTAAGCTGTGATTGACCCCCCCCCCTCCCATTACATGCACCGCCAGTACAGTGGGTGCTATGAAATTCCCACAGCATGCACCAGCCTCCCTCCACTCACATCTGGCCCCTTAGGCCAATCTCACAGAAGACGGAGCCTAAAGCATAAGCTGTAGGGTCAAAGCCTTTCCCCCTAATCTCCCAAGGGGTGGAAGGAGGAGACAAAGATGTGATCTGCAACAACGTCATAATACCTTTTGACGCTTCCATTTTTAAAAATCGTCTCACCTTTTTTTAGAAATATAAAATTTGAGTCTCTAAATGGGGAAAGCAGAAAGGATTTAAATTATCACTTTATACGTTAGTTTTATTTTAATTTCTTTTCTTTCTTTTTTTCAGGATGTAATTTTATTGTCTGAATGTGTTGTGTTCGTAAAATGAACTGACTACGTGTGTTTTCGCTCGGAAATATGGGCAATGAAGTTCAAAAAGAAAAGTTTAAATGTGTGGGAGGGGGGTTTCAAAACGAGCAAAATACCCCCCAAAATGGTCCATTTTTTAAAAAAATAAGACTGTAGGTGGTTAATTTTTAACTATGGCGATCATTTATTTTTCCAGGCAACACATTCCTTTTCATATATTTTAATTTATATGGAAATGAAATAATTCCATATATTAATTATATAGGTTTTCAGAATATGGGGTAATTTAAAAGGCCAAATATGAAAGAGAACTTACACAGATGTGGCACCTGCCATAAAAATGGCGATTAAGCATGTCCCTGGTTCTTTTTACCTGCGGCGAAGCGCCAGGCCTAGCCGTCGCTTATTTTCAAAAGGAGTAAAGTTCAATTGTACCCAATTAGAGCCATGAAATGATCCATATCACTATGGGACATAAGGTTATTCACCCTGAAGATTTTAAATATGCCATTGGATTTGGCTCTGGGTGGCGCCGTCTAGTGGCAGAAGCCTCATTGCGCCATTCAAAGGCACTTGTAAGTGATTTGAACCATGGAAAACCATCAATGCAATAACCATTTATCATCTTAGCACAAAACGTCGCAGGTCATTGGAGGGACTTTTCCCCTTGTTACTTCATTATGTCGCCTGCCATAAAAGCGGTAAGTAAGCTCGTTCCTGCCTCCTTTAACTTCATTATATCACCTGCCATAAAAGCGGTAAGTAAGCACGTTCCTGCTTCCTTTAACTTCATATGTCTTCTTCCATAAATGTGGAAATTAAACATATCTATTCTTCATTTTACCTTCTTCATCTCGCCTGCCATAAAATTGTTAATTAAGCATGTGCCCGCTTCATTTTAACTTCCTTATTTTTTCTCTTAACTCTGAATCCATACCGATAATGAAATCTCATTAATAATAATAATTATGTAATATTTTTCGTTCTGGTACGAGTTTTACTACTGATTTGTTTTTGTATTTTGAAGCAGTTCTTTCTCGGTGGGACCCCCAGTTTCCTGTGGGATCCAAAGCATGATACGCTACAGCATCTAGCTTAAATTCGTTTATAATGGAAATGGAGATTCTAATGAGCTAAACCGTATCGTAATAATACTAACAATTATTATAATAATAATGTACATATTAAATCCATAATTAGAAGAAAAATATTAGTACTCATATATTAGACAAGACAAATGAGAGTAATTCTTCTAATCTTAAGTTGTGCATCGATGACTTACTTACCTTATGGTAATCGAACGCCATGTTGAGGTTATTGGCAGTAATTAAGACCTGGTTCCCTTCTAGAACTTCCACTGGTGTTAGGTTTAGTACCTAAAAAGAAATACTTTATGTAGGATGGTATATATGGTAAATTTGTTTGGGTTATTAAAAAAATACGAATCGAAGGAGGATCTGTCTCCTACTTCGTCAGGTGTGAGGTTGAACCAATGAGATTCCGTGAACTCCGAGAAGCCATTCTCTCTTCCATAATCGCTTTCTTCTTTGAGTCTACGACCTATCTGTTACAAGGATCCCGCCCCCTTCGTGGTTCCGGGAGGGAAGAGGGTACCAACGATATCGGATCCTCTTTCAGAGAAGAGCTACAGTTTAAGGTTGGATCCGAACCACTGGTCGCTAGAGCATATGGTATTCATCGCCAATTCGGCCTGAAGGGAGATTCCAGCTGGTGGCCAGCCATAACCAATGTAGCTAAGCAACGCCGATCGGATAAAAGGGCGCTTGCACTGAGGTAATAATAATAATAATAAAGATGAAATATGGGGGACGGATTTTGAAGATAATATACTAAGGGAAAGGCAGTTAAATGATGGAAGAAGAGTGGCTGAGAAAGAGATATGGATGGAGAGAACGAAGGTTGAGAGGGCGTTTTCATTTGGTGGCCATCGACTGGGGGCCACCGACAAGGGCACGGCCGCGGAAAAAAAGAAGACAAGAAACACATAAAAACAAGCTAATTTCAAATAACAATGAAGAAAACGTTGACAACTAGTTGGGAGCTAATAATAACAATTGAAAAAAGAACTAGCAAAAGCAAGATACAGGAGGCCTCAGATGCTCTGAGAGAGGCTTGCTTTCCTCAGAGAAACATATGACAGGCAGCAAATATAAAATTAAATAGTGTGAGAGTGGTCGTCTCCTCCAAATACTCCACCCAACCACAATTTGTAGCGCAGGGCCCCGCGTCCCCAGCAACAGAGACAAGTGGTAGAACAACAGTTCTCCTGGTATAGAGATGGGTACTGCGCACGAAAGTCCCTCTGACTAGGACACAACCAAAATCTAGTAGATTTTAAGGTACCAAACTGTCTTCGCTTTCACATGGCGCTGTGGCCCGCGAGGATGGCTGATATGGAGACGACTTGATACATTCGAGGCTTTGCTGGATAGATCCACTGGAATAGATGGGGTACAATGATAAGTAACTTTAACTTCCATAACATCCTCTTCCATCTTCTTTGCCTTGATCCCGGCTAAGGATTCAGTGAGCGTAAAAGCAAAATACCCTCCTTATTTTAGTTTAGCCAAATAACCTGGTAAATTCATCAGCGTGTTAAGTTCCAAGCAACCTCTATATGTACAAGGACGCAGATGAACACAATCTCGCCACCACCCTGCTAACATTGCCGTAGCGTTACAGTTACTTCAAATTAAATGAATTTGGATATTCCAACGCCTCAAGTGCACTTAGCACATTCTTTGAGTCACTATGGATGAAAAAAACAGTCTCTAAGCCAAGGAAGATGCGTATCTACCGTATCGAGCATGAAGACGGTACAGTGATGTGAGGAGTCACGTCGTTTTCAAACATGGAAGTGATACGCTACAAGCCAACACTTCTTTTGTAGTTGGAGCCATCTCTGTACACCGGAACGGTTTAAAGGTGAGGCGATGGATGATCTGAGAAGTACGAGTACAATGGCAATGCTCCCGGTTCTTTGAAAACTTTAGGAGTAGAAGCCTGGCGTCAATCATTCAAAGCTGATATCCTCCATTGAGTCTTGAGGATATATTTTGGTAGCACCGTCACGAGAAATACACTAAACTATCAAAAGAATTTCATAGCCCTGAATAAAAAAGGGTAAGGGTCATTATTGGCATTGGCACTGTTGAGATCGACCGCGGGTAAAATAAGAGCCGTTGATAGCTGAAGAAGTCACTGAAATTGCGCTTACAAGAACATTTTGCCCTATGAACGAAAAGAGTCGAGAATTCTATTTACAAATGATGTTCAGAAGACATCAGTTATTAACAGGAGAGCATTGAGGTAGATTGAATCTACCATTTACAATGGCCATTCTGATGCAGAGGATTAAATCCCGCACTCCTACTCAGACTTTGAGCGAAGAAAAATAGTTAGAAAAATAATATTACAACCCTCGTACTGCTTGCCAGAGAACAAGAAATGTGTATTTGGGGATCAAAGGGACCCTAATGCTGTGAATATCCTATTCTTGGTAAGGCATCACTCAAAAACAAGACCAAGAAATCAGTGCGTTTTTACTACGTCTAAGCAGGCCTATTACGAAAATATCCGGTTTTTGCTAATAATTATGACGACGGAGGAAGTGTACGCCCTCGGAATTTGATAAAGTAAACAGAAATCCGTACGACTTGGCATAATAAGAGATTTGCGAGAACATCTCCCAGAAATAAAGAGGTGATGCCGTTGATGCTAACGGTCAATATATTGACCCTTGAGAAACTCCTCTGAGAACTAATCTCCTCTTTGCTTACTGGTCCGAAGAGGATTCACGCCATCAATACTTGTCCTATCGCTGCATAAAATTGAGTGTCTGTATTACTGTATCGCAATGCTATATTATAGACTTTCTCCAAAAAGATGAAATGATATTTCAGAAGAAAAATCTTTTAAATGGCTTTCTTCAGTCGGTGCAGAGTATCCCAAGTTAAGCTGAACTTAGAGAAAACACAATGTACATTATACAAGTCACCTTCGTTTTGATGAAATTAACTAGCCCAATGTTTACTTATTCCCCCATCTAATTGCCTACGATGGAGGTTACAAGAATCGAGCAGAAACCAGGGAGAGGGATATTATCTACTCTCGCCTTACCAAAAAGAAAGAACGGTAGCTATTCTCTTGTAGTCTGCTAATATACTCCATGAACAGCACATCTCGAACAAATCTAAGATTACATCATACCCTCGCTCTCATGCGACGTGCTTAATATGCTGGTGGGGACGTATGGAATGATTTTCACTCAATTTCATCTCTCTGCAATAAAAGCTCTTCCATTTCGTCAAGACACAAAGGCCAGCCATGACGAGCAGTAAAAGTGCATCGAAACTGAATCTGCTCATTGATACACAAAATTCAAACAGTAAAATCTTATTGACATCGTTTTTAGCGATTATAAATTAACTCTTCTAGGATCGCCTTCTCAGACTCGGCTGACCATCAAGGAAGCGGTCGGCGTCGAGAAAAAGAAACTCGACTCAATGGCTATATCTACCGAAATAATCTATAAATTAAATTAGAGATTTGAATTATTTCATTGATTGGGAAAGATTCTGCTTGACCTCAGCACTACGAGCCACACGGCCTGGCGAGAGATCTTGAATGGGAAGGTGATTACTTAGATGGATTTCATTGAGAATCTGCTGCCTCAAGTTCAGTTGGGCACCAACAGAGTACAGGTAAAAATATGATGGAAACGAATGCTTTTCGTACAGAGGTGCAATCTTTTTATGACACGGCAAAACTCTACCTCCTCATAACGGCCCGAGAGAAACTATCTTATTCCTGGAGGTGCTGAAAAGTTTTCCCATAATTGGAGATTTCATTGAAAGAAAACGGCCTCCATACGTACTTGGAAGAAACACTCAGGAGCCTATTCCAAGAAAAGAACCTTTTTGAAATGGTCTTAGGGGGCTTAGAAATAGACGTCCAATGCCTGCTATCTGCAGAATGCAAGGTTTAGGGGTTGCCTATGATCCCTTATTAGTTTAGGAAAATCTCGGCAAGTGAGTCTTCCTTTATTTCTACTTTGAGTTCTTTAGCGAATGTGCGCATTTGAAGTTTTGGAATAGAGCTGCTAATAACTCGCCATTGCCCAACTTATCGCATAGCAAGAATGACGTAGAGCCCCCATTGCTACTTCGAAATATCCGGGGTGAGGCCATTCTCACCTTCCAAGGCTTTGCTTATTCCGAGTTAAATGACTCGCTGAGGTGTGTAGCAGCTACATTTCCCGCTAGATTAGAGTTAGAGCTTATTTTTGTTGCCAGCTTAAACAGGGTGCCACTTGGTGGTAAGGAAACTAACCGAAGTGTTTTGAATTAGCGTGGGTGAACCGCACTCATAGGCATGAAAGGGAATTGGTTGGAGGGTGCCACTCTCAGTTCAGATAAGCCTGGTTGCGCAAATATCTGCTTAGGTTCTTGAGACAAGATATGGCCCACAGTCTCAACGATATGGACCATTTTTCGAAAACATATGAATCACAGTGCTTAGAGGAAGCAGGTTGTGATTTGCCACAATTCAGGCATTAGGACGTGCACGAGAAAGGTTCACAATGCATGCACTCGCAACAGATTAATCAAATCTAATGTTAACCCTTGTTTACACGTCGACATGATTGACAGATATGATCGAAGCGGTGATAGCGACAACACATTTGCCCTAATCGCATATGTTTTCACAAGGTAATAATGCCATCAGCACGCACCAACTCAGGAAACCTTTCTAGATTAAATGTGACGGCGATTATCTAGGTATGGGATTTGGGAGCCCCTCGCTTATCTCACATCACTCTCGATAATGTGATCTCTCACTGGTCAGTCAGCTCTTCAGTAATATCGTCCAGAAAATAGTCAAGCAAATCTGTTGTATACATTAGCCCTTTACAAAGTGCAGGTTAGAATTATGGGGGTAATTGCCATTAATGGTCTGAAGGAGTCAATTTGTCACTCTAGGCAAGATTCACTACATCAACCAAAAGGTTCTTGTTAAAGAACTATGAGATCTTTGGTTCTCTACCAAAGATAGATTTCAGGTTCTGATGCAGAAAGGTGCCACATGATGAACTTGCACCCGGTCTCCCAGGATATAAACCATTCTAATGGTGAATAGTTATTCGCCAGCTCCAAAGGGAGTTGCAACTATGGGTCGCATGCATGTGATTTGGATGGGTCCTTGGCTCACTACAGGAGCCAAAAATTTTAGAGTAAATGGATTCTTACAAGAGATTATGGTAAATGGAATTTAAATTAACTAAGAATGTACAACCAACGTTGTTAAACCAAAACAATTAAGTAATGAAAGGAGTGGAATTGTACCAACACCAGATAAGAACCCGGTCACGGAACCCAAAAAGAGCTTTGTAAAGCTCCAAGTAGCAGGTGTAGAGGCACATCGGGCTCGAGAGAGGAAGAGAAGTTAAGAATAAGGAATGATGGAATGCATCTTGTCTTTCTGTTCCATAAATCAGTTAAAAAGGAGGAGTAAAAAGTCTCTCTTGTCTCTCATTATTCATAGGCTAATAGACGAAGATAATGTAGAGGCCGTAATTATATTTGATACAATTTAGAACCATTCGTGAAAGTATCAAAACGTAGTACTACCAATCTTTCTCCTAACTGAGGACTTGCTTCCGATCGTCTTCTCGCTTTTTAGTAATTGTCATACTGATCTTTCTTTATGTTGGCTTGACTATCCGTTCGGGGTTCCAGCAAAGGAAAGGGGCGGATGACGCTAATAATTAATTTGTTTATTTGTGAAAGTAGAGATAATTATCATTTATTATAAATTGCTTAGAATATTACTTAATTTTCCCTTTAATGTTCCTGAACATGGGTTTACATATTGGAATCTAAAGTTATTTAGATGTAGACAACTTTGTGTGTGTGGGGGGGAGGGTATTTTTTAAAAGTGCAGTAACTTAACACTACCTCCATTTCAACAGGTAAAGTTGTCTTCGTGAAGACTGAATATCCGGTGGTAAAATCTTGCCGAACGCAGAGTGGTAAATCACACTCGCATCGAAAGTTGTCGGTTCCCTCTTGGATGCAGAAGGCTCCATCTACACAGGGATTTTTGAGGCAGGGGTACGCCCATCTGCAATCTGCTCCAATACCCTGGGTCACTCTTGGATCTCTGATGCCAAGACTCCTTTCGTTCACCTTTAACTCCTTCACGCAACCTGCAAGGCTGAGGGAGGAAAAATGATTCAACGTCTCTTCATTTGTATTCTGAAAACGAGATTAATTTCTTAACAGCTTAATAAAAATAATCGCTTAGTTTCCTTTACTTTAATAAGACCTATATGGAAGGAGAGGTCTAGAAAGATCGTTTTAACAATGAATTTAGAATAAATCCGTTTATAGTGAGTTGTAAATTAAACCCGTTCCCGGTGACTTCTAGAACAAACCCATTAAAAGTGTGTTCTAGAATAAACCCTTTCCCAGCTAGTTCTAGAATAAATAAGTATTCAGTGAATTCTAAAATAAAACCATTCCAGATGAATTTTAGAATTACCCGTGTCCAGTCAGTTCTAGAAAAAGACCCGTTCGTCTGTAAGTTCTAGAATCAACCTGGTCACAATGAAGTTCAGAATAAGCATGCTCCAAGTGAGTTCTATAATAAACTTATTCCAAATGAGTTTTGGATGAAGCCTCTCCCAGTGACTTCTTGCGGAAGGTATAAAAGGAGATATCATAGAGGTCAGATACGAAGAGATATAACGACTAATGACGGTTCTAATGGAAGCCAACGAAAGATACATCCATAAAACGGACTATCGAACCCTTTTCTCAGCTTGGAAGAACGCAGGAGACTATATATAGAAAAGACTTTCAAAGATATAAGAGAGGTATTTGAGCGCGCCGTACAGACAATTGAGAGACGCAGTCAAGTACTAGAAGCCAGAATCGAGCTCGAGGTAGCGACGTGTATAGAACGGGCAGAGAGGTTGGACGAAATAATATCACAGATAACGAACTAAACCGGTGAAACTTTTCAGAGAAATTAACAAACTGAGAGACAGTTCCTGAGCAAAGGCCAAAATAAGGCTAAAATTAAATCGCAGGTTGATATGCGACACAAAGACAAAGAACCAATATTTGGAGACTAATGGAATGCCGTATTAAAAATATCCACAAAAGAAAGCCCAAACTTTGACTATGAACATGAAGAACGAACAGTGACTTTCTAAGCAATGGACCCGGAGAGACAGCCCTATACCACTACTCGACAACAAAAAAGACTAAACCAACAAGACAAACAAAATAACTATGACATGGCTCAAAGAAATAAAACTTAACAACGGATGAAGCAAAGGGCACCTGAAGAATCATGAATAACGCAAGAAAACCTCATCATAGATACGGACTCATTCATATAAACGAAAGATAAAATTTTCATCGCTTCAAGAGCCGAGGTACTTTGCAGAATTTCTAATTATATTAAAATGATATTCCTCTACAAGCCGGAGAAACTGCCGGACAAACCAAAGAATTTCCAACCAATATATCTGATTAAGATCATTGTCAAACTATTTAGAGATCCCTTAAGAACAGAAACCGCTCTAGATGGAAGGACATGCTCTGTTGCCACAGCAAAAACACAAATTCTTTAAATAGCCTGGAGCAAAGACGCTATCCAAAGCAAAAACTGACGGCCACTACGTTGACCTAGGTACTGTTTCGCGATGTTCAAAAGGCTTTCTATCAGGTTTGGTGAACGGTTCCAAAATATAAAATCCACATAATTGCATGCAGCCCGACATGAAGAGAACTCTGTGCTACAACTACCTGTCATAGGGAACGGCATATATTGCAATAGAAGGATTTGGAGAAGCCCAAATTTGAGCTTACTAAGGAAGTACCGCAAGTAGGCTGCCTGAGCCCTATCTTCTATAGTATCTACACTAGTTATAGGCGGCCCTCAAAAAAACACAATCGACGAATCTTAGTGATCATACAACACTTGTGTTTAATAATGATATCATAAATATATACCAGCTTTAAAAAGGGTTGCTCGTGCTCCAGCCATGTTAAATATGCAAAGATTCTTTGAGGATGCGGCCAGCAAGCTTGGAGCGTTGAATATTTGTGAACAGCCTGATAGCCTTAATACACAACACATTAATATAATCAATAATAATGATTTTAACGTAGGTAGACTTCCAGTAGTTACAAGTGTAGCCAGTGAGTCATTAATAACATCCACTCAGTTATGAGAGATCTCTGACCTCCTTAGCGGTCCACTGTATATTATGGACCCGAGAAGAAGAGGTGGTCAGCAAATTAACAATAATAATAATAAAAAAGACAGCGGTAATCGATAACAACGATAAAGCGGATGGTGATATAACAATAATGATGCTAATGGCGATGAAGTGGTCTCCCCTTTAATGGATCCATTTGGCTTAAAACAAACTAAAATAACAAATTACTTTAACAAATGTACACTAGGTGGCCTTAGGATAGATAATTTAAATAATGTCTCAGAATCCAACAACTTAATCAAAAGTTGTCAAAATAATAGTATTAAATTGTTTTTTCCTAGAAAAATATAAATCATATACCAGTACTAATTCTAAGATGCTTAAAATTGCGAATGAAATGATCAAGGTTGGAATTGTTAGAGAAACTAACCATATTAGATACGCGAACCGGCTATTCTTAGTCCCTAGAAAGGAGCTCATAGCTAGAGCCATATGCGATATGTCCTCACTCACTAAATTGTTTAAAATTCCACGATTCTCCTTACTAAACATAAATAAAGTTTTCAAAAAGTTGGATAGAAATAATTTTGCCATTAAAATTTATTTGCGTCAAGGGTTTTACCATATAAATTTATATCCGGAAGCACAAAAGAACTTTGGCATAAGAATAGATAAATGAAAGCTCCGTTTCACTTGGCTTCCCATGGGCTTCTGCGGAAGCCCATTTCTGATGCAATCTATCATGTACACTATATGTAATAAGTTAGCGAAAGTACATAGCGTTAAGGCTTTTGTGTATTTGGATGACTTCCTATTTATTGGAAACCCGGATAGTTTTTTTTTTTATTTGATTACATAAATAAATCACTACCAGGTATGTAATATATTTAGAGGTTAGGATCAATATAACCAAATACTATGTACAATTGACTAAAGTTTTGAAAGATAAAATCATAAGTGCCCTTCGTTAAATTGAACCATTAACGTACCTTCAGATAAAACCCCTTTTTTGGCTTAGGTTGGCAGGCATCTTAAATTTCGTGGTACCGTTGCTTAAACTTCCATTTTTATGGTTGCAAATTACTTGCAAAAGTTGTTCAATAAAAATTACAACTTTGTAAGGGTATGTGTCTTGAGACATAACCTTCACTACCGACCTGTGCCATGGGCCAGGCCTGGTGGAATAGAATTACTGTTTTCTCCGATGCCTCAGAAAGTAGAATAGGTCTGAGGTGGGGAAGGTGTGGATGGGCCATACCAAATATCTTCAACTGTCATAATATTTTTCTCTTAGAAAGCTTCCCATTAATCTTGATGTTCTTTAATTTTCCACGGTGTAGATTACTGGCGGATAACATGCCAGCATTTACAACTTTAGAAGGGGAAAGATCCCTAAATAATTACTAGCTAAACTATCTGCTGACATCCTAAGAAAGTTTTCAGAATTTTTTTGTACCTCCTCTATGAATCTCCGATTCGTGCGAAGCAGAAGGAATCTCGCTGAATTGGGGTCTGACGACCTACGAGATTCTATAGGTGAAACCTATATAAGGGGTCCCGAAGGGCGGGAGACTCATATCCACATCCCCCATACTCATCCCCACATCACCTCTATACGACTACAAGAATACAAACTGGGCTGAATTTAGAAGCCACATATTCACAAACACACCACACAACCTCGACCTGGAGAACACCAATCCAGGACAAATAGACCACCACTGGTGCTCACTGTTAGACACCATCACCACCGCACGTAACCTACACTCACCACACAAAAACTACACCTGCCTAAAACACTTCACCTTTTCAATACACACACAGAGACTTATCACACAGTACAACAACCACTACACCAGAGGCCCACGACAACAGAACATCAACCAGCTACGTGCCCACATCCTTCAATGCGTGCAGCTAGATAGGAACCGGCAGTGGCGTGAGGTCGTCCGCATTGCGGACGACACCCGCTGCATGGACCCTTCCTTCTTCTGGCGGCACGTGAAAAGGATGCTGGGTACGGAACCACACAAACCAATAACACTAAAAATAAACAACCACACACTCACAGACACCAACGACATCCTCGACGCATTCAGGTCCCACTGGGACACAGTACACACCCACAACCCACCAAAACCACATGCGCAGGAGCACTTCCAAGACATTCAGGAATGGTGCCGGACTCATGCTCACGAGCTGAGGCCTGCCCCCCTGATACGCATGGAGGTGCTCGACTACACGTCTACACTTACCACTCCAATCACCGTCGAGGAAACAAAACACTACATAAAATCGACACCAAAACGCGCCCCCGGCCCCTCCGGCCTACCGGCCACACTGATACATAACCTCCCCGCAGACATATACCCCACAGTCACACACCTATTCAATGCCTCTCTAGCCTCAGGCCACTTTCCCAAAATATTCAAAGTCTCTCACAATATACTCCTTCATAAACAACACAAAGACCCAAAACACCCAAACAATTACAGGCCTATTGCTCTATTAGAGCACCTAGGCAAAATACTCGAACGAATGGTCAACTGCCGCCTACGGGAGTTCCTGGAAGAGAGGGACTGGTTCTCCCCCCATCAATACGGGTTCAGGAGAGGCAGATCCACTCAGGCGGCCGTGACCATCGTACACGACAGAATACAAAAGAAACGACAGATACACCAAAAGACTCTCTCCGTCAGTAAGGACGTGGAGAAGGCCTTTGACAAGGTGTGGCACGAGGGACTCCGTTGGAAACTCGCCAACAACACGGAGTTACCTCTCTGCACCAGAAGGCTCCTCTCACACTACCTCACTGGACGGCGATGCTACATAAGATATAACAACACCCTATCAAGACCCTTCACACCACGCTCAGGCGTTCCCCAAGGTAGCGTTCTGGCACCCACACTCTACATCATGTTCACAAACGACACCCCACGCCCACCAGAAAACTGCGTTCACACCTACATAGTGGCCTACGCCGACGACGAGACCATTCTCGTCAGCGGTCGGGCCCCCGAAGAAATCGCGCTCCATGCACAAAGAATACTTGACGAGAAGACAGACTACGAGGACAAATGGCTGATTGCCACGAATCCTCAGAAGACACAGATGACACTCTACGGCGCTAGAGATCACTTCATGCACAACCTACAAATCTACTCACACACACCAAACATGATCCACCAAAACCCAACAAGGCTCGCATATACACAGTGCACCAAAATCCTGGGGGTAACATTCGACAAATCCCTCAGGTTCAACCTACACCAGAACATAATACAAGCAAGAGCCTCACGTACAAACACATCGCTGAGTAGGTTCTACTCAGCGAGCAAGAAACTAAAACTACACCTATATAAAGCACTCGTGCGTCCCATTCTCACGTACGCCCCACTGTCACTCGTAGCCTCGAGTGACACCTGGAAGCGAAAGGCTCAGCGCATTCAGAACTCTGCTCTGAAGCGCGCTTGCCGTTCGCCGCTGTACTCGAGAATGGACGCACTACACAACAACAACAAACTAACTCCTCTCAACACCTACGCTCACACCAGACTTACAAAACAACTTGAAAAACTCACAACAGACCCACTTTACACCTCGCTACATGTAAGAAGGTACGCGATGGCGCCGCGATATCCCGCGGCCCACGAACACCTGCCACCCGTACCATTCTTCGCATAACCCAATAAGGCATCATGAATAACGCGTTTCCGGATGGACTGTCAGCCTCCCCCCCTGACTTGCCCCCATCCCTCGCCCAGTCAATTACCTCATAACCCACACCCTCACTACAACACCTCGCTTCGGTGTATAGCCACCGACCTATCTACTCTCGCTGTCCCTTTCTTAATTATTTTCCGCAACGCTCCTCTCTGACTACCCGTCTGCCGTATTACGGCAGTCCCTCTCTGTTCTTTCTATACACAAAATGCAAATGCGGGAGACCCCACAGACGACTCTGCTCTTCCGACGATTTTTCTTCAATTCCCTGCTATATCACAGATACAGGAGGCAAAGCCAAAAGGAAAAAAAATTTCACCGCCTCCTCTCACTGAGAACAGTGATTTTCTTCAAGACATAGCGTGGACGTAATCTCTACAGCCATATACGAGATTCAGCAAGCCCCCCCCCCTTCTCCCCCTCTCCTGAATAAAATTACCTTTATTTCCATGGCACGTCATAGTGGCATGACGTGCTAAACCCTCACATCCCTGCCACACCGTGACTTGGCTCTGTGAATGTGACTCTACACATAGAGCTCCGTTGCAACTATGCCGTTCTACTTAGAAAGGACATAATTGCAAACTTTGAGGAAAGGAGGTCTAAGGCTTAGTCCGCAGCGGAACCCAAAGGAAGGAGCAAATCTGGATTGGGACTCAGTTACCAACGCGGAGAGGATTAACACCCTAACCTGCGGCACCGTCCAAGACCACAGAGAGAGCCTCTACCATCTCTGTGAGATGTCAGACGTAACTGAAAAATATCCAAAACACAATAGAGGGGGTGGCACCCCGACTGGAGTCAGTTGATTCTGGCTTCAGTCATCATTAAAACCGCCATGTTTTTACACCATATGAGGAGCTCAACCAGGTCCATACTCACTCATCATTCATCACCACATCAAGTCATTTTCATAGGGTCGTTATCGGAGGGGCAGGGGGACCCCCATACAAAGAAAAAATAAATAAAGGAAAGCGAAAATGGTATACAATACTTCCTATCTAACACTCCTACACACATCAGACAAAATACTCACCACTAACAATGAACACACACTTCTAAAATTAGCCGCAACACACGACACCCCCATCACGAACATAATAAAGACATACACAGGCCCCAAACTCGTCATCCGCTCACAGGAGGACGCAGTCAAATTCTGCCAACACGTATCGGACACACTCGCCACACTAGACCTACAGACAAAATTAGCCAACGGTGTACGGAAAAAACACCAAATACGAATCACAAAGACCAACCCCTAGGGTTGGCCTTCTCCACAGATGAACTCCGCACACACCTCAGACAGAAGTATGAGGAGGAGATCATCACAGATCTATACTACAACCGCATAAAACAATATGCAGTGATCACACTTTCTTACGAACAGAATAAAACACTGCTGCTAGACCAAGGTATTAGGGTCTGGGGCCCCCTAACATACCCACAAAAACATCGAGATATAGCTAAACATAAGACCCACACAGGTGCCACCGGTGTTAGAAAACAAACCACCCAACACTCAACTGCCAAGCTGACCTATCTGATCCAAGTGCTGTGTGGTGGGCCACCACTACACCACCTGCACAGCCACTACATCCCTCTGCTCCAACTGTAGTGGTGACCATGTCACCGTTAACCCAAAATACCCTTACTTAATTAGGTCCGCTCTGACGCTGTAGCGGCTATACGACGTCCTCAATCCCTCTACACAACCACAAACTCCGCCCCCCTCCTTCCCTCAGATAAACATTCGCTGCTGCTGCCCCTGGTGGAACGGTGTCCGCACCTCTTTCTGTCTTACCCCAGACACACCCAACCCCAGCAGCATCTTAGACTCCCACACATATTCCGACACCCACCCCCATCCAAGCACCTTACACCCAGAGACCCCACTACTCCCGACCCCCATCCCCACCCCAAACCCCACATCTACCTCTACCCTACACCACACACCCAACGATACCACACACCCAAAGCTATATCTGGCAGCCTTGCTCTCAACGGTGTCAATAGAGATGTCAAGGGGTAACCCCCGACTATACACGAAAATACTCAACACACTGTTCGCCTCGCACGGTCCAGAGCAGATCGCTTTCCCAGAGAAGGTGCCCGCCCTAATTGACGAGCACACACACAAGAGACCAGCACTCTTCCCCACCCCGGTGGGCACTAACGCCTTTCCCCCTGGACCCACCGCCCCCACCCTCACCATGCTCCCGCCTCCTCCCGTCCTTCTGTCCCTACACGTCTCGCCACTGCACCCTCCTTACATGCCCCTCTACCTACTGCTTACACTTCTCTTCCAAACGCCTCCTCTGCTCCCCCCCACAGCTTTTGTTCCTTCCTACTCTATACCTAATATCTCTACTACCACCCGCACTTATCCTTCAGCAACCTCTACTCCCCCCCTATTGCCATCTACCCCCTCCCACCTTCCTTGCACCCTCTCACAGCTTCCAACCTCTCTCCCAATGACACCACAACCTCCACCTCCCCCAAGCCTACCACGCCCTCCACAGCACCCCGTATAAACAAAAATACTCCCCCACGACCCCCGCCCCACACAATCACAGGTAAAGCCGACACTCCCCCCCCCTCCTGCTGTTCCTTCCTCTCCCCATTCCATCCCTGCCTTGTTTCAACCTCCTCTTTCTCCCGACACCCTCTTTCATAATCTGCACCTCCCCTACTATCTCTAGCCCCCCCATCTACTAGCTCTACTCCCTCCACCTCTGCCCCTAACTCCCCCCTCTCTCTCTCTCAATAAACCAGAGGGAGAGGTGACGCCCCCTTGTCGCGGGAAGAGAGCTTGTGTGGAACTTTGACTTTTCTAGCTATGTCGGCGGGGGTACCTCTTCTGGGTACCCCTGGCAGGGCTTCCCTTGTCGGTTTGGTCGGAAACGAGGTTCCAGACTAAGTGCGTCATCTTTTCTTTTTTCTACTCTATCCTTCTCTTTTTTTTACTTATATCTTACTTCCCACTTATACAAAAAGAAAAAAACAAAAAAAAGCCTACTCCTATCATGTCACTCTTTCCCTTTTTTCCCTCTATCTACATATAAGGACCTGGCAGCTACCTCACGCGTCAGAAGAGAGGCTTTAGAACCTCTATAAACAACGCCAATCGACGCTCACTGGTTGCGAGAGACTAGGACTAGAGGGGTCCTAGGCGTTGGGGCACGATGAATGGGATGAGGGTAGTGCCCCGTTAACCCCTTCCCTGGCGCGTAATTATTGACCGTTCCCAGTGCCCGTTGACGGGTGCCTCTGGTAGCATCGGTCCGAGGTGACGGCCCTTTGTTCCCAGGTTGGTTGCCAGGCCAATAAAAAGCCTTTGGTCGAGTTCCTTGGTGTGGCGGGATATCCATTGAACGCTACTCCGAGATCCTGGCCGTTGTGAAGGGAACTAGTAGGAGTTTAGTAAGGGGTGTGCTTCGTTGTTGTTCACCTGGTGAGAAATCGATGGCCCCTTCGGGGACCGTCTGTGCTGCTTGGTTGGGAGCCACGGCACGCCGAGGCTTGACGACTCGGTCGGACGAACAGCAGCACATGGAGCGTGCCTTCTGGAAGACTCCGAAACGACTCCGATCAATAGGCGGGAGCGAGTCACGCGGGGAGAACTCACCAACCCCTTTTTATATATTGATTGGTCACAAGCTTAAGAAATAGAGTGTTCAAAATGGCAGGAAAGAAAGGTCCAGCAGCGCTAAAATTCACGTGTGCCACATGTAAGAAGGACAAGTGGTGCGTTGACTTCCCGGAAGGCTGCTATGCGAAATGCCACCCAGACAGTGTATGCACCACTTGCATTTTAAAGAAGGAAGTGGAGGAAGTAGTCGCCTACTACAGGGAAAGAACTACAGACCTCGAACAGAAAATCGAGAGGCTCAAGGAGGAGCACTCCCACCAGATCCGCAGGCTCGAAGAGAAACTAAACGATCTCTCGAGTCCTGTGGCAAACACTACCTCAGCAGAGAGCCCGTGCCCGAATGTGGCAGCGACACCAAGAGGGAAAAAGAAAAAAAAGACGAAAAAGGGAAAGAAGAAAGAGGAAGAGAGAGAAATAGAAGAAGAAAGGGTAGAAGAAGTTAATGAAAAGGATGACAAGGGGGAAAAGATGATAGAGAAGAAGAAGAAGAAGAAGAGGAAGAAGAAAAAAGAAAAGCCTGAAAAGACCATGATGGGGAAGAGAGAGGAATCGGAGAGCTTGCCTCAGAAAATAAAGAATCCGAGCTCAGCAGGCAAATGTGCCAGGGTCATCCTTGTGGGCGATTCCCAGGCACGGGACCTGCAGCCCCTGCTAGCGGCCCGCCTTCGCACAAGCGTTAAGGTAAGCTGCCTGCCAGGATGTGGTAACCACCACATCAGAGTAGAGGCTGAGAAATCACAGATTTCTGAGAGCTCAGTCGTTGCTCTGATGGTCAGTGGAAACGACCTCTACCTGAGAGGAGGTAGGGTAGGCCATACAGATAAAATCCTCCATACGGTCATGGGTGCCGTGGACGACTGTGGGCTGAAAACCCGCAAGCGCGTGGTAGTCGGGATGCTCCCGAGGAGAGGTCCAACACGGACCGCTCACTCGATGAATGTGTCTTTAAACCGGCGCCTGGCAGATTTGTGTACGGCAGAGGGGGTCTTTTTTGTGGACCCGTACCGCACCTTTTATGGTAGAAATTATCTCTACCAAAGGGATGGGGTACATCTTTCCTTTAAAGAAAAGGCCTTTCTGTCGAACATGATCCAGGATGTCGTAGAGAGGACCGAAAGGAGTATCCAGCCCAGAGTAGGGGCGGACGTACGCCAGTATGCCCGTGTCACTCCAGGAACGACCTTCTCAGAGGTCGCAAAAAGGGGTGCCTCGCAAACAAACAAGCCGGGAAACGGAAGAGCGTAGGGAGTCCTACAGTCGGGGACTCCCTGAAAGTTCTTCTGTTCAATGCGAGGTCAATCAGGAACAAGTTTCCTGAGCTCCGTGGCCTCGTAGCGACGGAAGAACCCGAAATGGTAGCCATAACAGAATCGTGGATAAAAACCTTAAACCGAGACTTTGAAGGCGAATTCACGATTCCCGGTTACCAGCTCTTCTTGAAAGATAGGCCAGACAGAGAAGGTGGCGGTGTGATGTTGTATGTCAAGGATACTCTCAACTCGACGGATTGCAACATCGTATCCGACCATGAACTACTAGGTGTTGACCTAGAGATAGGTCCTGCCAAATACAGGACCCTGGTGCTTTATAGACCTCCTGCCCAACTCGTTGAAAAGGACAGAGATCTGTACCAGCTACTAGGAGAACTTGTCGAAGACAGAGTGTGTATCGTCATGGGTGATTTCAACACACAAGTTGACTGGGAAACCAGATAACCCTGTGGCGAAAACGCACTACTCCTGGAGTTCACGAACAACGAGTTCCTCACTCAATGGGTGAGAGAGCCAACGAGAGGAGACAATATCCTCGACTTGGTTTTCACCTCTGAGGATGACATCGTTGAGGACCTCTCTGTTGGCGAAGAGCTCGGTGGCAGTGACCACCGACTAATTAGATTTGTAGTCAAAGTCCCCAAGGCAGAGCCTGCAATTAGTAAATCAAGGAAACTGGATTTAAGAAGAGCAGACTTTGCAGGTCTACGCGCGGGACTGACTGACGCGAGGCTAGAAGAGTGCGATGCTGTTGAAGACTCTTGGAACAGTTTCAAAACCACATTCATGAGTCTTCAATCGCGTTTTATCCCTCTGAAATGCACCCGTCGGTCTTCTGTTCAACCAAAGTGGTTTAATCGAGAAATCAGGCAACTGCTTAGGGAGAAGAGAAATGTGTACCGGCAATCAAAGATCTCGGGTGACTTTGACGAATACCGGAGGCTAGCCAGGAGAGTGAAGTCCAGCATAAGGGCGGTTAAGCGGTCTGAGGAACTCTGAGTGGCGAGACTCTGTAAAGAGAATCCCAAGGAGTTTTTTGGATATGTGAACAGCCGTAAACCAATCCGTCGAACGATTGGCCCTTTGAGGAATGAGGAGGCGACATTAAAGCATTCAGATGCAGAAAATGCCAACCTCCTCAACGACTACTTCTCTTCAGTGTTTACTGAAGAGTGTGGTCCCATTCCCCAGCCGACGGATTCCTACTCAGGGGAAAAGCTGGAGGCAATGGACTTCACCGAAGGAGAAATAAAGAAAAAGATCGCTGATCTAAAGACGAATAAGTCCCCTGGACCGGGCGGGTTTCTACCTAAAGTGTTGATGAAGTGTGCGATGAAGTATTACGACATCTGTGCGCTATCTTTAACATGTCAATGCGGACCAAATGCGTTCCTAGAGACTGGCATGAGGCGGAGGTGACTCCTATCTTCAAGAAAGGAGACCGTAACCAACCGTCGAACTACCGACCTATCAGTCTGACTTCGATAGTCGGTAAACTCATGGAAAGCATCATGGTGGACAAAGTGACGTCGTATTTAGAGTCAAACCTGCTACTGAGGAGTTCCCAGCACGGCTTCCGAAGGCAACGGTCATGCATGACGAACCTTGTAGAATTCTTCCACTTCGTTTTCAGTGAGCACGATCGGGACAAGGCGGTGGATGTGGTCTACCTAGACTTTCAGAAAGCCTTTGATAAGGTACCACACCGCCGCCTTCTCCGGAAAGTGCGAGCGCTTGGAATAGACGGAAAGGTAGCCAGCTGGATCGAGAACTGGCTAAGTGGCAGACGGCAACGGGTGATGGTAAATGGACAGTCTTCTGAGTGGGTGCCCGTTACTAGCGGGGTGCCTCAAGGTTCTGTCCTAGGACCACTACTATTCATCATCTACGTCAACAACATGGACGGTGACATGGTTGCCAAGATTTCCAAATTTGCCGATGATACCAAGCTTGGTATGAACGTTGCAAAAGATGGAAATACTGCCCGCCTGCAGGAAGATCTTGGGAAGATTGGGGAGTGGTCGGACACGTGGCAAATGCCTTTTAACGTAAGTAAATGCAAAGTGATGCATATCGGCCACAGAAACCCCCAATCTCAGTATATCCTTAAGGGCACTGCTCTTGAATCGAGTGACACTGAGAAGGACTTGGGTGTTACTATCACTAGTGACCTCAAGTTCTCGAAACAGTGCATTGAGGCGGAGAAAAAGGCCCAAAGGATGTTAGGCTATATTAAGCGCCAGTTTGGTTATCGGAACCAGGAGATTGTACTGTGCCTGTACAACTCACTTGTCCGACCGCACCTGGAGTATGCCGTACAATTTTGGAGTCCTTCATTGCGAAAAGACATCGCGAGATTGGAACGCGTACAAGCCAGGGCAACCAAGCTGATTCCCTCTATCCGACATAAAAGTTATGAGGATAGACTAAGGGAATTAGATCTGTTCTCGCTGGAAACCCGTAGACTGCGTGGTCAGCTCATCGAAGTTTTCAAAATACTTCGAGGGTTCGACAATGTTGACTACCGGGATATTTTCACACTGAGTGAGAACAGAACGCGCAATCACGGCTTCAAACTTGAACTGAAGCGTTACAACCGCAATCTGTGTGGTAATTTTTTCACCTACAGTATCTGCGGTAAGTGGAACGCACTTCCAGTGGAAGTTGTCAACAGTGAATCTGTTGACCAGTTCAAGTCAAGACTAGACAAGGTCTTGAAAAGTGGCCGTTTAGGGACGCAAAACAATTGAGCAGCCTTGTGCCCGCTCGATTGCAAGTCCAATGGTACCCTCTTTGAATGGACCGTTAGGTCTCCTAGGTACCTTCTTTCCTTGTTTTTACTCCTTGTTGTTACTCTACTCGCTCCAACCCTGCTTCCACGACCGCTATCTCTAACCCTCCCTCCGCAGAACACACTCTCCCCTCCACCACGGCCTGCCCACCCAATAACACCACTAACAACCTATTCAAGCCACAGCTGACACGCGTAAAGGTACTGGCTTCCCAAGCCTTCTGGGCAATAACCAAGGAGAGGGGAACGGTCCCAGCAAAATCAGCCTCAAGCGCACTCCGCCCACGACAATAAGTCGCCTCAACGTGATACAAATAAACGTACGCAGTTGGCTCGGTATTCACCATTCTGTTGCCAACTGGGTCTTAAACACACAAAGACATGACATAATACTCTTGAACTTGACCAGCTTACATCCCTCGACAACAGACTCCACATTACGGGCTACCACACGTATCTATCTCCACAAGCGCCGCACCTAGGATCAGCGATCCTAATAAAGCACTCTATACACCACTCTTTCATTCAAACACAAGACGATTCTTTTCTAGCCTGCAAGGTACATACAAGCTCCGGCCCCATCCTAGTGGCCACACACTACAGACCACCACGCCTACAATTAAACATAGAAGTCCCACTCCTGGCTCTATCAAAGCACAACCTCCCTATCTTCTTTGCGGGGAACCTCAATGCCTTTCACCCAACACTCCTTTCTAACACTACGAATGATGCAGGAAGGTACCTGGCTTGTGCCCTGCCACGCTATCGCTCCGAGCACATCGGCCCGGCCTTCTCCACATTATTCGGTCCTCGTGGAGGTACCACATCTCCGGACGTGGTCTTCCGCAACGACCACGCTACACGCCTTTTCATGCACATCTCACCGGGTCCCCACTAACTCTCTGACCACATACCGATATGCCTATCATACTCATATCTCCCAGACTCATACCCACACCACGTCTCTTCGACTACAAAAACACGAACTGGGAAGAGTTCAAGAGACACATAACAGATAACACGCCACAAACCTTGACCTGGACCACACCAATCCAGAGATGTTAGACGATCACTGGTTCCCAATCTTTAACACTATAACTACAGCACGTGACCTACACACACTACATAAATCCTACACATGCATAAAACATTTCCATATTCAATACACACCCAGAGTCTCATCACACAGTACATCAATCACTACACTAGAGGCCCACGACAACACAATACTAATCACCTATGTGCCCGTATCCCACAGTGCGTGCAGCTAGATAGGAACTGGCAGTGAGAGAAGTCCTCTGCATCGGGGACAACACCCGTTGCACTAACCCCTCCTTCTTCTGGCGGCAGGTAAAAAGGTTGCTAGGCACTGATCCACCCAAACCCATCACCCTCCACGTAAACAACCAAACACTCACAGACACCAACGTCATTCTCTACGCATTTAGTTTCCACTGGGACACAGTACATACACACAACCCACCTAAACCACACGCGCGAGAGCACTTCTAGGAAGTCCCGCAGTGGTGTCGGGCCCACGCTCACGACTTAAGGCCCGCACCCCTAATACGAATGGAACTGCTCGACTACACATCTACCTTGACCACTCCCATCACCATCAAGGAAACAAAATACTACATTAAAACAACACCAAAACGTGCCCTTAGCCCCTCTGGGATGCCAGCCACACTAATACACAAACTCCCCGCAAACATATACCCCACACTTACGCAACTATTCAACGCCTCACTAGCTTTAGGTCACTTCGCCAAAATATTCAAAGTCTCTCGCAACATACTTCTACACAAAACGAACAAAGACCCTAGACACCCAAACAATTCTAGGCCAATTGCTCTATTAGAGCACCTAGACAAATTACTCGAAAGCATGATCAACTGCATTCTCGTCAGAAACAACATAATGACTCCACTCCAATTTGCTTCCCAGTTAAAAATACAAGAGTCCCAAATCGACTATATGACTTACCTTGCACTCGTCCACGTAGAGTAGAAACCCACTTAGCTAAGGTCATGCTAACTTACAATCTCAAACTTGAACGAATCTACCTATCTCCCTTAACCCTAATATTGCACGCGAGTTTTTCTACAAACTGAAATGGTTTCTCAAAATCCCAACTGAGATCTGAATATTTTTCGCTCTGATACAGCGATTGGTGTAATAATAATTAGCACAGAATAATATATATGGTAATTTCACCTCATCTTTGATGATTTTTCAAAATTTGTTTCCGTCCAGGATGACTTACCCAAGCTCTCCCACCGACTGGAATATAAAGTAAATAGGCTTCTTCTTTTCCCCCATAAAATCGCACTCTTTTGACGAAAGAATTTTCAAACAATCTAGGCTACAGACCCGCCCTATGGACAACTCTAGGCCCTCCCTAAAATTAATGATGCAATTGTCCCTCTGCGACCTAATTTAGCAACCTCCCTAAATATAAAACCGCCAAACTCGTTTCCCACTTGTCATTCCTCTCGCTACAAACCATGGAATTTTAAAAAAATATTGCAATATCTTAGAAAAGAACATAACTCCATATTAATCTATATATGATTACTTTTGAGGTAGCCTAAGGTAACCCAACACTAAAATCCCTTAATAATCTTCTTTTTAGCGCTTTTCACTTTCCCAAACTCCGACTTTTAAGCCTTTACCAAGAAACTAAGCAAATTTTCATTGCTGTGTCTTTTGAAAACTCTTCAATTAATTGAAATTCATTCCTATAGCCACCACTCTAGCAGCACTCTTCATATATTTCTTAGAGGGGGGAAGCCCTTGGAAATGGTCTACTGCAATTCTATCTCATATTCGAAAGGAGATACTTAGGCGACACGATAGCGTTTTCCTCTCCAAAAATCCCCCACCCCCAAATAAAACCTTATAGTACTTTATTCAACTAAATCCAAATATAAAATTGATACACGTAAAAAAGACAATCTCATTCCTTCCCTAGAGCGACAAATACTTAGCACACCCAATAGTGTCTTTACATCCATTTACCGTAAACCCATTTTCTTAGTTACTGTGTCACTAAATTTAAACTAAATTCTAATATAAGAATATACTTTCCTGCGCTTTTAACCTTGCCTCTCCTACTCCAGCTTTCGAAACGAAGTTATCTTCCTCTCTAATTACTTACGACAATACGTTTACCGGTTAAACCTATTCGATGGAACTCTTTCTAAATTCTCTAATGTAAATGATTAGCCTTGAAGCTCCTTCTTACAACGTCCCTTAAGAGAATTTTTTTCCCGCCTGATACAAAATTTCAACCATTTTTCAAAACTCACCCATATTACGACGGCTCTTTAAGAACAAAGAAAAAGTACTAATGCTCATGATCCTCGACCTTTTAAAATATAACCACTCGTAATGTAAATTTAATGTTTATTTAAGATCGACGCAGTGCATATTACAATCTTTTATTTGCGCACAACTTTAGATCAAACATGCAACTGAAGCCCCTCTATCACTTATCTTGCAAATTTCCCCATCAAGTTATATTATCAACCGGAAACCTTAAATATACACCCACTTCCGATGAGTTTTCAAATAGAGACACAGCCAACCCAAATTTAATTAAGAAGACTAGAATCTATTACTAGATATATAAACAACTACGAGCAGCACCTCTTCGAACTTCTCTCAACCCAAACAGACAAAGGATTCATTTTTCGCATTTATGTACCTGGAAAAGACACGCAACAGGTTAGTTTTTGAAAATTTTAGAGATTATTCATGACATTCCGATTTCTTCACAGGAAAAATTCTCCAATTTCGTTATTTTTCATTTTCCTCTTTTCTATTTCTACAATATCTATTTTTAATGCCAATCACCTATACGTCTCCCTTATCTTTTTCATTCATTTAGAGATATATTTCTCTTTAAAAGCGTCGTATATTCATTTTGCCATCCGAAAAATACAAATAATTAATAATTACTCTGATATGATTTAAATCAAATTCTTCTCCATGTTTTCATTTATTTAAGATCCTTGATAGTGGGTTCTAATACGAAAGGTCGGTACCAAATTATAGAATTGGTTGACAAAACGCTGGTAGTTTCTCAAATTGGACTTTCTTTCTTAGATCTTGGTCAGAAAGTCGGGTAATAACAGTTTCCTTTCATCTGTATTAGTCTGAGAGTAAATAGTGTATTTTAGATTTTCACAAACGAATTACTTTCCGTCAATGGCTGATACACAAGGAAATACAATCCAGAATGTAATGTTGAATAGATTTCTTTGGAATAAGAGGAATAGAATATGTTGGAATTTCATAAACATGAGTATTAAATGAGAGAGCTTATGGCTAAAAGTAAAAGAAAATGGGTATAAAAGTTATAATACTTTGAACTAGCTATGGGGATTATATAGTTTGATAACTAAGAGAGAGGTAAATATAGAAAAGTGCAAGTTAGAGAAGAAGGAGATTAACCAAACAGCCACACCGATGATATAAAATCTAAGAAACAAAGGGGAAAGAAGTTCTTACCTTTTATCGCCGTTGACCATTCCCTGGCGCATGGCCCGAGCCCTTCTGTTGACCTCAAGCCCACCTAGGAAGAGGTACCCTGACAAGTCGAGGAACTTGTTAGCTGCCTCAAGCGTGGAGCGAGACTCGATGTGATCATCCATTCCGAGCTCCATGTGGGATGGACTGAAGCGAGATTCGATGTGGTGCCATTTTCCGTCGTTCACAACCAGGGAACTACCACAAAGAAACATCAAATGCAGATGAGTTATTGATCTTTATATGTTAAATATTAAAACAAATACAAGATAATTTTAGATAAAATTAGCGAAACTACGAAGTGTTGTGAGTTCGTAGTGGAAATCAAACTTTAAAAAACTATATTATAATGATTTAAAAACATTTTAATCATTTAAATAATTCACAATATATTAAATTATCTGACCTCTTAATTAGATAGTACCCATATTTTTTAGAAGTGAATGTAAAACCATCGTTCAATATATATTAATAGTTGGTCATTAGGAAAGAGGAATGTAAACTATAAATAGAGTAAGTATAGGGGACTAGAATTGCTAGAATAATGTCTAGATTTAGTCCATTTTGATTTGGAAAAGTAAATTCGCCTGAACATCCCCTAATTGTTTGAGAAAAGCAATAAATATTTTTTTAGCTTAGCCATATATTAAAATTACAATGGTAGACAATCTGCAATAATGGAAAAACATTACTCATATATGTACATGAGTGAGAGGTGATCACTTGTATTAGTGTGAGTGAGTGATAAAAAGAAAGAGGAAGAATGTGAGAGAGAGAGAGAGAGACAGGCAGACAGAGATAGTGTGTATGTTTGACTCAGTGAAAGGGAAGTTAAGATTGAGGTTATCATTTCATTAATTAATATCTTTCTATTATATTTTAGAATCACCAATGTCCACTTAATTGGTTATTCCGGGTTGATTCATCAATCAACATTCACTTTTGTGCATGATTAGAATTAATGTCTAATCTTACGGTTATTCCGAGGATCCTCTCATCCGGTATTCCATGTAAAGAAGTTTCGCCTTTAGCCTACTACGAATTATTAAGTTGCCTGATCCCTTTTGTTGGATTTGGGGAGTAGGGAGGTTAGCTATATACCTCTCCCCCACCTCTCTCTCTCTCTCTCTCTCTCTCTCTCTCTCTCTCTCTCTCTCTCTCTCTCTCTTTCTCTCTCTTTCTCCTTTGCCTTGAGCGGCGGAAAATGGATCTGAACGTTTATTGATCGATTTTCTTTAAGGGGAAAGTAGGAAAATGCGAAAGGGTTGATGCGCCAACGAGTCTAGGAGCAAGATGTGAGGTGACTTGTAATTATCACGAAAGATCCCTGACACTGTTTAGGGAGAACGAAGGAGGAACCCAATGTTAACGTAAAATATAGAATTGATAAGGAAATCAGATCAAAGTGTAAGACGAGGGAGAAATTATCATTTTAAACGCTTAACGAGCTGTTTTTTACGTCTTCTCTAAATAATGGCAACATTTTAACAAAGAATGCTGGTTAACCAAATGCTGGTTGACCACTAAATGTTTTTTGGATGTAAATGGCTTTAATTCATTGACTTTTAAACCTAAGAAGGGATGACAAGGATTGGAATATGGGTGTAGTTCAAGCTTCATTTAGTTAAATTTGATTTTCGAAGTGATTCAATATATGTATGTATTTACGTATTTTTCATTTAATTACGCTATTTTGAAAAATTATATTGAAATTCTTTCTTTTTAAATCAAATGAGAGAAGTTAAAAAAAATAGAGAAGAATTAACCTGAAGGTTATTTAAACTCAAAACTTGGTCTTGAAATTTAATGAATTAAAATACGAAACATTTTTAGCCGTCACCCTTTCATATCGAGTATTTTTTATTACCTAATTACTTTCTAAATTAAAGGAATTAAAACGACTTAGTGGCTTAAAACCCAACAAATAACTCCATAGGATTAAAATATTAAAGGATTTATATATAGATAAAAGCTGAAGTTGATTTAGGCAAAAGTAAATGTGCTTTGGATAATTAACGACCAGTGTTTATGATGGAAGAGACAAATTAACCTAAAATACCATTACAAAAATGGTTTGCAATCAGCACGACAAATGTAACAGTATTTTTTTCATTTTAATAATCATCCAATCAATTGACTTTTATGAGGGTCTTCGCCTATTGTGAATTTTGTGTTTGTATTTTACATTTGAATTAAGATAGGGTTAACTTAGATAGTGAACATTATATACTTCTCTCCTAACTTATCCTCAACAGTTAAAATGCAAAATATAAGCAACTAAAGAGCACCTCAGCAGACGGATCCAAGACACACATAAGTCAATTATTTCGGTGTTGGGGCGAACGGTTGATGGGAGAACCGAGCGATGTTACCAAAGGTTCCTGTTAATAAGTAATATGGCTTAGGAATGGAATTCGCCCCTTTTTTTCACAGTTTTTGGGGTACCATCGAATAACTAAACTATTATGAGTATGTGGTACCACTTAAACATTACTATCGGTAGTAACGCTAAATACCCAAATGAAAGTCCTCCCCTGCTATTCTTTTTATTTGCATCACTCACGCATTTTAAACTCAAACGAGATTGAGCCTACCTGGGTTTTATTCATTCTAAACTTTTTCATTTACGCCACGTTTTGTACAAGCTGCTTCTTACAGGCGGCTGACATCGTAGGCTAGTCGCCAACCAGCTTTCGTTTACTCATGCCTGGTCGGGAACCGGGAGGCGATGTTCTCCCTCCCTTTTAGCTCCGGTTGGGGGGGTAATTTTAACACGCTTACATTCTTCCCCGCCCTTTCCTCTTCCCTATGTTTCTTATCCTCTTCTATCCTTTTATGCACCCACTAATGGATATCAGATGACATCGGAGGTTTGGGTGCTCCGCCCCCAGGCCCCAATATTTGCAGGAATATCAGCGGTTATATGTCATCCACACATTTACTCATTCTCAATTTCAACACTCTCCTTGACATATATCTCCTAACCAACCTTCCAAGTGAGGCGGCCTCGTTGTTATTGCGTTTCAAATTCGAATACAAAAATCTTCCTCTTTGGGCGCTATGAAGCACACGGCCGCCAATCACCGTTTTGTCCACGCCGGAATAGCCCGCCAGACCGATGGTGTGGGAGTTGTGGTAGCATTTCACCGAACCAGGGGCATAAAAACCCAAGCACGCCACTTCACACACACTCTTCAAAGAACCCATAAGCGACACGATATCGTCTGCTTATTCTTAGTCGCATTTTATCATTTTTATTTCCGATTCTTCTATTTGAAGGTTAGGTTAGGTTAGTTGAGGTTAGGTTAAGTTGGGTTAGATTAGGTTAAGTTATGTTATGTTAGT
The DNA here is from genome assembly GCA_963969495.1 of Ceratothoa steindachneri. Lineage (NCBI taxonomy): Eukaryota > Metazoa > Arthropoda > Malacostraca > Isopoda > Cymothoidae > Ceratothoa > Ceratothoa steindachneri. The sequence continues at coordinate 24,906,502 of OZ018335.1, forward strand.
TTAGGTGAGTTAGGTTATGTTAGATTAGTTTCACCCTGACTATAACGAACTGGCCATGCGCTGTTGTCTTAGCCTCTTTTCCAAATACTCATTCACATAATAATCAATGCACTTTTATTCCGTCTTCCAACCCTATTATGTACATACACCAGAACATTCACTCACGTGTACACTCTTCTTATTAGAGTATTCTCACATTTTTCCTGGCTCTCTTATCATATTTATTGAGTGATTATTTTCCTTTTCTTTTTAAAGTTTGATTATCGAGGCTTTCCATTTCATTATTACATTGATGAAGGAGCTCATGATTCCATTGCATTATTCATTGCTTAAAGCGATCATGTTTGAAGGAAAATGTAAATTAATTCTTTGCATCTTTTATCTTTTCTCATATTTTTTAAGGTATTTTTCTTCCCTCTTCGAAAATTTTCTTTATTGAAATCAGACATCAATTTATTATCACAAATATTTCATTTTCCTTCTCTCTCTCTCTCTCTCTCTCTCTCTCTCTCTCTCTCTATATATATATATATATATATATATATATATATATATATATATATATATATATATATATATATATCGTGTGTGTGTGTGTGCGTTCCAAATGACCTTTTGCTATTTATAGATTCTATATTTAACAATTGGGAAGAAACAAAGACAATATGTATATTTTTGAGCAGTTATTAGAAAAGAGCAAATAATTGTGAGTTGTTTCCATATAACATTGATTAATTAAGCCAAGTGATTAATGTGTTCATGGCGGCATCGATGAATTTTCATATGAATTTGTCCATAAGCTGCAAATGAGCCTAAGAAACAAGGCTAAACTTCACCCACTCGTCCAAAGCCTCGTTCACGTCAAAGAACAACAAATAAGAAATGAAAAGCCGCGATTTGTTTTAATCTGCATAACAAAGCTCTGAAAGTTTTATTCTTTTATTTAGTACTTACCTCTTTTGGTGCTCCAAGCTGTCTTTCACTTATGTAAGTTTAGCTTTTACACACGAATGACACTTTTATAGTATGTGAATGACAAAGGAGGCCATGGAGGCCTAATTGAGGGGTTATCAGGCTGCGGATTAAAGGATTTAGGTGGAAGCAGCCTCGTGACAGGTTGTAAATAGTTAGGAATGTTTTTTGAGCGTAGATTTCACTACTAATTGTTTTCATTTATTTTATTTACGTGTATACAATTTCAGATTACTTTCAGTTAATTCAGTGGATTACTTTATGCATGTGATTAAAAAGTGGATTAGCTTTATTGCATGTTGTGACATTGTGTTTATTTGGTCGGTCTAAGCTTTATTCCAATTTTGGCATTGTACCTGACGTAATCCTCGGGATTCTGAGAACTGATGTTGTTTGTTTGAGATTATTTTTTTTTATATAACCACGAAAATTAAAGCGAACTTTAAAGTGTGGCTGAAGAACTTATTTAAGTCTTGGAGATGAGGATAGCAAGGGACGACAGGGTATTTAATGGTGACAAAGTTTCAATTGTTTAGTTGAAAATTTGGTATTTTTCCCATGAAATCTTTTGTCTTCAATATATATATATATATATATATATATATATATATATATATATATATATATATATATATATATATCCTTGCTTACAATTTAATGACTTTCACAGAATTATTTGAGTAAAATCTTTCAAATTTGGCTTATGATTGTATGATTGATTACTGTTCGCATCTCGTGAATAGGTACGAACGAGTTCGTTTAGCAAATCTTTCGTTAAATTATTTTCATTTTAGATTTTTTAAATCGCAGCCATATGGAAATGAGGTAGGGTTTGTGTGTGTGTGTGTGGGGGGGGGAAGATCTTCCCTCCAATTTAACCTAGCAACAAGGGCGTATCACGCATGAAATGAAGTCTGTAAAAGTAGAGGAAGTGCTGATGGTAGAAGTGAAAGTGTGCAAATGATATGTAGCCGCAATGTTCCTGCAGGCTATACATTGAGGTCAAACTGGAGGTTTCTGGGCCGGGTGAGCACACAACCCCCCAGATGTCAACAGCACCAATGGTGCCTCTGCTACACCTGAAATCCCCTTTTGCTGACAAGTTATTTTGATGTTTTTATGTGAGGCCACTAAACTGGGGATGGGAACCAATCCCAGTCCCAATTTATGTGAGTTCACTGATTTGGGTCAAGGGAACGAGTCCCAGATTTATGAAAGAGCGCTCATTTGGGTGATGGTAACAAAGCCATTTCTCAAATATGTTAAACTTTGCTAATTTGGGGGATGTAAACCAACCCTATTTCCAGATTTATGTGAGGTTACTAATTTGGGGAGTGTCGTAGATTAACCCCGCACACCTTACACCAGATTAATATAGATATCGTAGATTAATCCTACACCCCTTACCCTAGTTTAATATAGATGTCGTAGAATAGGGTCAAGTTCATCCGTTCTGCTTTTCGAGTGCGTGGGAAGTTTACAATATAAGCAGAGTGCAAGTTAACTGAAAGTAGGTTGGCCAATAGTCGACTATCTTGGAGTTCCGCGATAACAGAAAAACAGGTACAAAAGTAACTTTACTGATATACAAATGAATATTATTATACAAGATTAAACGGAGTTTTAAAATAAGTTATACACACACTAGAAGCACATGGGCCTCAACAGCTAAGGGGGAGGGGGAGTAGTGAGGACGGTCACTTTACAAACAAACGGACAATATTAACCGAGGGATGCTCGAACGACCTTGAGCGTAAACTAAGCCGATGATGAGGCTTATACTGGGGGGGGGGGCAGAGAGAGCACTGGCAGAGGAGAGTTGCGCATCGCTGTTACCTCGAAGATTTGGTTCGAGGAAGTAATCCTTACCTTGGCGCAAAGTTCAAACAATAGTCTCTGGATAATAACTATTACGGGGGTGAACTAAGTCTTGCTTTCGAGTAACACGAATCAAGATTGAGCGCGCTGCGTTCGAGGAGCGGTGGAAGCGGGTCGAGGTAGGCTCATGTGAATTAACGAGAATACCGGGAGCTTGAGGGATTCTGCGAGAATTATGCAGAGTCCAATGGGACGCGAATAGCGGGTACCGACGGAGGTGGAGAGAGGACACTGACGGGGCAGGGAGGACGACGGATACTCCCTTCCAACTCTGGCACCGAAGGATTTATAGGGGTCGCATGGTGTTTTTCCTTCCTCCGTCCGAAGGGCAGTGTTCTAGGGTCAGACGAGAATAGACTCGGCCTTTTAGCGCGAGCGCGAGAAGGTTCTTAAGCCGGCGAGGCGAACTTTGTCCGACTTCACATGGGACCTTTTGGGCTCTCACACTTGTCGCAGCTTACTGCGATGACCGCATTTGAGGTCATCACGGCGTCTCACGGCGTCTAATAATTTCGCACTTCCATAAGCGCAGACCAAAAGGATCGCCCAGGTGTCTGATATCGCTCTCTCTATTGAAGGGCGAGGTGGTGCGTATCTTCCTCTCTCTCTCAGACACACTCTCCCTCTCTCTCTCTCTCTCTCTCTCTCTCTCTCTCTCTCTCTGATCTCTGATAGGTAGAAGAGAACCATTTTCACTCTCGATTTATATGAGGCCCCGAATTTCGGTGATGGGAACTAAACCTAGAACCAAATTTATGTGAACTCGGTAATTTGGGGATATTGGAATCATTCTCAGTCCCATATTTATGTGAAATCGCAAATTTGGGGAATTGAAAGTACTCCTATATTTATGTGAGTTCGCTTGTTTTGGGTGATAGGAACCACTCCTATTGTCATATTTATGTGAGGCCATTAATTTGGCTGGATAGGAACCAGTTCCAGTCTCAGATTAATGTGATGTCACTAGGTTGTGGGATGGGAACTAATCCCAGCCATAAATAAATGTGAGGAACTAATAATCTCAGTCAAAGATTTTGTAGGTTACTAGTCTCGCTCCAGATCAGCTGAATTTAGAGAACGTAAACGTAAATTCCCTGAAATGCAAGTGTGTGTATCGGAAGAAAAATCTACCTAATAAAAAAACTAATCCTCAAATTTCACATCTTCTCCCATAGATATACCTCAACTCCTACTACCATAATGTTATGATGTCCGATGAGAATGGAGTGATTTGATGGCTTACCAAGGTAGACATAACATATTAAATAAACCCACATTTGGGGAACATCCCCTCATTTAAAATGGAAGCAAGTATGAACATTGAATGTTTGGTGTAATTGCAATGGTAGGAAGATGAATTCAATGATGCTTTGCCGCCAAAACCTTCTATATACGATCGGTGGTTCCACTGTACTTCTACCACAACTCCAATAAGAATTCGATGTTTGTTTTTGTTCACATTTTAAAAAAGTTTTTTTGTTCAAATTGAGATTCTATTTAATATTGTTTCTTTCATGTTAATCCAGCAAATGACTTTCTCTTCATAACACATCATGCGTCGAGTCAATGATTGAAATTCAATGCTTAATTATATTGTGTTAATTCGCATTTTTCAGGGATTCGCCTTTCTAATTCTCTCAACAACCCTATTTATCCCTCGTTAAGTAACTCCAAGATAAAAAGTAATTGCAAATGTAAATGTGTGTGTGTGATTATTGTTATATGTTGAACCAGGTAACGCTAGGAACGAATCCATAATCCAACTTACGTTCTCGTCATCGTCCTTCTTTTGGCGCGCAAAATGAATCTTAAATTATGCAAAGGACAAAATGAAGCCTTTCCTAAATTATCAATACATTGAACGGGATGTCGATATTTCGGCGCAGAGGGGCGCGCCCATGGACAAGGGTCATTATTCTAAGTGGAAGTGTCAGAAATACGGATTCTGACCCATTGCAATGGATAGAGAATGGAAAAAACAAATTGATGTGATAAGCGAAATATAATTTAGATAAATGCGGGGCTTTTCAGACACCTACAAAAGCTTTCCCTCTTTCTTTACCTTAAATACAAAAGTTCCATTTCATTGTGACAAATAGATTACTTTTTTAGCTACTGTCACTACTACTGCTCCTGCTTCTGCAGTTTTTAGGGTACTACTACTACTACTGTTTCTGTTTCTACAGCTCTTGCTGCTACTTCTGCTTGTGCGTCTGCTTGTGCTGCTGCTATTGCGAGGATAAATATTATTGAAAATGATATCAGAACAGGACATTTATTACTCTTAGGGGGAAAAAAGAGCCTTTTGAGCAGAACGCCGGAAATCAAAGAATGCCAGCGATAAATTATCTGTGTAAATGAGTTTTTTTATTTCATTCAACGTTTTTTTATTCGTTCACTTAATTTTCACTACTAGCAGAGGGGTGGCCTGTGAGAAGATCTTTCCTATGTGGTAGGTGCGATTTGTGGTAGCACTTTAGTGACGTGAAAATAATTTGTACTGTAACTTTAGTACCTATGTTAGATTACTGGCTATAAAATGTAGTAATATGTAAAAATACCTTCTTAAAAAAAGTGTGTGATATTTGATGCGGCTATGCCTATACCCTTCTTCATGAAAAAAAGCTCACAAAGTGCACGTGAGTCAAAGTTATGCAGATACACCCACAAAGGAAAAGTGAAAAACGATTCCGAGCGCTTTCGTCTTTATTCTTAAAGAGCATTTCAAGGAATAAACAGGAAACAGGACATACATTGCTTTAAATAATGGAAGGGAGAATTAGACTACCTACCTCTGAACCCTAATTAAGGGGTACAAAATCATGGAACAACTTTATTTGAGATTTTATGTATGTAGTTATAATGAGTTCTAGCATGAACAAACCAGGGCTAAGGTTGAAATTTGGGAACGCGTTCATGGAGATACATTCTAATATATTTCTAGAAATATAATTATTGCATTTTATGACTGGTTTGGCACTGTTCCAGTTAATGCTATGGTTAAGATTGTACATACTCGTATGTAGAAAAAGGGCAGTTTGTTCACTGTAATTACGTACATTGGCTTGATTTTGCTTAACCCGGACATCTTCCACTATTTAAGGCAATGTATGCCTAGCCTCCTGTTCATTCCTTGAAAAGGTCTTTAAAAATAAAGACGAAAGTGCTCGGAATCGTTTTTCACTTTGTCTTTGTGGGTGTATCTGCACCCTTCTTCATATGCTCATCGTATAAGTAATGCGGCATTTTTTTCATATTTGTATTATTTCATGGATAGAAATAATCGAAATCAAGTATGTTTTTATACCAGTCTTGGCTACTAAGCTCGAAACCTAGGTACCTGAATGTCAGTGTAACTAAGGGGTCTTCAACCCGCGGGCCGTTGCCACAAGGCAGCTCACGAGGCCATTCCATGAGGCTGGCGGCAACTTGCCAAGATTAACAGATGACCACTTGGACGACGTTCTATTGCTAAGTGTTAGTTCCATTACGTCTGATTTTGAAAGGCTTTGTGCTGGGAAATATCAACAGGTTTCTAAATAAATTCTATGGAATTTTCTGTTCTATATAATATGTGGTTTCCAGACTTGTCCATTCGGCACCTAGTTACTTTGCGGTTTAAGGAACCCTGGCCTAACTTAAATTTCGACATACATTAGTCGTAATGTTTTGGCTATTAATTTAATGTTATTAGTATTAACTTAATTTGACTTATCGTTAAATGATAAATATTATGAAAGAGCCATGAACACATTCGCACCGTTGTGCTTTGGGAGCTTAGAAAAGGCAGCAATTCTAACTTAAGCGAAGAAAGTTTGTCTCAAGTATAAGTGAAGGAACAAATAGTGTGTCGGTGCTTAAGATGGTTTCCGAATATGTACTAGGGTTTGAAAAGTGAACCACTTTTTAGTAGGATTTTTACATGAGACGAAAAGTGGGTTATTTACAAATTATATTAAAGTTCTAGAAAATGGATTAGTCCTAGGAGGTAAAGAATATCCCTGCCGAAACAAGGTTTTCATCCACGGAAGATTCTCCTGTGCGTTTGGTAGGATTTGAGTAGCATAATCCATTTTGAACTCAGTAACCTAAATCAGACTATCACTGAAGAGAGTTATTTGCTCAGTTGGACAGTTTGTATGCATCACTTGATGAATAAATACCACCATTAATCGATAGAAGTATACCGCAAGAGATACCATAAAACAGCTTAACACATCCGACTTCTCCCCATCAGATTACTATCTTTTTAGCACTTTAATGAATCACCTGAAGAAAATGAAGGTATCAGAAGAAGAGATCGAGACAAACTTAAAGTACTTTTTTTAAATCAAAGTCAAACAATTTTTATAAACATGGTGTTATAAAGTTAGCAGAAAAGGGAGGGGGAGGCTTATGGTACGTCCAATGTTCATTAGTTACGGCCAGTTATGGCTATTTATGGCGAGTACAAATGTTGCCGGTTATAGGCTGGTAGTTGGACTATAAGTTATTTTTTACCAGTTACCGGTTGAAGTCGACTCGGCTGTTTTCCATCCAAGTACTAACCTTTCCTAATGTTGCTTAACTTAGACATAGTGCTATTGGGGTATTCTGTTAACACGCGCTGACCTTGGGCTGACTCCAATTGTGAGAGAGATTATCCTCTAGCTTGTTCTTAGTGAAGTAGGCTAGGTAAGGGGACCGGTTGGATCACTCTGACGAAAATGAATCTCAGAAGGCGGATTCAAGGACTCTTTATTGGGTGGAGGACTTGGTAGGCTTAGGCACAAACAATTTGTACCTAGAGGTAGAGATTATTACTATTTTAATAAAGCAATAGAAATGGCTCTATGATCGCCTAAAATAAAAACAAATTCTCCTTTCTCGCTTCTCCCTTCTCCATTCTCTATGCTCTAAGTAGAGCCTAGAAGTAGTCAAAAGTCAAGAGCAAGTCAGTCAGACAGACAGTCAGGTAGTCAGATGGATATTCGGAAATAGACTTAAATTTTACTAGGCCTGCCTCAAATATCCGACACAAGTGCATTGAAGTCGAGGGTAGTTATATTGAAAAATAATAAAACACTTTTGCTCGTATCTCGTTTCCTAATATCCGAATTGCAAAACTTATTGACCGCCCCTCGTATTTGCGGCAAAGGTGGAAGCCAGGGTCTTGACTACCTCTAGGCTCTACCTAGAGCATAGAGAATGGAGAAGGGAGAAGCGAGTAGGGAGAAGCGAGAAGGGAGAATTTATTTTTATTTTAGTCGGTCATAGAGTCACTTCTATTGCTTTATTAAAATAGTAATAATCTCTTTTCATAATAACCGCCACAAAACACATTTAGACTTCCTTCTAGCTGCGAATATTAACTTTCCTATTTTTTCAAGCGAATAATCGGCCATCAAAAGCTATAGTGTATTAGGACTTTTGCGTCTTATAAAAGTCAGGATAAAAGCTGAAAGTTGGTTGCCGAGTGTATAGAAAAAACGAGGCTAAGGAGGAAAGATATAAAGGTTGAGGAGTTAAAATGTTTGCCGTGTCGCCGGCTATCTCCTTTAATTAAAATAATAAATATTAAATATACTATACTTCAGATCGTTTCGTACTGCAGATTAACTCGTAACATGTATCGTAAACGGTAGAAAAGTTTTGGGAAAATGTTTACACGTTACATTCTAGTTAATTTACAAATTTAATTATTTTCCTACTCCGTTTATATTGATTTATTCGTTAGTTGTTATTCAATGACTTTAATCTAGTAAGAGTTGAAGGAGTCTGAGAAAAGCGATAACTCGTAAATTGTCGTGCAATTTCTTTCAGCTGTTAGTTTTGAATTCTAATTTATTTAACGCATAGAAAAAATTCTTACTACTACATTAGTACTAACATTCGTAAAGTAAATTATTCATTATATTATACAATGAGATTAAACAAGGACGGACATTTTAATGAACAGAAAATAGGGTATATTTAATATAGGATCATGGCCATCTTGTGTCCGTATAATGATATTTTGCTCGCTACATTAAATAGGATAGGTTAAAGTAACACCAATTTTGTTAGCCTTATTGTAAGCTTTACATTTTTTTTAGAACACAGCCATTAAACTAATATGGTTACTAACTAATTTAAATTTTTTTAAAACCTGTCCTTTTACTATAAATCTAAACTCTAATTTTAGAAATTATTTAAACTCTAATTTTTCCTATTTAAAGCTAAAACTATGTTATACTTGTACCTTTAGAATTGTGCTTTAGTATATGTTTTATAGGCCTAAGAAGATGATCGTATTATGGTCGAAGAAACATCACCACTATATATATATATATATATATATATATATATATATATATATATATATATATATATATATATATATATATATATATATATATATATATATATATATATATATATAAATATATATATATATATTTAAGACATTCATATTATTTTCGAGCATTAATAATATATTAATGCTCGAAAATAATATGAATGTCTTAAATCATTTTTTGCGCTTCCAACAGCTCTTCTGACCTGCGAAACAACCTTTAATGGTGAACTTCAGTTCTAACATAGAGCCTTCTGTAGTGTGTATATATCAAATTTCATCTACTCTGACGTTATCTACTACACTTCTGTTTTACGGGATTATCTGAAAGTTTTGGGGGTTAGTAGCAAGATTCCAGTTTCAATGTTATCAATTCTTTTACTTATACAGACGTTGTCTTGCCATGAAATCATAATTCCTGTAAGGTAATACATTGGTAAATTGAGTCCTCCATTATAGGATGGCTCAGACAACTTCCTTGGAGGAATCAAACACAGACGTCAAATTCCGGACCGATTCGATATTTATGTACACAGGCATTTTTCTTCATAATATCCTTACAAATTAATCTTCACGTAGGCCTTTTTCTCCATAATATCCTCACAAATTAATCTTTCACTTATAGTAATGAGGTTTAGTTGAATAATTTCAAACTGTATGTCCTGTCGCCACACCTTATCAAAACCCTTTAGTGCATCTCGTAAAGCAGCTTTTGCATAATTTCTTTCCTTATCTATCGTGGAAAGTTTAACTGTTATGATAGCTAGAGCTGTATCAGTCCCCCTTTGTATCCAAATTTATGTTGTTGTTAATTATATTTTCATCTACGTATGCTTGAACCAAGTTTGCGATTATTTATTTTTTAAAAATACATATAGGTCAGAGATCAGAGATACATATAGGTCGAAAATTAGCCTGGCCAATTGGAAGTTTACCAGCTTAGGGGATAAAAATCATCATACTGATTTTCCATTAATCGAGGAAATAACAGGTGTTTAAAGCAGCATTTAAAATATTCAATAAGTCCTGTAAAATGTTCAGCAGGGCGTTTGCAAAATTCGCCTTGGTAAGTCCACTTTTCCCAGTTCTCTGTTTGAGTGTTCTTACTGTTTCGCTAATCTCTACCATAATTATTTTTGCCCCATCCTTTCATGGGTCTTTAATTTTAAGTATAGTGATAATGCTTATTTCGTAATATGCTACCATTTAACTCTTTACTAATTTCGTCCTCAAAGTCTGTGTCAAAGTTAGTATTCCTTTCTGGTGGTATACTAAATACGTAGGTAAACCAAGTTTGTCCGGAATAACACTGTGTAACATGATTTTTGTGATTGGGTAGCAACTGTTAATTTCTATTTGCTTGTGTCTAGAATACATGAAAAAACACTTATTTATTTCAAACTTTGCTTTTGTCTCCAGGATAATGATATTTATATGAAATTTACTTATTCCCTCTGGAAGGAAGTGGGGAATTTAAACTTTCATTTGCATAATTAGAAACAAAACATGATACAAAAATAACATTTATTTATTCTAGAATTACATAAGTGAGACAATTAAAATATTAAAAATGAGTAGTTTTCCTTGATTTACGCTTACACTGTAAATTACTTTCACGAATCGGCCTCCAAATATAGTCTCCCATCAGATTTTCATTATACGATCTTTGATAGCAGCGTTCAAAGTCCAGTAGATCCTGGTGAAAGCGCTCACCATGCTCCTCAGAGTACGCTCTCATGTTCTCCTTAAGTTTATCAAGATGAGCGTCAAGAATATGGACTTTCAGGGACATCCTGCAACTCATCTTGCCGTAGTTTCTCACCAAGTTCTCAACAACTCTACATAGTTTTCGGCTTTGTGATTACCCAGGAAACCTCGAACCAGTGCGATAAAGCTGTCCCACGCTTCTTTTTCTGTCCTAGTGAGCTTCTCGGGGAAACTCCTTGCACTCCATGGTCTTTTTTATTTGTGGGTCGACGAAGACCCTGGCTTCCACCTTTGCCGCAGATAGCCTAGGAAAGAAATCTTGGAGTTACTTGAAAACTGCAGACTTCTTATCTAGAGATCTGACGAATTGTTTAATAAGACCCAAGTTTAAATGCAGAGGAGGAAACGGTACTTTTCGGGGTCAAACAAAGGCTCCAATTTGACGTTTCTCTCCACACTAAACTTGGTCCACTGTGATCAATCCCGCTTATGGTTATGTACCACAGTTTTGCCTGCCGCCCCAAAGGCACAGATAGCAAGGAAACTTGGTAAAGCCGCCTTAAATACCCATCAAGAAGGCCACCATTTTGAACACTCCGATAACCTTCCAACCGTACTCTCCATATTTCAATGTATTTAGCAAGATCTTGACACTGTTGTACTCCTCTTTGAGCTGGACTGAGTAAGTAAAGGAAAGAGATGGATACATGTCCCAATTATGAAGCAGCACTGCTTTTATTTTTTCGTATGACAAAACAGGAAAAGCCGATACTATGTGTTGAAAACAATCATTTTCAGTCCTCAACGCTTTGACATACTGCTTAATCAACCCGAGTTTGAGATGAAGTGGAAGGGAAACGATCTTCTTTCGACTTACGATTGGCTCATTACCAATGTTTGGCATTCCTGCTTCCAAAGTTTACAGAACTGGCTAATCCTTTTGGGACCAGTGTTTGTCACGGGCTCGACTGTCCCACATACAGATATAACATGGAAACTTTGTATATCCCTTCTGCTGGCCAAAGAGGAAGTTGACCATCTTAAGGTGTACACATATGATCCAATTGTGTTCATGGTATTTAAGTAAATCCATAACCATTCTTAGGTCATCGTGAGTTTCTCGCAGATGGACAGAGTGACCGAGAGGAACTGCACCAAAGTCATTGCCAATATGTAAAAGGACACACTTGAGGCTACGCTTGGAGCTATTCAAAAACAGTCTTCACTCAGTAGAGCTATAGTTGCTAAGTCCCAACTCGGTAAACACACCAGGAACATCGTGGCAGTATACAAGTTGTTTGTCCTCAGAGAAATACTTAACAAATATACTCTCCCCCTTGTTCGGTAATATGATACCCATTCCCACCTGTCAAACATATGTCTTTTCCTCAACCTAGAGGCTACAAGTGCTACAGCTTTCTTGGAGAGCGCCAAACCACGTATCAAATCCTTCAAATCCTCTTGATTGAAACAGTGGGGAGCTAATGACTGTTAAGCATCTGGTAATGAATCTGCAGACTCTGAATTCATTCCGTGGACGTCCATAGCAGGTACATCATTTCCATCCTCGGAGAAAGCATATCCACTGAAAATCGGAACTGGTAAAGACTCAAAATGACGTACTGGCCGGATCGCCGAGGGAATGTCAGGGTAGTCGATCTGTGCTGATTTTTCTTGCCAATCCCTTTAGTATTCACCAGACAGAAATAACAGTGTGATACATGATCCTTTGGCTCTCGCCACACCATGGGGATTCCAAATGGAAGACCATTTCTCTTTCCTTTCGTCCACTCACGAATATGTCCACACAACTATGGCAAACAGCATGTGGGGCCTACTTCTTATCTTGATCGCCAAGAGGAACATCAAAATATGCCTTATAAGTACGGATCACAAAGTTTGATATATTGCGCCTTTGATGAACTAGCATGTAACAGCTACATATGTAGCAGAAGGTGTCTGGATCATTAACGCAAATTCCTCTTGACGAAGCCATCACTCTAACATGAGACCAGAAAAAAGAAACAATAATGTCAATATTTTGCACAATAACACTTATTACTATCTTACTACTATGTACTGTGAAGTATTTGCCTTCAACAAGCACCCTCTCTGTTGGTCAGGAGGGCAGTTTTCGGGGAAACGAGAAAATAGATATTACAGAATAACTATAGCATGTAGGTAAAAATAGGTTATATATTTGAAATCAGAATGAAAAAACGAATTAAAATTGGCAGATAAATCTAAGTCACCAGAAAATGTGATTAAAATTGTTCCCCTGTGTTATTCTTCTGGCCTCCTGCTTCTTTTATATCAGCCTTTGCTACTTGTGCATAAGACGTGATTTTCTTCCGTTCTTCTTCTGTTTCGCTTACCCGGTCTACAATTTAATATTTTATCTTTCTATTAGGCATAACATGGCTAGTGTATAATGACCTCCGTTACAATTTAGACACTGTTAAAAGAATTATCGCAGTTACACTAAGTATGTGCCTCTAATCCACATTCTGAATAATATTCTCTATTACTTGCGGCAAGCTTTTGTATTTTTTTTCTCCCTTTGGTAACACACAAAGCAATTTTGCACACCTATAGGTCCTTCTCTTTCAATCTGCGATCTTTTAGGAACAAATTATCACATGGGAGAGAAACTCATCGCTTTCCGTTGGCTTTTGTGCCATAGATGTCTGCTGAGAAACAATTCTAAACACATGCGGTTTTAAACTTGATGATTTTCACAATTCTTGCCCACTTGAGGTTTTTTTAACTTTCTTCCTTTATCTCTTAGTTCGAGGCTGTCCAACCCAGGAATCGAGCCTCCTAAAAATTACACCCTTGTGGGTAAGGACTTACGGACGAATCTTAGGTTGCAAGTTTATTGTCTTTACTATATTGATAGACTTTTCCGACGTTAATTCTTCAATTCCTAAATTATTTTGGCATAAAGCCACTTTTCCATTTGAGTGCCCAGTAGTCTGTCAAGAGCAAGTTTTAAGTGTTCGTCTTCAGTGGGGAAGACTTTTTGTCTCTCCGGCTAAAGTTGGGCATCGATCGTCCTACGGGATACACGCGTTTTCTTATCATTCTTTAATAAAGGTGACTCCCATGAGGGACTACAAGGTGTCACCTAATTCGTAGATTAGTTTACATAACCCCAACACAAAATGATTCAATGATGTTTGAAAATATTTAGTAGATAAATCTATAAGATATTCCGGGATATAAGTCGTTTTCAAAATGTAGCGGGAAAATTGCCAGGTATTGACAAACTGACAAAGGGATAAAAGCAATCTCACGATATTTAGACTCCTGGTGAGAAAACAAAAACTCCCGATAAAAGAGACGACAAGATATACACCCGGAAGGTACATTGTAGAGGAAGCAAGAAAAGAGAAGTGGATAAAGACCATTAACAAAATAAATATGTAATAAAAAAAACATTGGGAAAGCTTACTAGACCGGTAACTGATGAGTAAACTATAGTCTGGGTACAATTTGATAAAGTAGAAGAGTATGGAGACCTGCACTGGACTGAAATGGACCTTCTGATCTACTTTCCATTATTTTACGATCGCTGCGTTTTCTACAGGAATACGTAAGGTTTGCTTTGTCTAAGGAAATCATGTAGTTTATATTAAACATGTGGGACAGAAAATTGGAGTTTTCCTTTAATGAAAAGATGTCATTTCTCTGTTCATATAAACGAAGAGAGTTACCCGTGCAACGTCGGGTAACTCAGCTAGTAAATTATATATTAGACTGCATGTTTAGATTGTTACCAATGAAATATTTGTATGCAAGGACATATGTCATTTCTTTACTACTACTTTAATACGGTAGCTTTTCTTTCTTGCTCGGACAAGACAAGAAATGGTATCAATGGTCTGTACTAGTTGTTGTTCTTCTTATTATTTGTCCAATCATCGTCATAGAGGAACAGTTAAGAAATTCAACTTGGTTCCTTTTTCCAAAAATAAAGAAGAGATTAAAGATGGATAAAACATAGAAAACGAGTCTAATTCGAAGCAGAAAGAAAGAAATTTATCGCTAAATAACATCATTAAGGGTCACACTTCTTGTTTTAGGTTATTTTATTGTGGATTTTTTTTTCGCCAAATTTACGAATTTCTGATATAGTAAAGAAATTTTTGAAAAATCTTGTTTTCAATTTTAAGTTTAGCGGATTTTGTTGGCATGGCACTTTGAGGGGAAAATATTGTTGGGATACTTTCTTGGTTTCGATTTCTTTATTTTTATTCGGGGAATTTTATGAGTGTTTACTTTTCGTAGCAATGCTAAGTTCTATTTATAGGGGGAAGGGTTGTTTTCCTTGTTGGAGGCTAGTTTTTAAATGTTTTCAAAGGTGTGGAGGATTCAGAAAATTTCTGATTTAGTCCTGGAGATATTGAAAGGAAAACAATTAGGGGAAATAGCGTATCTAACGGCATTAATTAAGACCCCAATTTTTTATTTGCATCCATATTCTTTTTTGTTCCAGACGAAATGCGAAAAACCCTTCAACTACGAAGACCTAAGGCCCTTGTGGATGAAATAGAAGAGATAGATTCGTAATTGGTTCGAATCACTAATTCTATAATTGAAGAAGGGGATTTTTTTGAGTATTTGAATAATAATTTCATCTTAGTTTGGGTATAACTTATGTTTTTTATCAAAGTTATTTCTAATAATTCTTTTATAATTTCCCCACAAAAAATTGTGAAGTTCAGAAATAAATATAAATATCGAAATTTTGTGATTTTTTCAAAACCCAACAAAGAACTACAAATGGTGAAGTTCCGAAAATTTAGTTTAGAGTTCCTTTTTAAAATTATTATAATTGGTGAAGTTCAGAAAATTTATAAAAATTCTAACCATGGCTGCTTTTTTTTAGATTTTAAATTTTAATCTTAGTAGCGAAGCGCAACGGGGGGGATTGGCGAATCTGGCGAAGCCATTGCCTGGTCCTTGTATAAATTCTTCTCTGGAAGTGTTTAATAACAAATCCTTCTTGCAGGATTTCGGATCTACGAGTTTAGGTATTGTAATTGTTTTCCTTTCTCAAATATTTTGGGTATTATTTTCCTATACTTTTAATTTTCTCATTGTCTCTCCTATTTTTCGTTTTCTCTTCAGTAAACGTCTCTCGTGAGTTTATATAGTTATATAGTTTATATAATTATCTTTACCATACATTTTTCTCTTGATTTGGAACCCCAAAGAAGTGTTAATGGTAAAGAGTGAATAGTACAGAAAACAAATGAAATTTATCTTTATAATTATGAGTTATATGTGATTTATGTTTACTTATGCTACGACATGAATATGCAACACTTAATAGAAATTAATTGCAAAAGGTTGAAGTGAGTGGATGTGGTCCGTGTGGTGTCAGGAAGTATCATCTTTTTGACAACAAACAGTGTTCAGTTGAAACCTACGTCGCCCCGTGGCAGAGGGACATGTTCCACGTCAGAGGTATGTGGATATAGATACCCAGCGGCAGGATTCTTTAGAAAAGAAAATGCGTGTGAGTGTTGTGATGCGAAGACGGGAGAGGAAAGAAAGCAGTGCTGTAATTGGCTATGTTTGTGATGAGAAGTGTAAGCTCTACCAATCCCAGTACAGGGCTGAGAACAGCGCATCCACCAATTGGTAGTCAGAGCTCTCCGGGCGTTGACGTTTGTGTCCGCTTATGCCGACATCGAACCTGGTACCGCGATGTAGGAAGACCAACACCGTATCCACTCAGCGATCAAGAGCTCTGTTTCTAGAGGTAAAGGTTGACAATTCCAAGAGAGGATTCGAACAGTTTCACTGCCACCCTAAACCATTTGCTCCTACTTCGCTTCCATCCCGCATTAAAGAATAGACCTATATAGGAAAGAAGAGTCACCATTCTATTCTATGGACGCTCTTTGTATTTTTAGTGGATTTTTCTTTCTCTTAATCCATTGAGATTAGAAGGGGTCAGAACCCCCATGGGTGCTTTACGCGTCCAATCATCCGGAAACGTTCCAACTTGGTCTAATGTTTCATTGCAAATCCCTTCGCTGGTTCTTCGCTGGTTCTTCGTATGCATAGCACAGGTCCCTTTTGAATACATGAAAGCCTCGATAATAATTGCCTATTTTTGGAGCGGCAGCCAATTTTTTATTGATCGTTTCGGCGAAAAGGATTCGAAATTGGAGAGAGACTATTTAATGTTAAATGAGTATATATAAAAAGATGATAGCAAAAATCTGAATATCCACTTTATTACTCATGTTAATTAAACGAAAATGCATCTAGAAAAGGAACTCTTCCATCTATCTAGAGCTATCGTAGATCGAACGAATTATAATATGCTAGAAACTCTTAATAAATTGCCCCCTATCAAAGATACACATATCCTCAAGCCACTTGGTACTGAAGAATGAGTGAAGTTCTTCATCGATAAAAGGATGTCTCATAAATCACTCCAACCCAATATTACTATTTCAATATAAATTAACGAAAGTTAAGAGATTTTCAATAAAGGGCATAATTCTTACCAAGTAATTACAAAATTATCACATACATATTCGCCTATTCTCATTCATAAGCTAAATTTAAAATCAGTTATAAAAAATTCAAGACTTAGATTCCATAAGCTGATACGTGCCATTCATTCATTAATGCTTTTAAAAGCCCTTTTGGCGCTTGAAAACAGTCAGAATTTTCTCCCAAATGATTAACGATCCAAGAATACGATTCTGAAATAGTAATAAATGCAATTTTTCTCTATTTTGAAAATACGACCCAGTAATAAATAAACTATTATAAAAGAATGTTGAAGGCCATGGCATTGCAGAAATCTACTGGAATTAATTGAAGTCTGATTGGAAAAACGAAAACAAAGGTGTAATCAATGAAGTTGTTTTAGGTTGGCGATACGTAGGGGAGAGGGGCGCCATAAGCATCTGGTTTGGAAACCTTAATCTCTTTACATATTTGTAAATGATATAATGACGAGTCGAACACTATGGGTAAATTTACACCGAACGCAAAGTTGGATGAAATAGCAACTAATGATCAAGACAAATCAAATCCTCAATTCGGCCTAAAAATTAGTTGAGAAATCAATAAAATTCAAATATTTTAAAGAGCAAAAATCTGTGTTTGGGTCACAAACCTAGAAAAGGATTCGATCATCCTTCGAGATCCGTCTCAATTTGTATCTCAAGAGAATATAATTTGTGGTTTAATGACATGGTTCTATTCCCAACCGTCAATGAATAAGGGAAAAACCAACGGAGAGAAAAATATATTGAATGGTCGTAGGAGGCAGGTAGCATCGCGCACAAGATGCCCTACCAGATAATGAATTGCACATAAAGAATAGAATGACGATCGCTGGTGAACCCAAGGGCCGGTTTTAAGGGGGAAAAAGGGGAACTCTTGGTAGTAATATGTGTATTTGTAGCCCATTGGGTGGGGTGAGAGGCACCCATTCAGCGTCATTAGTGTGGAGATGGGTGCTCTCATAGGGGAAAATAGTACTCCATAGTCAGAGCTACGAAAAAAGGGAGAGATTGAGCATTTTCTGCTGGAAAGGCAGGAAGGGGAATGAGAGCGGTGTCGTGATTGCTTATGTATCTGAAGATGCGTGTTAATCTAATCACCCTCGCAGGGGCGAGTATCAGAGTATCCGGCTAATGGGCGTGCCATCTCATGACACCGCTGAAAGATTCGCGTCCCTCCTTGCAGAAATTGAACGCGTGCCTCGACGTCAGAAAACCAATGTCTCATCAAATGAGCCAGGGAACGCTTCGGGGTACGAGCTAATAATAGATCGTCCAACTCGTTCTCATCCTGGGTTCTAAATGGGCAAAAGAGGCCAATGAAATCGCTCCCTTGTTTCGATATCTCATTTGCTCCACTAATTTCGCCCAAAACGACGGATGTTTCCTTCATGTTTCTTGTTGTTGGAAAATAAAAACTTGAAGTTTGTCAAGTTGTGTGTCGTGGAGGCACACAAAGTTTGAAAGCTTTTTATTTATGTATATTCAAGGGCATAATTAAAACTGTATAAATTTCTTTTATAGCCATTTGGATAGTGTTCAGTTCTGGTTTCTTTATGGGCGAAAGGATATAATAATGTTGGAAAGAGTGTAGCTGTTTGCAATCCAAATGACATCATGAAAAGGGAAACTTTATGAAGGGCAATTTCAGGAAGTAAATTTTCATCCCCTGAAGGTAAGAATGTTGAGACGAATACTTGACCTCACGTTCTCTGATCCCTCACCTTATATTGTTTTCAGAAAGTTCACTCTGAAAGTGATGAAAAATACCAGTTGGCAACTCGAGGGAATATCTCTAATATGCCTTAATGAT
The DNA here is from genome assembly GCA_963969495.1 of Ceratothoa steindachneri. Classification (NCBI taxonomy): domain Eukaryota; kingdom Metazoa; phylum Arthropoda; class Malacostraca; order Isopoda; family Cymothoidae; genus Ceratothoa; species Ceratothoa steindachneri. The sequence goes on from OZ018335.1 coordinate 24,925,721, forward strand.
GCCCCAAATCGTTCATCTCGGCATTAAAGGGTAAGCCACGACGGCACATTAAAAAATTAAGGTGGTCAACGGTTAATCACCTCATTAAAATTCTGTCTGGGTTTGATGATTCTAAAGAGAGGACCATATTTTACCTGATGCCATAAACAGAAAGAGAAGAAATTGATGCTGCGCTTACCAAGGCATTCAAATGGATGTAGCCTCCCCACCCAGCCCCCATTTTACCTATAAAATTTTAACTATACATCGAGAGTTCTTCATAAGGGTCATTAATTATATAATTAAATCTTTCCATACAATTCAGAAAAAACTTTTAACGTGTATTTAACCTTTGTAATTTTTAGCCTTTTTGTAGAATTTACCCAATGTATTAAATCGGAGTATCAAATTAGGAAGGATTTAAGGTTTTCATTTCATGAATCTCGTGAATAAGGGTGGGATATCATTCCAAAAATTAGCAGAACTAATTCAAGTATGGTTATGATGGTAAAATATGTACATTAGGGCGTAGTGTCGCAAGCAATTTTAAGGCACATTTCAGGTTTCGTAAAACAGACCATCCAAAATTTGGAAATGAAGACGAAAAAATCGTAACACCACCTTTTTGGGGACCAAATTTTGCTTAAAAATGACCATTTCCGTAGGGTGAGACTGGTTGTATTTAGTTATTATAGTTCTCTTCTCTGAAGGTAGAAATGGGTAATTTTCGTACAGGAAGAAAATTGGTATTTTGACTTCTTATGTACTCGTAACTAAGGCTTAGGCAATTTTAGATTGAAGAATCCGTTGTTTGTAAACTAGAATTAGAAATTAATCGATGTATGACGAATTTACGAGATATTTACTGACTATTTCCTATGGATGGCTATGGCTTTACCTTTTTAAATGTATGTTATAGATTCACTCATCACATGTATTATTTCTGTTTTATACTAACGGGTGTTTCTATTATTCATTTTCAGGGCTAAGATGAGTAAAAAAAACTAGAACATCAACAAGTCAGTGACTTTGACTCCCCACTTCCAACAAAACAACAGGATGGAAGATATATTCACTATGTAAAAGACAAAAAATACAAAAGGAACAAGGATGTTATTCCTGAAGTATCCGAGGCCCTTACTGAGATTTGGAAAAAGGTCAGTATTCCAGTTCAGCCGATCAAGAATGTTCAAACCAAGTTGCTCCGATTGGTGGAAGAAGAGTCTGTGGTCTCAAAACAAGGAATGAATGCCACTAAGAGTAAGAAGTTTAAAAAAAGTTAAAGTTCGCTGGTTTCAGTCCTTCTATTAAGCTGCTGTGTTGTTGCTTATCAAGCGGACGTCAGCCAGGGCAAGCCCTAACTCTCCAAGGTGGTGCCCAGTCACGGTGGTAACCTCCCTAGTAAATAGTGTCAGCTTAAAAAGAATCCGAAAGGAGATTTGTACTGCCGACCCAGTGATTGCTAGGCAAGTACGCTAACTACTATACTAACCGGGAGTTTATCTCATTATTGGGTTAAAAATTTAATATAGCAGGCTACCAGTGTGCTGATCCCTTGGATTGCAAGTGTGAAAAGAACGTCGACCGCATGAATTTCTTATTGATCAAAGAACTGGGGGTCACATGAAAATTGGAGGAGTGGATGTAAAAACAACTCAAATCATTAAAAAAAAGGAAAATCAGAGAAGATCGAATTCAGGAAAGAAGAGAAGAAGAAGATTCACAAAACGAGAAGAAGGAAGAAAGAAATACAATTTCAGACGAAGCCTTGGATGAAGAAGCCTCATCTTCTGACATTTCTGATGATGAATGTAAGAAAGTCTTTGCAAGAACAGAAAACATCACACCAATACCAACAATTGCCATGGGAGCAGATCAGTATTCTGTCTTAAATAGAGCTACTGTTGCTATTAGTAGTGCAGCCCTATTCAACTATCGTAGTACTTTCACCGAATCTGAATGTTAGGGAGATAAGAAAATTACTGCTTTGTTTTTTGATGGGACGTAAGACACAACACTAAGTAAAAAGAAGAAAGGGACCAAAGTGTATGGAGCGAAAGAAATTCAAGATCACTATGTGCTTGCAGACGGAATGATGAACTAGATAAGACTGCTAAGAACCTAACAGATCTACTTCTCCCTGAAGAGGAATGCAGGTTTGAGTCACCACTTACAATGCATCTATCGAATGCGGACCTGTAAAATATTGTCGACGGACCACTCTCTATTGACATTCCATGCTATTTTGAAGGTCTAGATCGGTGTGTGATAATGGTGACGGAAGCTTCTGGCGAGGTTTATGGAAAAGAAGCAAGAGATGGCTAAATTAGGGCGGTGCTAAAATCAAATGACTTCATGCCATCGTTTGAGACAAAGCATAATTTTAATGTATCAGTTAGATAATAAAAGTTAAACTCCTCACTTGTTTGTCATTATCCTTCAGTTTCAACTCAACTCTAATGTATTTAGAAGCACTTATAACAAAAAACAAACAAATCTGATGGTTTATAGCTTTCTGATTGTAAAAATAAAAGAAAGTGAAATTTTAAGTTCAAAAAAGGCGGTGTTCTATGGCTGGAATAGAGGTTAATACTGCCATTTGACCGAGAAGCCATGAGGCGGGCACGAGGTCGGGCGAAGCGGAGAAAAGTCGTGGGAACCATGAGAGACTCAAGCCACCACGCCGGAGTTCATCTCTATCCCTCGGTGGAGTATTTTGTTAGGAAGATCTTCCTCTTTGGCCTGAGGAATTTTCGCTGCCGGCCGGCCCTTATATAATGCTAGGCTCAGCTGGGAAAAAGCAGTATAGGCCCGCCTTTCTCCACGAAAAACGTCGTTTCCTCGATTCAGCTCCGTTCCCCTTCTCGAGCTCGAAAGCGAGAATTCTTACCGAAAGAATTTAGCCCCAGTCAATTGGCAATACTTGAAAACGGCTTTAACCTCGTCTAGTGAAAGTACTCCCTTAAATTCAAACCTCGAGGTTAAATTCCAACGATTACGATTTACTCGTTCGATCACCCATCCCCTCTGTCGCCTCATAAAGCATTCAACACCTATCTAGGCTCCAGCGACTAAATTGTGTTTTTTTGACCAGTCGACCCGTAAAGTGTATGTTCGTATATTGGCTCAAAAGAAGCCGCTTGTAAGCTCACGTTTGAGGTTATTTAATCCCTTCCAGTAATTCTTTAATCTGACCCATGTAAAAACCAAGTATCCGTTTGCAAGCTTTTCCATTTGTATATATGTCCTATATCTCTTGTAGTTATTAAAGAAAATTTTGGTCCCCTCCGTTTCATAGCCCCATAGTCCCGCAGCCTTCTGTATTATACTAACGGCCAATTGCAATCGATTCTACAGATAAATTTTTTTATGGGCTCGAATTTGGAAACCCTATTCCCCTATCGCCCTCCTCGTCTGCCGATGCTGTGAGACGAGTGAAGGTCACTCAATTTACATTGTCCGCCCACTCCGGCCTTTTATATATATATATATATATATATATATATATATTCTAGGGGAGGTCAATAAGTTTTGCGAATCGGTAGGGCAAAACAGAGGAAGGGGGATCACTGTTTGTGGGGGTGTTAGGACAAGTTAGGAAAAGTCAGGACCTGTAGCACCACGCTCCTGCCTCGTCCATTTCAGAAGCAGTAGCTGATCGCAGATCGTCAGTCGCAAATTTTTCAACAATGGAGAAGGTTGAGCACCGCGCAGTGATCAAACTTTTGACTAAGGAAGGATAGAATGCAAAAAAGATCCATGAACCCATGGTTGCAGTGTACACTGACACCGCCCCTTCCTATGCAACCATTGCTCTCTGAAATAGGGAGTTCCGCCATGGTGTGAGTCCCTTAAAGATGACCCCCGTCCAGGACACCCGCCAGACGTGACTAACGAGAAAAATGTGGCTAGTGTGGAGAGGAGGATCTTTGAAAGTCACCTGGTGAAGGTCGAAGAAATCGAGCGAGAACTTGGAATATCACATGGAAGTGTTATCAATATCATCCACGACAATTTGGCCATTACCAAGGTCTTTGCCCGTTGGGTCCCTAGAAACCTGACGAAACCTCACGCCCCATGATTGACTTCAACGTCGTCAAAGTTCAGAGGAGCTGTTGCTCCTGTACAACCAAGACCCGGCGGGATTCGAGTCACGCATAGTGACAGGTGATGAAACGTGGGTCCATCACTGGGATCTCGAAACAAAGCTCGAAACCATGGCCTGGAAGCACAAGGGCTCTCCGACTCCCAACAAGTTCCGGACCCAACCCTCAGCCTGGAAGATCATGGCCAACATCTTCTGAGATTCTGAGCGACTGTTGATGGTGGACTATGCGGCTCGTAAAGGGACCATCACAGGCCAATTTTACGCCAAGGAACTGGATGTCTTTAAGAAGTGCATCCGTCAGAAGCGGCGCGGCAAGTTGACACGCGTGTCCTGCTCCTCTACGACAATGCCCCTGTCCACAAGGTCAGAGTTGCCCAAGCTGTTCTGCGCGAGTGCGGATTCAAGAAACTCAACCATACCCTTCTACAGTCCAGATCTGGCCCCTAGCGACTACTTTTTATTCCGCCAGCTCAAGGCTGCACTGCGTGGGCGCCGGTTTGGGGACGAGGAAGATGTCCAGCTCGTCGTCCAGGAGTGGATTGAACAGCAGTCGGGAGATTTCTGGTTGTCGGGAATTCGAAGCCTCAGGGACAAGTGGCGCAAGTGCATTGGAGTCGAGGGTAGTTATATTGAAAAATAATAAAACACTTTTCCTCATATCTCGTTTCTCTATATCCGAATTGCAAAACTTATTGACCGCCCTCGTATATATGCTGGTCATTCTACTACATTCTACATATTTCTCTCAAAAACCTTTTCCCCATTTGAAATATGTGTATTAAATGTACCTAATCTGAAATGTGCATGTTAAAATGTGCATGCTATGGCCTAATATAATTAGGTCATTATGAAATATTTGATAATGTTTGAGAGCAATTATAACTTTTTCTAAACTCGTAGCCAAATGAAATTGTTACGGACGATATCAGGTTTAGAAATGGTTTTCTTGTTCAACGAACGAATCGCGTGATTAAAATTGCCGTGCCATTATATCAAATAAGTATAAATATGGGGCAAAATTTTATATATATATATATATATATATATATATATATATATATATATATATATCTTTCATGAGCTCAAAAGAATGATGACATACGTCCAGCATACCACATGAAATAGAAAAACAGGATAATTTTTTCTTCGGGAAAATTATTTCCTAATTCGAAAAATTACATACTGAGATGGGATTCGAACTAAGCACACTGAAGCAACGAGCAACCGCTTTGATCTCAATTAAATCGAGCTTTAGACCCCTCGACTACGCGGAAGACCAAACAATCTTCCGAATAGACAAGCTTTCAAAGATCGCTTCGCAAGGTCGATCGGGACTGTGAAAGAGAGAGAAATAAATTGGGAATTTAAATGACAAAGCTTTTCTATCTGGAAGATTTGGGGGGTTTACGCGTAGCCAAGAGGTCTAAGGCTCGATTTAATTGAGATCAAAGCGGTTACTCGCTGCCTCAGTGTGCTTCGTTCGAATCCCACCCCAGTATGGAATTTTCCGACTTAGGAAATAACCTAACTTTTTCCGAAGAAAAAATTATCCTGTTTTTCTGTTTCTAGCCTTATGCCGGATATATATATATATATATATATATATATATATATATATATATATATATATATATATATATATATACATATATATATTTTATATGGTTCGGTCCTTACAACTTGCACGGATTTTTTTCGCAATTAGGAATAACAATTTCGCAAAGGCCAAAAATGATTCCGTTTATCTTTTTATCTTCTGTTTCTTTGCGGTATGACTCATACCTTATATATATATATATATATATATATATATATATATATATATATTTATATATATATATATATATGTATATATATATATATGCTCAGAATGAAAGTCAATACAATTGAAAGAGGCTTATATATCCCAAAGTTTCAGGCAATTCACACCCATCTTCGAGATACTATAAAAGAAAAAAAAGGATTTGTAAAGGGGATAAAAAGTTTAAAACTACTTTGAGGTTATAAATTAAAACCACAGAAAACTCTTTAAAATAAGATTATGATTAAATGAACACTAATTAATTCACATGCATAAAACCTCACCGTACAGAATGAAGAGTCGAAGAAGACTGAGTAGGTGAAGAAAATTAGTAATGAATTTAATTGGTTTACGGTGCTGGGCAAATTAGTGAAAGTGAGAAGGAGGATAATTCACTATCGAGGGAAGGATTGTTTTGCTCGATAATCAGTGATTCCAATATCCTCAGATACGTGGGGACTTGAGTAGAACCCAATATTTTAAAATTATTAATAGATACTTCGGATTTAAAATTAATGCTGTGTGATTACCTATTCTAAAGCTAATCACGAGATTTGAACAGACTCTGGCCTTTAAGGAACACACAGTGTTTCCTATTTATTCCCCTTGGTTATAACCAGGGCAATTTAAGTTATTATATACCTCCATCTTCCTACTTTCGGACGAGAGTTTATCCTTACAATTTATAAACATTCCTAATTTAAATATATTAAGACAAACGATAGTAAATTCAGTTTGTAAATAAAGCCTTTTTTATAATTTATAAAATTGGGCCCCGGCCTTTTTGTTTAATGGGCACAGTTCAGGGATCACAAAATATCTTTTATTTTGGGGTACATTAATTTGGGGTAATTTCGGAAAATAAATGTTACTCAAAAGATTCGATATTGATTTGTATAGAAACGAGGAAGGATATCCATTTTTGTTGAAATATTGAGTTAAAAATTCGAATTCTATATACATCAACAAGAAGTTTGATGATAATCGGTACGCTCGGTTTAATAGGGTAGTTATTGTTTTTTTTAATTTTTTAAGAGAGATCACAGCCACTGAAGAACTTCAGACCAAGCCCAGTGGAAAGTAGGTTTGTAATTAACCGAGGTATGCAAAGATTTGCCCGATAGAGATCAAAATGTCTAGAAATGGGGAAGAGTTGTTAAGTTCTTTTTCTTGTTCAAAATTATGTATGTAATGCAGTTAATGGATTGTTGTTCTGATTTGAAAATGATAAAGGTTTAATCGACATATCTTCTATAAACAGTAAGTTTAAATGAGGGTAGACACTTTTTCATAAATTCTCGTTCAAAATTTCATGAAGATATCGGCTAAAATTTGAACAATGGGACAACCCATGCCAACCCCATCTATCTGGCGGTATGTTCTCCCATCAAATCTAAAGTAATTAGTATTAACTACCAATTCTAATAATGAACGAACACGAAAGTAAAGAAATCCATGGAAGGATAAGTTTGGGAGAAGGAAAAGTCTTGCGTATTACTAACTCTATTGTTTCTTTTACTGGGATTGAGGTAAATAGGGACTTACGAGTAACATCTACGCTCGTAATAAAGTTAAGAGAGTTTATATTTTAAGTTTAGAGACCTCTTCAGAACATGAATAAATTTTGGTTATATTAAATTCATTACGACTAAGGGGCATAAGCATAAGAACTAAAAATTTGGATAATTTATAATTAGCAATGGTATAAGTAGCGAGAATGGAACGCATCGGAACAGAGTTTTTGTGTATTTTAGGTAGGCCGTATGGTAGGCCAAGATTAGAGGAAGTGGAAAAGAGATTATTGTATGTAGGCTCTTCTATTAGGTTTCTGCCTATTAACATTATCATCTATTCTTATGGCTATCTTTCCCAGTTCCTGGTTGATAACTTGAAATTTTGTTGAATTCCTTAGTATAATCATCATTTTCGTTACGAAATCGTTACGATTTAGAATGACGACTCCAGTTCCCTTAACAGGCCGAGTAAAAATGATCTTCTTATCTGATCCTAATTTACGGAGTAGGTGAATATCTTGCTTGCTAAAAATGACAGAAGAAAATTTGAGTCGTTTATCTTTACTAAAAAGTTCTTGAGTGGTATCAGCGAAAGAATGTCAAAGTTCAGAAAATTTCACTTGTATAGGTAGAGAATTGATGTCATAAAAGAATTTTTCGCAGAATTGGAAAACTGAATAAATTTGGGTTTGTAAAAGGGAAGTTTAAATGGTATACCAAGGGACAAGGGAGTTTTCATCCTTGACGGAAGAACAATATCAGAAAACTAAAACAATACTTAAACAATGACTACCCAATTAAACCGGGCTTACTGATTATATCATCAAACTTCTGTTTGATGAATATAGAATTCGAATTTTTCACCAAAAGTGGATATCTTTCCTTATTTATATACGAATCAATATCGAATTTTTTGACTAACATTTATTTTCCGAAATTACCTAAAGTTAATGTACCCCAAAATAAAAGATATTTTGTGCTCCCTGAACTGTGCTCACTTAACAAAACTGCCTGCGCCCAATTTTATAAATTATTTAAAAGGTTTTATTTACACTCCGAATTTTTTATCGTTTTTGTTAATAAATTTAAATTACGATGTTTTTAATTGTAAGGATAGAATCTCACTCGAAAGCGGAAGCATGGTGATATATAACTTCAATTGCCCATGTTGTAACCAAGACAAATACATAAGAAGCACCGTGCGCTCCTTAAAGGCCAGAGTCTGTTCACATCTAGCAATTAGCCTTAGAATAGGTAATCCCCTTTGTAAAAAAGAAAATTCGGCTATTCACCAACACAGCATCAGTTTTGAACCCGAAGTATCTATTAATAATTATAAAATATTGGGTTCAACAAGACTCTACGTCTCTGAGGATATAGAAACCACTGTTTATCAAGCAATACAATCCTTCCCTCGATAGTGACTTATCCTCGTTCTCAATTCCAATTGCATAATCCCAACCAACCAATAAATTTTCAGCACCGTAAATCAATTAACTTCGTTAATAATTCTTTTCGTCTTCTCTGTCTTCTACTCTTTATTCTGTACAGTAATTATTTTATGCACGTGAATCAATTAGTGTTCATTAAATCACTTTCTTATTGTTAAGTTTTGTTTTCTGTGGGTTTAATTTATCACCTTAAATTTAGTTTTAAACTCTTATATAACCCTTACAAATCCCTGTTTTGTTTTATAGTACCTCGAAGATGGGCGTGTATAGGCCGAAACGTGGGAATATATAATCCTTTCATCCTGAGCCTGGAGATCCACCTCTATAGAATCAAGCCAACACGATATTTATATATATATATATATATATATATATATATATATATATATATATATATATATATATATTTATATATTCGATAAAATCACATAACTCCTGATATATAGCCGAAGGAAAGGAAAACTGGTAACAGAACCTGGTAATTAAACTCTTTGGAATAGAATTACGTAAACTATTTACAAGCTTAAGAAAAGAAAATTGGATTATCCGTATTAGAAACAAAAACCAGAGCCCTCTCCTCCCAAAATAGACGTTTGCCTCTCGGTGGATAAAAAACATTCACTTCATTATTCAAAATGCTTCTTCAATCAGCTTTTTTAGGATTGAGGATGGTGGCTCAGTCGATGAGTGCCGTGGTTCTAATAGCAAGGAGCTCTTAAAGACACAGGTTCGAATCTAAGTTCTTTTTTACTTTCATATAGGGGTTAAAATGGTTACCCTATTTTCCTCGTTTCCAAAAATATCCCATTATCTTTCTTAAGCTTTTAAATGGATAACGTAATCTATTCCAAAGTGTTTAACAACCTGGTTGTGATGCCAATTTTCCTAACTTTTGCCTATTAAACACACACTCATATATATATATATATATATATATATGTATATAGTTAAAATGTCAGCGATTTCTTCCCACCATTTATTGTATAAAATCTTTACTATCGCCCACTCTATTTAATTACACGTGAGAACAACTATGCCTGATACATCTGTCGAAAATCGCCTCTTCACAACTAACTCTAATCAAATGGAACGCTTTTTTTTTTTAATCAAATACAATTTTTGGCATGAAAATTCACTTTACATTATTGTTATCTCTTCCTAAAATTGTTGTCCTGAACAAAATCAAGACTCGCTTTAAAGTAAAATCCTAGAATAAATCCTTCACACATATACATTCGTCTACATACACACAAATGCGGTTACTCAGTTACCATTTTAACCCTCTACAAATATTAATATTTCATTACTTTTAGATTATTGTTGACAAGACACACGGTGCCCTTAGCACTCGTCCCACTGGCGATAAAACATATAAACAATCAGGAGAAAACTTTGGGAGAAGATAAACGTTTTTAGAACAAATACGAGGTTTCTATTCCAAGGTTTCTATTCAAGAAAAACATTGCACAAATGATTTGTACCCAAATTTGCCTCGGACATGTTTAGAACTCACATTTAATGTATAAGGGAGCGATGAAACCCGTTCACTTCATATACATGTCTAACAATACTGCCACTTACAATGTTTTGACGATTACAAAGTCCACATTCCCCACGTGGTTAAGTTTAGTCACTTATCGAAAACCTCATACTTAACATCGCTTTAATGGCATTTTTATGTGGAAGTAGCAGTCACTTTCCTGTTTAATTGCTTCCTATGTTACTAACTTAATTTAAGATATCAGAAAAGATAATTATCTTTTTTTATCTATTTTTCTTACCCAATTACATGTCCATTTTAGGATTAGCTCACATGTACGTGTTTTCCTACTTCTGTGACAGTTCTTCTGATGTCACATCTAAACACCACTCTCGTATTACTTTTAGCACCCACTAATAAATACCCAACGAATCACGACCACATCATCCATTGCAGAAGAAACAAGAATAGCTACCGTTTGATTACTTTTCTGTAATGCTCTTCTTCTTTACCACTCCACTGAACGTTATTCGCTGCTAAGACTTGACGTGTTAACGTAAAGTTTTCTTACCGAATAATTTTCTCACATTTCTTCCTTCTTAAGTTCGAAGTAAGGACGCCCGAGCCAAGCCAGCCTATTTGTATCAGCCCTAAGGTTGTTTTTGAAGCAGATTAATACTATTATTTATTCATCGGTCACGTAAAACTAACATACGCGCTTAAGCTCCTTACATCGTTCCCCGCCGGGGGCACCGTGCATTCATGGACCTGGACTGCTCATAACCCTCGTTCCTACTATGCCAGTCGACCGTGATATGGCATAATTGGGGGAAATTGACGGAAGCTGGTTTGAGGAGTAGCCCACAGCAGAAATCAATTTCAGAGGATCCCCGGGTAAAGGGACGCACCGCGAACTCCGTTGATGAAGCTTTTAGCTTTATCGATGGGGGTTACTTTCCACGATCGTAGGGGATCATATAACCGTCTTTATGCTATGGAGGATGCAGTGTCGAATTAAAACAAACCCAAGCAGGCGGCTCCCCCGGGTGAAGAAAGTGATTCTGCCTTCGGCCATCATCAAGTCCGCCCTAAGTCATCCCTTTGGAAGATCCCTTCCCGAGTCCATCCCTTCATCATCCATCATCCCATGAATTGCAGTACTGGTTTAATGGATCATGGGGCTACAATATGGCATGGCGGGAGACACTCCACACCTAATTTATTTTTCTTTAAACACCATTTATCACACATTACTCACCTTAAATATGGTTGACGGGTTTTAAACACTTTTTACGGAAAGAAGAAATAAAAGAAAAAAAGACAAGGAACAATCAAAGGAAGGATTCCCCTACCATGGGAAATAGAGCACCAAACCAAGAGGGTCGCTTTTTTGGTCCTCCCCGGCCAAACAGTTCCGGCCAAAAGCCAGGTGTGCCTAGTTCTGTTCGCAGAACTCAAGGTTGCACTGCTACACTTGATCGAAGTCAGCAACGGGGACATAGCGCTATGCTCCGAGAACAAGGACCGGATGAAATTCGATCCAACCGAGGTACCGAAGCGCTGAAGAAGATTGAGTTAAAAGGAAGAACCCCCCACCGGTGGCGGCAAACAGAGGCGTCATCTGTAGAAAAATAGAATACTGTATCGGAGAGAGGAGCACAGAAGAACTAAAGTCAGAAATCGAGGAGCAAAATCCGTGGGCGAAAATAAAAGAAATTATTAAGTTTAATAATCAGACCTACGTTTTTAAAATGACCTTCCAGATCACCGACATGGCCCTCAAAACAAAAAGAGACGGAATATTCGCCTTCAACATGCGAATTCCGTCAGAAAAAATCGAACAAGAAAGATTAAAGAATGTGCAGATGTTCTTTTTTTGTTATAAACTTGAAAACCACACAAGTTAAACTTGCCCCGACAAGGACAAGAAACTCTGTTCTGAGTGCAGGCAAGAAGGTCACCGATTTAAAGAATGTAATGCAACAACAAAGAAATGACTGAACTGCAGCGGAGAAAAGAGGACTCTCGCGCTCAACTGCCCAAAGAGGAATGATGTAATAAAACAAAAGGAGGAAGAAGCAGGGACCCGTAGTCGCCAGCGTTACACAGGGGCTGCTCAGCTAAGAACAATCGAACAGCTACAATCAACCAACCTATGATGAATTTAAATAGTGAGGTCAGCTTGAAAATCCTCACTTGCATTATACACACACACATAGCAAATATGGGAAGTCATGTATGTAAGCTATGAGAAAGAGCTCAACTCGCAGCTGCAAGTAAGCAATCTTCCAACAATAAAAGTGCACAAAACACCTGACTCATTGAAGATACTCAATATGAGTCAGGCCTCACCTCACCCTCCAGAAGAAGTGTTGCAAGTAGCATCTGAGGATAATTCAGATAATACCCAAGATGAGACTTCAAGCGACTCGCACTCGGAAAAAAAGGACAAAGAAAAAAACGCTAAAAAATACAGAACAAGATCCCAGAGGGCTTTGAGGAGTAGGTCAAAGATTCCCTGCCACCCCAAGAAACCTAAACCCAAAAAGAACCAGTACCTGGATCCAATTCAGGAAGAAAATTCTGAAAATCCATCACCAGCTGCCAAAAAGGTCCCCAACAGGGACTCCAGACTAGAGAGGTGGTAGTTAAATTCTTAAAATGCAAAGAGGCAGCTTAAAAATCTTGAGCATTTACACCGACAGATGGATCAAAAAAAGAGGGCAGTACGGTAAAATTTTCAAAAACATCGATGCGGACATAACACTTATTTTGGAACAGGAAGTTAGCACGGATAGTCACATAATCAAGATATAGAAATACGACGTGCTAACAGTCAACCATTCTCAAGAACGATACGACGGTCCAGCTATTGCAGTCAAGAAGGGAATAAAATTCAAGCAGCTCAGGAATTTAGAAGATTCCTACCTCGCCATTGAGGTAGAGATGAGCTTGGGGAAGATAGTGGTTTCTAAAGGATACTAACCTCGAAAGCGCAGCTATTTGCCTAACCAAACCATCACGAGTGTATTCGTGCGAAGGGTCCCTACGATATTTATTGGGGACCTGAAAACAGGATGTGTCGAGTCCGGGTAACTTCGCACTAACGGAATAGGCAGATGCTGGAAATCTCTGCTGGTCAGGAACATCATTCAGAGACGGGGGCCCGACTTCCCGAAATTAATTACGGAAAGGAATGCCCCCAAGCCAAACATTTGCTTGGCTAACTTCTCGTAACATACAATTATCACATGACCCCCAAAGTAATACCTTGTAGCGACCATATAGGAATTAACCTTAATATCAACGTTAACCCTATATTGGTACGAGCACATACAAGGAGGAATTACAACAGGGCAAATTGGGATAATTACGAGCGATTGCTCAGAGACTACATCCCAGCAAAACTCGACGAAGCAAAGCTCGAAGAAATAGACGAGGAATTTCAAAGGCTTGAGATCGAGATGATCGAGGCTGACAGAGTGTCAATTCCCAAAACCGCATGCAGAACAATTTCTGAATACAAATAAACCGATGGTATGAAAGGTTTACACCGTGAGTTGAATGAGTTGTATCAATTGAGCATCACCATGGAAAGATCCCGTGAGACAATGTACCGTACTTGAGACGTAAAGGAAGAACTAATAAATCCAATATACGAACAACAACAAGAAAAAAGGAACGAAGCTATCGATTAACTCGATATTGAAGCAAAACCGAATGAATTCTGGGTGAAGATCAACAGGATGAAAAGTAAGCCCCAGAAAAGTAAAATGGAATTTGAAGAGGCCTCTCGGTGAAATAAAGTCAGAAGAGAACGAAATAGAGGAAACTTCAGGGAACATTGGGAAAAGATCTTCAAAATCAGTGAAGGAGAAAATAAAGACTTCGACATTGATTTTGAAAACCAGATTATAGACGAGTTCAACGTAATCATTAATACGACGCATCCGAACCACCAAGTCAACAGAGGAGATAGAGAAGAAGAAAGAGTTACGCTGGTGGAAGAACTGGAAAGCGCGTTTTACTCCTTTAAACTAAAAGCACCAAGCCGGTCAGGTCTGAAGAAGCTAAATCATCAAAGCACCGAGATGTGTAAGGAAAGGTTTATTCAACATCTTCAACGCCCTCCTAAATGTAGGCTACTTTCCCAACGCATACAGAATGGCAAAAATTATCTTCATTGTCAAACCTAGAAAACCCCCGACGAGCAAGGAGAGTTATCGCCCAATATACCTAATGGGAATTGGGGGTAAACGGTGGAGAAAATACTGAATAGAAGCCTCGTCGTTCACTTGGAGGAAAATTTGCTATACAACGAGCGGCAATCCGGCTTCAGAAAGAACAGAAGCACCGAGATGGCAATATGTGTCATTACCGAGAAGATCGCTCAAGCGAAGAAAAATAGGAGCTATGTCGACATCGTATGTAGGGACGTATCAATGGCGTCCGTCAAAGATGGCTAAGGAGATGCAATACAAGATCCTCCAGCTGAGCTTAAGCACTAAACTTGAAAATATTATATGTGATTATGTCATGGAGACGTAGGCTTACGTTAGTATAGGGCGCACGGATGGCCCAGCCTTTCAACACCTGCAGGATTGCTTCAGGGCGGGGGTCTCAGTCCTACCCTGTACGCAATCTATACAGCTTACATCCCAGAACCAAGCAACCCCACTAGCCTAAACATATAGTTCGCCGATGATATAAACCAGCGTTTGTATATAGAGGAATGCACCATTGCAAGATAAAATGTACCACCGAAGAAATAAGAAAACTTCATGAATATAAGTCAAAATGGAAGATATGAACTAATGGTGACAAATTCAAGATTGTCCCATTAGGAAGAATAAAGCTTTCAGATGTGAAAGTGGGGAATTTACTCGAACGGGTACAATGTACTCGTGATGAAGATTACTTCAATCTGGTACAGGAAGCACGTCAAAGAACGGATCCAAAAAGCATCTTCGGCAGTCAAAACCCTCTATACCTTAAGAAACTTCAACCAAAGAAAACAAAGGAAAATTATATCTTGCGCTGGTCAGGTCCACCCTCACCTATCCCTCGGCATCTTTTTTTGGCGTTTCGGAAAGCGCTAAGAAGAAGATGCAAAAAATACAAAACACGTCAAAGGGATAAAAGAAGGCAAGAGGATCAGCGCAGAGCGAAGAACATCAGGCCATTCAACACATTCTTAAAGGAAAGAGCGTCATATATGAAAGAAAAAATAACGTTAACTAACACCGAGGACATTAGAGCACTTAGCGAAGAAACCAACAAGGTCCATGCCATTCAAGGTTCCCAAGCAGCGTCAACATGCTTAGAAACGCAGTTGTTCCGTACTCTGCATAAAAAGAAACTACCAATAAGATCAATGAAGAAGCACAACCGACTATAACGAACGAACAATAATATGATGAACCCGATGAAAATCTCAATTCACACAACGAAGACTAAGAAGAAACAAGAAGAGTACAAAACATAAGTATGAAACATAAAACACACACGAATACAACCAAGCAACAAAGAAACTAACATAAACATATACTAATAAAAATAGTATACATGTTAGAATCAGTTATGAGACAAAAAACACAAAGGAACAGTAACAAAAGCACCAAACACCACGTCAAGGAAACAAAAACGCTAAATTTGAACATAAACACAAACGTTTGAACGCCAAATAATTTATATATATATATATATATATATATATATATATATATATATATATATATATATATATATATATATATATATATATATATATATATATATGTGTGTGTGTGTGTGTAGTTAAGTAGTAGTCTTTCTTGAATGCAAATTTTGTTGAAGGCCATTGTGTATTTTGCCTTAAATAATTTCCTTTGGCAACTTTCTCTTCCTCTAAATATCTTTTTTATTCCATCTTGTAGATGGTTGATCACTTTTCAAGTATTCATCTCTTTTTTAAATGAATGTGTTTTGTAAAAACCAAACTAAATTGCTAAGCTTTCGATCTTATTCGATCATCTTCGGAGCGTTGTGAATTGTTCTTGCCTCCTTTACCGATGTAATGAGTGGAGTGAGGATCTGGCAGAGTGAAAGAAAACGATTTTTAAGAGGTATTTATTCCGCCTTTGTTAAACGTAGGTTAGAGAAAAAGGAACACTCCAGTGAGTAAATATTTTAAAATAGTTTTAATGTGCGATTCCAGCTTGTCGCTTGACTGTTGATAGTCGGCTTATCTTCATTTATTAATATGGCTTCTAAGATGTTAACCCTCGCTTTATTAACCATTTTTCTTTTAATGATGGTGTTATTAACAAGCATCTCTCGTTAGGTTAATTAATATTATGGACACTTTCTATATGGTTCTTAGGCCCTGTGCTTTGTAGATGCATAGTTAACCGTCTCGAAAGTGTAGTACTTGTCATGCCAATATATTTTGAGTTTTTACTGAGCTTAGTCTTTATCGGGGCAGATGAACTCGTAAACTATGTTGGTAGACTTGAGATTCGAGGAGTTTAGGCAGATGTTCTTTTTCATCAGACGATTTCTGGCTTTTGTGGAGTTGGATTTATCCGTTTGATTTTTAACCTTGATGTTACGGTTAATAATCTCTTTGATGTTTTTTTCATCTATTTTATAGGCCGTGGACATCTGGTTTCTGTAATACACTTTGATGTTGTTGAATTCTCCATGATTACTTCCAGTTTTATCCGCATGTTTGTAATAATTATTTAAAAATGATTGGAGTTGTTTGTCAATCATGCTGTTTGAGAAACCATTATTCACGAGTGTTTGTTTAACTCGTGCAATCTCTTGGTGGAAAAGTTCCCACGTAGAGCAGCATTTATGTGCTCAGCGGATGTATGAGCCGATTACGCTTATTTTATACCTTTCTGGGCATTCACTCCTTGCATTGAGGCATCTTCTCATGTCCGTACTTTTCCTATGTATTTTAATCATGTAGCTGCCAGTGATGTTTTGAACCTCAACGTTCAAGAAACGGAGTTTATTGTCCGTGCTCAATTCATAAGTGAATTTTAGCACGGAGTTCTCCTCAAAAAGTTGCTTTATGTTAACGAGACGTTCTTCGTTTTGTACGTTGATGTAGATGTCATCTACGTATCGGCAATATGTGTGTGGCTTATTTTCCATGATAACCAATAATCTCTCTTCGAGTTGAACAAATATAATAGTTGGCGAAGGTCGGCCCTAAGGGTGACTCCATAGCCACTCCATCCACCTGCGTTTATCGATTACCGTTAGATCAGGAAGTTAATTAAGGCAAAATACACAATGTTCTTTAACAAAATTTGCATATATATATATATATATATATATATATATATATATATATATATATATATATATATATATATATATATACCAGAAACAACATTACGAAACAAAAACACTAAAGACAAAGAAAGAGATTAGCCTGATCTCCAGGCCACTTTACAATCACTGCAACTCTTATACTTCTTTCCCTTAACCACTATTATCCTCCAACCCCCTAATCATTTTTGTACACCAAAATCTCTAACACACACCTACCTCGCCACTTCCCTCAGATCATATTAGATCTTTACCACTTGACACCCACCAACGAGTACAAAGGCAAGCTCATCTACGAAATAGGGCGAGAAGTAGCACTATTATCCTTTCCTACTTTTAGGCTCACTTTATTATTGTCATTCGGATATTTACGATTTATTTGTCATTTCGGGATCCAAAAAGAACCAGCAACTGTCTATTATATGTAGTCATGGGTAAAAGATTTAAGAGTAAATTATATTTTCATTTTTCGATTCTTTTTTTTTTAATTTAAATGATTAATAATTAGTAAATTTTGAAATTATTGCAAGTTTATTCGAAGTTCATCATTTCAAAAATAATAAGGAAAAAAATGCATTCATTCGCTGATCATAAATCGTGCTCTTTTCCTGTTCCTGTAGGAGGTGAGTTTTTCTATTCGATCAAACAGGTAAAATGATGAGAAATATGGATGAAATGAATTTTGTTGTGAAATTATAGTTTATTTCGTATTATTTTCTTGTGAAAAAATGTTTGAATCTTTTTCATTTCTAAAAAAGATTATTTCCAAAGTAAAGGGTACACCAAAGTGGGCTGAAATGCAAGGACATAGTTGCTAAGGGTATTGCACCAACGAGCGCCATCTTTCAGATCATTAATGACATTAAAAGATGGTTACACTCATGAGAAAAAGTGTTCTGGACGCCAAAGAACTTCAAATGAACGTCAAGATTGCCTGCTAGTAAAGTCCAAGCTCACAGATTGGGTTGCCTCAAGTGTCAAGCTTGCTCACGATTAGAAATAAGCAGGTGTGGACGTTTCGGCATGTACAGTGAAGAAGCTTCATCTCACCGATAAAATCTTACAGTTTGGCTCCACTTCTGTACGAAATATAATGAATGGACTGTTGAGGACTGGGCAGAGTGATATTCTCTGATGCCACTCCCTTCCGCTTGTTTGAAGCTTCTGGAAGACCTCTCGTTACGAAAAGAAAAGAGAAGCGCTTTCATGAGTTCCGTGTCGTGACCACGGTGAAGCACCCGGATACTCTTATTGTCTGGAGCTGCTTCTAACCTAATGAAACTGGAGCACTAAATATTTGCTCATGAACACTACCATGAGCTCAAAATGGCACTAAAACATGAATCACCAGCACCTTTTCTCAATTTAGAGCTGATAACTGTATTTTTCAGCATGATGGCGCACCATGTCACAATGCAAATCAATAAAAATTTCTTGGCTAAAACAACTGTTGGGAACTTTCTGCAATTCGCCAAATTTGAACCCAATTGATGATTAGGCCGATAATTATAATCAACCTGGCAGTTGATAAAAAGATGTCCTCTAGATGTGAGCAGTTGCAGGTGCGTATTGATCATAAATGGCGCAATTGGTCTCCATCATACCAAAACTAATTGAAGTACTCCTGAAGAACATTGACATCATTGTAAATATTGAATGTTGCATCAAATGACTAGAGTTATTAATACAATTGGTTTGGGCGCTAAAGTTTGTATATTTCACCTTCAAATTATTATAAAAGCACACTAAACAAAATGCAACGTTTGATTAGTTCTATTAATTTTATTATATGAAAAAATATAGTAGTCTCAAACTTTTGGTCATGACTGTACAAGCATTTATGCACGTTTATATTTATATATATATATATATATATATATATATATATATATATATATATATATATATATATATATATATATATATATATATATATATTGCCTCTACAAAAAGCATAAATAGTCAAAGGCGGAATTGACCTTATTTGTGGTAAAAGATTTTTGTGGTAACAAAGGGAAATTCTGATAATTTTATCAGTTTACCGGAGCTCAAGATATTTGCGATGACATTTTTTGGTAATTTTATGTTTTCTATTTTTTGCTTTAGTGCACTGTAATTTATTTTGTAAAATTTTGAAATATGGAGTTTTGTTGGTATTTTTTGTCCTTATAGTTTCATGAATACTCATTAGTTTGCCTAATTTTAGCCGTGCATTCTGCTCTTATGTATTTTTATTCAGTCCGTTGTGCCATTTTTTTATTGATTTACATTCCTGATTCTTTTCGTGGTGTCCTTTTGTCTTCTGATTTATGATTGTTTCAGTTTTGTCTTTTTGTCTTTTCTCACTATGCCACTCATAGCTTTTGGGTCTCTTTTACATTCAAAGACGCATAATCAAGAGGAATGGGCACATGAGGAGAAAGTAGTATGACATGTAATGTTTTTCAAATAGTTTCCTCAAAAAAGAAATGAAGAGTCTAAGTAAAGTTGAGTATGAAGGCTTTAGTAGAGATATTAAGCAGATATGGAGAATGAGTGTGTGTGTGTAGCTACCTTGAGACATGTGTGTGTGTGTGTGTGTAGCTTTCTTGAGCCTATCTCCCTTTCGAAATGGCCTCTCTGTAGGGGTGGAATGTTAAGCTGGAAGTTATGAATGAATGATCAATACACAGTTGACGAGATTTACAAACGAAAATTATAATTTTGTAGGAAATTTGAAATATTTAGGTCACAGGTAAACTCGTAAGGTAGATATGTAAATACAGTACATAGGGATAAAGTGAAGGATTTGACATCAACATATCGAATATTCCTAAATTATCCTCTCCAAAGGGTCGTCCATGTATAAAGTACAATGCTGCTGCTGTTGACATCTGGACAATTTCGTACCATTCTCGCCCCAGCGCCTACAGGAGAACCTATTTAGTACTTAACTGTAAATATAGGGAAGTTCACGAGAGTTGCATCCAATTTCAGTCCTCCCTTTTTGCACTCCTGTCCTATATAATTTAGACATATTTACAACTTCACTATTTCACCCCTTCTTTTAAGAAACTCAAAACTTTCTAGGGGGAGAGGCGATGCCCTCATTTGATTTTTATTTTAATCTTTTTGAAGCTAATAATTAACTAATTCTTTAATCTCTACAATTCTGACTTTTTTTGCTTAATATACAACTTCCTTTTGTTACAACCTAACATTTTTCACTTTAATTCTCTCGTCATTTAATTCCACTCTTGTCTAGCCATAAAGTTAATGTGCAAATGTTTCACTTGAGTTCTAATTAACTATAAAAAGTAATCAACATTCTCAATTCTTCATATAATCCTTCCTATCACTTTTTATCTTTCATCGTATCTCTGGACCTCAATCTACCATGCGCAAGATTTCCACATGCCTCCAAAATACCTTATTTTGACTTTCTCTCAGGTTAAGATAGACTTCTTTCTTTTACCCTTTCAATACTGTAAATTTGAAGAGTAAAATAATTCCAGGGAAGAAATGCATTTATTTTTTTCTGTAAACTAAAAATAAAGTCATCAGTAAACTCAAACTTAGAGGACATAAAAAAAATCAATGATTCTAAAGTTCGAATGTTTGATAGTGGCTTAATTATATATTATTTCACTCAGAGTAAACTGAAGTACTGAGTTTGCTACCAACTCGAGTATTTTTGTGCCAGGTTGTATATTACCGTGTACCAGAAACGCTGAAGTGTGTATATTAATTGACCTTTGCGTCTATATTTAGAACATAATACGCACAAAGGAAGTGGGCCAATTACAGGGGGAGTGAGGATGATTTGTCAACGTCGGTAACTCTAAACTTCGCGCAAGAGTGTTGTTTGGTGTCGGTCTCTTTTGTTTGCTATCATAGAAACTCAGTTGTGCATCATATGTCAATGACACAATACCTGCTGGCTGACCTTAATCCTCTAAATATTTGGGAAATGCAAGCTATATCTCTTAGGATTCACGCTTGAAGTTCCAAAGCGAAGATTCTAGAATGATTTAGTCTTAATCTGTGGACGGTGCAGAGTATCAGGAAAGCGTTGAATGAGTAAGGCTGTGCTAACGAGGGTAAGGCGGCTCAAAAACCACACTCTAAGCATTTTGATACGAAAATAAACTTCGAATTTGTGGGGGGACATCCGGGCTATCATTGATAACTATCCCAGCAAATCATTGAGGTCCATAGCCAGGGGTAAGCGTATGTCAAAGTCTCTCATCAGGCTGTTAGTGCATGAGGTTACCCGCTACTACTCATAAAAGATGAGAAAGGGCCAGCTTCTGTCGTAGAAGATGAAGGCCAAGAGGAAGGAACGTGCTGCCAAGCTTGCAAACCAACTGAACCATCCCTTCAAGAATTTCCACCAGGACCAGGAGGTGAAGTCGCAAACAACCGCTGACTTGCTGTGTCCCGAGAGTCACGAATACCAAGTTCCAGCAGGCTCAGTGGCGAGGGCCACATTATACCCCCGTTCCTTTTCCCAGAGGGCTACAACAAGTGTCTAGAGAAGTTGGTGTTGTCCTTGATCAAGGAGGTGATCTTCGAGAAGGTCTGCAGTAGGTTCCGACGACGCTTAGGGGCTGTACTTGAGGCTGGCGACGAAATCATTGAATAAAACCAATAGTACAATTCTTCAACTCTTTGACATGTAGCTTTGATAATTACATATGTTTAAAAGAAATGTGCCATTTTCTTTTCTTTTCATTGAAATTAGTCGACAAATTACGCAACGCACTCTCTTATTCTATAGGTAGCAGTGAATAATAAGAACAGCCATAAAAAAGCCCGAACCAAATAACTCCAGAGTCTTGCGATTCGAAACTAAACTCCATTTTGTATGCAAACGGAGAGCGAAAGAAAGTAAGAAAATGTCTCTAATATATAGGTATGTTAATGAAAATGTTAGGCGTTACGTATACAGAGAACGTGTCTTAATTTATCTACAAGATAAAGAACAGCAAGGAGGAAAACATAACTGCTTTGAGAAATGATGCTCTATTATTTTTAAAATCCCATTAAGATCAAGAGATCTATTCAAGGAGAGATTAAAAGCTTCAGAGGATTCGGTAGGGACAGTTCAAAATAATTTTGGAGTAATTTTTGAGTATGTAAATTTTGCGTTTATTATTAAGTTTAGTTAATGATAAGCTCTTGTAGGTAACCATTTATTTACTTATAAAGTATATACAAATAAAATAAAAGGTTTTTCCATAATTATATTGAAGTAGTTATTAAATATTTAATGGAAAATAATACACTTAATATTACCAACATTCAAATAGAATGACCAAAAATCTTTTAAATATTCTGATACTCTAGCAATGATTGGTCCCCTTCCCACTATTTCGGGGACACTGCATCATGCACAGCAAACAAGTTACTATATCCAATAGATCCATAGAAGTTTCAAAGGCTATTTAACATTTACTTTTGCGGCCGCAGTACTCTGGAGCTTTCAATCACGGGGCGAGTTGGGGGTTACGTTATATATTACAATAATTGTCAGTAATGTGAATCAGCATATCGTCAACAAGGCATATGTTGCTTTTTAACTTATTTAAATATGTTAAAAATTATTGTATATAAATCTCTGTTAGAATAACTACATGTCGTTTATTTTTCGGGGACACTGCATTATGCAAACCAAACAAGTTACTACATATATCCAATAGATCCATAGAAGTTTCATAAAAGTTAATGATACTAATATTAATATTAAAGAATTTCAGACTTTCTATATTAAAGGAAGATTGGAAGAGCTCAAAGAGCTGGAACATTGGTAAGAAACAAGGTCTTCTAAAAAAAGGCGCGTGCTCTCACTTATACTGATTTATGACCTTACGACCTTCGAAACTTTTAATAATTCACGAACTAGCCTTGAACTGACCTTGGCAATTATATCATTCGGAAGAAAATGTAAAAAAACATAAGGGTTTAAAATTTCATCTGAATGGACTGGATGGTTATGATATTATGGCCAAAACAAAATAATTCCTTGGCTATCCTTGGGAAGACTTTGGTAATCATATTATGCGAAAGAGAATGTAAAACAACATCAGGGCTTCAAATTTCGCTAGAATCGGCAAAAATGTTATGATGTTATTGACAAATAATTCCAGGGCTAACTTTGGGAGGACTTTGGCAAATACATCATTCGAAAGCGAATGTAAAACATCCCAAGGGTCTCAAATTTCATTAGTATATGCCAAATATTTATGATGCTACTCGTATTGCCAAAAGACAATAATTCCCCGGATAACCTTGGTTGGTGGGTGTGTAATGGGTGTAGGTGTTGGTGTTTTAGGTAGCCTAGGTGGTGTAGATGTTATAAGTGGTGGTGGTGTAGATGGTGATGGTGTAGTGGTCGTGTAGGTAGTAGTGGTGTAGGTAATGTAGGTGGCAGTTGTGTAGGTGGTGTAGTTTATGGTGGTGTGGGTGAGGTAGTGGTGGTGGTAGTGTAGGTGGTTGTATGTAGGTGGTGGTAGTGGTGTAAGTGTAGGTTGAGGTAGTGTAAGTGTTGTATTTGGTGGTGGTGTAAGTGGCAGTGGTGTAGGTAGTGGTGGTGTAGCTCACGGTGGTGTAGGTAGTGGTGTAACTCGTGGTGTTGTAGGTGGTAGTGTTGCAGGTGCTGAGTGTAGGTAGTGGTGGTATAGGCAGTGGTGGTATAGGCGGTGGTGGTGTAGGCGGTGGTGGTGTAGGGGGTGGTGGTGTAGGCAATGGTGGTGTAGGCAGTGGCGGTGTAGGTGGTAGTGGTGCAGGCGGTGGTGGTGTAGGTGGTACTGATGCAGGTGGTAGCGGTGTAGGTGGTTGTGTAATTGGCGGTGGTATATGTAGCGGTGGTGTAGGTGTTGGTTGTGTAGATGATGGTGGTGTAGGTGATGTAGATGGTAGTGTTGTAGCTGGTGGTGGTGGTTTAGGTGGCGTAGTTGGTGTAGATGGTGTAATTGGTGGTGATGTAGATGGTGATAGTGTAGGTGGTAATGGTGTATGTGGTGGTGATGGTAGTGTAGGTGATGTAGGTGGGTGTAGGTTGAGGTGGTAGTGGTGTAGGTTGAGGTGGTGCAGGTGTTGTCGATGTGGGTGGTGTTGGTGTAGGTGTTGTAGACGTAGGTGGTCCAGGCGGTTGTAGGGTAGATGGTGGAGGTAGTGGTGGCGGTGTAGGTGGTGGTGGTGGTGGTGTTGTCGGTGGGGGTGTAGGTTGTGTAGTTGATGATTCGAAAGAGATACTAAAACAACATAAGGGTTTTAAATTTCGTTAGAATCGGCCGAATAGTTACAATATCATTGCAAAAAAAAAAAGAAAAAAGCAAAACGGCGACCGACCACCCGACATAGTGAGATATAGAGTCACCCAC
The DNA here is from genome assembly GCA_963969495.1 of Ceratothoa steindachneri. Classification (NCBI taxonomy): domain Eukaryota; kingdom Metazoa; phylum Arthropoda; class Malacostraca; order Isopoda; family Cymothoidae; genus Ceratothoa; species Ceratothoa steindachneri. Next base: position 24,950,741 of record OZ018335.1, read on the forward strand.
GACTAAAAAGGCTAATATTTTTAATGTGCACAGATGAACTCTCTTTAAGATCATGACAGCTCATGTGACTCAGAAAGACAGACAAAAGTAAGAGCGGACTAAATGAATGGCAAGTCCATATTAAAAATAAAAATTAGTAATTAAAATAGTGGCTGCATTATTTTGTCAAACCCTTATATGTTCAATGTTTTTTTTTAGAAAAAAAAGCATTTTAACTTGTTTCTATTTCTTTTTAATTATTATTTTCTGTGAAAAATATTAGATTTAATATGTAACATTATTCTTCGTTGTATTAGAAATGATGTCATTGGGATTTGACTAGAATTTGTAGCTCGAATTTTATGTGAATAAAAATCAAAATGGAAAGTTTTGACAAAATTAGATGCATTTCGTCAGAAATTTTTCATTAGAAAACTAGGTTCGGAAATAATTAGCCTGAAATTGCTAGGTGAAACGATTGCCACTAGCAAAGTCACCTTCAGGAGATCATGACAATACAAATCCATGCACACGCCCAGAGAGTGTCGGGCTAAATACTTGCTGGCTGTACCTTCACATCAAGGGTATTTCGACGGCTTTGATCCTATTCACATGTTCACAAAGAGCTAATCGAAACGCTTGGCACTTGCAGTATCATCTCAACACATGTCTGCAATATAGGTTCCTGCACATTTTCAGTTATCTAGGCGAAATGCTCGCTAAGAGTAAAGTCACCTACCCATGAGACGCTTGCTGCATGCACTGTCACCTTTATGGGATTTCCTCAACAGGAGTCCATTGACACGTCTAAAGAACGCTAGATGAAGCCCTTGACACGTGCAACGTCACTAAGTCGTCACTTACATGGGATCTCGACAACATAGATTCAAATACACGCGCAAAGAGCAGTTGACCATGTGCTTGCAACGAGCAACGTCACCTCCTTGGGATCTTGTGAGCACAAGTCCATGAACATTTTCAGATAACGCTAGACTAAGCCATTTTCATGTGCAGCGTCACTAACCACCTGTATTTCCGTGGCAAGAGTACAAACAAAGAATTAGAAATAAATAAATTTCCCTCTTGCCTCGCTAAATGACGATTTCTTGATTAGTTTCATTAAGTCTCGCCTGGTTTACCTAGTTAGTGTGTCGATATTTATGCGGGTATTTCTCGACTAAGTGAAAGGCACTGTGTCGTCGACCTGACCCGTTTCTTATGTTGTTTACTCGCAGCCAACTCTAGTCACTTCTTTTCTATAATGAAGGGAGCACTTAAGTCACCTATAATTCATTGTAATTCATTAAATAATCTAAGTTAAAAATACAATCCCATTAACTGGAATTTGAAGGTTCCTGAACTTTCACAGGGACGACTATAAAAGTCAGTCCGTTCGGAATAAGGGACGATGAAACAAATTCTATTTTTTAGTGACTGATCTGATTTTGACTATAATCGAACATCCTTATCAAATTTACTTAAAAATAAACCCCTAAATAAGAGCAGAAAACTTTGCCAAAATGCACCTTTGATATCACTTCAAACCTTAATGGCTCTGAACCGTGGAAATAACTTAATTTCCTGAATTATAATTGGCTTAACTTCCCACTTTTCTACGCTGGAAGTCACTTATCAAATTTCTGATGATTCCGAGCAATTATGGGGAATATGTTTGCATTTCACTACCATTTTAATAGTCCAACTATATTTACAAAGTGTCTTGCCCTAAAATGCGGGAATCTCTTAGCTAATATCATGTAAATTAATATAAATAACGAGTATTTACACCTTGATTCTTTGTTAACCTTTGAAAAATCGACTTTCAGGTGAAAGTGAATGTCATTTAGCGAGTGAAGTTAGGAAGTTCCATTCATCCATATATTTGTATTACCTAGTCAATAATATCAATTATTATTACTCCAATATTGTCATCTCTTTTGTGGCACATCACACTAGTACATAATGAACATCAACAGATCGAGACTTACCTATTGAGATGAACTGCGCCGTTTCCTTGATCGAGGACGAGCCTCAATTTTCCTTCAACGATCTCCATAGCAACGAAATCGGATCTGAGGGTACAAATTTGAGGTTTATTCAAGACAAAAATAATTATTTATTAGAATGTAAGCCAAACACGAAATAAATAATAAAAAAATCAAATACATGAACGTTGATTAAGGACATGTGGATGATGGGATTTTTTTAACGTACGTGAGTATTTACAATTATTTTATAAAGAAAAAGAAAAGCAATGAAGAACAGGCATAATCAACAGGATTGTGGGAAATGCTAAAGATTACTGACCTTAACACCTGGGACTAGAAGGGCGTATTTTAAACCTCCTGAAAAACTTTGTACAAAGGCCACATTTACTTATATTTACGAGCAAATTCGTTCATAGGCGTAACTACTTAATACTACACACTTGATTCTGCAGCGTTAAATGAATGAAATCGATCGCATGCATCTTCTATTGCGATATTCGTTCGTAAAAACTAGCACACTTATAACTACGAACTTTGTATCACTTTAGGAATGTTGGAGACGGTGCTGATACTACTTCACTTCAGTGGTGAGGGTAGTGCACTTAAATTCAGTCAAAGCAATATATGTATATATGGGAAAAGGTATCTAAAAGCGTTATCTCATCTCCTTACGAGGGCACAGCCACCTGAGTTCTGGTAATCCCTAGAAATGAACACGTATCTTGACGGAAACACTTGGAATATTTGAAAAATAAATATAAAACGAAAGCGAGGCTCTCACAAAGTGTTTATGTACACTTTGTGGGACACATTTTGCATTTAACATCCCTCTCCTGTGGCAAACGAAAGAGGTGATCTCTCGTTTCAATTTCGGTTCTCAAGACAGGCAGTGGTTACTCGTGGAGCCGCCTCGGTTGGCAGTTCGCTGGTTGTTGAATCTTTTTATTCCCCGACTGTGTCTGTCTTTTCTATCAGTTTGAATACACCATGACAGTTATCATTACTATTTTCACACGAATAACTGTTTCGTTGACCCATCTTTGCAGCTGCTCACCTATAGAGATGCTGATAGTGATTCTATAGATGACATAGTCAAAATATTGGTAGGGACTCAAGATACAGTACATCGTAATACAGCACTGGAAACTTTCCAAGTGCGAAAACAGCTCACACCACTTCAAATAACTGGTGCCCCTTATGGTTACAATACTGAATGTCGTTAAAACAGTGCCCTATAAATGTGAGAATACCGATAGAACTCCTCTAACAAGTGCTAATCCCTCTCACAATCCATATATATCCGCCAACAATGAGTGTTGGAGCATCCTTGCATGAAATTAAAGGTGGGGGGATGATCCAGATCTTCCTGACGGAGAATTCAAGAGAGCATACTTTATACGCTAAATTTCTCTGAAACCTAAATTGACCTGTCATAAAGTTTTCAATTTAAAAAAAAAAAAAACGAGTACATCTCCCGCATATTTCTTTTATGCACAGAGCTGTTAAGTAAGTGGCAAAGACAGAGGAAGTGAAAATTTATAGATAATATATAAACGCAGATCCTCAAATGCGTAAGGGGTCTAGAAGACACGCAATGCATAGAATATAGCATAAACGCAGCTTAAATTATGCAGAATGGAGCAACTTAACCAGTATATTTTGGGAGGCTAAAAGCTGCTTACTTTAATTCAATGATGAATGTTATTCATGATGGTAATGGAAAACTCAAAAGAGAGAAAAGAAACAGCGTTAAAAGTATAACTCAAAATGAATGTAATTGTGAAGGAAAATCATAATTAATAATTGATGTCTGAACTTGATTTATCAATTTATTTTAATGGTAATTTGAGATAATTTATGACTAAATTTCTAGGGTAAACAAATAACTCAAACAAAGTATTTAAGTAGAGAATATAAAGTTAAAACAAACTTTTATTAAAGCAGAGCCTAGATGGCTATAAGCACCTTGCCCTCCACGCAACAGTCAGTATGGCTACCTTAGATAAGTTTTATTGTAATACTTCATTTGTACAGTAAAATAATTGTGGTTACAACTAACCTTTTGGATATTATGAGTCTTCACTGATTTCCCTAAAAATGGTTTAGGAGCCAGCAGCTCAAATATACATACCATAAGAGGGTTATAATTGTAACCACCCAGAGAGTATTATGGGAGTATTTTGGGAATCTCCTATATTAGTTTATTAAACACGATTTAATTAAAGAGGAAAGGAAATCTAAGAAGGCCGTGTAAACAAAGAAGAAGGATGGTTTACAACTAACTTACGAACCATTGCGAATGGGACATAAAAATCGGCTTTCCCTATGCTAATGCGAGAGTCAATTGCCTCTTTTCCCTTTGTTTCTCTAGCAGGAGAGAGGCAGTTCAAAGGCATAAATACGTCCTAAAATGGGCATACTCGTCAAAAACCAGCATGACGTTTGTACACAACCTGCAGCCGAGCTCTAATCAAAACAGAGTACAGATCAATTAGCTCAGTCTCCAATTTAAGGCAAGAACGAAATAAATGGCTGTGCAGCCATAAGTTCCGTCACCTTGCAACAAAGAAGCGTCTACTATCCAAAGACAAATTCTCCAAGACAGGTGACCCCTAAATTAGAAGTACATATGTCGCTTATATTTGTGATGCTGTGGAGTTTGAGAACCATTACTAGAACAATGGTCAAAATAGGACCTCATTCAAATTACATCCCCCTAGCCACATTTTTCATCTCTTATGGTTCATTTGTTTTTAAACAAGGTTATAAGCAAAACTAAGTATTGGCATTATCTTATTTGACAATTCACACAATTTTATCTCTATAATTCCAAATAAAGATTATATGTTCATGGCCTTTGCTCTTAACGGAAGAGAATGTAGGAAGTTGATCATTATTTAGCCGGGATCTGTATAAGAAATTACTATCCAACTCATTATAGGAACGAACTTAACGCTTGAGGAGCTTTAGGCAAGCCCTTAAGGGTATCTTTTTTACTATCAAAAAGACAAAGGTTGTAAGGGAATCGATACTCCTCCCCGTCACAATTCAACCACTGGTCTTTAACCACAACGTCTTGAGAGTGGAGGTGCCGTACCCCGACCACGTAACCATTTTCCCTCTTGCCCCTCGTCTCGAAGATAATCTGAACGCCCGTCCCAGACCACATAATGCACTAATCGGCTTAGGTCGGACCCGAGACTCTAACATCGGTTAAAACAACAAGATTTCTCCTAAGAGTTGGTATTCAATTTCATCGCATATGCGAAATTAGGGGAGCGTCGTCCTAAAGCAAGAAGCCCCCCTATAGGGTTAGTTGTATGACGCGCTGAAAAAAACTGTTAGAGGAGGATACGTAATGCAGCTTGTCCACGCATCTCCCCCACTCCTTCCTCTACCCCCTGTGGGGTGGCGAAGTATAAAATCAAATAACTTTGGAAAAACGGGGTAGATTACGTTAGTAATCACGGCGACGAAGAACGGCAAGAGGCCCGGCTACCAACAGAAGGGACTAAGAAGAAGCTCATCCGGAGCCAGTTCCTGGTGACACATCTAGTGCCAATATTTCACTGGCTGGACCGAGGTAGTGGCCGTGCCTATCAAATTATGTTCCGCATTAATAGGCCAGAGCACGCAGCTCTCCCCAAATCCGTTGGGTCAACCGATAGTCACTTGGATTCAAGCTACTAAGAGGGCCATCCTGCCGACCCCTTTATCTCCTCTTGAGAACCCTGAATACGAAGGGCTGAATTCACAAACTTCACGACTGCCCAGAAGAACTGCCCCACTCTTCAACCCTTGTGGGAGAAGGCTTCTAAGAATGAAGTAGAAACAGTTTGGGGGAACAAACTAATAAGGTACGTTGTACCAAAGTCCTTACTCTACCGAACGATGGCTGAAGTACCCCCTCCCCCCTCGTCGGATAAAGTCTTATGCATTCCCCAGGGTTACACTAAACGAGTATTAAAAATCACCCATGACGGATTATTGGCTGGACATTTCCGTCCTAACAAATCATTACGTATTTTTAAATACTTCTTTTGGCCCAGCGCCGCTAAGGAGATCACTATATACGGCTAGTCATGCGAACGGTGCCAGAAGGCCTCCTCTAAAGGCCCGGTACCGCTGGCTCCATTACAGAAAACTCCCGTTATTACCGAACCCTTCTTGAGAGTGGCTATAGACTTGGTGGGGCCACTCCATCTCCCTTCTAGTGAAGGGCACTCGTATATACTCACTTTAGTAGATTGCGCCACTCGTTTTTCCGACGCCGTTCATTTCAGAAAAATAGACAGTGTAGAAGTCTAAATACCGCGTACATAAATTTACGCAGAAACACTCCGACACAAAGCTGCACGCCTTCTCGTATCCCTAAACGCAACTCTCGCCTCGAATTCTCCGTCGCGCTTTTTCGCTTTGCCGTAAAATCCGAGATGGTTCGAAGCCGTGAATGACATACCGTCAGCCCAAAGATGAAAAAAGGTCTTTCGCGCGACGATACGGATTTTACGAGAATTCGATTCTCTCTCTCGATATGCTCGTGAGAGAAATAAAAGGAAGACTTCTCCCTGGAATCAGGCAGAAGCCCTTGGACCTACGTTGAGTTTGTGTGAAACTCAATCCACATAAGAAATCGTTCGCCCATTGCAAGGAAGGAACTTCTCGGGGAATTGGTTGTTGCCGTCACGGTACTTATAGGTGCCAAACTTCTCGCAGGCCTCCCCCCTTCAGAGTCTTTGGTTACACAGGCCCTTCCTCTGCGGATTACCCTAGACGTAGCTAGGTAATCGGTTTTGGCTACCCACTCCAGGAGCCGAATAATCGGACAGGTACTTCGAAGAAGAAGTTCGATTGAGCCACCGTTTGACTCACCTTCGTGATCCGGCATAGGATCAGCATAACACCGGTCTAGGATTACCCTCTTATTCGGTAACCTCGGACGGCCGGACTAGGTGCGATCATCGTCACCAGAAGAAGATATTCACCGTCCCCTTCAAAAATACTTACGAACTCAAAGGTATCGTTAATTAAATTATCCCCTCTCCTAACTTCACCAGTTTATTTGTGCACTAGAATTCTCACTCTGAACCCATACCCTCGAATATTAGAAGTGATTACTTAATTCAGTGTTTAACTCAATAATAATATTCTCTTCGTTCTGTCTGATCCGAGACCCTAACATCGGTTAAAACAGCAAGATTCCCCCTAAGAGTTGGTATTCAATTTCACCGCATATATGCGAAATTGGAGGAGCGTCGTCCTAAAACCAGAAGCTTCCCTTTAGGATTAGCTGTATGACGCGCAGAGAAAAACCGTTAGAGGAGGAGACGTAATGCAGCCTGTCCACGCACCCCCCCCCCCTATCCTTCCCCTACCTTCATTAAGAGTGGCGAAGTATAAAATCAAATAACTTTGGAAAAACGGGGTAGATTACGTTAGTCGTCGCGGCGATGAAGAACAGGAAGAATACCGGCTACCAACAGAAGGGATTAAGAAGAAGCTCATCCGGAGCCAGTTCTTGGTGGCCACACCGAACTTTTAGTTAACTAAATTTAAGAAGAAAGTTCAACTTACTCTCGTCAGATAAACCGCCTATTCTAGTGTATCCCAAAGCACAAAGATAGTCCTCGCCCTTGAGAAATACCGGAACTAAGACGAAGCTCATCCGCGAGCCAGTTCCTGGGGGTCACACCGATCTTCAAATTAATTTGATTTAAGAAGCAAGTTCAACTTACTCCCATCAGAGAAACCCCCCTATCATAGTGTATTTTAAAGCATAGTGATAAACCTCGCCCTAGAGGAATAACCCCGAGTGAAATCCCTCCAGCACTCCCCTGAGTAAAAGGATTCACGCATTGACTCATCGCTTGCGAGTGCGAATTATTCCCACAGTATCTCGAAGAGAAGAAGAAACATTCTTTCCCTGTCCCTTGGTGAAGTCATCTCCTCCAGAAGAAGTACGTCCCTCCATCTGCCACACGCTTCAAAGTCCTCTGTGGCTTTAAAGTATTTCTCCCGTCTGAATACATCTGGGCGCTGATCCACGCGTCACTCCGAAAACAACATTCTTGAGGTGTCAACTATTGAGTTCAAGGTCAGACTCAAATCCGATTCTCGAGGAATAGCGTAAGGTATTTAAACCCCCGGTATATGTTTCGTTGAAGTCAGTTGCATTTAAGATTAAAGTGATTTGTGGGTAAACCATTACTATAAATTCAAGTATGTAATTTAGAAAGCTTCAATTAAATTTGTTTAATTCATTTATGTGTATTTAGTGTGTTAAATTTAGTTGGTTCATGTTTTTTTTAATTAAAGTTTTAGATTTTTTTAGAAACAATTTTTATTCAATCCTCGAAACGCTAAGCAAGGCACTAGGAACTCTCAAAGATTTAAGAAGTAATAATCAGATAATAATAATAATCATAACAATTAAAATATAGCACTCTTAGGGATAAAACGTAATCACGGAGTTTTGAAGTACGTAATCAACCCATACGTACGAACTCCAGCCATTACTGGGTCCTTCTTATACCACGACAAAGGTATATTTAGAAAAATAGAGAAGTCGTTTCAGATTTCTCATTAGGTCTACTGAGGCCTTCTGAGGGTCGAGGAAACAGGGAGTTTTCTATAGGAGGAAAAGCATCTCCCCACCAATCGTGAAACAACGCGAAGATCACTTGACAAGTAGCAAACTCCCTAAGCATATGCGAGTGGAAATACAATAATACTTTAATTTCTTAGCTTAGTTTTTATATTAATTGTAGATTCCATTTTGTAAATATTATATTAATCTAGACTGACAATGTTCTATTATTAATCAACTACCCTTCTCAAACCTAAAGAAGTTTCTTCAGAAACTGTTGCAAGTTATCAGTAAACAAAAATTACAATTAAATATTTTACAACAATTCAAAACGTTTGATGAATTAATAAATATGAAAGTTTGCCTCGAATAATTTGAGCTTATCCGTCGGTATAAGGTAAATTGGCAAAGGTGCCGCAACTCTCTTCACCAAAATGGCTACGAGAAACAGGCGGCAAATAAATCAAAAGAAATGGTAGAGAAACATCACTTAATTTCATATGAAATAAATATTAATTGGGGAAACTTGGACTCGTACTAATGGGTATAAAGCAAAATCAGCAACGTTGAAGCCACTCTTGCAACCAATATGGATAAAATAAGTGGTAAAAGAATATTAAAGGTGATAAATGTCATAAATGTCAGCAATGAAGAAAACACTAAGTAATCGTATTGGATAAGTAAATAAACACCAAAGGCAATTAGTTATATATCAAATAAATGTCGAAGTTGGGATAGAATTTATTAATTTTACAAGATAAATTTGAAACCTAAGCTTGCAACACATTTAAAAAAGACTAGTAATCTAAATTATCTTTGTAAATAAATTGCAACAGGAATTTATGAAAATGGCCGCATTATGGTACAAATAATAAAAATAGAACTAATTTTGTACTTTAAGAACTTCAAGCATATCCACATCCTGACGGTCCAGAATGGGAAATATTAATTTCACTTATCTAAAATTTCTACTGGTCGTGCTGTAGTTAAAATTTTAATTTCAAGCAACTTTAAGTTTAAATTCAACATGTGACCTCTAATTGAAGGAAGTTACACAAAATTGAAATTTTGGGGGCGCGTATAAGTTTTTATTGACTCCAGTAACTCTAAATGCCATTTAAGGTATCAAATGTTTTGCTTTCATCTCCTAATTATCTTTTAAGGCATTTTCAATACTGCAGTCACCTATTAATATACCCCAAAAATTGTTTATTAATAAAGATGTGGATTAGAATAAAGTGCACTATTTTGAAATGAACAAACGCACACTTCAAGTGAAGTACATAAATTTTTAAAATTAGGTGGGGGAAAAAATATTCGTACAGGTGTATTATTCCAACTCACTATTTTGTTCCATAAACATTGTTAGCATTAACTGCATGTAGACCTATTTCATAGTTTACTATGTGGTTTATATGTTTGTGTCTGTACTTTTGCCCACTGTTATCTGCATATGACCTTTAACTCAGCTAAGTTACTGGTGTTCCGCAAATGAATTCGATTTTCAAATTTTAGGGCATAAATTTTAATATGAGGTTTAAATCATATGACTGGATAGGCCACTGCAGGACCCTCACATTATTCTCAACAAACAATCCCGAGTCGGTTTGGCTGCAGTCATCTTTAAGTTTTAACCGTTGGATAGAGCATAGCAAATTTTCTTTCAAAATTCTACGATACTGAGTTCCATTCATTGTGCCATCTACCACGTGAAGTACTTTCGTAACAGACGGAAAACACATTCATACCTTGAGGGTAGATGCGCCGAATATTACAGTAGGGATGGTTTTATTTGGATCAAAAGCTTTTCTATATTTATTCTATATATAAGGAGCTGAATTCCTTCCATACAGTTCAATATTTGTTTCATCTGACCATAACACACTACAGAAATTTCTAGGCTTTTCCAAATGCTTACGGGGAAAATTTCAACACGCTTCGTGTTTTTATATTGAGTACTTTTGTTCTTCTTGATTGTCAAGATTTTAGATTATTGTGCTGTAGCTCCTTACTGATTCTTCGTTGGGATACCAAAGTCACTATGACAAGCAGTTCTCCCTGGATCTCCTGATGTGTCGTCTTAGAGTTTGTCTTAACCCTTTAGTAATCTTTCTCGAATCTCTGACTGAAATTTTAGGGGGAGCGCCATTTCTAGGAAGATTGTGTACAGTACCGGTCTTTTTCCACTTCAAAATATGGTATTGAATAGAATATTTACCCCCTTCGATATATCTCGGTAACTCAACCCTTCATTAAAAACGTTGAAAATTTCATTCCCACATTCAATAGAAAGGCTCCTTCGTTTTCGCCATGTTGACAGATTGGCTGCTTCAAGAGAAGACAATGAATAGCTGTTTAAATAAGTTACAAACTTCATAACTTTCTGAAAGCATTAATGGAACATTATAGAATATTTTGTCTTATTCATTCACCCGTAGTTTTCATCTAAAAGTAAGTTATTAGTATTTTAATATATTTATATTAAGTTCTTATGCAAGAATAATCTAAATTATAATGTATTTCATTTTATGTTTTGGTTAGTTTGTGTTAAAATAGTGCACTTTATTTTTATCCCCATCTTGTAAGCTTATTAATAAAAAATATCGAATGTATGAATATTTGCTTTCCCACACTTTATCCTGCAAATTGAACGACGACAAAGTGCCTGTCTTGCACGGACTATTTTCAGCATTTAACACACTTTCTACCTAACGCTGACTACATCCACGCCTTACTCGTTTGTCTTATAGCCTCAACTTTAACGCTTCCACATCCTGTTAAATTCGAAAGCCACTAACAAGAATACACCTCGAAAGCGAACGCCCAAGTGCGTTGTTAAAAAATAAACCACACAGCTACGATAAACTCTTAAATAAAAAACAGCGTGGCCAAAAAAACACCTATTTTAAAACCCCAAAACGATGGCCCCTATAGCCAATTCGTGCTTGCCCTCCCCCACCTCCAACCGCTAGAAAAAGATCATAATTAAACCTTGCCTCTAACTTCATATCATATTCGCACACGGGAAACGACTCGTTCTGGAGGTAAACATCCGTATGCTCACCGCTGCTGCTGCGAGCGAAAATTGAAAAGTTTATTCTCCAAGGTTTCCATGTAATTATTTCCCCCAAATTGTCAAGCTAGCAGCCGTAGTGCGCATTCTAACCAGTATTCTTTACTTAAGTCTCCAATTTTATATCCAATTCTAAAATTCGATATCTCGTGCTGCTTCCAATCATTCCTTATCGCAATTATGTTTCGGTTTATTTATGATTCCACGTCTACATAATTAATTCTGCCAATAAAGTTAGGAGGACGTTATGTGAGCACCTATGTAAGCTTGTCGGTGTTTCTGATGTGTACAAGTTAACTCAAAAAGTTGACGGATATCAATAAAAATTGTGAAGGGAAAGGGCTTGGGCAAAAAAAAGAGATAATAATTGGGGGGGGGGGTGATCTAGATTAAGGATCATTATTTACTTATTCTTAAGGAATAAGCAAAAATAAATGAAAAAAGGGAAAAAATATCCTTTTTAAAGAAGGAAAAGATAAGAATACATAAAAGAAAAAGAAATAGCCTTTTTTAACTAATGGGCAAGAATAAAGAATCAATCGGCATGAATGAATGAAACAAAGAAAAAATAACGTTTTCAAAGAATGGGCAAGAAAAATAAATGAAACAAAGAAAAAATAACCTTTTCAAAGAATGGGCAAGAAAAATAAATGAAACAAAGAAAAAATAACCTTTTCAAAGAGTGGACAAGAAAAAATAAATGAAACAAAGAAAAATAACCTTTTCAAAGAGTGGACAAGAAAAAATTAATGAAACAAAGAAAAAAAAACGTTTTCAAAGAATGGGCAAGAAAAAATAAATGAAACAAAGAAAAAATATCCTTTTCAAAGAATGGTCAAGAAAAATAAATGAAATAAAGATAAAATAACCTTTTCAAAGAATGGACAAGAAAAAATATATGAAACAAAGCAAAAATAACCGATGGCTACATCCTCGAAATTTTTTAGTAAAGAATTTTGTTAATAAAATTGCCAATGTAGCAATGTGGAAGGATCATGGCAATTGTTTTGTTTTTATAACCTTTATTAATGAAAACAAATTGAACAAAAACTTACTCAGACGGTGGTCCCGAACTGTAAAGTAGAAGAGAGTTGGAAGATTGTGTTTTAACATCAAAGGTTACTGCTCCACCAGTTCGATTGAGGCGTCGATCGAAAGCTATGTAGGCTCCTTCTTGAACGAAGCTGATTGGTATGTCTTTCGGGGCGTCAAACTCATCGACGCAGCTCCACACAATACCATACACTTCGGCACTCTCGGCTCTCTTCTGAACCTCACTAAATACGTCCATTCCATTATAGATCATCTGCAAGAAAACAATGCAAATGAAACTCGCTTTTATAGCATCTACTTTCCGACCATTGAAATTTTCTTCCTCAAGAATAACGCTCGAAAAGAACAAGAGAAAGAAAACCATAATAGGTCGCCTTTGTAAGGTCCGAAATTCGGTTTTAACTTCAGGGTTCTTGATTATGAGCGGAGGGTAATAGTTTTGTGTATCAATTGCGATGAAATAAAGATCTCTAATGGGTTGGCATGGAAACCCTTCTCACTTACATACACTTACATACACTCATACACTTTCATACACTTACATACATCTTCATCGGAATTAGATTTTGAATTTGGATTCAATTTTCCAGGAAATTTTGCCTCATTTAAAAACGGGTAGGGGTCGATTTTAATTAAAACTTTCATTGTGAGGGAAAATAAGCAGCGATTAATGGAAACATAAGCTTCTTGTGAGCAGGAACATGGGAAAAACAAGTGAAACAAAATAACCTTCTGTCATTTGCCTTTCTATTTTATAACTACCTGTAGAAATGCCTCCTTCCTTTTCTCTTATCCAAGATTCGGGTGAAACTAAAATGAATCCAAGAGACTTTTATAGTAAAATTCCGTCATTCACTTTTTCCCCTTAGCAAGCAGGAGCTTCTAGCTTTTTTCTCGTACCTTTACTCTTCTAAGTTGGTTAGGGAAGAGTGTCAGATATAACACATGAATTTCCCCACCCCCTCGGGTTCCAAAGTGGAAAAAGAAAGGAAATTTCTACCCAGTTTTTTTTCAAAAACGCAACTTTCAAATGGATTATAAAAATAAAAGGGGAAATCGGGTTATTGGAAGAAATTTTCTCCGCCACCACATTTGCACTCATTTTTACCGCCTTTTCTTTCTCCGATGGATTAGCAGTTCTTTGTGCTCCTTGATATAATAACTTTCACTCACTGAACCCGAAGAACGGATTGAAGTGGTTCAGCTAGGAGATCTTTCCTTCTAAAAAACAAACTAGATCTGTTTCGAGAAAAGTGCTCATGGCAAGAGATTACAAGTACTCAATCCTAACTATACCCACAAGCTTCTAAACTAAATCTTCCCAGGTGAAGAATTCAAACACTTCCGATTTACGACTACTCATCGAATTTTGTAAATCTGTATTTAATAAATAAAAACTTAGTATAACAGTCATCTCTAAAGTACATTTCATACAACCCTTCCGTTGAAACGACCTGATTTTGCCTTGAGCTGATTAAATTTAGCGTCTCGTTCGTACGATTTTACTGGCAATATCGACTGGATCAGACGCAAATGAAAGAGGGGAATTAAACTGCACAGCCAGTTTTCTTTTACAATCTTAATCATGCTTGTATATGGATGTATCCAAATAACCCGGTCATTTTCATTTATAGCTTAGTATACCCAATTAATGATTTCTGACCTATTAATCCTTTCTGCCATCTCTCAAATAATTTGGTTGCCTCATTTTCTAATTTTTATACTTGTGCTTATTTGATCTATCTTACTTCCCTAGCTTTCCAAAATTTAATCAATTGCTATTATATATAGTTACTGTTCGATACTTACCTTTTAAATATTCGCCAGTTAAGGATTAATAAAACACATTAATTTGCATGTTATGCTAAAGAAATTTCCTTAAATGTTGTTACAGACAAAGTTCATTCAAGTTTTTTATGGTTGATTAATGACATTTTTACCAAATAGTTGTGATACGAGCAAAAAGTCGAGAACATTTTGAAAGTAAGCTTATAATATATACAAAGGAAAATACGAAAAACGAAAGGGTATCTCAGTTAGAAGAATTAAAATTTACATAAGCCCCTAGAAAGAGAATGATAAACGGAAATAAATGTGAGAGAAAATTGCAAAAAAGAAATTGAGATATTACAATCGAGGGTTAGGTTGAGGAAGTTGGCTTAAAAGGTTTTTCAAAGAGGCCAAAGGAGAATTTTCTCTAAAGTTGAAACAATATCGGGGCTTTTATCATTCATCTCTGAAGTAGTTATTTTTTTTCGTTTCTGAGTCTAAATACATTTACCTTTGTGTCTATATATCTCTCTCGTTCTCTCTATCTCTATCTATCTCACTCTCTCTCCCTCTCTTTCACACAAATCGAATGAAGAACTCTAGGCTTTTAATTAATTTTTTATTTCATCTGTCCTCCGTTTATCTTTCTTTTTACTTCTTCCGCACCAAACAGATAGCGTAAAATCATTCTCTTTTTTTTCATTCGATGTTTTTCATTTATGTCTTCATATCTTATTGAAGATTCAAGATATAGTTATTCTTATAGTATTATGGTTAGTATTTGCAGCAGTAGTAACTTAAATATCTTAATCTCCTTCTCTATTAGCCATAATGTGTTCCTTGTAGGTCTATTTTCTTTCCTCCCCATCTTCCCATCTTTTTCCTGAAATGGTTCCCTCGGCACTCATGATCTTCTCTTTGAAGGCACAATTCCTCTTTGCCCAAACCTAAGTCGTTCGGTACAAAGTATCTCAATTTTCAGCATCTCTGAATTTTCCTATTAATTAAACATCAATCAAACAGAAACCATATTTTCCTGCAACGACAAAATGCCACATATCTTTTCATTATATGATTCACGGGCTTTAAGCGAATCGAGATTTTTTAGAGTATTAAATTGTCCTTAAGGAATATAGGAAGCACGAAAAGCGTACGACGAAGTAGTTTAAAAAACTCTTAAAATATCTAAAATTATATACACTTGTTTTTAAAAATATCTTTAGGCCTTTAGGAAAATATAAATATCACTCATAATGTGAGAGAACGCGGTTAGCTATAAGAATTTTATTTTTCAAGTCAGAGGTAGATAATTTCGATCCAAAGTACATACTATCACTGTACTTGTAATTTCTTGCCATGAGCACTTTTCTCGAATCCTTGACATGAGTCCTGACTTGAGTCAAAGCGCAATCGAGACTGTATGTAATCAAACGAAAGCGTTCCAATCAACCACAGAAAGAAAAGGGGGTAAAACCTAATGCAAATAGGAGGGCAGCAAGAGCTTGAGTTGCGAGTAAAGGCTTCTGCTTAACGACCGTATGCGATAACAACGTCGGAAGCGCTGCGTTGCCTTCTCAACGACTTGAAGAGCCATGGAAATTTAATTCTCATTTTTTTCTGATAAACAAAGCTTTAATATTGATCCAGTCATAAACGAGGTAAACAAATGAGCGGCTAGGACGTCTTTAGATCCGCTATGTGTCCATTGACCAAGCTAACTGCCTCTGTAATGATGCTCGACGTCGTGGGTTTGAATGGCTGAAGGATGGCGCCGGTGTGGTTCGCGGATGGTTACAGGCTCACCGCTGCCATTTCCAGGGATATCTTGTTAACGAAAGTCCTGTTCTGGGTGAGAAAGATCACGAAGAAGGCAGACTACGTCTTCCAGCAAAACGGTTTCCCGACCCACACCACCAAGACCGTGCAAGAATAGTTGAGGTCGAACATGAACTTCGGGTCGAAGGACTTTTGGCCACTGCAGTCGCCCGACCTCAATCACAACTACAACGTGTGGACGAATGTCGAGGGCAAGGCCTTTAAAATCCGCCACAGTAATATCGACGAACTAAAGTTCTGTGGGCTAAAATGAGGAAGGACTTCGTCCGCAACGTGTTCGCTGCCTTCAGGTCTCGCCAGGCGCGCGTGCTGGTCTCTAAAGGCGGCCGCATTGATTGATATTATAAATTAAACACATATTTATATGTTAAAACAATAAAAAAGTGTCTCTATTGCAATAGCAGGTATAAAAATCTCTTGGGTCGATTTTAATCTCATCTGAAACCTGGATAAAGAGAAATGACTCTACCATTCATACCGGAAGTTTTAAGGAAGATAAAGGGGTGACACACCTATATGTATGAAAATATTCATCTAGCCTTGAATTAGAATCAAGCTCAGAAGTGTGTGGCGCGCTTTTTCTCCCTTACCGTATGTATCCCTGATGGTGTCGCTTAAAATTATCCATTCCCTTCTCTTTTTTGCACCGGGAGATTCTTATCTACATGTGTATCGAATATTAAAAAATCCATGTACGTCTGGTTGAATACTATTTAGTGGACGATAACTAATAGTTAACAGAGAACTTTCTTTTAAACAAGCTCTATTATGTACCTCTTTTGTCTACTATTTTATGTTTTCACTCGATATTCTCTAATATCTAATAATTATTTTTCTGACTTACTTTGAACTTTACTCTCTTAGTAATTACTTACTAAACAAATTGAATATTCAGAATCTTTTTAAAGCATTTGATGATCAACGTTGCCTATTGTACTCCAAATGGTTAATATGTACTGTTTAAAACCTCTAAAATCATCAGAAATGTCAAATTTTGGATCTATCCTTGCATTATGATATTTAAAGTTATTCTTATCATGGTTAGTTCTTTTAAACATTATGGCTAGCGATATAATTAGCGTTGCATTCATTAACATCAAAATTTAGCTGCCATTTAAGAAAAATTTCAGTATTCTTGTCTAAATTTCGATTCTATATTCAATATGTAGTCGGCTTATCAACTTTAATCCTAACTTTTATATCATGCTCAAAATGAATATGATCCCATGTGCACAAGTTCATTAAGAAGCTACGGTGGGTATAGATTCAACTGACGTCATGAAGAGGCAATAATGTTTTTAGGGAAATTACAAACTATATTATCGATAGCTTTGTGGAAGTCTTAGAAGCCTATCATCCTATGGGAATACTTGACCCAATTAGTGAAACAATTTAGAACTTTTCCTCTGTACCCAGTTCATCATCGTCAAACAAGTTTATATACTGAAGGTATATAATAATTTTCTAGTTATATTCAGTTAATATTAATTTTCCAACTTAATCTAATGGGCCTGAAGTTTCTTGGTCGTTTTTGTCATTTTTATAAATATAGAAACGACGATAAACATGTGAAATTCGTTTGAAATAACACGTCTTTGGTTACGGAAAAAAATATAAATAGCTTTACTTAAAAAAGATGGCAAATCAATTTGCAGAGTAGTCGCAGTTTTATCCTCATATTATTGCTCTTCTGTCAAGGTTTTCGTGGTAAACCTACTTTCTATGAACCGAAATAATTTTGTCTTAAAAGATTATATCATCATTTATTTTGTTTTTTAGCAAACAAGATTTGGTAAAATTTTCATTAACGCCTTCCAGATATCTTACTTTCATTGACGAAACTCTGCACGAAATAAAAGCATAATTTATGATTTTCTGCACTATAACAAAGTTTTCGTCGAATTATTAAAACCGTGAAACCATTAATAGCTTTATCGCGTGTGAAAATTCTTATCACGCAAACCAATCGATGAAGGTAGTCAAATTGATAAAAGATTAAATTATATCACATGATATTTAAACCTCCTAGGTGGTATCAATTTAATACTCAACTCTTCAAAATATGAGACACGCGATTGGTTCGTAAGACAAGTTTGAAAGAAATTTTACTGGAGAGAACTTAATAATTTAACCATATAAAACTGGGTGGAAGCAAACGAACATACGTATTCACAAAACTAGGACAGACAATTATTTACCTTTACCAACAGAGTTTGGCGCAGGTTATGGGATCACCCGCACATGCTTCTCTGACTGTTTGATCGTGTGTACTAAATATCTCAAAATATTATTCATAGATTTCGATGAAAATTTGTGCTGTGAGTATTGGTCAAAATAAATGGTTGCAAAAAGTGTGGGCAGATCCTGAGTCGAATAAGGATTCTCGATCATGTCTTCAGTTTTTTTCAACATTGCGAGATAGGACATTTTGGGACATTTTTTGAATATCCTAATTTTATTTGACAGGTCTAATAAAAAATACCCACGCATGGAAACATTTGGTTCGAACAACCTACACAATTTGATCTGTGAAATAAAAAAATATATATTTGGAGGGGCTATGTTTACCGGCTCACAAAACAGTAAAGGCCAGGACTATAACCATATAATTATCATTTTTTTATGGCAGATATAATGTCAAATGTATAATCTTAACAAAATATTTGTCTATCTTTCAAAGATAAAAAGTAATATCTGGACAAATAGAGCTCGAGATCTGCCATTATGGAAAATCAGCTCGTTGTTGATGATTCTCAAACTAATGAATATAAACCAATGCTTCCTGATGCAACGGGTAGATTTTCATGGTAAATGAATGATATGGTGTTACTTAATTTAATCTATGGACGAGCTAGAGTATAAATTAGAGTTCATTTCACCCTTACTGAAATTTAATGATAATGGGGTTTGCTAAAGTGTGCGCTCTCTCGGTGCTTTCTAGTTATTTAAATTGCTGCGGTCCAATCTGGCCGTGACCCTCGCGTGTATATCAAATATGACAAGCAGGAAGAACACAACTAAAGAAGCGAAGGTTACCAAAGGCTCTCAAGGTACCACATCAACCTCAGGCCCAATGATATTCAATATATGAAAGTGATTACCGATTGTGACCAAAATGATAAATAGCTTGATTTAAATGCATCTACTAACGGTAGATCATGTTGTAATTTCTAAATAACCTCGCTGATGTTATATGCTTCGAGTTTATGTTATATTGGTGTAAACTGGGAAGAAATATAGAAGTAAGATTAAGAAAAGATGAAAGAAGAAAAGAATGATGTGCTCTTATATCCAGGTCATCGGTGTAAATATATCTGAATAGGCATTTCGTTTTAAGATTTATTTAAGTTAAAATGGCCTTATACATCACATATTTACTTGTAGTAATGTAGTATAGAGAGTGTTAGTAATAGATGGACGGTTTGTATAAAAGAACCCCCACGTGTAATATCTCAGCCATAAATGAATCTATTTACAAAAAATATCGACTAGATTATGGCTGGGATATAACAGTTTACTCAAAGTAGCCGCTCTTAACTTCTGTCACAGCCTCAAGAAGGCTACGAAACCTGGCGCATGTATTTTTCACTGTGTCCTTGAGAAGTTCTTTGAAAGATCTTGGTCACCAGCTTGGCCTAGGTGTTGCAGGCAGAGCGGTTGGTGTCTGTTTCAACCACACCCCACACATAGAAATCTATGGAATTAAAATCGGGGGAACTAGTAGAGCAGAATGTGGGGCTAGTGAAGTCGTAGAAATTCTCTAACAACCACTTCTGACTCTTTCCGGGATAGGACCTTCAAACAGCAACTCTCTTCAGCCATGGTTTGACCACGATCTTTAGCCGTTCCGAATAGCCTTCTGATCTGTACCTATGACCTCACTTAGAGATGTGGCGCGGCATGCCGTCTAATTTGCTGGAGCCACAATTAATGACCATCACAGTTTGGCGAAACTTGGTCTTCATGATACTTGGAAAGTCAGATGGATTGTAGGCAAGCCTCTTGTTGTTTTCTGTTGTGTAACTGGTCATGACTGAAATATCTTTTCATCTGAGAAGAAATAGATCATCCCCGGCTCAACAGAATACTTCTGCTAGTTCATGAGCTTCTTTGCCTTCGTCAAGCGCTTTTCCTTGGCCATGGCTGTCAGAATTTGTCCTTTTCCCGTCCTATACGAGTGAGGGGGAAGGTCCTCATTCAGAGCCAGCTTCATGGTGAAGACTCCAACACCAATCTTTCTCTTTCCAAAGACTGGATTCCCTAGTTGTTCATGTGCTTCATCAACTTGCCCTGCAGTTTTTGGAAAAATTCCGGCGTACGGACGCTATCAGAAGCCCTAATGTATTCCTTTTTGTTAGTCAAGGCTTCGTAGTCTCCGTTGCAGCTGCTCTTGCCACGTCTTATAGCATTTAATCTGTAAAAGGATACTTGGACACTAGTCATGATCTCGGCATTTTGATAACTGGCATTAACCATCATAATGCAGGTACTCATTCATAATATTCAGATTGCTTCCAATCCTTCATGTTAGCGAACCTTTTCTTAACTCAAAAAATACTACGTATGCTACCCAACACCGTGACTATACACCAATACATAAACATGTTCCTGAAAAAGGAAGACATAAAATATTGTCAAATTTACTCCAAACACCCTGTATAAAATGCAAACATACCCCTGCTACTTCCAAACCTGCTTGTACAAAATTATCTATTGTATATGCGCATTGAAAGATTTAGCACACTACACCAAATGTTGGTTTATGATTCCTGGCAGGTACTTATCTACTTGTATACCAACTATGCACGAATGCTAGTCTCATGTTAATAGAAGAAGAAAAACAAGAAAGAGAAGAATAAAAGGTAAAAAAGAAAGAGCAGATGTACCAGTGAATTCATTTCATATATCATAGGAAGGCGGAAGAAGAATATACACATGTCGATTTCTTTAAATGCAAAAGTTACCGCGAATTTTTGCCGGTTCTAAAAACAATCAAAACTTCGGGTCTCCTTCATTTTTGTCTCACCTTTTCAAGAAATGGCGCTAAGTTATTTAAAACGCCAATACAACTTTGCAGGCACGGATTTGCAAATAAAAGATTAGAAAAATAAAAGAGGAAGAAAAAGCGTAAGGCAAAATACAACAACAAAAACAGAACAAGAAATAAATCATAATATACTGCAAGAAAGAGAAGTGGTTTGTTCCAGTAATCGCTACCAAGGCAACTTAAACATTTCCTCTTAATCTTAATTGCACTTTGTGCTGTGTAAAAGTTAAAAGACAACTGATCTAATTCATCAATCTAAATATGAGCTGCTGAAAGCTATAGCGTTTGAATGATCTAAAATTCTTATATCTCGCATTAGACGAATTCGTTTGGAATCTTCAGCATTTGCTTGTCTTCCAATTTGCTGTGCTTGGATTTTCAATGGGATTTTACTTTCATTTTTTTCTTACACGCAGAGGTTTCGCACTCCCTCGGCCCGGTGGCAACATGCCACTGATTCCACATAAACCGAGGCGCAGCAAACATTTTATGCACGGTTTATGAGGAAACACCTAAATATAGCAATGTTGTTTGAGTTGGAACACTGTTATCATATAAGGATTGAATAAAGAAAAATAACAAATAATTATTAGCACGAATCACCATAAACGACAACAATTACAAAGTACTAATATCTGGAAAATAGTAGGTAAAAACATGAAGGCGTGTTCTGCTATGCTTTAGTTCTACGAAAAATTTAACCGACTTTAACTTATATAATTATTCTTTCTTTTGGCGTCATCGAAAAATTAACTTTGCTGAAGTGAAAGGCTTCTTGGTGCTATTTAAATATCAAAGAAATATAAAATATCAACCATAAGAGATTTTGATGATGAAACTCTGAGAATTATTTTTTCCTCTGTATACGGAAATTTTAGCCAGAGAGAACTTTTCATAACGCGGCCAAGTCACATGAATTTATAAACGGACCGTGGGCTATAAGACGATGGATCAATAGTAGCAAAGATGCAGTCATTCGATTTGAACTGGAGACGTTTGACAAAGATAAAGATAAGAGTTCTTTGGGCGAGTGATTCGGGGGTACACTATACACTTCAAATGCTCGGTGTTATTACTGAATTTGTCGTCTTTGTGGAAAAGAAGCAGGTTAGGGAGCGGCATTGTCCCTATTTGTGACGATATATTAATATGAACTTTTGAATTTCTGAGTTAAAATTTTGTTACAAAACAGTTCTAGAGATTAAAATAAATTTTAAATTCATCCTTTTGGAGAGGTACTAAATGGGAGCTAGATTAGAACTCTGAAGTGGAAAACGGTATGGCATCAGTTTTTAGATAGTGATGCGACTCGCGCTGACTCACCACGAAGTCGATTACAACTCTAATGGCAGTATCAATTAAGAGCAGTTGTAGATTTTTTGGCAAGTCAGCAAGAGTTGCATCAATAATACTATTTCGAATTGGTTACATTACAATAATCAAGAATAACAGTTTATTATTCTCGCCTAAACGATGACGCATTAAGGCATTTGTTATTTCGGTTATTATGAGGAAAATATCAATATTTAAAAACTTTTTAACAACCATATTACGCTGAAGCATTTAGGCATTATTATTATAGTATTTGAGCAATATGTACTGTTTTAGTTGCCTTCCTTAGTGGTTCTTACATTTTACCTCCTGACCTGACTAACGATTCACTATAGCATTTATCAGTCTCTCCAAAATCGAACTGAATCAAGACACCATCAAATGTGGCTTAACCTCTCTCAATTAGAAGTAGCGCTTTTTCTGCACTATTCTGTAGGCCTACATAAACAAGTGCGTTGTCCGGTTAGCATAGAAAGATTTGAACATTGAGTCTTATGAGGAGAGAGTGAGTATTAGGAATTTATTCAAGCATATTAACTTGCGACTACGATCAGAATTCATTCATATTTGAAGCGCTTTCAAAAACGGGCTCCTTGCTGTTGCTTTTATACCCAGGGATTATCTTTGACTTTGAATGGAAATGCGAGTTTATATTAGCTCTATTATGAATCCCACTA
Organism: Ceratothoa steindachneri; assembly: GCA_963969495.1. NCBI lineage: Eukaryota > Metazoa > Arthropoda > Malacostraca > Isopoda > Cymothoidae > Ceratothoa > Ceratothoa steindachneri. The sequence goes on from OZ018335.1 coordinate 24,974,082, forward strand.
AGATTTTGGAAAATATTTCGGTCTCTATTTCTCTGTTGCCACCTAAAGATAAATCACAATTTTTTCGAGATAAATCGACATTTTTTGAGGTATAGTTTTAGAGCGAAGTTTGAAACTAAGGATCTTCAGGTGTTTTCAGATCTTTTATGAGAAGAGATTTCAGAATTCAAGTTTCTTGATTTCGAGTTAGACTCGGGTAAATGTGAAACCAGGAATAGGACCGGTAATTGTATGTGCTAAATTCTGTACCTCCTCGCTCATTTGAGGTCCAGGGAGCCTATTATTTTGCTACTCCTATATATACATTTCATTACTTGTATGATAGAAATAGTGTGTGACCTTAACCATGACAAGGAAATGCCTAGTCACTATTGCTCACCACCAGCCAAATGACGGCACCTACCAGGGTTACCTTTAATTCGTGGGTCAATAACAGGTGTTCACATCCTTGTGGGCGCATATTTTGAATGAGTCCATCTGGAGACTGCCTACTGGGGTAAAAGTCGCATTAATCGCACTAGAGACTAATACTAGTCTACCTTGTGGGTGCGCTCTTTCATACACGAGGCTGTATACTTACTATTGAACCCATTTGTGAACTACGATAGCCACACAGTAGGTAAAAATAGCGGATTGAAACTGTTCTTCTTTTTTATGGCTGTTGATTGATCGATAGATTAGTCACTAGCATCTCCCATGCATGTTTGATGCAGTGTGAAGATGGCTAAGATTGCTAGAAAAACGGCTACAGTTTAGCCAACAATTGTGAGGCAATTATCTCTTCTCTTTGTTACTCAGGTTATCTACTTTCCACATTCTTTTACTTCCAATAACTTAACGATCTTCTTTACCAACAGCTTTTTTTCTCCTTCTGGCAGAATTGCCGTGTAGGTTTTCGACTAGTTTTTCCTCAATTTCAAAAAAACAACAAGAAAACGAACTCTAATAAGCAACAGCAAATATTTCAGCGTAAAATTAGTGGTAAAAGCGAAATTTCAAATTTCGAAAGGAAATCCTGGATAGAATTTTTGTTCATACAACACTAATTCGGGCGATTTTTTTTCAAGCAAAAACAAATTCTAAAATTTCGTTAACTCTCATCACTTAGAGGTTTTTTGGCATGGTTTAATGCTGCGATAAGTAAATTATCAAACTCATTTTATTTATTTACCCTTGAAAAGCAACTGTAGCATCAACGCCAAAAACCCTTTGTAAAGGAGGTTTGAGAGAAAAATGTGGAACTTAAGGTAAGTAAAAATGTACGGAAGGTATCCAGACCTAGCTTGCAGAGGAGGAAACTACTTTTCTCTAGGTGTTAACTTAAATTCATTAAGGTAGATCTTGTGTCTCGAGGGGTAGTATCGCCGTGAGAGACTCCAACCCATTGAACTCCAGTGCGTTTCCTGTGTTTTTGATTGTGTTATTCTGTAGTGCCTAATATCAGATGTTCTTCCTTTCTCTGATCGTTTGCAAAACTGTCGCTGAATGATGTTAAACCAAGCGAATTTCATTTGTAACCTTATCGCATCTGAGAACTTGACCTTCCTTGCTATAACAGAAACATGGCGCATTGCAGCGCAAATGTCATTTCTGCTGCCGTAACCTTATTGATATTCTTTGACAAAGGCTTCTAGAGACACAATGTGTGGCAGTATTTGGTTCAATAACACCATTTCTCCATCAGTAATCTTATTAACTCAGCTAACTCTTTCAAAGCTTTATTCGTTTACTTGTCTCTAAGAAAACACTGAAAATTACAATTACATACTGCCATCCTATTCACCTCTCGTACGGCTTTGCTGATGAGTTGGGTAAATTTCTTAATCTGTCTTTCTCTAAACCCTCTGCCACTTTGCTTTACCTGGCAGATTTTAATGTCCCTAATCATATTCCATTGGATCTCAAACTTCTCAATATGTAAAAAATTTACTTTCTAAGTTTGTCCCATTCTCTATACACTCATTGAAATACATATACTTGAACTTGTTGTATGTATTCTCCTTCCTAATTAATAGCTTCACCATAACCGAGCTTTCCCCGGCAATTTATGAGGACTTCCTCCCTTCAACTTTGACTAAACCCTGCAAGATAACCTTAAATCGCTCAACTCCCATTCTTTTGTAAAGTCTTTTAAAGGCTTAAATCAGACAAGAATCTACAACATCTGTTCTCACTTAACATTGATAAGATCTTTCAATATCGTTGTGAAGTAGGTAATAACAGTGAATCACCTCTCTTTCAAGTAACGGAAAGACTACGTCCTGCGGCCTATTCTAACCAGCTTTTCATTCTGGTACTTCTCGCTTTGATACTATCAAACCCACTGTTCTTTTTCATAGCCTTCGTGAATTCCTAAAGCTCTGTAACCAACTTATATGCTTCTGCCCTTATCTATTTTCGAAAGTGCTTTATCTCGTAGGCGTAGGTACGTTATGTATTTCAACAATGTTAGGTTCTTTGTCCGCTCCTGTTATGCATATATTTTCTTCCCCTGAAGTTCCCTTGATTTGTATTGGGCTATCATTCTATTTATATGCTGATAACGTGCAAATCTATCTCTCCTTTTCCCCTACTATATTTACTGAGAGCCTTAAAAATCTTTTATTCGCCGACATTATTACTGAAGGGCTCTCGAATACCTTTTAAGGAACTATAATGTCATTGTGAGGTGGTATTGGTAGGTACACCTGGTGTGGCTCACTTTAAATCTATTGCTCAGTTTCCTAACTTTGCTGGCTTCCTAGTTTCCTCCCACGAGATTATTAGAAATCTAAGGCTCACTTTAAAAGTAAATTGTCTTTCAAAATGCATGCTGCAAATTTCCGCAAATCGATTTCCTGATTCCTCCCTAACTTGACCCTATCCACTACCATTTAGATTACAATAGTTTAGAGTTTACCTCTTCGATTTAGGTACCCCCCACTTTTGATTGCTTTAATCCTCTTTTTTTTAATAGCCTGCATCTTTTCTTCGGTTCCTTTGACTTCTCCAAATCTTTGCAGTGCTCATCTCATTAAAGACGTTTATCTCTATAATCGTTCTGATCTTTGATCTAGACTGGCCTCCCCTTTAATTCCGAATCTCCTATAAGGGCCTACTTTTACATATAATATTTTAGACAACAATACATTCTCCTACCTATCTCAATTTGCCTAGCCTGACCTCTGAGACAGGGCTAGGCACAATACTCACCCCCACCCTCGGTGCCTTTTAGCGTGCCTTAAGACCCACTTCTCCTCTGAAGCCTACCCTTAGTTGGTAGAGAAGCGCTCTGTGAGGGACTATCGCCTTAAAGTACGCCTTGCAACAAATTCTAATGTTATTATTATTGTGGCAAGAGGGATCGGGAGAATACGGCATTACAGTGAAATCCAATCACATTCTTTAATTAAAGAGGTTTGACTCATGAGTCATGAGTAATCTTATTCATGAGAAATAACCTCATTATTATGATTTAATGGGTTCTGTTTTCGTCTAGGAGCATTTAGCATCTAACCACAGAAATTGCTTCTTAAAAGATTGGGGTACCATCTCAGCATCAAGCAAAAAAGGAAGAGAATATAGTAAAAATTCCCTGAGCAGAAAAGACATAAGCTATGAAGTTGACATGTAAATATTACATAAATTGGGAATAACTCCGTTTCTTGATAACTTTTATTTTGGATTCAAATTTTAAAAGATTTTCCATTTAATTTCGGGTAAAGTACTTTCTATCCATAACTCCACCGAAGATGTGGAAAAAAGGTGTAAGGCAGCGTGATTTAACAAAGACGTCTGATTCTTCTCATGTCATTTTAAGTTTCGTATTGAGAGAAGAATGACATCATTTTAATATTTGTAATTTTATCTTTATTTTTCTCTCAACTTCATTATAATAATGTCATATTTTAGCTCCTTCTAATCCTCATTTGTTTCCAACATGAAAAGAAGCATTAAAAAAGGTTTGCCAGACTTTCCTGGATTTATCCTGAATTTCCTTTTGTTCTTTAATTAATTTTTAAGATTTTATTTTCTTAAAAAGTTTTTTCCAAATTTAATTAAAAACTTTTCAGGTTTAGCTTCATTTTGAATATGACCGAAATTAGGTAATTTTTTTCACTATCGTCTATTTCTTCCTTGTTCGCTTAAGAGTACTTTATAATAGCTCTTAATTTGGACTTTCAAATACAAGTACCCTTTGTACGGACTTGTTAATATAGGTTCATTATAAAGGTCAAGGTCTCCAGAATTTTAGATTGACAAGGGTTTTTTATCTCGTCTTCGTCATTACTAACGCTTTATATTCGTCTATTTATTAACCCATTTTATCTACCTGTCTGTTCTTCTCCATAGACAAACCTTTGGGGGTATAGGGAGATCCCTGTATATAGGTGTCATAGAATTAGGCAATTATCGTTTATTTCCCGATTCCTTCGTTTGTTCGTGGAAGGAATACGACAGCCCAAAATAATAATTGGAATTGAATTTCGTTGAGTGCGCGGCATTTTTGTTATTCGAATCCTTTAAATATGGTTGGAACTTCTATATTTGCTAACGGAAGCAATTAGACCTTGCCTCACCGCCTAGGCGTTTATAGCTTGGTGGTGGGGTTTTGATGGTCCAAATAAACCTAAGAAATTCTAGGCTAATCTCGCCGGAAGTTTGCCGACGGGTGTAAGGCATTGCTCTTCCCAATAACTATCGTTTCACACGACTCATTTAATGAATTTCTTACTTGATCTTCCTTCTTCGACAATAGGTAAATGGGGTGATCCAATTTATTGGTAAGTGAGGCTAAGGCGGTGATACTGTAGAATTTATTCTGACTACAAATGTCTATTTTGTTATCCACTTATCCGGGTTACGGTAAGCGGATAGACTAAATGGCAGAAGTAGGGAATCGGAAGATAAATAGCGTTTTTGTAGGCTTTTAATCCTAGCTTATGGCTACCTCAGTTCGGGCAAGTGAAATCGCTGAGTTTCGGTTTCGTTTGTGTGTTCACGGCCTTATGACTGGCTATCAGTGATAATAAACTCAGTGTGTCTTGTATCTCTCCTTCTCTTTCAGACAGTGGGATTTTGAGCGGACGGATCGTGCATTGAACTACTATCTGACTCTTGGTGGTTGATGAAAATCAGTATTATTATTATCATAATTAATAATGATTGTCGTTGTATGTTTTTCAAGCCTATTTATTTACCTGACCGGGCTTTATCAAGCCGAAATTCGTAGCAAGATGGATTTCGTCTTTCACGTGTTCACGTTAAGGCTAGAGGGTCGAGCTCTCTATCTGTCGGATTCTGTTCCATGTATGCACAGATGTTTGCATTGTCTTTGTTATCTCTGGGGCCAGACCATCGGCTGGCACCTGTGTGTATGTTTGTATCTTGGCGTGGTAACACAACGATTCTGCTTTGCATTGATATATATATATATATATATAGATAGATAGATAATTAAATTGCGATTTAAGATTATTTACATGTATTTGATTTGTTTAGCATTAATTAATTTCTACAAGAAAGGATATTACTTCAATGTTCGATTTGTGTGCCCAATTTCCAGATTATATAGGTCCAACGGGGTGCTCAATTTGTGTGGTTTTTGTTGGCTCTACTTTACCTTGTAATTGAGCGCTACAACTCATTTTAAATTGACTTCTGAAGAAAACCTTCTAGAAAATAGACATGCCATTTTATGGCGGAATTATGTGCTCTCCATGGCAAAGTTACAGCAGTTACCATACTGATCCCAGAATCTACAGAAGTTTCTGCTGCTACATTCACATATTTTACTTTCCTCCATATTCACAACTTTCTTTATAGATTTATTTTTTCACATTTTCTGCGTTATTCACCCTCGTTGGACTTCAGTAGTTTAGGTGTCACACCTTGACTTGGCCTTGGGTTAGATCCTAAGCGAGGGTGAATAGAAAATGCTCGATGCTGATACACCCCCCTACCCCAATGAGAGCCGCCTTTATGCTGTCGGGGGGAATTGCGTGTTCCGATGATCTGATGAGTCACTCTAGGGGGAGGGAGAACCAGGCTTCCTACTCCGCTAGACAATGTGGTATAGGGCTCGCCAAGAAACTGGCGAGCCATGCTAGGAGGAGCTAGGTCCCCTACTCTACCCATCTTTGGGGAGAGGGTTACGCATACTAGACGGATCGTCCACTAGGAACCAGACAAAATGGCTCCAACGTAGGCTTCCAGTACGAGTCAACAGTCCTGCCCACCAGACGGATCACTCTTTAGAGTCGTCCTGTGCTGGATGGTTGGGTGCCCGCGCTGGGGATGCGTGTGGGGGTGGGGTCAGCTTCAGCGCGGACAAACTTCCGCTTTACAGGGGCTTCATTTGAAAACGAGTTGTCTCCCTTGGTGCGAGGTACCCTGTCCTCGTCGGCTTGTGCCCAACCCCTGCGCAGTCCCAGTTGGGGTCTGGGGTGCATTTACAGCTATGAGCTTTTCGACTTCTCCGAATAGTAGATAGTTGAGAGATGTGCCCTGACAAGGTGAGCCATGTTACAAAAATGGAGAGCCGTACAATGTGCTCTTCAGCATCGGTGAATTAAGAGGGGCCATGAAAATCTGTAATGACAGTTCCCCAAAGCACGAAGACAACCCCTGTGCAATGCTAGGACATCTTCCGCAAAAGGGATATCCTTTCTGCTAGGCCTTTATAACCGATTCTGGACGCAGGGAGCATTCTCGAGCAGAACCTGGATTTTTTTTAATTTGCAGAATTATTCCATTTTTCCATTTCAATAAAGTACAGTTTAATTAATATATAGGTCATTATCTTTATTTCTCTATTGTGCTTAATTTATATTATTCTTATCTTAGGGATATGTTTGAAACTATTCATTTTTCTTTTGCTATATGTTTCACCAGTTATTCACTTTCTATGCTTATAATCCCTCCAATACATTAAATAATTTTTTTTTTTAATCCTAAAAATTCCGCGCTCGCCATTCAATTGCCCCTCCCCCAATTTTCTTATTTGTTCGTTTTTGAAAGGACTTTTGGCGAAGTAATTTTTGATGTAGAATTATTTTTTTCCTTTTTATTTTATGGATGAAATACTACCTGGCTTTCCATAATTTTTAATCAAAGGATTGATGAATTTTGATATTATAATTGTCCTTAAAATTTTCCTTTCATTTTTTACTTAACACATTGTTGCATTTTTACTTCGTTTGTAAGAATTTGCATCTTTTGTGTTGGAGTTGTTTTGTACGAATTGGCTCTGACTGTGCTTATTACCAACAGAGCTTAAACTCTTGTTTTTTCGGAAAGTCTTCTGAATATTCCTAGTTCTTTCTTTCAAATTTTGGCTTATTATTTCTGTTGAACAAGTGAAATCTTACCAATGCCACTATGAAAAATTGACTGAAGAAAATGCCATCTAGTAGCACAACGAGGGAACTAACTCAAATGTATTTCCTCGTCCTCTGAAATCGGTTTTAATTAAAAAACGTAAAGATGCACTTCCGTGTGCGTGCTATATACGACTATGCCACCACGCACATATGTGCGAAAAGGATGTTAAATTACAACATATGTTTGCTTCTGTTATTTTATTTTGCGGTCATATAAATGTTTGTAGTTTTTCCCCTATCAATTAACTTTGGTTTGATGGAATAATCATTTTCATTATGGTATTGAAGACCTTTATAAAAGCTTCCCTATACTTCCTATCGTCGTATAAAGTAAAACAAAAGATTTTTCCCTCATTATTTTAGTCTTCCTCTAGTCTTAGGAGTCACACTTTTAATTTTCATTTGATTGTTTGTAAATGTACTCATTTGGCTATGACATCTAAACGAACCAATCCATTTTTTCAAGTACTCTGACTTACTTTTTTTTAGAAATCAGTTTTAGTTGCTTGCAACCACTAATGATTACCCCTGTGTTTAGTTTTATGGTTAAGGTATCTAACATTACTTTAATTCATATATTATTGATTTAATCTTTTACTTTCATCGATAGCTCATTTTACCCTACAATAATCGCGTAGGATTAAACGCGATTTTTCTCTTTTCCGCACCCAGCGTTCGGCTTAGGTCAATCAAGTCTCGCTCACATTTAATCCTTTTTATAATCACTCCTACCATTTGTTTATTTGTTTTTTTAACTACTTTAATTTATCGGTATTTATATTTTGAAAAATAAGAACCTATTACTAAATAATAACTAATATTTCGATGTATTCTAACATCCCAACAACCATACTAGAAGCCTAGTGTCCCTGCTTGCTAGATATACTAAAACAGCTCTGCCTATATCTTCCACAACTAAAAATACCGGACCCTGATGACCATGGAATTGTCATCACTTGTCCTTCTAATCTTTATTTGAATTTGATTATTTTGTTGGAGCTCGTCCATGGTATAAATAGGGAGGGGGGCAGGGGTTAGATAAGTGACTGACTAACTGAACACTGGGTGGTGTAATTTGTATGTACTATGTATAGATTTGAGAAGAAAAGCAAGAGAGAATTTAAAGAGGGGAAGCAGAGAAAAAAAAATAGAAAAATAATCAGTGACTTTGAGTAAGAATGTAACCTACATCAACAACCATTTTCACCCATTAATTACGTGCCCAGAAGGCACGTAATTAATTTAATGTGCCCGGAACTAATTAGTCCAGGTACTATATTGGGCAAGATGATTAAGAACTTAGCTTTTAAGGCTCTTTACTTTCTAACATATGAAAATTTTCATATCAACGTATTAAGTGTTTGCGTGGATAAAATACCCAGAAACTGCGGGCATCTATTATAATCTCGATTAACTCTTAGCACTTCTAAATGCTAAATTAAAATCAGCATTGGATGTATTTATTATAAATAAATAATTTCCTCCTTTCTCATGATATCTCTTATCTGCTCGAAACAAATACCCAGATCAAGAATTTTACCGACTATTAGCTTGGTGTCTCTCTCATCAAAGCTACTTAGCTCCGACATTAAGCTTTACTTTAGATCAGAGTAGCTATTGATTCCTGGCGCTCAGGCAAGGAGTGATGGCTTGGCAGATAGCAATAGAATTTACCATTGCAGACTCGGATTAGCGGATCTTAGCTTAATTGACGATGCGCCAGTGCAAACAGAATATTCTCCCTTTGAAATGTGCCACTGATTTATTCACATGCTAACACTTAACCCCTTACTCTATTTTCATCTTATTGGACATACAACATTCGGAAATCCCCTTATCAGCAATTTGTTAAGGGCAAAAATAAAAAAAGGTTGAAAAGCCATGAGATTTGACACAATAAAATCAGCAGTATTCTTTAAAAAGTTCGATGACTTATCAGCAAGGCCAAAATGTGAGAGGGATAAACAAAGTATCATATTTCAAGAGAGAATTCTCTATTATTTGGGATAAACTCATATTAATAGCGGGAGACCAAGGATTTTAAATTACGAGAAGGATTAAAAAAAGATGATTACGAGATCATTCACCTCATTTAAACATGCATCATTCAGGGAATAAGGTGTGGTATATTTTTACACGCGGTCTGCAATTTTCACTCTTATCTAACCTGCTGGAGTTCATTGAACATTTATCATAAATTTTCCAGTGGCAATCTGCTAAGCAAACCTATCTATACCCGAAAACTCAAAAAATTCCAATCATGTTATTCCTACATTATATATATCCAAATTTTGAACAACTTTAGAGGATTCTTGACTGCCTGGTGAGGGGCTTTAAAGAAGTGTAGCCAAAGTAAATTATAATCTTCGTTTTGCATCCAGTCTTGTGTTCTTATATATATGTATATATATATATATATATATATATATATATATATATATATATATATATATATATATATATTTTTATATATATATATATATATATATATATATATATATATATATATATATATATATATATATATATATATTATATATATATATATATATATATATATATATATATATATATATATATATATATATATATATATATATATATGATGATAAAAGGCTATTTTTGGCAAACACAGTCTTTGTCAAAGCCCTTGGAAGTAGCTCTTCTCACATACACGAGAAGGTTATACTTAAAATACATAAGCGTTCTCTCAGATAGCCAAAAAATTAACTTTCGATTGGATTTTTCAAGTGTCACCTTTGCATTTCGAAGAGAATGGAAAATTTATTTTCTTCTCCATCTTCGCCAGACCTTATAAATTAGGAAAAATTATTGCAGTAACGCAATTAATAATGTGGTTAAAAGGATATTTTTGGCAAACACAGTCTTCATCCAAGACCTTTGGAGGAGCTCTTCTCACATAGACGAGCACTATTTTTTCTTAATTTATGAGGTGTGTCGGGGACGGATAAGAAAACGAATTTTCCATTCTCTTCGAAAAGCAAGGGTGACACTTCAAAAAGCCAATCAAAAGATAGTTTTTTGGCTATCTGAGAGAACGCTTATTTCAAGTATTACCTTCTCGTGTATGTGAGAAGAGCTCCTTCCAAGGGCTTCGATGAAGACTGTGTTTGCTAAAATTAGCCTTTTAACTGCATAATTAATTGCGTTACTGCAATATTTTTTTTAATATATATATATAAACTCACAAAGTAGCACGTGAGGTTCGCAATGAATGCAATATCCCGCAGGAAAAATGAAAAGGTGCTTCCAAGTACTTTTGAACTTTATTCAGTTCATTCTCAAGGATAACTACAAGAGAAAATAATATGATAAAGGTATATATAAGCTAGTAAAAGATAAAGGACCGCCTCTAAGACAAGAAATTACCAATGAGGAAGTAGGAGAGGGATGGGTAAATTCACATTAAGAAAGAGTCAAGAACAGAGCCAAAAGGGTTAAAACGATTAACGGATAAAGTTCGAAAGTACTTGGAAGCACCTTTTCATTTTTCCTGTGGGTCATTGCATTCATATATATATATATATATATATATATATAATTACGAGTGCAAAGTATATGTAACGTAAGAGATGAAGTCGAATGTTGGGGCTCATTTGTATATTCTTTAAATTTGAATCTGTTTTCCGTGCTCATATTAGCAAGTAACAGTAACATTCCTTTAATTCATTACATTATTTCCATTAAATAAATGCAAAACTGTAGGTAGCAAAGAGAGAGTTAAGTTTTAATGATTATATATAATTTTTCCTATACACTGACATTCCTGGATTTTTTAAACCTTTTCGTAACTATTTTAGAGTAAACTAGAATGTTCGAGAAGTATATGATAAATATAATATATATATATATATATATATATAAATATATATGTATGTATATATATATATATGTATATATATATATATATATATATATATATATAATATTCTAGTGAGGTATCACCGTTTTGTTAAGAATCAGGTCACCACTTTTATGCAGGGAGATTTTCATTTTGCTTCGCAATCCGAAGTTTCTGCAGAACTCGACTAAAATTCGAATCCAGTCTTGAGCACAGGTTGAATTAGATGTAATCTTGTAAGAAGCTTTTTTATTAATAGAATAGACACATAAAAATTCTCAAATATTATACTTACAATTGTAATTTTGGAGCTGGTTCGTCAGTAGTAGATTTTAGATTAAGGTTAAACACACAGATTTAGGTTAAGATCGAGTGAGACCTAATGAATTGGAAAAGCTCGAGTGAAAGAAACTAATATTAACGACTTACTAACGTTAGATTGAAGGAAAATGATAATCTGAATTCAAATTTTTTAAAATGAAAATCAAACCTTGGGCGAAGTCTGTCAGTCAGTATTAATTTCCCTTTTTCAATTGGAAAATGAAGTTTGGATAATAGACACAACAATGTCATAAGAAGCACATGATTGGTTAACAACTATCTTTCGTCCTTCTCCAGAAATAGAATACATATTTGTTTGTGCTTCCAACGTATTGGTAAATTTAAGCCAGTTGAATCTTATGGAGCGAAAGATTGGGCTTGTAGAAGGAACCAGAATTATTTTTTTTTTATTAATGTTTTACTGTACCATAAAATAATGTGTTTCAAGAATGGGGGAATCTAATCTGAAGGATTTCTTTGATGAATCCTCGCTCCTGGAAATCGATTTAAGTCAGAACGAAACTTGGAATGTCAGCGCCAAATTTTAGTACCAAAGAGTGACAAAGACCATAGGGCGCTCGAGCATCGCTGCTTATATACAAAAATATGATATTTTTAATTGCTAAAAAAATCCTTTACCCTCAAATTTCGAATACCTCTCTTACTGATCTACTCGTATCCTTAGCTTGTTTTTCTTGATCGTTTTGTTTCATTATTTATGTAAAATGTGTTTTGTCCAGTCACATTTATATGAAAAAAGAATTAGGAGAGTTATGTTAGTAGTCTAGATATATAAGGTTTTTACCAAATAATCCTACTCAACCGCATAAGGTCAATTATAGAACTGCACATGCCGCCAGAACAGGCAAGTTTCAACAAAGCAACACCACTGAACAAGTCCTAGCCCTAACATCCTATACTAAAGCAGGATATGAACACAAAAAGAAAATAAGTGCTATCTTCATAGATCTAACTTCTGCATATGATACAGTTTGGAGAAATAGACTCATGTTCAAATTGGCCAAACTCAAATGCAAAAAGATGCTTCGCCTACTCTCCACCATGACAGGAACCAGATACTTTCATACTCTCCTGGGAGAGAATAAAAGTAAAACTCCTAAAATAAAGAACGGTGTAACGCAAGGCTCGCTTTTGGCACCACCCTATTCAATATATACTTCAAAGACATACCAAATATAACCTCCAGCAAGTTTGGATACGCAAATGACTGGGGAATTGCATACCAATAAAACTCAAGTAAAGAAATTGAGGACACCCCGTCTGAAGACATAAAAACCCTGTATAACTTTTTCAAGAAATGGTACATGGAAATGAACACCACAAAAACAGTGACCTCCTTCTTCCACCAAGATAACCGTAACGCCAACCAAAACCTTAGGATACAAATAGAGAAGAAAACCCTACCACTAGATCCTCACCCAAAGTATTTAGGCATCACACGGGACAGAACAATAATCTACCGGAAACATATCGAAAACACTGGCAAAAAGAGTAAAAAACTATACTCCCTCATTAGAAACAGGCGGGCACAAACTGGAGAACAGACCAGCAGAGCCTACAGACCTCTGCCCTGGTACTATGCTACAGTAAAGCAGAGTACTGCTCACCCTATGGGAGCGTAGTGCCCACACACAAAAAATAGACATCCATCACAATGACACAATGAAAATCATCTCAAGTCCCCTAAAACCTACACCGACCCCTTGGCATCCTACAATGAGCTCCATTGCCCCACCTAACGTCCGTATGAAAAATGAAGTACAAAAACTCAAACAGCACATTAGCAATCTGGCAGGCAACATACCCAAGAAGAGGATAATTGAAAAAGCAACCCCCTCCCCACCACATCAAGACTCAAATCCCGCAGACCCCTTTACAAAACTAGCGAAAGCTCTCATTTGATGTCCTCATGGAAAACGCACTGAGAATCTAACATCCCTGAATGTGAAAACCTAGTATCAAACCACACACAGCTACTCCCAGGTTTCAGACAGCGACCAGAAAACAATGGACAGCAGCAAACCGCATGTGATCAAAGACCGCAAGAACAGCAGTAAAACGACATCGATACGGAATGCAGGACTCGCCCATCTGTCCAGCATGCCACACCTTCCCGCAAATCACCGACCACCTGGCGCTAGAATGACATTACACTAGAGTACAGGCAGGCTATAATTCCATCCACGAATGTAGTGAGACCTTTAACTACTGACTAGAATTAAACAGAGTGAGGTGTGAAATCCATACGACACGAACGAACGAACCATAGAAATCAAAGTAATGTAAGACTAATCATGGAAGTTTACAGTCATGTCCAAAAGTATTGGAAGAGTATAATTTTCTACTAAGAACACACGTGTGAACAAAGAATTGTACTAAAATATCCGGAAAGAACAATGCAAATGTTCTTTTAGCGTTTTGGTGGTCATCATCTCGTTTTAAAGCTTGATCGAAAGCCATTTGTTATCAGACAAAAGTAATGAAGAAGCTCGTACACCAACCTTGCCTACAACATATGGGCTCATTGGCCTTAAAACTACCTAGATTTTAATCCGAACGAGAAACTCTGGCTGATGAACAAAAAGACTGGTTGAAGAGATCGTTGTAATTAAGCCCAGAATGAAGAGTCATCGCTCGCGATTTTCACAGATGTCATTATTTTTTATATCTTTTGCATGAGGTGTTCTGTAAGATGCACGAAATAGATATGAATGGTAAAGTTCAAAACGGGTTGAAACCAAAATTTGCCCAAGATGGTGTATATTTCCGAAATTAGTTTCGCAATCGACAAAACGACTTTGCCATGGCAGATACTCTTTAATTTTGGCCGTCCGTTTTCTTTTATCGCGAATCCCGAAAGTAGCAGTGATTTTAATTCGATTTAACAATGGGCACACTTGCGATTACTTATTCTTAACGCTTTTTCTTATATTACTCATACCTATAGACATTGCAGTTCACTGGTAAGCTATCGGGCTGTCAGTTGCATCCATTACTGCAATTTGCAGTCCAATCAATCAATTATTTTGTTTACTAATTTCTTGAATTTCGATATAAAAACATATTTATATTTTAATATCAATGCACCGACAAAACTGTTTAAGCATCCTTCCCTTTAGAAAGAGCAAGCTCAATTTTCGTAGTTGGTTAAATATTATAGCGTTATATCCATTTTTTGAACCCTCTCTATAATTACTGCAAAGAACCTCAAATTTTGGAGAAGATTCGCAAGATTGAGATATTACATAATAGTCTCCAAACTTGAGCAAATTAGTTAAAATATCCTTGAAACCCGACAGAGGTGCCAGAAAAGCTCAAAGTTAATGGGAAAATAAAGGGAAATATCAAACTTGGATAGGAAACAGAAGAAATCCATTTTATTCTTTTATTTCTGAAAGGTCGGACATAAACGTTGGCAGGTAATGCTGTCGAAAACGTCACTCATCTAAAACTGGGCTTTAATAGTGTCTCCCAAGGTATTTGGAAAGATAAAGCGAAGCTTTTGAAATGGGTAAATCATACTAGTCATAAAATGAAATGTGGTACAATGCGACGTTTAGCTGTAGTTTGAAATAAAAAGGATCTCAGTATTCTTCCTTATTTTGTTTATGTTTGCGTAAACACAGGCGTTTCTTGATGTAATCCATAATAGTAAAATAAAATCGTATACCTTGGGAAAAATTACTGTTAAAGTTAAAAGATGTTAATATTCTATTTTTGGCCTCTGTATTATTTTTGAATTAGGTCTAATGGTAACAATCATGAGGTGAGGCCCATTGGTTTACTTCATTCTATTCCCGACGTGAAGAGGACTTCTATCTTTCGTATGCAGTAAAATGTTCATCATAGAACTACGTTACTTAAAAACCCAATATTGCAAGTGGCGAAGTAAGCGAATGCTGGCAACTCTAAGATGCAACACAAGGCAACCTCGCGCCATTCGGGCCCATTTAGTGGCATTGATAAGAGATGTGAATCATATTTAATTGTCATCGCCTCACCTTTCAGTCACCTCACTCGCTTTCTCCACGCTAAGCGCTAGCCTGACACATCAACCTCCAGCTCTCCATTCACGCGAGCTGCAACCATTTAACTTGAAAAATTCCCACTTGTTCGTGTAAATAATGATAATATATAATTGCAGCTTGTTTCCATAAATAAACCGTTTGACAATAATTGTCACCCTTGACAGATATCTTCAAAACTTAAAGGCAAAATTTAGATTGGGAGAATTACTAAGAGAATTTTCAAAACATTATTTCTTTTCTAAGAAAACAAAAATTGATATTTCGACTGGGTTAGGCTGTAGTCGTCTAAAAACCTATTTCCAAATTTTTAACGCAATATATTTCATGTTTTGTGTTGAATTATATCCAACACAAATTTCGAGCAATGTAGTTTCCCTTTCCTCCATATTATATATTGCACTATTTCGTTGTTGTCATGGTTTCATTGATCACAGGTGGTGAATCAGAATCACGCATGAGAAACATCCTCAAGTAATTATAGGTTAGAGTATGTTTAACGTTGTCTGTAAACACGAACCACATGGCTCTTGGAAAGAAGCTATATTTTGTGTCTTATTATGTTCCAATAACTTACCATCAGTTTGTGATGATTTTTATCTACATTTAACTGAAAAACGATTGTGCACGTTATTTTAGTGTGGAGCTTTGTATAAATTCAAATAAACTCGCATTTTATATTCACCCAAAATATATGCGCCAGAAACCGCTTAATATGAACACAAAGACGCATTTGTTATTGCAGCAATTTTCGCTCAGTATTTTTAAGAATTACTATTAGCAGTTTTCTGGCTACATCCCTCATGTAAAGATTGTGAGCAAAGAAATTGAATAAATTTTAATTAATTTATTAATTAGATAATAGAAAATCGTTATATAAAAAAATTGATTACTCAAAAAAAGGCATGAGCTTTCAAAAGAAAAAAAATAGAGTTGAACAAACAGAATATAAAACATATGAATAGGAAAACAGAAAGAGTTAAAACAAACTGATCAATATTATAGATAAAAGCCTCATCAACCTTAAAGTTGTATTTGTAAAGTGTATTTGTCGTTTAAGGGTCCTTTCTCATCAACCTTAAAGTTGTATTTGTAAAGTGTATTTGTCGTTTAAGGGTGCTTTCTCATCAACCTTAAAGTTGTATTTGTAAAGTGTATTTGTCGTTTAAGGGTCCTTTCTCATCAACCTTAAAGTTGTATTTGTAAAGTATATTTGACGTTTAAGGGTCCTTTCTCATCAACCTTAAAGTTGTATTTGTAAAGTGTATTTGTCGTTTAAGGGTCCTTTCTCATCAACCTTAAAGTTGTATTTGTAAAGTGTATTTGACGTTTAAGGGTCCTTTCTCATCAACCTTAAAGTTGTATTTGTAAAGTGTATTTGTCGTTTAAGGGTCCTTTCTCATCAACCTTAAAGTTGTATTTGTAAAGTGTATTTGACGTTTAAGGGTCCTTTCTCATCAACCTTAAAGTTGTATTTGTAAAGTGTATTTGTCGTTTAAGGGTCCTTTCTCATCAACCTTAAAGTTGTATTTGTAAAGTGTATTTGTCGTTTAAGGGTCCTTTCTCATCAACCTTAAAGTTGTATTTGTAAAGTGTATTTGTCGTTTGAGGGTCCTTTCTCATCAACCTTAAAGTTGTATTTGTAAAGTGTATTTGACGTTTAAGGGTCCTTTCTCATCAACCTTAAAGTTGTATTTGTAAAGTGTATTTGTCGTTTAAGGGTCCTTTCTCATCAACCTTAAAGTTGTATTTGTAAAGTGTATTTGTCGTTTGAGGGTCCTTTCTCATCAACCTTAAAGTTGTATTTGTAAAGTGTATTTGTCGTTTAAGGGTCCTTTCTCATCAACCTTAAAGTTGTATTTGTAAAGTGTATTTGACGTTTAAGGGTCCTTTCTCATCAACCTTAAAGTTGTATTTGTAAAGTGTATTTGTCGTTTAAGGGTCCTTTCTGGCTACATCCCTCATGTAAAGATTGTGAGCAAAGAAATTGAATAAATTTTAATTAATTTATTAATTAGATAATAGAAAATCGTTATATAAAAAAATTGATTACTCAAAAAAAGGCATGAGCTTTCAAAAGAAAAAAAATAGAGTTGAACAAACAGAATATAAAACATATGAATAGTTAAACAGAAAGAGTTAAAACAAACTGATCAATATTATAGATAAAAGCCTCATCAACCTTAAAGTTGTATTTGTAAAGTGTATTTGTCGTTTAAGGGTCCTTTCTCATCAACCTTAAAGTTGTATTTGTAAAGTGTATTTGACGTTTAAGGGTCCTTTCTCATCAACCTTAAAGTTGTATTTGTAAAGTGTATTTGTCGTTTAAGGGTCCTTTCTCATCAACCTTAAAGTTGTATTTGTAAAGTGTATTTGACGTTTAAGGGTCCTTTCTCATCAACCTTAAAGTTGTATTTGTAAAGTGTATTTGTCGTTTAAGGGTCCTTTCTCATCAACCTTAAAGTTGTATTTGTAAAGTGTATTTGTCGTTTGAGGGTCCTTTCTCATCAACCTTAAAGTTGTATTTGTAAAGTGTATTTGACGTTTAAGGGTCCTTTCTCATCAACCTTAAAGTTGTATTTGTAAAGTGTATTTGTCGTTTAAGGGTCCTTTCTCATCAACCTTAAAGTTGTATTTGTAAAGTGTATTTGTCGTTTGAGGGTCCTCTCTCATCAACCTTAAAGTTGTATTTGTAAAGTGTATTTGTCGTTTGAGGGTCCTTTCTCATCAACCTTAAAGTTGTATTTGTAAAGTGTATTTGACGTTTAAGGGTCCTTTCTCATCAACCTTAAAGTTGTATTTGTAAAGTGTATTTGTCGTTTAAGGGTCCTTTCTCATCAACCTTAAAGTTGTATTTGTAAAGTGTATTTGTCGTTTGAGGGTCCTTTCTCATCAACCTTAAAGTTGTATTTGTAAAGTGTATTTGACGTTCAAGGGTCCTTTCTCATCAACCTTAAAGTTGTATTTGTAAAGTGTATTTGTCGTTTAAGGGTCCTTTCTCATCAACCTTAAAGTTGTATTTGTAAAGTGTATTTGACGTTTAAGGGTCCTTTCTCATCAACCTTAAAGTTGTATTTGTAAAGTGTATTTGTCGTTTAAGGGTCCTTTCTCATCAACCTTAAAGTTGTATTTGTAAAGTGTATTTGTCGTTTAAGGGTCCTTTCTTATCCCCCTAAAGTTGTATTTGTAAAGTGTATTTGTCGTTTAAGGGTCCTTTCTCATCAACCTTAAAGTTGTATTTGTAAAGTGTATTTGTCGTTTAAGGGTCCTTTCTCATCAACCTTAAAGTTGTATTTGTAAAGTTTATTTGACGTTTAAGGGTCCTTTCTCATCAACCTTAAAGTTGTATTTGTAAAGTGTATTTGTCGTTTAAGGGTCCTTTCTCATCAACCTTAAAGTTGTATTTGTAAAGTGTATTTGTCGTTTAAGGGTCCTTTCTCATCAACCTTAAAGTTGTATTTGTAAAGTGTATTTGTCGTTTAAGGGTCCTTTCTCATCAACCTTAAAGTTGTATTTGTAAAGTGTATTTGACGTTTAAGGGTCCTTTCTTATCAACCTTAAAGTTGTATTTGTAAAGTGTATTTGTCGTTTAAGGGTCCTTTCTCATCAACCTTAAAGTTGTATTTGTAAAGTGTATTTGTCGTTTAAGGGTCCTTTCTCATCAACCTTAAAGTTGTATTTGTAAAGTGTATTTGTCGTTTAAGGGTCCTTTCTCATCAACCTTAAAGTTGTATTTGTAAAGTGTATTTGTCGTTTAAGGGTCCTTTCTCATCAACCTTAAAGTTGTATTTGTAAAGTGTATTTGTCGTTTAAGGGTCCTTTCTCATCAACCTTAAAGTTGTATTTGTAAAGTGTATTTATAGTTTAAGGGTCCTTTTTCATCAACCTTAAAGTTGTATTTGTTAAGTGTATTTGACGTTTAAGGGTCCTTTCTCATCAACCTTAAAGTTGTATTTGTAAAGTGTATTTGACGTTTAAGGGTCCTTTCTCATCAACCTTAAAGTTGTATTTGTAAAGTGTATTTGACGTTTAAGGGTCCTTTCTCATCAACCTTAAAGTTGTATTTGTAAAGTGTATTTGTCGTTTAAGGGTCCTTTCTGCAAACTGATATCTGTACTCCTTATCCTCTACGAGGTCTCATTTGCTGAAAGAATCGTTGCTGTTATACTTACCTCATTTCGCATTCTGCCAAGCTCGCAATAATACTGATTTTAAAACTGCGGGATCGGTTGTTTGTTTAATGGGTTATTTAGATTTAACGTCTACGTGCGTTTATGTTCGTGTATGTGTTCGTGAAAACATACGTGTGTAATAATTTAGGAGTAAGTGTTAGACTTGCCATGTTACTATACTTTTAAAAGTCAATTTACCTTAAGATTATTATTGGATTGTTTCAGTGGCTAGGAAAGTAAGAAAATTATTTGTGGTGAGTAAATAGTGTTGAGAATTTATTTGATAGGTACCACACTTTTAGTAGCTATATAGTACGGGAGGATAAGATAAGGTTAAAGACACACAACGTGAAACAAATTGATTAACGAAATATGAGATGATGAGAGGAAGCGATTCTCAAATTAATTTAATATTTCTTCATTTTGATTCGATTGTTCACATTAGGATTTCTTCTATTCATTAACTAAGTAATTTCTACCTATATTGGTAAAAGAAAAGTAAGGTTTTCTTTTGCCTAAGATGGTGTTACTACTATACTCGCCAAAGTCCAAAATTTCCCTCCAAATAATGTTGTTACTAAATTGGAATATCTCCCATGATCGTAGGTAGCTCAGAAACTACTTTTGCTAGCCTCTACCTTGATATTAAATGCTGGTTTGGACCTACTACTTCACTAGTAATAGGATAATGTCAGGGTGTAAACTCTAGTTTTCACACACATATGTATATATATATAATGTTGAGAAAAATCCAAGAGGCACCGGAAACTGATGCAACTTTGTTTATTTAACTTTCTACAAGGGTTCGAAAACAAATTTTCATCTTCAGGTCAAAAATGACGATCGAATAAATTCGTACACTAGTAAAACTATCAATGAACCAAACATGTGAAATATTTCAAATAAGAAAATTTTTAAATATAAAATTAAACAAAATGTTTATGTAAAATGAAGAAAGGAACATATATAAAGTTGCTTAAAAATTTATATTTGTGCAGAAACAGCTTTTAAAATAATTACAAAATAAAAGCAGGTATGGAAAAATCTAACAAAATATTGTCACGACTTACTATGAAGGAACCATCCATAATCACAACATGGTAAAAGAATAGTAGATTTAAAGTCAAAACTGAACTTAAGTCGTCGTTGTGAGAAAGTTTGTAGCGTTTAATAAATATAGTTTACAGAGTTCTTAAGTATTGAAGGTTGTTGCTTGAGGCTAATATTTTTCCTTTTTACTCAATATTTTGTTTTTACCCCAACTTATTTCCATATCCTCAAGGACGGTGGGGTGATGTGACCGGGCAATCCTGCTGATACAACTGAGGACTAGAGGAGTAGCACGCCCTCTTGACATCAACGTTCTAAAGGAAACTGGTGCACTCTCTCGAGTCGTCTTTTGCGCTTCCTTTAAAACCCACACTATCTTTTTCACGCCAGGAAAGACCCAATAATCGGGAAAAATGGTGTTAAACGCTAAAAATGCAAAAAACCCAACAAACTTACTCCCATATGAGCAGAGAACCTAGATCTAAGGACTCTCACAGTGCTGCCGATGTAAGAGGCGCCAGTACAAGTGGGTCAATTTAAATAATATACAACATTACTTTAGTGATTCAAAAGGGATAGGATATTTTAAGATAAGCAAGCTTCAAATTGTTATTCTGTTCGCCAAAACTAATTTAAAATTTATTTGTGGAAAGAAACTTTTCAAAGTAAATATAAGTTGTCTTATAAAGCAATCATTTAGAAACCTCATTTCATAAATTACAAAATTATACTGGAATCTCATGACATTTATGGAATGTTCAGAGAGTGAATCTGCTTATGTAAAAAAGTTCATAAGACTGTAAATCACGCAATGGTGGAATAAATTGTTTATAAAATATGTTTTGAGAAAAACAAATATATTATGCAAGGAAAAGTAGCAGGAACTGGGAGTTAAATTTTATGTGGTAATGTTTTTTATTAGATATTTTTTATTTATGACACATTTCGAGGACAAAAGTTTTCTCCTAATTTAAAATACAAACCCTTATATTTTATCGTATTATTATGGATGACTCTTTTTATGACTTTAAGAAGATTCTGTGCACAGCAAATAATTTCTACGTTATATAAAGACTTTACACCCAAACATAAAATTAACAATTAGAAAATGGGTAGTTTCTTTCATCCCAATGATTCAACCACTGTTCGCATAAGGTAGCATCTAAAATTTACTTGCACATGAGGTTGTCAGGGATCAGATAGGGACAAAACCATTCGCTCATTACATTTAAAGTTTTGAGCACAATTTTGCATTAGTACCAGAAGAGGGAAATCTCTCTCAGTAAGGAGGTTTCGCCCATCACATACTACATCATAAGATGCAAGGTTGACGGTAGAATTGAAAATATTGAGTTTCTTAGTTATAATCCTAATAGGAGCCACAAACAAATTTTAGAGACAATATCTATTAAAACAGACATAAAATACCTAGTCACTTTCCCACTCTACTCAAAAATAACAATAATAGATGAGCTTTAAACTTTTTACAAATTATTAACAACCTACCTATCCACAATGCTGCCCCTTTTCTCTTAATTTCTATCTTCTCTCGACGAGTTACTAGTAACAGGTATGTTTGCGCATCTCTTTTTGCTTTGAATTTACCATGCTTAAGTATAAGAAATCATTAATTATAGGGAATTTTAATTTAGCCCTACTTTTGAAATGCTATACATACGTTTCTTTTTTGTGACTAAGTAATATATATATATATATATATATATATGCTATAAAATTCATTCTGTATAATGAGGTTTTGAACAATTAAATTTTAAATTTCTATCCATGAGATATATATATATATATATATATATATATATATATATATATATATATATATATATATAAATTAATGGGGGTTTTAATGACAAAGGGGGAGGGAGAATAAAAGAAATCACAAGTGGTACTGGGTTCTTCTTCACCAACCTTTCGATCTTCGTGAGCTTTTTTAGTGTGACAAGAAACTAAAACAAGAGAAAAAAAGAGAAGTGAACAGTCTCTAGTGCATATAAGAAGACGGTTAGGTTCATTTTTTGTATTAGTTTCCTGTTACTCTGAATACGCTTCAGAGGAGCGAAACCTCAATAAAGCAGAACCTTGTACAACTTGTGAATTCTCTTAACCTACCTACCACCGCGACGGACATTATATTTATGCTGAGAAATTCGTTTTTTTAAACATTTACCTGATTGGCCAAACTAATATTTAGAGTAATCGATACCTTTTACGCAATATACATTACCAATACGGGAAGGAGCGTTCATGACTAATAGTTTAGAGATAGTATTATTATAGTTAAATACTACACAAATGCCTAGAGATTTTAAAATATGAGGGAAAGAAGCAAAGGATGGATTAAAAGGAAGTACACGAGTATTCTTGTTATTTATTAAAAGGCGCGCGAGGTTCAAAATGTCCGTCGTGGCGAAGAAAGCAGCTCATTTTATGTTCATATGTCATATCTTAATCACAATATTGATTGGAATTCTGATAAAATCATTTGTCATAATAACGATGCAATTTCACGAAATATCATTGAATCGAACTTGATTAGTAAATTCCCAAATTTTCATTTAAATCCTGACTTATATAAACTCGAAGGTTATTTTTTAAATTATATTCACAATGCACTGTCGAAACTATAAATTTGAGACTAAATATTTATATTAATCTTAATAAACTATTTTATTTTATTTTTTGTGCATCTACATATGTGCCTTATGTTTATGTATGTGTATTTATTTTCGTTTGAGTCAAGTCTTTAGAACATTTGTACTTATTCAACCTTAGTTTTCAATCCCGATCTCTGATGTTAATCTCTCGCTCAGATTTTCTCCCTCCCTAATTGCTTAGGTGGTATTTTAACTCTCTTGTCAACCATTATTCTTTTGAATTTACCTGATTTAATGATCTTAGTTTTTTTCGTTTTTTTCTGTCACTCTTCGCTCCTCCTAATGTTTCCATTTCATATTAATTCATTTTGTTGATTGGTTTTTTGCTTTTTTTGTGGGCGTTCCCTCTCCTCTGCATCATCCTTATATATATATTAGAATTTCAATTTTCAATACTTTTGTTATTCCTTGATAAAGAACTCGAAATAAAGTTCGAAAGTACTTGGAATTCTCGTATTAATTTTCTCTGTGGACCTTTGTTGCATATATATATATATATATATATATATATATATATATATATATATATATATATATGGAATCAAATCCAAGACAAATTGGTACAGTTAATGTAGTAGCATTATTTAACAACTGATCTACTAACAGTCCAGCGTGACATCCTTTGTCCTCGAACTGAGAGCCAAAATTCTAAGATATCCCATCCCAGTACAAAGAAAACTGGTTTCAAAGCTACCTCTTTATGTTAGACTCGTTTACCTTAATAGAAAACCGTTATTATTAGTATAATGACAGCGTTATATATATATATATATATATATATATATATATATATATATATATATATATATAGAGAGAGAGAGAGAGAGAGAGAGAGAGAGAGAGAGAGAGAGGGAGATGCTTAAAGTAGAATTTTCTTTTACTTTATATACTGTTGCCTCAACATTATTCATACAAGGTGCAAATCAATGTTATTTACACTTTATCGCGATATACCCCTTCTTCCTAAATTTCTTTCCAAATAAAATTCTTATAAATTTTTATTTTCCACAGAATCCATTAGCAGGAAAGGGGGGGGGGGTCAAAATTGGTTGCCAATCAAAATGGTCGCTATTAAAGACGAGGCCAAAATTCTCTCTCAAGACTGGAAAGGAAAGGATTAATTTCGGTGCTTTATTTCATTAATAAACACGCAAGAAATATTATTGAATTCGAAATGCACATACACAAATATATACCTTGAGACTATATTGCATACTGAAAGAATTGTGATATCTGCGAATTCCTACGTAAATAGGTGCAGTATTTATATGTGATGAATAAGTTTGAATTATAAGAATTTTGCGAAAACCTAGTGCATAATGTGAGATGATTGAGACCACTATGAAACTAGCGCGATGAAATCCAGAAATAACGAGAAGAAACGAGGTCAATGCCTGAAGTCTTCTGTAAGATCGGGAGTGTGAGGTGTAAGGAGAGGGAGAAATGTATCCTTGCAGCAGTAAATCGTCCTTTTAATAAAAATGGTAAATCAACCCCTGAGATTCTCTCTGAGCCTTTTACAGGATCTCTCGTTAGATCACGGAACTGCTAAAGTTAGATAACACTCCTCTGGAATCGTCCTTTGGCACACGCAGCAAGAGGGCAAGGCTGAGTGAGTGCGGGCCACACGGGTTAGGCTGGGGATGTCGTGGTGGGGAGGGCCTCCGCGAAGTGGAACTTCCATTTATTTTTCTGTGTTTGACTCTGACATGTGATGTTTGAGTTTTGTATCCCATTAGTTAAAGGAAATAGTAGTGCTCTACCCAGAGTACAAGGGGATCTCTGTTTAAATGAAGGCCGATTCCCAGGCTCATCACTGCTTCACAGGGGAATTTCCTTCAAAGCCTTTGTGTGGGATATGTGGGTTCTATATGCGCAGGAGAATTGAATCCCCTCTCCCCACTGCCATGCAGCTTTTAAAACTACCCTTGCTTCGAACTATTTAGTATTAAATACTGGTTTAGACGTTCTATATCTCGAGTAGTACAATACTGCAAGCAGCTCGAAAATAGTTTTCAAAGACACGCATCTGTTTGCATAATATATGTATATATATATATATATATATATATATATATATATATATATATATATATATATATATATATACATATGAATTTATACCACGGAAGGAAACTGAATAAAAGGCGGATGAAGTTAGTACTTTCGTATATTCGACATTTTCAAACTCACAATGGCGACGAAAATATCGAATAGACGAAAGTACTAACTCCATCTGCCTTTTATTCAGTTTCCTTCCGTGGTACATATTCATATTTATAGTTATCACATGCTAACTTTCGTGATATTTCCAATATTAACATATTTTCAAAACCCTTATGTTTGACTATATTTATACAAATTAGTTCGGCTACTTCAATAAATTTATCTAAATAGATGCAAATAATGCGATAGCGATTGCCATTTAACTTCATTCCTTGAATTTACATTCAATCATTCACAAAATTCTGACATAAAATTGCTTAAACCTTTTCTTGAGTGACGTGTGAACGACCGATTCCATTAAACGTTTTTTTAAGTTGCCTCAGGTATCACCAATAGACAACATGAGGTCAGAAAACGGGCTCTTTGTCCATTGCTTATGAAGAAAGTTGCTGTTTATTCGTTGAGCGTCGCTTCTAAACGATTCCTTAAGTCTAACAGGATGTGACTTTATAAATGGCATAATTGACTTCGTGGAAGGAAACTTGTGATGATTTGATGGAACGTCGAGGCATTATTCTTCTCACTGTATTCTATTCAGTTTAATTTTTTTACCAAAAGGTCTTTAATTTATCTACTGATTGAAGCCTTTTTTTTTGTCATAACCATGAATTTGAAGATTAATTTGATAAAAATTGGCCAATATGTCGGACGAATAAATAAGTTTGCAAAGCCATGCCTCCTTTTCCTCGAAGTTTAGTATGAATTAATTTCTTTTCTCATGATGGTTTTTACTTCACTTTAAATTTTGAAGTCGTGTTAGCCCCTTTCCCCGCAAAAATTTCAAACTTCATTGGTGAAAAGCAGAGTCTGCTTTTGATGAAATGAGAGCAATAATGATTTTTATGGGACCAAAATGACTTCTTTTATTTAAAGCCCACTCACGGCCAGCAGCTATGCTTATTTATAAACACTGAAAGCTACTTTAATTGTTCATATTTTAAATGTCCATAAATTAAGAGCAATAATAAATAATACATAAAAACAAGTATTATTTTAAAGTTAGAAGATAGTCGACTCGCGATATAATTGTAAAAATTAATTGCTGAATTTATCAAATTCTGTCGGCAGCAGAACCCGTGAAACTTTCGCATATTACAAGAGATACGCGAACGCCGGTTTGATAACTACTGCCTGTAATGATGTCCGGTCATGAACTTAAATTAGTACTTATAAGAGGCCTGCTTCGTCAAGATTTGTGCCTGGAGGCTTTGCAGTACTCTTGGCATCTAAGCGAATTAACAGTTTATAAAGATTTCCCCTTTGAACCACATGACGTCTGTTAAAATGGAATTATTGATGAATTTATGGCGGAAAATAGGAACGATTCAAGTGGAAATGCATCATAACATAAATAATTTCGCCTTTCTTGCACCACTACACTCCAACAATAGTTTAATGGTTCTTTTCGGTTTGATTTTAATAAAGGTCAACCGAGTTCTTGTGAACTTGTCATCGGATGATTGTTTTTGTTTTTTTGTTCTTTTAGGGTTTGTTTTTACTTGATGATTTTCCGACATTTATGATATATTTATACAGGGTGTCCATTAAATATGGGGCAGTGAAAAATAATAATTGTAAGGATTTGTTCCGTCGCCCAAATAATATATAATCCTGCAGAAAACATGTTCAAATGTAAATAATTAATGTTTGAGCAACATAATGAATATGCCAGAAAAAAAGCTATATGTAGTTCTGTGGAGGCTGAAAGTTATACAAATTATTAAAAATTTATTGAGGGCCCATATTTAATGGACACCCTGTATCATGGGTAGATGTTAAAGACTTTTTAAGTATGGTTAAAGTAATAATAACTCGATAATGCGGTGTCTATGGCTTATTTGTAGCCACCAAAATAGAATCATAATATATAAATAATAACAGAACTCATGTTGCTTAAATGTTTTGTTTTACCTGTTGTTTCTCTCATGCTAAATCATCAAATCATATCGTCTGTCAAGAAAATCAAGATAAGGTGGTAGGAAACAATTTCAAACATTTTCAAAAATGTTTGTGTAAGAGAGTGCAGAAGCAAATCTCATAAAGTAAGCCCAAGCTCTAAAGAAGGAATTATCACACCATTTAGGAGGAATAAAAAAACACGAATGAAAAAATAATGCAATATAGGATATTGGGTAAACCTATTATAACCTTCTAATAATGTTACGAGAAATAAAAATAATAGAAAAAGAAGTGGAAAGTTCGAGAAAATTCAAGAAAGAACGAATTAAGAAATATTACAAAGGTCAAAGCATGTTTGCTTTCTTAAGTAAACAGTTAACAGGCATATTATATTAAATATCCACTGATATTATTTCTCAACTCATCAATGTAAATTAGCAATTGAACCATGCAGAAACTAATTGAAAACTTTCATTTAAATCAAGAGGTAGAATCGATTCTTAACAACAAAAGCGACATTTTAGAATTTTGCAAAATCTAGACAAATCAGGTTAATCAAATGGTACCTATTGAAGTAAGATAACTACTATAGTGAAATGGAGCATTGAAATATACTTAAAACCTCCTAGTAACTATAGATGTAAATTTAGCCGTTAGTTATTGAAATGAAAAATACAATGCATGCTGTAATTAATGGCAGCTTCAGAGCTCAACTCTTTTCTCATGTTACAAACATATAACGTGCTGAAAACCTTTGGTTAGCTCGTCAAAAATGTCTTATAGATAAAAATAGAGATCTTGCCAAAATTTGGTAGATAGGATGGATAAATCACTAAAAAAATGTCAAAAAGTTAGAAGAAAGTATTAATAAATCTTAATCTTTCCTTCGACCGGAAGAACAAATATAATACATTTAGTATTCTCAACAACTTTCCATATGTTGGCTATAAATAACACTGATCTGTGTTCCAAAAACCTTTTCAAAAGTCAAAGATATTTCAACTGATTGAGGTTCAATTCTACAAGCCAATTTTGATATTCTAGTTTTAAAAATAATTACTGATTTGTCTCAATTGGTGTTATTGAATCGGTATTTATGTATTAGGTTTTTGTCCTAACTTATCACTAGCTGCTTTAAAATATCTCTTTTCTATTTTCCGATCTGAATTGATACTGAAATGAATCGATAGTTATTTTAGATCCGTAAAGCAAGAATTATAGATTTTGTGAAGAAGTCATATCACGCTTACTTCAGAGTTGAACTAGACGACCAAGATAAGCCTCTCGCTCCTCATATATGTTGCAAAAGATATGTTTCAAACATAGGTGGTATTCCGATGGTGGTGAAGGAAAGTGAGATTAGGAGAGACACGAGAAGTATGCAGATACGTAGGGGAGAAGAGCGAGGAGAGAGCAAGATAAATAAAATAATGTTAATACAAAATCAAGGCAATAATTATATTGACAAATCGGGTGCTCATAAAAATGAAAATTGAAGATAAAAAATATAGGAACATAAGTCAAAGCTAATTTCTTTAAGAATGAGTTTTTTCATCACAGCATCATTCTTAAAGGAATTAGTTTTGACTTATCTTCCCAATTATTTTTTGGCAACTTTCATTTTTATGGGCACCTGATTTGTCAATTAAATTATTGCATTGGTTTTGTATTAACATTATTTTATTTCTCTTTCTCTCTCCTTGCAGCTCTCCCCTACGTATCTGCCTACATAACTGCTTACTTCTCGTGTCTCTACCAATCACCCTCTATAGACTATCACTTTATCCGTTAATCGTTTTAACCCTGTTGGCTCTGTTCTTGAATCTTTCTTGCCTCTCGGTCTGACCTTGCTACCTGTTATAGATGAATCTTGATGTGAATTTACCTATCCCTCTCTTACTTCCTCATTAGTGATTTCTTGTCTTAAAGGCGGTCCTTTATCTTTTCTCTAGCTTATATATACCCTTATTATATTATTTTCTCTTGTATTTAACCTTGAGAATAAACTGAATAAAGTTCAAAAGTACTTGAAAGCAACTTTACTTTTTTCCTGCGAGATATTGAATTCATTGAGAACCTCACGTGCTACTTTGTGAGTTTATATATATATATATATATATATATATATATATATATATATATTAAGAAAAAATATTACAGTAACGCAATTAATTATGCAGTTTAAAGGCTAATTTTGGCAAACATAGTCTTCATCAAAGCCCTCGGAAGGAGCTCTTCTCACATACACGAGAAGGTAATACTTAATTAAAATAATCATTCTCTCAGATAGCCAAAAAACTATCTTTTGATTGGCTTTTTGAAGTGTCACCCTTGCTTTTCGAAGAGAATGGAAAATTCGTTTTCTTATCCGTCCCCGACACACCTTATAAATTAAGAAAAAATAGTGCTCGTCTATGTGAGAAGAGCTCCTTCCAAGGTCTTTGATGAAGACTGTGTTTGCCAATAATATCCTTTTAACCGCATTATTAATTCTGTTACTACAATAATTTTTCCTAATTTATAAGGTCTGGCGAAGATGGAGAAGAAAAAAAATTTCCATTCTCTTCGAAAAGCAAGGGTGACATTTCAAAAATCCAATCGAAAGATAATTTTTGGCTATCTGAAAGAACGCCTATTTTAAGTATTACCTTCTTGCGTATGTGAGAAGAGCTCCTTCCTAGTGCTTCGATGAAGACTGTGTTTGCCGCCGAGGGCGGCCACTTTGATTAATATTACATTACAATTTAAACACATATTTCTATGTTACAACAATAAAAACGTGTCTAAATGCACAAAACTCTCATTGTGTTCTTTGTTCAGATCGTTGTAACGAGTGCAACAGGACCTTTTCAATACCCAGTATATCCATATAGTAAAAGAAAGAAAAAGAGAGAGAGAGAGAGAGGAAAATTCATAAATGAATAAGAAGGAGATGGCTTAAAGATTGATTAGATGGGTTACTACGAATTCATAGAGAAAACCTTCTTACCTTGTTTTAAGTTAAATCCAGTGTGGTTTAGAAGATCACTTGTCTCTATAAAGGGCGATTCTTCTAGTGACGCCTACAATTTATCTAAAGATTTTCTAG
Organism: Ceratothoa steindachneri; assembly: GCA_963969495.1. Classification (NCBI taxonomy): domain Eukaryota; kingdom Metazoa; phylum Arthropoda; class Malacostraca; order Isopoda; family Cymothoidae; genus Ceratothoa; species Ceratothoa steindachneri. The sequence goes on from OZ018335.1 coordinate 25,004,779, forward strand.
AGTCGAAAGGATTTTTAGGAAACGAATCATGTACTCTCCTTCCAACAGTTGCTACCAAAATCTAATAGTAATCTTATGGAGCATCCTGAAGAAAGAGGTTCACACAGACAGATCGTAGGCAATTTAGCAACAAAATGACCTATGGAAAGCATTCCGAGATGCTGTGAGGATGTTTCTATTGATTGCATAAAACATTGACTTCACCAGTTGACAAAAGAGTCATCAAAGTTATTCAAAAGAAAGGTTTCTTTGTCCAGTAGCTATTGAAGATTTCTTATTTAAAACTATGTTGCATCTAATTTCCCTTTTTTGTATTTCTTAAGGTTAATTCATATAAGTCGCTAAAACTTGTTAAACATTGATATTTATTTATTTAGGTTGAGAACTATGTAAGCCTACTAATTAAAACTATTTAACTGATCTCTTGACAGTAAAAAGGTCCATCCAACAATAATTTGTTTTATTTTCCTCTCAAATGATATTTAGATTCCATCTATTCACATTACATTTTTTTGCTAATCATTGTCATAATTTCATGAATAACTTTACACAAATTTCAGCTATTTTAAGAGAGCGTTGAATAATCTTAATATGTGCATATAATCTTTAGACAAACCTTAGGAATTTGATCCCTTCCATTTTATGTTAAGATTTTGGCTGAGATGAGCTGACCGTGCGGCGTTCGCAAGTCATTCTCGGGAAAACATGACCCACCGGATAGACTTCTTGATACCATATTTTGTAAACCACGATACACTGAATAACCTTTATAAGGCCATTCCTTCTATAGTACTACAAACCGGGTTTCCTATCTGGTATCATTCAAGGAAATCACGAAATACCCAATGCCTTCTCTGACTTACTTCCTGGGAAACTACGCCCCACGGAATAGCATCTCTGACGTCATTCCTGGAAACCAGGAAACATCGAATGTCCCTCCTCACATCAATTCTGGATATTCACGTCACATCGATATAAGCCAAAAATGAACCTAAATTTTAGAATGTGGTTCAAATATCAACAAAAATGATATATGTTTAAATATCTTTAAAATATTTGTGTCAACGGAAAAAAAAACAGGGTGAAACGAGTATAGAGGTTTCCAACTCAAAACACGGTCAGAACACATCGACGCGATGCACTTTGCCAATGACGTAATCCTTAACCTGTACTACCTTTCTAGCTTTATTTATCTAATTTCTACCTTTGTCTTTCACATGTATTTCCTCATTTATAATCTTTCCTATTTTATAAGACCGTTATCGTTTTAACTTATCTTATTTCTATTCACCATTATAAAATTAAACATAGCTCTTAGCTTCTATGGACCATTTACGAAAGAATAAAGTATAAACAAACTTTCTAAGAGGATTTGTTTTGTCATTGGTATCGTCAACTCGAGGCATCTGTATATTCCATTTAGTAGATATGATTAACAATCGCCCTCATTTAATACCCTATATAATCGCGGGGTAGGAATGATTTTAATTGTTTGTTTCCTAATTAATACCGAATACTGTAAAGTTTGCTCAAATGTAGTACAATGAAAAGAAATTATCGGTCCTATTTATAGCTACATTCAAGTTAAAACATATAAAGTGGTTTTGTTACTATATAAAAGCATTAAATAAGACAAGAATATTTCCAAATTATTAGCCGAGAAGTTACATTAATGATGATTGCTAAACATTTCGTTCAATAGGCAACCTACGCATAGCGTTATGTATTGAATAAAACTTTGTATAAATACTCTTTTATTCGTCATATACAGATAACTTTGCTGAAATATTAATGGCGTTATTTGTTAACCCTAGGATGGTGTAATGGGGATATTGTTTGTTCTCCCTATAATTTAATGGCTGGTTTAAAAAGAATTCATATTTATAAGGAAGGCAGAGAAAATCTAGAAATGATTCTTCTCAATTATTAGGTAAGATGCCACCAAAATAATATAATTTTCTATTACTTTTTTATTTTGACAATATTATGACCATTAACCATCACTCTCCATAGGAATTGAAAAAAAAAACACAATCAGCATCGGATAACTTGATGACGTCAAAACTAGATAAAGAAAAGCCTCTTTGAAAGGTGGGCCTACTATAAATAATAATTGTTAATGCATGACTTCAGAATGCTAGGAAATAAAAACTATATTTAAAAAAATTATACCTATTAAGAGAATGATGAGTTTACGAACAGATAATAAATGCAATTAAAATATTTCCCGTTATTGGAGGAAAATCATTCAAGATGCAATCGAATCAAAAGAAAATTCAAAGATATGAAAATTTAGGAGTCAGATGAATACAGCTAAAATTCTAAAGATAAAGAGGTATATAAATTAGATAAGAAATTTAATAATCAAAATCTTATTGAAAAATTTGCCTAATACTCATAAATATGTCATAAATCGTGTTTCTCTCTCCATTCAAAATTTTTCGAAAAATGTGTCCATCAACCTACCTTTCCTGGAAAATTATGAGCCTTACATTTTGAGTAAGGAAGCCATGTTCACGACAAGGATAAAAATATAGAAAGTTGATGCAACAACCCAGCGTTGAATTACTATGTAAATGTGAAAAGATGACTAAGTGTGTGTAGGTTGAATGTATAAAAAATACTGGATGACATAAAAATTTTATCATTTGCCCCATTTTTTATTGATGCTGGCAATATTAAAGAAATGACTTGGGAACGCATCCTATTTTATTTTTTTGTTCATTTTTACTAATTACTGGTATTGTATCTATCTATCTATATATATATATATATATATATATATATATATATATATATATATATATGGTTTTGTTGATGTGTTTAGACTTCTTTTCATTGAAAATAGCAACAAAGTAATACCAACTGATACAATTATTCATTTTAAGTTGACGACTAATTTTTAGTATAGGCGTTTAAAGAAAGATTCCTGTTAATTCTACGGTCCTTGATTTTACTCTTTGATTGTTGAGGAACTTCTACCCAACACACGTAAATTCCTTAGGTTTAATAATTTATTCAAACTTATTTTTATCATATCTACGAACGACCTACAAGGCTGTATAACCTGTAGCAGAGATAACCATGCTACAGCTAACATCTGTAGGTGAGCGTGCCCTCTCGCGTCCAACGCTCAGAGATGCATATGCGGCAGTGCATATATTTTCCACACATTATTCAGTTCCTCTATTCTCAGGATCTTTACAGATCTCTCCTGACTAACTGTTTGATAAATCCCTCATTTGTTTTCCCTATAAGTCTTATCAAAATCACATACTCATCCTTTCCTTTATAGCAAATCCCCATCGAAATTAAAAACAAAACGTCTTAAGCGTGGCATTGTTTTCGTCGTTTTAATTCTTAAAGTATTTCTTTGGTACCCTTCACCTCAGAGAGAGAAGTTCGTCTTCAATGGTTATCTATTTACATGATATTTTCGATGTTTCATTAATTTTTATTATTAAAGTGTTATAACTTACCTACCTACATTGAGTATATAAACGACAGAAGGAACAGATCGAAACGAGGCTTCACAAAAGGACGAAGGGAAATATATTAGGTGTAGGTTTAGTTATCGGAATGGCATCCGATCTAGATATTATTAGCAATGAAAACAATGGAAAAAGTTTTCACCTCTAACTCCATTTCAATCAGAGTTGAAAAATATGACTGGATAAATTTTAGGATAATTTTACCAAAATCATTTTATAAAGCATGCATAAAATTTAATTTTTTATCATTATATCAGCAGTGTTATGCTTAATTCCGCCTATAGAGCTTTATATTTTAATATAATTCATTTGCAAAATTGCTTTCTTTAATCCGTCTAATTAACTTTTTAATCCGCGCTTTAAGAATTTTCTCTCTTAAGCCAGTCTTAAAAGCTTCGTAACTATATAACTTCTAGGTTAGTTTATTTTTATACTACGAAAGCCTCCAAGCGACTTATAATATTGGTTTTAATAGTATTTTATTAATGGACATTTTTTTCTTCCATTCAACAAGCCGATTCTAGTATTAAGATCCTTAAAATAAGTAATTAAGAAGCTTGCAGTCTCATGTAGCTATACCGGCTTCCTCAGTGTTATTCTTGTTCGAATTTTCTTTGCACCTCTATTACTGAGTTTCTATAAAAAACATCAGTTAATCTTCTGTTTATTATATTGGGATCTCACAAGAGAGCAGAGGAAAATCGATATAGCACAACAAAGGCTATAGAAATAGAGAATATCATAATCACAGATAAAAACTTCTAAGACGATACAATTTCACACAAAGGAATCTCAGAAAAGTCGATATGTATAATAATTAAAGATTTGTATTTATAATTAATTTTGGAGTCAAAATGTCTGACTTATTAAACTGTAAAAACTTTATGAAAATTTAATAATTTATGATCCTTAATATATTACTAACCAACGAAAGCCATACTAAATATTTTTGTGTAGATTATTATAATAATTCTTTGCAATATCTTTTCAATTCTTAGAGTATGGGTAGATTGAATTTTCTTTATGTACTAAGTCTACGGTAGTTTTCAGTTTAATTCATTCGTCCATGTAAAATTATCTTAATTAAATCTCCACAACCCTCAATTAGTTAGATTTACACAGCTTTCATTCCTTATTTCAGTTTTCATACAGTGAATTAACTTATACATGCCCAGCGATGAACTACAAAACAAATAAAACAGTTTTTCAGCTTTAGTTGAAAAATTATTTTGCCATAAGAGAAGTAAAATCACGATGTAGAAACATATAAAAAGGGTTATTACGCAAAGTCCTTATTAATTGAACTCTTATTTAACTTGTCTCATAAACAGATATAGACTCCAATCACTTTTAAGGCACCTACTCATATTCTAGGTTTATTTACAAGGCTGTCAAACTTACCTTCTCTATACATCCTCTGAAATTTTCAAGAAGGCCGAGAAAAAGATCATTAAAATCGCCTAATCCTCCGACGAATATGCCTTGGTGTATGTTCAATTCATGGAACCGACCAGCAAGGGTTTGCCTGGAAGAAAATAAAAATAATATTTGATTAAGCACATTTGATATTCTTATACAACGGCCGTATGCTAAGAAAAATGTGAAATGCACTATCAGATTTAGTGTATCTTTAAAATTATTTATAAATTTATTATATGCAAAAGGCTAAAATGTAAAATACATAACAAAAAAATAAGTTTTTTGCTCAAATGTGCATTTCACATTTGCTTTAGCATACGGCCGAGTATAGAACATTGTGAACAAGGGCCTTGTTGATGGAAAATGTTAGGTGTTTCCTCTTTATTAAAACATTCACCAATTTCAATATTTTACATATATCACCTGTTAAGATATACTTTTATATTATTTAAGATTTAAAATATACGATAAAATAAAGGTTAAAATATCAAGTCAATGGTAAGCAGGAAGTGAAAGAAATCAAGTGCAGTTATCACAAAGGTAGGATTGTTAACTGGAGAAAACTCTGACTTTTGTTAAGATCAAAGCTGTGAAGTGTTGAATACTATCCATTCCTAGTATAAATTTCAGCACTTCAACTGGTATAAATTCTTAAATCAATAAAAATGATTTGGATATAAATTAATACTAAGAAAATTCGATTCAGTAGGATTTCACTATCAGAATTGTTACCCAAATATTTCGAGGGTCAAAATGGTATATTTTTTAAAACATGGCCAATATGGTATATTAACATATAAAAAGCTCAGAGGTATAAGTCATAATTAGAGTGGAAAAAAGGATTCCTTTTGATCTCAAGAGGGTAAAATATTTAATTTCACGCTAGAAAATGTGTTTAAACATAACAGACGAATTACCAAGTACTTTCGCCTTTTAATAAGACCAAACTAAGATCAAATGTGTGTATTTTGATTTCTAGTGAAATATGAAGCCCTCTCAAACTAGTGCCTTCATCTTTATAGTTAATTAGGAATTATCTCCACTCATTGGCTTTTAAGCTCTCTCCGATCGTCCTTTAGGGGTGAGGGGCGTGGACTACAGCTCTACCCATTTTTTACTTTCATTAATTGAATCAAGCGTCCTTATTTTATGCTTGGTCCATCATGGGTATTATAAAATGACGAATGGATTTGTGAATCAGTTTTTCTTTCTTCCTATGGATTAATGAGAGAAATGTACTTGGCACTGACTCAGGACAAATGATAATTCAAGTGTTCGTGTTCTTATGAAGTCGGAGTAAATTCTGTCCTCTCCCTCTCTCTCTCTCTCTCTCTCTGCTAATAAGGAAGATGAAAAGGGCAGAACTTTGCTCTTTTATTCAAAAATAAACTTCTCTCATGAATCAAATGAATGCTGATCGACATCGAAGTCGTGTTAACAAAGGAATGATAACTGATGGTTTTTCATAAACTGAGTGCGAGAGAATCTTTGTTTAAAACTGAGCATGGGTTCTTAGACATATTAAAAAATAGTAGGTTGGTAATAATTAAATTATTTTGCCCAATCGTGATGGAAATGGAATATATGTTTTAGATTAGAAGCAACAATTACTCTTAGTATGATTAATTGACGAAGCAGACAAGTATTTGTCTATCTAATTTCAACTACGTGGAAGGCATAGATGAGAAGAATGATCCAAACCCAAGAAAATTAGTTTTAAGCATAAGAAAATGCTCTAATCACAGAGTAATTATTTTACGTTGTATTTCGGACGATATTTATAATAAATAAATATATATATATATATATATATATAGCCTCATTTTGAGTAATGTGTTCCTGTTTGGATGTCTTCGGCCAACTGGATAGAGCTTTGAATTCTATAAGTTCATCTCTATTGAGATTTCCCTTGATTTGTACCATCGGCGACAAGTTGGCGTACTTAGTATTTTATTTAAACTTTTTAATAACAATCGACATCCGTTACAATATGTCTTGCCTCGACGTTTCAATCTTGTTCGTGTGACAAGGTATACTCGTAGTCTTAATGATTTTGCTATGAATCCTATGAATGTTTCCAACGTGCACTTTTCTCGGTGTTTTGATCATTCATTGGTCAAAATTTGGAATCAATTACCTAATGATATTGTCTCTTCTACTAACATCTCTACATTTAAGTCTCAATTAAATGTTTATTTATTACAGTAACTTCCCATTCATTATTTGGGCTTACTAGGGGCCTGTTTCTTTTTGTTGCATCTGCCTTTCTCCAGTATCCCTGGTATTTTGTACGAATTCATTCAATTCTGTTGTTTCTGCACCCTGGAGGAAGGCTTTGGTAGCTTGATGATAATAATATATATATATATATATATATATATATATATATATATATATATATATAATATAATAAAATATATATATATATACAGTCTATTCAAATCAAACCAAATAATGGTAAGTAATGGATGATAAATTACTTATATACACTAAGTATGCCTAAAAGTTGAACATATTAAAATAGATAAAACTGAAAGTTACAGTATGTGCAAAGGAGCATTTTTATTGCAAATATATGGTGGTCAAAATGATTAGAACAGCGTAATTCTATTACTTCTATCTTTGAGACAACCAACTAATTGAGATTAGTAACTTACTTCCATGAATTTTTAGCACTTTCAATCATTGCCTTGTCAAGTTACGATCAGCGAACGTTCCTAGGGAAGACACCGCTCACCTGGCTATATCTAGAAACTAATTGTTAAGCTACGTCAAGCGGGTCATCTCTCCCTAGAACCATAGCTGAAAGGATTAAACGCCCTAAAAGTGTCGAACATAATATTATATCATATAACGATACCAAAACTCATGTATCAGTGAAATTTATACTAGTAGAGTGAGGAAAACCTCAAAGAGAAATGTCCAAGCCATCGTCCGTATCTCAAAGAACGATCGATACAAGACAGCAGCAGGATTTCCCGAGAAGTAGATAAAACTATGTACGATGGTGTCTCCAGGGAGACGGTATGACGTCGCCTGACGGAAAGATCTTTAAAATCTCGAAGACCAGCAGCCAGGCCATCGATTAGACATAAGAACAAGAAAACTAGATTATCATTTACCACTAAGCATCATCTATGGACAGAAAACCAATGGTCCAAAGTACAATTCAGAAATGAATCGAAGTACAATTGTAGCATTCCATATCACAGCACTCCTTCTTTGCTACATAATTAAAAATACTTTTTGGCGATATTGTCGCAAATTTAGGTTAATATTTAGACAACCGAAATCTGTTAAAAATAAATTTAATCTCTCCTATTGTGCTAAACGCATTTTTTTAAAATTTATCTTTCTAGAATTTATTGAGCGGTTGATGTTACTATTAATATAATAACAGTTTGAATTTAAATAATTTTCACATTTTTAATTATCCCTACGTCATGGAGATGGCTCCAGGTATTTATGCCATAGCTTTTCCCAATTGAAGCAGATCCAGATTATCTTCGCGAGGCATCAAGCTGATCCGGTCTCTCTTGTGCACCTAGGAACTCTCCCGAGAAACCCCCTATTGTCCAGAAGAGGACAATATCCCTTGAGTGCCAAGGTTTGTGCTCTTCGAGACGCCAAGTCAACAAGGCCTCCCTGTTGTTCAGAAAGAGAACAACGTTAGAACAGCCATTTTTCTTTGAGCCCGTTGACAAGAAACGGTTCTCACCCTCCCCCCCCCCTGTTGTTTAGAAAGAGAACAACGCTAGAAAAGCCATTGTTCTTCAAGCCCGTTCGTCAAGAAATGGTTCTCGTTCCCAAGACATCACGTCAGGATAATTTAATTCTCCCCTTTTTAACGTTCTTATACCAAAAATTGGTATAATAACGTCACATTTTCTACATATTTTCCATCGAACAGACTTCGACACCCTTTTTCCCATTTCCTCTGTTTTTTATTTTAAAGCCTTAGGTTATAAATTCAAGTGGATGTGAATTATATTTCGAACACCTCGTAAAAAATGTTCACAGTGACACTAATTATGGATTGGAAAAATTTCTTGACGTTGTTTATCCAAATCTGCTCCTCATTTTTGGTGGAGGTAAGGCTAATTGTGGCAAAAACGGAGTTTGTTTTATTATTTCGAGTTGTTTATACCACGAGTTAATAAAAAATGTGGTAGAAGTGGGACCCCCACCCAAAAGAGTTGAAGCTCCACCATTGTTAGCCAAGTACAAAAGGTTTATACTCTTTCACAAATTCAAAAATTGAAGGTTAGCTTATGCTAGTTCAGGTTATTTTTTATTGAACTATTTTTTGGGTGCTTTGTTCAAATCTGTTCTTCAGTTTTAGAGATCGTAATGCTAAATGCCGCAAAATCGAGGTTGACTCAGATATAAACTGTATTGCTATAAAACTGTTTTCCTTATTTCGCCTTCACACCGCCCGCCAAAAAGAATAGATTTTAACAAAGAACAAAAATGTTAAGGGAACAAGTAATAAAATGCAGAAAAAAATGATTACGGTAAACTAAATATTAACTGAAATTTAAAATGAGAATTGCAATAAAAAAAATTTATTTAATCATAATCGTAAAATTATTAATAAATTTATCATACTTACACTCTTATCTGACGTTGTAACACTATAATATTTAGGAAACTGCCACATATTGGAAACAATTATTATCATAAATCAAAATAGTAACAATATTATATTATAATCATTAAGATATCAATGGATTCAACAACATAACTGTATTTTATTCTGCCCATCACCAAATCATTCAATTTTTGAGATTCAAATACATTTTCAATCCATTTTGATTTAGAGTCATAGATTCTTTTCTGATTGATAACATTGGCAAAATTACGATTCTCCATTCGAGGTTGACAAACAAAGGTTTAATATCATGTAATTCTGTTCTTTACTAAAATACAAAGCCGCACACTAGGCTAAAATTTTCCCTAATTCATTTCTTCGTTCCGTGAAATTTAATCATATGGGTGTGCGCTTTCGTTGACCAGAGAAAGAATTTTGGGATGATTCTGTTTTCTCAGATTATAGACAACTGTTGGATAAATATTCATAATAATCAGAATGAAAATGGTCAAATGAAGTATTTGCATCACATCTACTATACACTAACCAATTTCATTCAGCAATAAATTCCATTATGATTATTAATAAAAATAAATTCGTGGGAATTTGCAATAAAATTTGCAATAAAATCTCTAGAAATTTACGGATAGGTCTTGATTTGTGGATTAGGAATATCAAAAATGCATTAGCAAATGAAATAATTATTGAGGTATTTATCTTTTAATAACTGAGTTTATATATTTCTATAAAGGTCTGTTTACCATTCTTGACTCTTATCAATTGAGGTTTTAACTCTGCTTTTAGTGGTTTTCTAAAATCCTTCATGTTGTTCATTCCATTCCTTAACATACTGGTCTTTACTCAATTATTCTCATAAAAACCCTTCCCACTCTCATTATCTCTTAATGCCTCAGCATTCTTTAATAAAAGTGGGGGAATTTTGTCTGTTAAAATCAAATGAAAACATCATAATTGACAAATTGGTTCCCGTAATGGATTTAATTGCCAAGCGAGCGTGTTTAGTACCCATCCATCTAAATAACGATACAAATCATTTCATTGATCATTAGTGAACTTTAGCATTATAAAACCTCCTTGATTTGGAAAGACTCGTTAAAATCAATTTTTTTCTCGCGAAAAAAAATCAATTATAGGAAAATGCGAACAACACAGAACATGCGTCTATTTTTTTTGGTGGCCCATTCACCAAACTTAAATTTTCTTTCAGGATTATAATTGACCCCAAATTTGGCGCCATTGCCAAAATTTTGGCAATATTTTATCGTAGTTACATCAAAATCATTAGTAGTATGAGCTAACTAGCAATTTACCACCCCGAATGTTAAAGTTATTTTGCCGTCGCTGGTGTTAAAACACCAGCCACTCTGGTCATGTCACTTCTAGCAAAGTTAATCAGAAATTGAGAGCAAAGAAGAAGGATGTAAGTATATTGCTCCTGTTGAAAAAAACTAAAGAACCTAAAATTCTGAAAATAAATCATCGGCGTGGATATTATTCACCATCAAGTTTTATACAAATTTTCATGAAGAGAACCTGTTTAGAAGATGTGTACCTATCTGGAGAAACCAATCTACTTTGTCACTGAGGCATTCGGCATTCCCGAATTCTCCGCGCTTTCCAAAGCAGGTTAACTTCGTGATGCGTAAGCTTGTAATGCTCAAATAAATAAAAGATATAAACTTGTAACCATGAAAAATAAAAAAAAAATATGTGCCAAAATATTATTGGAAAATTGGAACATTTTAAAAATGATACTGACGAATTGTACATTGTGATAGAATGGTCTGAGGCTGCTTTCATCCAGCCTCTATCACATGTTAACCATGCTTACCCACATGCTTACTCACGTGCATCCTGCTTGCGAGAGGAAGCAGAAGCGCGTTATCTCCCATCATAGCCAATGTTTAATCAAGGCGTTTCACTCCCCAGTTTCGCCTCCATACGTCGATCTCGACAGATTTAATTAGGCTTATGGGCAGATAAGGTATTTTTCCAGGCGCCACCGGGACATTCCCCCGAAGTCCCCCACGCAATTATCCCCTACGCCATGGAGATGGCTCCGGGTATTTATGCCATAGCTTTTCCCAATTGAAGCAGATCCAGATTATCTTCGCGAGGCATCAAGCTGATCTGGTCTCTCTTGTGCACCTAGGAACTCTGCCGAGAAACCCCCTATTGTCCAGAAGAGGACAATATCCCTTGAGTGCCAAGGTTTGTGCTCTTCGTACGCCAAGTCAACAAGGCCCCCCTGTTGTTCAGAAAGAGAACAACGTTAAAACAGCCATTGTTCTTTGAGCCTGTTGACAAAAAACAGTTCTCACCCTCCCCCCCCTGTTGTTCAGAAAGAGAACAACGTTAGAATAGCCATTGTTCTTCAAGCCCGTTTGTCAAGAAACGGTTATCGTTCCCAAGACATCACGTCAGGATAATTTAATTCCCCCCTTTTTAACGTTCTTCAAGAGAACGCTTGGTTCATCTAGAACATCTCCGATTTGCTGTCACAAAGATAGCTCGTACTTCCGAGCCCCACTTCGCTCTCACCTTTTGAAGACAGTCCTTCCCTCTCGTTAAGGACAACCCCCCGAAGAACCCTTATGCTGGAAATCGCCAGTGGACCGAAAATTCCTTCGCATCGTCTTTCTTTGCACAACAACTTTGTAATTACGTAAGCTGAGCATTACCTTTAATCATTTAACCTTTTGTCAACGCAACCCTGTGTTTTAAATGGTTTAGCGAACCATTCCCCCCTTTTAATTTTTATTTGTTTACCTTTTTAAATCTCTCCAAATCTTAATCCTCGGATTAGTCAGATATTCCCTTGACCCTTTTCATTCTCCGTTTATGTAAACATTTTTTTTGTGTGTTGTTGATAGTTTAATTAATAAAACTCTATTTTATTAATGGTAGCCATATTATTTATCTTTGTGCTCTGTTCCACTTCTTAAGCATATTGAAGATAAATAAGCCTCTTCAGCCCCCATCCCCTTTGGATTAACCTCGGTCAATCAGATTACCATGCACTCGAAATATTAGAATAATTCCCTAAACGAATAGTTATATATGGTATATCGTCGAGAGCCCCCCCCTCCCCTTTTGGACTAACCTCGGTCAATCAGATTACCACGCACTCGAAATATTAGAATAATTCCCTCAAAAAATAGTTATATATGGTATATCGTCAAGAGCCTATTCTACGATATATATCAATAATACTTATTTAATATTCAAAACACTCTCAGTTAGCATGTATAGATATAATTACTGTTTTTCTCAGTCAAACTTCTAAGTGAGATCGCTTAATATCTTTAATTTGCATGTTATTAATTCAGAACTTATGCTTGTGATGCAGCAAGCATTAACTAAATGACAGACACTAATAACAGCAGTTTCATTTGAAGCTGTTGCTAAAGAAATAATAATAACTTGATCCATAATTTTTAGGGTTAGTAAATAGCCAGCCCAATAGTGAACAACTGTAGTAGTACGATTATTATAATCAACATGAATATAATGTTAGACGGGCCGAAAGATAATCAGAATATTTATTTGAATTCCGAAGGATTAATTTTCTCCTCACAAGCTTATGTTAAGTTAGATATCATTGGATAACCTTTAACTATATAAGTATTTATCCCAATTTTAATATTAACTCCAGATTATTTATACTTGATGGTCTAATGACAAAATTCATTTTGAATGAAATAGTGTGTCGTTTATTTATTTTTCTCTTTCTCTTCCGTTTTATTCCTCTCTCTCTCTCATATATATATATATATATATATATATATATATATATATATATATATATATATATATATATATATATATTTATATATAAATATATATATATATATATATATATATATATATATATATATATATATATATATATATATATATATATATATATATATGTGTGTGTGTGTGTGTGTGTGGAAAACTCATAAAGTATCGCGTGAGTAAGCAATAAATGCAACACAGCTCACAAGGAAATTTAATACGAGGATTCCAAGTACTTTCGAACTTCATTTCAATTTCTTTTTCAAAAATTGTAATATATATATAATAATGATACAGAGGAGAGGGAACGCCCACAAAAAAAGCTCAAAAACAATCAAAAAAATGAATTAATATGAAATGGAAACGTTATGAGGAGCGAAGATAAATACAAACCAAGACCATTAAATCAGGTAAATTTGAAAGACTTAAGGTTGACAAGAGGATTAAAATACCGCCTAGGCAATTAGGGAGGGAGAAATTCTGATCGAGAGATTAACATCAGAGGTCAGGATTGAAAAACAAAGGTAAAATAAATACAAATGTTCTAAAAACTTGACTCAAACGAAAATAAATACACAGCCATAAACATAAGGCTACATAGATGTCTTCTCCCTCCAACTCCACCACCACATGGACCAAAACCTCCCACTCCGACAGTCATCCATTTTAGTTTCAGCGGCAGTTGGGGAGTTCAAGGATAAAGCTAGAATTTCTACAATCCGAAAGGACAACACCATTGAGAGAATCGAAAACCTGTACAAGAAATATCAAGCGCTGAAAAAAGGCCGAAAAAGACGATCGGATTCACAGATCTTCAAGGAAAAGCAGTTTTTCGAGCAGATAAAGGACCGGTTTGATGTAACTTACCATAAAGTAATGCAAATTATAAAAATTAAGAAAGATCAAGAGTTCTTGAAAGCTTAAAGAGAACCTAGAAGGAGGGGCCACACGGTTTATGTTGATAAATCCTTAGCCGCTCAAGAAAAGCGTGTTAAAGCAAGGTCAGCCAAGGAGTTACAGGGGAAGAAACACGCAGAAATGAAAGCGTCGACATCCTTAGTCATGGCAGTTCTTGAGTTGTCCAGCAGTAGCAGTGAAGACAATTTCACTAGTGAGAAGCCCACTCTTGAAAAATCCTAAGGAGCCTGTGGAGGGGCTAGCTTACCAAAACAAACACGAAGAGCAAGAAAATATGCCGTCACACCTGACGTTGCAGCAGCCTTTGATAGAACTAGACTGACTGAGGGAAAAGAAACTATGGGTGCTACTGTGCTGGCCAAAACCTTCAGAGAAGATGCATTGCAACTCAACATCAATTGGTCTACAATCAAAAGTAAGTGCCAGTTTCACCGACAAAAGATTTCTATGCAGCTTAAGGGCCCCTTCTCTGCAGGTGTGCATCTTGTAATCTATTAGGACGGAAATTTGATGCCAGATCTGATGAAAACAAGTGGACAGTCATTTTTACAGGAAATGTAGTGAGCCAACTACTATAAGTAGCCAAAGTTCTAAGATGTAATGGCTTAGAGTAGGCGAAGGCTCTTTTCTCAAGGCTTAATTAATGGGGACTGACCGATTCTGTCGGAGGGATGTCGTTCGACACAACTACCTCCAACACTGGCCCAAAAACAGGTGCCTGCGTACTCATGGAGCAACAAATTGAGAGAGACCTTCTCCATTTGGCTTTCCGTCACCACATACACGAAAGAATTGCCGGAGCAGCTTTTCACTCTAAATTGGGGACCAGAGAGGGACCCGAAGTCAGACTATTCAAAAGATTCAAAGGATATTGGCCGCGAATCGATTTCAGTTACTTCAGCATAGGCCTATATGAGGAACAAGTTGCTGTGGTAATTAACATCTTGCACATGATATTCTGAATTAGGCATTGAATCTGTTGAGGAAAAGAAAGGATTTGCGTGAGGAGAACCGGGAAATCATTAAGCTCTCAATAATTTTCATCGGAAGTGTTCCACCATGCGGGATTCACTTCCTGGTCCCAGGTTAGATGCATCATGCTCGGTGGATGTCTAAGGTGATATATACCTTGAAAGTTTGGTTGTTCCTCAGCAAGTTCCAGTTGACAAGAATGGAAAAGAAGGGCCTACGATCAATGTGCATCTTTGCAGTACGGATCTACCTGAAGCACTAGACAGAAGCTTCCCTTACCCTCCATGCACCAAAAAGGGATCTTCTACTCCTTAAAATAATTCCATTGACAGGAAGAGAAATCAAGTCTAACTTCCTGCAACTGAACCCAGATATCTGGACGGACAACCCGGACTACAAGCAAGCACAAGAAATCATCACGACACTCAACGTAAAGAATGATGAAGGTGAACATGGGGATTCATTGATTCAGGAGTACCGTTGGAAAATAATGAGAGACGAAGATCAAATGCAAGACCTGCTGCAGGTTGACAAGCACATTGACACCAATACCCTGACACAAAGAAGTATACCCTGATCGGGCAATAATGAGCAACTAATAATCCCTGAAATGGCAGGGGGATTCGCAGGCTCGGGAAATTTATGCAATAGAGAAGAATTTTGAGTTCGATGTGCAACCCCCTAATATTTTTTGAAAGAAAATAAATTTCACACTTGATGTTTTTACTCCAAGTGAGCTCGGAGCTACACTTTTGCTAAATTTACTTTTTCTTCCCATAGCTAAGGACCACCATAATATATATATATATATATATATATATATATATATATATATATATATATATATATATATATATATATATCTTAAATCCCGCAGGAAAATAAAAGGCGGATTCCAAGTACTTTCAAACTTGTTCGGTTCATTCTCAAGGAATAACTAAATATTTTACAAAGGTGGGGATATATATGAGAAACAACAAAGTAATGCCCAGCCCATGAACAACGAAAGAACATAAAATACAAAAATATTATCAAAGAAGGATATGAAGCATAAAACCAAATAGATAAAGTATACTTCCGGTAATTCCAACTGTGAAAAAAAATGTAGACATTTAGGCCCCCAAAATAAGTACATACACAAGTAATTGTGAATGCATAAAAATAAACGAGAGAAACATAACTAAATTAATAAATAGAAGGGCTAAGATCTAAAATGGACAATTTCGTTATAAATAAGCCTTTTAATAACAGGTGCCAGTTTAAAGAGACCGGGTGATATATTAACATTAGGCGAGGAATTAATGAATGACCATTCGACAATATTTCTTTGAACAAAGTCATCAGCTTTGTCAATAAATTTAGACGAATTTCAATTGATATGGTGACTATTTTCAGATAAATTGAGAAAGAAAGCACTATTACTTTCACCCCTCCTAATATTGTATTTGTGTTGCGTCAAGCGTACACTTAATGATTTACCGGTTTGCCCGAAGTACTGCTTAGGGCAAACTGAACAATCAACAGAATAAACCCTCCCTATACTATTGTTATTATTATGAATCAACCTTTTGTACATGGTAGACAGATATTTGAATATGACAGATATATTTAACTTATTCAAGAGAAGAGGAAGCAAGAAAAAGGACTCAGAAAACGGCCTCGAAAGGAGCTCTTCTCACAGTTACGAGAAGATAAAGCATAAGCCAGACTTTCTAAGACAAACAAAAAAATTGATCTTTCAAACAGATATTTTAATTGTTATCACTGCTTTCAAAGAGAATGGAAAATTTACTTTTATCCATTCTAACTCAGCCTGGAAAAATCGAGAATTATTTGCAATTGCGCATTAAAATAGTTGTTTGAAAGACCATTTTTTTGTGTCATAGAAAGGCTGGCTTATGCTTTATCTTCTCATTAGCCTCTGACCTGAAAATTTCTACTGTTAATCCCTTCCACAATGTCTTTAAAGCCTTTATTTTTTGTTAAGTCAATTTTCTTTTAGGTCATTTGGCCTGGCATAAGCGGCATGCCTAATTTTGGTTTAGAATTTTTGTTTACAAATTATAACCAAGATTAACTTAATTCAAGTGTTTCATCACTCCACGTATTGTTCCTGTCGCTAAAAAGGCGGTGCTTTTTGTTTTTCTTGTATATCTTAGGAATGAGCTGAAGGAAAGTTCGAACGTATCGGAATCCATCACTTTTTCTCTTTTCTGTGAGTCAAAATTGCATTTGTTTCTCCCATCACGCGCCTCCTTCTAAAGTTATCTGATTGATATATTTATATAACATTGTTTATGCTACTCTTACTTCATATTTCATTTCATTTCGAAATACTTGTTATTGTAACATAAAATTTGCTGTACCAAAATCTCATTTCATTAAGACCATTGTAATAATTATTTATTTCAACTATGGATTTATATAATTTAACCCTTTCAGTTACTTGTCCAATACATTGTACAAAAAATTTCAGCTTTGATTACAATTGGAATATAAAATATATTCGAGTTAAGTCACATTGGCCCATTCATTGGACAACACTTGAACGCATTTTACACAAAAGCATGTGATTCAGATTCAGTGTTTGCTTAGAATTCAAACAAGATGGCAGCGTCCTCTCGCAAATCCAACAAGTGTAAGTATATTGTAAATTCTTTACCTAATATAAGATAAATTGTTATTTATTCTTGTCAAATATTTAGTTCACTGCATATTATAGCATTTACAATGTTTATAGTAAAATATAATTAAATTGTAATTTATCAGATAGAACTTTTTGTTGGTAGTCCTATAAATTGGACAACGTGACTATGAAACTTTAGTTTTTCAATTTTGTCCAATAAAGAGGACAATGTGACTCAGCTGTAACTTTTATACATTATTCGGCTATAGGATCTAAAAATGATTATGATCCCAAAGAAAGTTACTATTTGCTAATCTATATTTATTTTGCATGGTTATGTACTTTCTTTGAATCTTGTAAATAGTGAGTCCGGCATTGACCTTTATTTTTGTTACCTATCGTTTTTTTTATTTGTTTAAAAGTAAATTTTGATTTATATTTATATTATATATACTATTTTTTTTTTTCAGCTTCCAAGAATATGAATTATGAAGAAACTATAAATGTTTTAGCTGAATTTGCTAAAGATCCTAAATATATTCCAAATGAAGTTCCCCCCTCCCCCTAAATGAGTCAGGAGATGATTATAATAATAATAATGGCGATCCAAAAGATGAAAGCAATGATAATGAGCAGATACAGATTGAGCAGTCATAAAAAAATAAAACTGATGAAAGGTAAACCAAATTGGGATAAAACGAGTTTGGAGTTTCCTTATCTTACATGGAATTTTTCCAGTGAAGTGGCTGAAAGTGAATCAAGCTTAGGGCTTCTTAAAGCGTAGAATTTGTTCAAAGAGTACACTCCTGATTCGCTAATGTAATTCATGGCTGAAGAGAACAAGTCAATATGGTGTGCATAATACAGGGGAAAGTTTGAGAACAAATGTAAATGAAATTGAAGTGCTAAGTGAAATACACATGAAAATGTGGACATTAGAGTTTTCTAGGCCTAGACTGTATTGGTCTACAAAATCAGGTACTATAATTTCAGTAATTGCTGATGCAATGTCTGTAAATAGATTTTTCAAACTGCATCCCCACCTACATCTAGTTGATATCGCAAAGAAACCTAATAATAATGATAGGTTGTGGAAAATTAAAGCCTTACTCTAGTCCATCCCAAAATGATGCAGAAAAGTCATTAGAGATGAGATTTATTGTATTGAACAAATGATAATTCCTTATTTCTGCGCAGGTTATACTATCGAGGGGAAACCTTTTGGCTAGGAAGTATCTTCAAAGGGACCCTCTTTGTGAGGGTCTCCATGATCCGACGTGGTCTAGGTGGAGTTGTTTGGTCCTACTCCTACTTCTTTTAGGCTGTACGCTTCTATTCCAAAATGAATTTGGTAGTTATGTATAATTTCTACGTGATGTATATACAGGTAGGGACGGTATTTGTACCCCTGATGTCTGTCTCAAGAAAAAGAAAAATGTTTTATTTTTTTAGATATATTCGTCAAATTTGGTCAGGTTTACTTCGTGACATATTCTGTCTATCAATTTTGATGAAACCACTTGTGGCCTCGATGAAAGCCTCCATGCCACCTCGAACGCGGTCAAAGACGTTCATTACTATCTTCCATTTTTGTCCCCTGCAGGCCCCGGTAATCCTGGTCTTCAGCTCGTCCTTCGTGTTGCAGCTGTCTTTCTTAGTCGCTCGTGGCACCGAGTCTCACACAAAGACTTCGAGGGGTTGCAGTCATTCAAATTGAGAGGCCAAATGTCAGGTGCTCTGTGATCGAAAAAATTCTCCGACAGTCAGACTTGGGTCTTTTGGCCGATATGACAAGACGCAAAGTCTTGCTGACACACATAAGGCCTCTCTGCAGCTACTCGGTTGATCCACTGCTTCACTACCTAGCTCAGAACGCGGATGTAGCCGTCGATGTTTAGCCTGAGGCCCTTTATGTTCTTAAATGGAACTTTTACTCAGATCAAAAAATGAAAAGCAAAATAGTATATTTCTAATTTGGCAAATGTTCGTTAAAATAGGAAACAATCTGTTTAAAATATTTATATACCAAATGTAAAATAAAAAAATATAAGTTATAGTCTTTGTGTTAAAAAATCCCATAAAAGTTATAATAGAAAAGGGCTGAAAGATTTTATGGAAATAATTATAAAGGTATATTTAAAGCAATATTTGTAGTTTTCATCATTTGTGTAACTCATTTATGTATATATAGGATAGTTTAAGTTCGTAGTTAGAAAAATATATCTTCTGATAACTTTGCCGAATAAATCTTAAAGAATAACAAGAAACATTTTTGTATCCATGACCACTAAGGAAACCTGTCTCTCCGCTACCCAGCCTATTTGGAATTAACTCGGAGTCATTTTCTTCAACCTTCCTTTCATCCAACGATAAATTCACAATAATCATTAAATATAAATATTTAGGTTAAAGTAATAAATTTAATCTCATACCGGTCTTGAAATAAAGTAAAAATTAAAATTTTAGCAACAAACTGCCTATTTAATTTAATGACTTGTGTAATTCGAAGTAACTTTATTTCTTAAATGAAAAACCCACTATAAATTAGTCTCAAACTCCTTCCACAATGATAGGTAGGTGGTGTGATGGAGGAAGGGGGGGGACACACTAACCTCAAAGAAATGCTGCAATTGCAGGCAAAGATTGTTTTCTAAAGGTGGCTTCCCGTTCCGGCCACAATTATCTGGGCTTAGGATGCTTTTGTAACCTATTCTTGAAGTTGGCCCGTGCTTTTTCTAACCCACCCCACATGCAGACCAAACATTTGATTACAGTTTGGTAGTTGAAGAAAATGGAAATCATAACCACAACAATCAAGGGACACCTGTAATAATTGACAGGAAAATCAAAGTTGTAATATTATAAATGCCATAACCAAATGGTGTGTCATCTGCATATGAAGGAATTGGCGCCTTTGTTCATTTTGTAAACAGCTCCAGTGCAAGTTTTACATTTTCAGAGTGAGAGTAATTCCGTATGTCACATTGTAGACGCACTTTCTTTATCTTACCCCAGTGTAAATAAATAATAAACCTCTTTCAATGAAAATCTATATGTTTAGTGATGCCATTTAAAAAGAAAATATTTGAAGTATCTGACTCAATTTCCTGTTAAATCTTCTCTTTTTATTTCAAACTATACATAACTTATGTAAACTAACGTACGAGTATTTAGGTAATGAACTTTATGGATTTGTACTGACTGGCCATCTTCAAACATATTTGCATCGTAACCATGAAAAGGAGTCATGAATCTAGACACATATATAATTCGAACATTCTGCTTGCTATATTACTGGCCGAGTTTGATTAAAACTATTTGAATACTTTGATAATGATAATGATAAAGAAGAATACAAGATAAAGCTAATGTAACAGCAGAAGTGCCATTCCTTTATTGTGTATCATCAATGTGATTTATTTTCAATTTTATACGTGGCTAAATTAGCTAAATAAGGAAATAGCCAAATATGTAAAGGAAAGGTGCTTGAATACTATGAAGTTTGCTTCACTTCAGAGAGACAATTTCGCTACATGAAACCTCCTAGAGCAAACTTTCTCTTTCGTAATTACTGTACTACCTCGCTCTCTCTTTTCCTCTCCCGCTCTCAAGTGATACAAGATTGTAATAATACTATTTGATGTTTTGTGTCTGATTAATTAAAATTGGGCATCAGCACAACAATTTTAAGTTCAAAGAAATAATTTAAAAGGGATACTTTATACTGAAGCGATTGAAATTCAACTTTATACAAAGCTCTAGGCAACTTTACACTAAAGCTGAGGAATACCCATGGCATCAAATATATAGAAGAGGATCATGAATATTAAATGGTGTCCTCAGATAATATATATTTTCAATAATATCTCATCTTTTAACAAATTTAATATTTTTGATAACTCTATATGTATTTGTGGTGTCTAAAAATATTTGTGACAAACTCAATTTAATCGAAGTGGACAATTATTTTCTTTTCTTTCATCAAATCGATATAAAAGAGGTATTAGAATGATAATGGGTGCATTGATTCCAGTGCCAATTGATATAAATTCTTGTCACAGGTGTTGAATTATACATATTTTCTGCAAAGGTGGCTAGAAGATAAAAACGAGGTGTGGTAAGGTTAAATACCCAAAGAAATGCATCATAACATACAAGTTTCTTAAGAAACAAGAAGAAAACAAAGATTAATATGATGTTTTTAATAATTTATTTATAAGTCGATTGTATATAAGTATATTGATGAGTCACGTACATAAAATACTGCGAAATAAGTTGAATAAATTATTCAACTAAAGGAAACTATTAGAAAAGAATATTTTATTCATAACTTCAAAGTATGAAACTCCTAGAACAAATACAATCATCCTAGACCTCGAGATAGCGTCGATGGCCTGATTATTAATATATAAATATGTGCAAATATAAAAACAACATAGGAATATGTTGCAGCTGAGGTCGGAAGAATGGTTGAAAATCTGGCCAACTCCAGATAAGCTTTATTTCAAACATAAATGCTTGGGGGAATTTGTATGTGATTATTATTGTTTGAGAAAAGTAGGATGGAATTATAATTAAAGTTTGATTTCTTACTCAATTATTTTTATTAGTCTATTGACTAACTTATCCAAGCTTCTTTACTTCCCCTGTGCATGTCTAATTTCCAATTGTAGCCAAGAAGGGGGTTGAGTTTAGGAGAGGAGCTCTCTCTCCAGGTTTGGTCTTCTAATCATAAAATATATTACTTCAGCTGTGTAACTAATCCCAATTTTCCACTTCTCATTTATCACTTTCCTTATTACTTTAGAGCTTCTATTCGGTTGCTATTTGAACTTGAATGCTAGAGTCCGAATCAGGGGATAGGGAGCAATGCATATGAATACTTCGTGAGAGTCCTTAACCATCCCGTCAGCTGGTACACATGTGTAAAACCCATTGTGGTTGTATACATCAACCTGAGCTATACTGCGATTTTAAAGTATTTATAGTACCATCCGAGTATTTAATAGGGCTTCTACAGTTTTTTATATCATAAATTTCCTCTTGGATTTCTCTAAAGACTGTAATTCTAAATGATTTTCCGTTGTTTTTTAGTATTCGTGAGACAAGCGTGTTGAAGCCTTTTGGGTATTTATATGAAGAGGGATGAAGTTGGAGCAGGCGCCAATTTCAAGAACTGTACTTCCCCAAGGTTGCACTGTTCTCCTGCTACTTTAAACCCCTGTTGTTTTTTTTCAGATTTTATGTAGTTATTTATAATCGCAACGTTGGCTTAATTCCCTTACAAAACAGAAGCGAGTTTGTAGCAGCTTTTTATATGTTTCACCGGGTAGGTTAATTTGGACCATCGTTCAATAAGATTCCATATGAAATATATTTGTACCACGAGAAACAAGTTATTAATTCTTTTGAATGTTATCTGTTTATTTGGATTTCCTATCATCGCAAATTCATATTTTGAGGGATAAGCTTTCAGCATTTTTTAATTGTAAATTCATGTGGGAGAGAGCGCTCAAAAGATGAAAAGATTTCTTCAAATGTTTGGCATTTCCGACTAAGTTACTAACTTTCAGAACCCTTCTTTACCTAACTTTCCCTACCATTTGTTACCTAACTTTCCTTACCACTCATGATTTAACTTTCCTTCCCCCTTCTTCCATACCTGATTACTTAAAACTTTCAACGTTTAATCACCTCACCCTTTTTCGGCTGTCCATATTTCTTCTTAATTTGTTCATGTTTTAACTAGACCGTGAAATCTTCGTTACTTATAGCCTCGAATTTCGTGGTTCGGTTTGTTTAGGGGACAAAGGATCTTTACTCGAATCTTTGAGTGAATGGCACAAAAAATACTCGGGATAGATAACAAAAACGATTCAGTATTCAGATATTACAATTTTTTGGCGATATTCTTTTTTGTCTCTTTTTATATATTTTGGTATGAGTTCACTAAGGAATAATAGAGGGTTTAGCGAATGGATACTTTTAAATGTTTTCCACTGTTCGGGTGTGGAATTAGGGGGGAGGGACGTATAAAAGACTTTTAGCTATTGATTTGGCAAGAACCCGTAACTGATTTCAGGTTGAGTTTCTTTTTAGTCCAACCTGTCTTAATGGTAACGTCCGCGTTTCTTAAGCAAGAGGTCATTTATATTTACCTTATATTTATGTTTATCAATATAAGAATTAGGAATGTCTTAATCTGATTATCTTAGTTCTTTTTATAGTAAAGGTTATGATTCCGTAGTCCTACAGAAAATTAGTATCTTAAAGTTGGATGTGATCTTCATATTGTACGACCTTTAGATTATTATTTTTTGCTAGCAGAAATTCCCCTCGTTGACTAGGTACCCCCAAAAGCCGAGAACCTGTCGTTACCCTAGTAAAATGTGTATTCGGAAATAAATTAAGACAGATGTGATTTTTTTCTTTTTTATTCTTCACAGACAATATTCTCTTTCTATGTACTAAACTTAATCTTGTTCAGCAACAATACAGAACTTCTTAGTACACAATATTCTTAGTTTTTCCTTGTGGAGCATTTGCAAACAGATTACTTTTGTTTCCAACTCTTGAACAATTAATCTAGAATTGACCATAAAAAACAAAGTTCCTCAAATGGTAACTATGTCACTATTAGAATCATAGCTTACCATTTTTTTTCAATTCACATTGCAAAGAACATTATATCTTTTTCCACTTCCTGTAAAAATGGTTGCCTATATGACATGTGCCTCTATGGCATGTTAAAAACAGATTCAGGAGAGGTGCGTACTCTCCGTATCATATAATATACTTAAAATAAATAAAGGTTTCACCGCGCGGATGCGCAGGTGTTTACTTACGTTCACGCGTGACTGACCGTGAGTTATGAACGAACAACATTGTGGCCAGAGAATAAGATTGAGCGTCTTATCTTCTATATTAGATTTTATTCTAATCTTCTTCTATTGCTCTATATTTTAAAAACGGGATTTAATTTGTTTTTTCTCGGTTTGGATGTCCTTTTTTAGGGGAAAGAGAGGGAGATTGGGGGGAGGAGAGAGGGGAGATGAAGGATGAGAGTCGGGGAGAAGGGAAATGGAGAGAAGGTGAATGGGAGAGAGGGTGAGGGGGAGGGGGAAAGAATTTTTTCTTTTGGTTTGAGAGGGGTGAGGGAGGGGTGAGAGATAGGGGGATAAAAGTGGATGGAGGGGGAGAGGCGGAAGAAGGCAAAGTAGGGGTGGAATGGGGTGAGGAATGGGGGAGAGGGGGAGAAGGGGAAAGGGGGGGGGGGAGGGGGTTAAAGATTGGGCTAGAAGAGAGAAAGTGGAGGGAGGGTTCGAGATAGGGCAGGGAGAGGTGAAGGGGATAGAGTGGGGGAGAGAGAGAGGGGGAAAGATAAAGTGGGGGCTGGAGTAGGAGGAAAGAACGGGAGAGAGGGGCTGCAGGTTAGGACGGGATTTTTTTATTCCTATAAATGGACAGACATACACACCCAGACAGACAGACTTTATTTTTATTCCATAGATTATAATTTGATTGAATCGTTTAGCGTAAATTAATGTATTTAAATTAATTTTATATAAAAAACAAAACGTGGGTGAATTTTAGTGGAAATAATAACAGTAGTGAAGTTCATTAGATTAACGCACCACGGTTGATATTTCCTAAATGCGGATGGCCACAAATCGTACAGTTTAAAAATGTTTTATTAAATTAAAAAGTACCTAGAAATTAAATAATATAACTCACAATAACTGATATTTAAAGGTTTCTCAAAGGATTGAGTTTCCATAAATTTTAGACTTATTATAATGAGGTTAGAATGGTGTCCAAATAGTTTGAATAAGCAGATAGTTATCGCTAAGAGTAGTGCATTTATTATGTGTATAATTTATTTGTGAATAATAGGGATTCAACCAAATAAATTACTAAAAAATATTAGATGGCTATAATTTACCCCCAAAATTTATTCCCCAAAGTCATATATAAATAGTTTGTTATGCATCATTTTTAAGCTCACGGGATACCTAGAGTCCAGTAGGTTTATGGTAAATGAGTTTCTTTGAAATATTTACACTCATGGCATCTCATTTTGATAAAATTAAACAGACAAAGATTTGCGAGAAGCTTAAAGCTTAAAGCCTTAGCTGTTGTTGTTTAGTAGACACAAGAATAAGGTTATAATTAAGTTCTAGTTTACGGCTGAACTTCAAAGTTATAGGTCAGGCAATCGAATTTTTTTAGTTATATATTAAATGCGGGGAATGCAGTAAATAACGAAGGCGCAGATTTGTTATTATTATTACTTTTCAGCAACCGAATGAATCCTTTTATCGATTCCTATAAATGCATGGCTGTTGCCATAATAATTGCTAATGATAGACCTCGAATATATAATGCCCGCAAAACCTTTCATTACAATTATTTTCGTGTTTTTAAGGCGCGTAATTGTAAACAGTAGCAGTTTTTAAGGTTTAGCTTTAATAGTCATAAACTCATTGAAAGATGAGCTGAAAGCATAAGACCTTAAATTTATCTCCAAACTATTTCTTGAATTAGGTAATGAATTAAGAAATAGATCTACTATCAATGAAAGGCAAAGTTTTCTCTGATAAAGGAGGTAAAGTTTTGTGGAAGTTTGATTACGCGAGTTCGTGTTAACTTTGCACAAATAACCTTTTCCACATCTTTGCACCCAATATTAATGCGTGCTTAGTCTGATTGGGGAGATCCTTTGTGGTAGTATCCCCCATAAGGGGAAACTACGCTTTTTACTCACGCTTCTTTAATCACTTCACAACATAACGCAATCCTCATTGCGCCCAGACCTCTTTGATAGTATGGTATAGTGAAACAAGGCAGGAAGGCCTCTTAGGGGGCGCGAAGAAGGGGGTCCCTTAAGGACACGAGCCGGAGACCTTCGAGAGACGCCTATTAGAGTAGGCCCATTAAGGTGTTGCGGAGTGCGGTTATAAGCAGGTATTTAAGGCACTAATAGGTACACTCACAGTAGGGTTCAGACTCTTATATTCTATTACCTTTTTACAGAGTAGGAAAGGAGGGATTATCCCCCCCATTACCAACACCAAAAATAGAATTCATCAGAAGGCTTCCCATGAGACTCAAGCCCAATGGAGGAAAAGGACATCACAAGAAGTAGCCCAACAGATATTTATTGACCTGCAAATCTCACTAATTAAGTGCCTTGATGTCCCGGCAGGATTCATCGTGATCTGCCCTGAAAACAAGGATGTCAAGAAACTCCTATCATCTGCGGGTAGCATCAGACTCAAAAAACTTAACCTTAAGTAAAAAAAAACCCACAAATCACCGCCAATAGATCAGTCGTTTGCAGGAAGATTGAACCATGGGTAGGCATGAACACTCCTAAGGATATTAAGGAGGAGTTGGAAGCAAATCAACCGTGATTGAAAATTCATGATATTTTTTAAAAAGTGATCATACTCACGTGTTTAAGATCGTCTGCAAAAACACCGAAATGGCTACCCAAATCATGGATAAAGGACTTCTTGCATTCTACACTAGGATCCCGCAAACCAACATCCAGCGAGACGCATTCATCAACATCCAAATATTTTTTCGTTGTTACGAAATGGAAGACCACATAGCTGCGGAATGTCCTAAAAAAGACCTCAAGATATGTTCAGAGTGCGGGAGAGAGGGTCACACCCACCGATCATGACAAAGTACGACCAAACAGTGCATAAACTGTAAAGGACCACATCGAACAATGGCAATGTCATGCCCGAAAAGGAAAGAAATAATTTAAAGAAAGGAGAATGAAGAAGAAAGATTGAAAGGGCAGAAGAACATGACATACGCCTGGGCGACAAAACATACAGTAAACAACCAAAAGACAGAAACACAACTCAACATAGACGGAACATTGAATGTCAAGAGACTGACCTATATCTTGCACTCACATATATTGAACATTGCCACCCCGGAAGCTACGCAAATACTCTAAACGGAATGCTCAAGGACAACAGTTTAGACCCATTAATTCTCCCAAGGATGTGGACTCGTCAGCAATATTTAAGGTGAAGATTAGTGACAAGACAACAAAAGCACTAGTTGAAGAAGCAAAACCGCAAACGAAAACAATAAGGACTCAAATACTGAGGAAACTGAATCGGATAGCAGCACGGAAGAATCTGCTCAGGAGGTTAGAGTCACCAGAAGGAAAGCCCCAAAGAAAAGAAGATCCAGATCCAGATCCAGCTCACATAAGAGAGCAGCAGTCCAACAACCCTTCGACATCACTATCGCAGAAAGGAAATGAATGAATCATGTGTAGACGGGAACAGAACGAGGGAAAGAAGAAGAATCGTTAAAAAATACCTAAAGAGACAAACGGAAACCCAAAAATAAATATCAAAATGGACAAACGTAAATTGGAAATACTTCAAATTAATACTAACGGTTGGATAGGTAAAAAAACGCATATATGGAAATATCTTTAGAGAGCTAGACCCAGATGTTATTTTAATATCTGACCACGGATTAGACCTAGAAATAGAAAAATAAAAATATGGAATTACAACGTTGTAGCAACAAATCCTTCAAGACAAAGACACGACGAAGTAGCATTGCGATCAAAAAGGAACTAGACTAAAAGACTCACCAAGAACTAACCGAATCTATGCAGCAGTAGAGATACAATTATAACTAACCAGTCTTATAATAGCCACGGGGTATCGACCCCCAAGAAGAGCCAGAACACCAATTGCCAACTTTACTAAGCTTTTTAATAACAGGAACCCAGTCATATTTATGGGAGACTTGAACGCACACTGCGCGGAAAACGGATATAGAGCAAACAACAACGTGAGCAGGCATTTGAAAACAATGCTGGATAGATTTTCCCACATATATACATAACAGAACGACAAGTAAGCCAGATATCTGCTTCGCAAACTTTAACTTACCATTTAATTTTTATATTGAACCGGTTGACATACCGGTCAGCGACCACATAGCTACACTACTTACCATTAACCAGAATCTCATATGAAAGCCAGGTCAGAAATCGAAAGCCTACCACCAGGCAGACTGGAAAAAGTACAAAGAAGTTTTACTATAGAAGAAATCGATGAGGGACTTAGAGAAATTTGGAGTCCGCTAATTTAAGCAGACGAAAAAGCAGTTCCAAAAAGAGCCTTTAAAACCATCTAAATCTTTAGACGTTCACAGGAAATGATAAATAAAAATACGGAAATAAGACTTATCTCTGAGCAAATTCAAAGGGAAGGACTTCGTAGAAACCTATACAACCAACTTAAAAGAGATAAAAGAGAATTAACGCAAATGATAAGCGATAAGCAACAAGAATATTGGAACGACCAGGTCAGGAAGTTAGATGTCGAAGAATCCCCAAAGAAATTTTGGAAATGGGTAAATAGTATGAAGGAAAACCCAGCAAAGGAGAAGATCAAGATTAAATCTTCTCCTTCATCTTCATCTTCTTCTTCATCTTATTTGTCGTCTTCATCTTCTTCTTCATCTTCATCTTCATCTTCTTCTTCATCTTCATCTTCTTCTTATTCATCTTCTTCATCTTCTTCTTCTTCATCCTTTTCTTCATCTTCATCTTCTTCTTCATCTTATTCAGCTTCATCTTCTTCTTCTTTATCTTCTTCTTCATCTGACTGAAAGACGTGTTATCTCTGTGCTCCTGCTTAATTCACCTGTGCCCATAAATTTCGTTTTCTGAGTAACTTAATAATTCTAGATACTTCCTGCGCTCATATAATATTAGTCACTGTAATAAAAAGATTGGCCGTCTTATTCGCTGTGTTAATTTTATTTATCTTCATCCGTATTCTGGAAATCGACAATGCCCGTGATCAAGTTTGAATGTTCGAGTTGTGGGGCTTCCTTTAATAAGGAAATTTACGTTCCTTCTAACATCGAACAAAATAGAATTTGCCGTTTCTGTATTTTAAACGATGCATTGGAGCGTAAGTTTGCTAACGCTATTAGCGAAATTAAATTAGAACTAAATTCCGTCGCAAGGGACGTTATCTCGACCAACCGTAAAGTCGACGAATTAAATTCGAGTCTAAATTCTACCATTCATGATATGCGTGGGAGGGAAAATAGAAATCGCGACAACCGGCCTACTCGCATGAATCATCAGGCAATTGTTGACCAGCAACAAAGGTTTTTGAACTCGTTTGGACCCCAGGATTCACAATATAGACCCCAAGATTCGCAATTTAGGCCCGTTAGAAATGGGGCTAGACCATCGAGGGAACAGCATTTCAGATTACCATGTTCGAACCCCTTCGCACTGCTAACTCCTATCGAGGGGGAAGAAGAAACGGTATTAATTGGGGATTCTTTAATTAGAAACCAAGAGCCGGAATTCACAGCACGTAACCCGTCAAAACGAAAACGATTTTGCTTTCCTGGTGGCCGCATAGATAAAGTAGTTAGTGAAATTGAAAAATTGGACCAAACACGTGACGGGCGTACGATCTTCACGCTGGTAGGGGGGAATGATGTGCACAGATACGACAGCACCCCAGAGGGAATAGTAAACCACGCTGAGACTCTGATTCATACCGCGAAAGTTAAAGCAAATAACGTAGGAATAATTGGTATTTTACCCCGACTAAAATCCACGTTGCGCCTGCAGTCCCGTGCTATATATACAAACGAGTGCCTTAAGCGCTTGTGTCGCGACACTGGAGTTAGCTTCTTTAACGTTTGGGATACATTCCAAGACCAACTTTGACTTTATCAAACGGACGGAATCCATTTAAGCGATGTAGGGAACAGTTGGCTGGGTAGGATTTTAGACCAGTCAGTACGTAGCATGTTAAGTAGGAGAGTTGCGGGGCCACGTGATACCCATGCGCCGGACCGGTCCTCGCTTGATGGGGCAATGAGTATTGGGGAGCAGGGAAACGGAACCGATTCGCGTGTGATAGAGGAGTCCACCTAAAGTGAAAATTGAAATGTATATATTCAAATGTTTGTAGCTTAAAAAATAAACTTGCCGAAATAAAAGCCGTAATTCTAGAGAGAGACTACGATCTCGTATTCTTAAGTGAGACTTGGATAAATACACATTCGGGGATCAGTGTTTGCGAATTTGATATACCAGGTTATAAAATTCATTATACAAATAGACAAACTGATAGAGGAGGGGGCGTATTAGTGTATATAAAAGATGACTTAAACGCTATAACGATCGACTCGTCTACGGCAGATATGAGAAGTGAGGCCTTATTTATCCAATTATGTTGTAATGCAAAAAATAAAATTAATTTAGCCGTCATATATCGTCCACCATCTCAAATGGAAAGAGAAGATGCTGCACTCTTTGATATGCTTTAATCTTGGGTTAGAAAAGGGACCACATTAGTCTGCGGCGATTTTAACGATCCAAACGTTAATTATAGTAACCTAACGTCAGATAAAGCTGGTGAGAGACTACTAAACTTTATTCTGGAGAACTTTCTCGTACAAAAAGTGGAAACACCAACTCGTGATAATAATATCCTCGATTTAATCATGGCGACTGACGAGTCATTGGTAGAAAATGTTTGTGTAGGAGAGCATTTAGCCTCGAGTGACCATAATGCGATTAGATTCGAAGTAAACACGTGCGTAGAAGTAAAAATGAGCACTCAGCTCATCCTACGTTTTGGTAGCTGTAATTTTGATACTTTTCGCGAAAGGAATAAGGATGTAGACTGGGGAATGCGCTTCGAGAATAGGTCAGTAGGAGAAATGTACACTGAGCTTCGGCGTACACTCCTTAGTGTAAATTTCGACTTGGTAAAGTATGTGCGCCGTAAGAGCGGGAAGTCGATGAGAGCGCCGTGGGTTAGCCCACTAATGTTAAGCTTAATTAAGGACCAAAATATGAAATTTCAAATACATAAGAACAATAAGTCATTTATAAGTCGGAGAAATTACATAGATTCTCGAAGAGAAGTTAAACGGGCGGTTAGAGATGCGAAGCAGAAATATGAAATAAAACTCGCTAAGGATCGAAGAAGGAACCGAAACGGTTTTACGGCTACGTAAACAGTAGGAAACCCTTAAAAGGTTCAATAGGGCTGATTAAAGACAAAG
Source organism: Ceratothoa steindachneri (assembly GCA_963969495.1). NCBI lineage: Eukaryota > Metazoa > Arthropoda > Malacostraca > Isopoda > Cymothoidae > Ceratothoa > Ceratothoa steindachneri. The sequence continues at coordinate 25,036,691 of OZ018335.1, forward strand.
ATGGTCGTTTGACGGAATTTCCGGAGGAAATGTCTAAAATTTTAAATGAACATTTCACAAGCGTCTTTACTGTTGAAGATTCGTCCGAATTCGGATCGTTAGTTGAAGAAGTTCATAATAGTGATATTTGCATATCCGATATAACAGTTAATGAAGTGGAAATTCTTAAATATATTAACCTGATGAAAAAGTCGAGATCACCCGGGCCCGATGGCGTTTACCCCACTCATTTAAAGGAAGTTAAAAATGAGCTTCGAAGCCGTTGCGTGCAATTTTCAATCGCTCATTAGAAGATGGCGTAGTCCCTTTAGACTTCCAGCGTGCAAACGTTACACCAATATTTCAGAATGGGAATAGATACGAAGCAACGAATTTTCGTCCTATTAGTCTAACTTCGGTAGTTGGAAAGCTTTTAGAATCGGTTATTAGAGATAGAATATGAGCCACCTCGAGCTAAATAATCAGATTAAAGATTCCCAACATGGGTTTAGGCGGGCGAGATCGTGCTTGACAAATTTGCTGGAATTCATCCATAAAATGATTTGCGTTTACGACGAAAGCAAAGCTGTAGATGTAATCTATCTAGACTTTAAAAAGGCGTTTGACACCGTTCTGCACGAGAGATTATTAATGAAAGTTAAAGCAATCGGTGTGAACGGTAAGATATTAAATTGGATTAGAAATTAGCTGAAGGATCGTTTGCAGCGAGTAGTTATAAAGGTGAATGTTCTGATTGGGTCAACGTCAGTAGTGGAGTGCCACAAGGCTCGGTTCTTGGCCCATTATTGTTTCTAATATATATAAACGATTTGGATAATGGTGTATTTAGTACGATTTCTAAATTTGCTGACGACACGAAGCTGGGCAAACGTGCCTATGTAAGATCGGATGTAGAAAAATTGCAAAATGACCTAAACTTGATTTTCAGATGGGCGGATAAGTGGCAAATGCAGTTTAATTTAAGTAAATGCAAGGTGAGGCATTTGGGTTGCCATAATTTGAGGGTAGAGTATACTATGAAAGGCCAGGTCCTCGACGTGGTTAAATTAGAAAAAGACCTGGGAGTTTTAGTCTCGGATGACTTCAAAGTTACGAAACAATGCGCGGATGCATGTAAAAAAAGCAAATCGTGTGCTGGGTTATTTCGCGCGTAATTTCAAGTTCAAATCCAAAGATGTAATTTTACCGTTATATAAATCACTTGTGCGTTCACTGCTCGAATATGCAGTTCAATTTTGGGCTCCATACTTAAACAAAGATATCGCGCAATTTGAAAGAGTGCAGCGTAGGGCTACAAAATTAATTCCCGAGCTGAGAAACAGGCCGTACGAGGAAAAACTCAGGGCATTAGATTTGCCATCTCTCGAAGGCAGAAGATTATGTGGCCAGCTAATAGAAGTATTTAAAATATTGAAAGTATTTTTAAACGTTGATTATAGGAATTTGTTCGAGTTGGATCCTTGGGTAAACACTCGCCAACACGGATTAAAATTAGTGAACAAGCGATTTAACACTAGTATAGCCCAAAACTATTTTACGTTTAAAATTACTCAAATTTGGAATAGGCTGCCTACCCAAGTAGTCAGTAGTATAAATATAACGTAGTCTGAGCACAGTAAATAAAAACGTCTTTTGCAAAAGGAGTTTGGAGCGGAGGAACAACGAGTAAAAATGATGACTAAAAAGGATGCCAGCGATTTCTCTTGCATGTGTAGTTTAGATATCCATTTTCTTTTCCGCCTATCCTATAAATAGTCTTACTATCCTAAAATTAGATTTTAACCACTAGCAGTCCAAGGCTGCGGAAGTTGAGAAGAAAAACTTTCTATCACCCCCCTACCTCTAGGTTGAAGTAGTTAATATGCATGACAATGTACGCATGTAGATAAGTGTGTACAGTAGATTATATATTTAAAAAAATAAAAAATAAAATAAAATAAAAAAAAATAAAAAAAATAAAATAAAAATAAATATATAGCATGTTAGAGATACACTCGTAGTTAAGTGTGTATAGTAGTTATGGATTTAGTGTAGTGGACTAGCCTCGAGCGTCCCTTAGGTTCTTTGCTGGTCCTAGATTCTGTAGTTCTGTAGTTCTTCTTCTTCTTCTTCTTCTTATAAAGGAATTATTAGAAATAACTGATAAAAAAATTAAATATACTTATGTGACAACCAAACTAAAAGAAAAAAATCTTATTCAAACACCTTAAAAAAATCTCGTTCTTAAAATATAGGGTTATGGATGAGTAATCACCAAATGGAACCATTTTAAGCTGGAGGCTGGAGTTCCCCAGGGCGGATGCCTGAGTCCGTTATTATACGCTGTTTATACAGAAAACATCCCCCCTCCAATGATGGAGGGATGTATGAACATACAATTTGCAGATAATATCAATCAAGTTGTGGGTCTCCATACAGGCACGCTCAATTTCAAGCAAGAGCGACGGCAGAAGAAATTCGAAGAATTAACGAATAAGAATGCAGATGGAAAATCAGTACGAACAGAGACAAATTTAAAAATAGTTCCCATGTAAAGAAGAAAAGTAGCAGACACCAACGTGAACAATGTAAGATATGGATACAGTAACGCCTGTAAAGTACTAGGTTTGACAATAAGGAAATCCGGTTACACGAAACACGTAGCCAAGAGAATACAGAAAGGGAAGAGAGGACTAGTACTCCTGTATAAATTAAGAAATTTAAGTTAAGATAATAAAAAGAAGATTTACAAGGCAATTATCCAACCAACACTATCTATCCCGCAATCGCAATGTGTACATTGTCACGAACTAAATTGCTCGAAATACAAAGAGTCTAGAACAAAGTAATGTACCTAGTGACAAATACAAGAAGGGCAGAGAGGAGAAGGATAAAAGAACTACAAAGAGAAGCCAACATCGAGCTCTTAAACAGGATATTCATAAAGAGAGCAAAAGGAGTCATCAAGAGGACACATGAAGAAATTGGAGACGAACTTTCAAGGCAAATAGAACTAGGAATAGACTGGAAGCCTCACCGACTCTTCCCAAGCAGGGCGAGGATCGAAAATCAAGACGAAGAAGAAGAAGACATCTACACGTAGCAGGAATGATACATCAACGGATTTAACAACAGATAAAGAGATACAGCAACGCGACGAAAGAAAGGGTAACAAAAACCCTTGAGCAACAGCAAATATGAAAGCGAAAAGATAAAAGGGAAAAGATACATGCACGAATAGTCAGTTAGAATACAACATAACATGCGAGAAAAGCAAACAAATTCTATGTACTTAAAAACAAACACACACTAATAACGGTTTGAACGACAAATATAAGTACCAGGCAACAAAAATGGAAAGCACAGACACCTGGATCTCAGGTACTTCCTCTATAACTATAATCCCAACTTCTAACTTCCTTCCATTTCTCACTAACTCTTGGTTACTGTCTTTCTTAACGGACTCTACAAATATACGTGGGTGGGTGATACACATCGGGGTATTAGCACCGCGTATTAGATGTAGGGTCAAGACCACCTAGGTGATCTGTTTGATCTTCTACTAGTTTCTTGCTATACTATCGCTCCCTTTCTTCTTCCTCTTTCTGTCTTCTTCCTCTTTCTGTCTTCTTCCTCTTTTCCTTGTTACCCTAACACTGGTGCCGCAAGGCACAGGGAGTGGGGAAAGGGGGAATAAGAGGGGTCTGGGCTCTCTCGTCCCTTCTCCTCACTTCTGGCCCATTCAGTGGGCCAGAAGAGAGGAGATGGGGCAGCATAGCTCTGGACGTACTAGCCTTTTACACTCTCTCACACCTTTTCTTCTAATCTATTCTATTCTTATGAGAATCAGGTGGCAGAAGTATCTTAAATATCATTATTACAAATTTCTTCACTAATGAGAAGAACATGATCAAAGATCTTGTATAATACGATCACAATCTTTCTTCAGTTATTAGACCAGTACATTCACAGAGCGAAAATGTAGTGAAGCAATTTTACAGTTAATATTATATTTTTGTTATAGTTCTCTCAGGACACCATATATGGTAATTTAAATTATAAAGTTAACTTCAAGATGATATTTATGTATCGTTTCTACAATTTAAAGGTAACAATTGAAAATAATTTTCTAAATAAAACAAAATGTTGCCATCAGAGAGAGCAATTTTAAAACCCCTTTATTTTGTGAAGTTAAATAATCTCTTGCATACATTTGCGTGCTGTCACTTTTTTGTTCAATCATTTTAAGCATCAACATTTATAACTGTATATTTCAACTTAGAAAATCATCCCAAAATAATTGTAAAAGTGAGCAGCTAAAATAATAAAATAAAAATCAATTTCAATTTCTCATGGCATTGCTCAAACAGCAGAGAAAATTCACGAAGCCATCGAATTTGGAATCCTCACGATTGAGGAGAATTGACTCTCTGTATACCTCTAAAGTCTATAGATAAAATGAAAACAATTTTTTTATATTTTGATATGTTTATATTATAATAAATGAGTATTAACTTTATTTGTAAACTAAAATTACAAGGCTAAAATCGGAAGGAAATAATTTAAACACCAACGATATACCAACCTCTGTAGATATATGGATATACCTGGTATTAATGAGTTTATTTTGTATTCATCTTTCCTCTTTTGTCATTTCAGCTCCTGTTTTTAACCTATAGGCCGCTAATTAATTTGTGATTGGTTTAATTTCTTGTTTTGGGTATTATTTCTCATCACCATCTTGTCTATTTATTACAGTTTTGGGATGTTTTTCGTCATTCAATTATAATGGACTTTGTGAGGGAATCCCCACGTGGAAGATCTTTAGCAGAAAGGAAATCCCATGTGCAGCAGAAGGCCAAGCTAGGCCTAAAGTGGTAAGCCTACCCCCCTCCCTTCCACAAGCGGTAGCCTCGAATCGAGTCCCCCACGATTCACCTTTATGCGGGCTAAAATAGCTCTGCAAGAAGATTCGAGGCCCTTCAAGAGTAGAGCTGTTTCCCGCTAACCCCCAACTCCGTGCAGAGCCTGGGAATTAAATAACGCCCGACTCCCCGGAAGACACACAGAGTTGAGAAGTCTCGCCCAGAACCCAGAAGATTTCCCCATGGTTCCAAGTCAAGTGCTAGCAACAAAGCAAAGTGACAGCTGGACTATTTTGTGTATTTAGAATTAGCCCCAGCCAGGAGGTAATTCCACTGAACGATCGCTCCGAGTGATTTTCCCGACTTCTATCATCAACTTCTGTCGAAGCCCTCCTCATTTCGGGTAGCCGAAATACTCTCCCCTGGACCGGAAGTTAACCCCCTCCCCCTTGCTTTTGGTGAACCGTCATCACTCCAACCTCCCGCTTTGAAGTCCGAACGGCCTCACCTCAAGTGCAGAAGACATCTGTAAGCCGACCCCTCTCCCCCTTTTAGTAACCCAATTGAGTTAATCCCCCCCTCAAATTAAATAGTCTCCTCCGGGAATACCTTAAGTTCTAACTTCATAGCCTGATTTATAACTACAATTCCCTCTTTCATTCACTGATGTGATTTTGGCCGTTAATTCTCTGAGGTAATTTTACCCATCATTTCTCTCATTAGTTTTGTGTAAATAAAATTATATTTTTGTACATGTCTCTTTAAATAACCCTGAGCTTTGCCATTGTCCATAGTTTACCTGACCTCGTTGCACTCTCTCACGCTACTCAGCCCGTCTAAACTCGTGGGTTTCCGTACCTTTTGTCGGTTCACTTTCAGGCTATTGGTCCCTCCCTCATAGATATAATATGGTATTGATATAATGTAATGTCATACCACGACAGACTTGTAACAGAGTTCTAAAGTTCTTGGAATCTTCGTTTCGTTTTCTTCGTTGGCTTTGTTCCATACCAACTTTGAGGTATTAAAGTCAACATAAAAAATAAATAAACTATTAAATTATGGCATGTTCTCTCCCGTTATCTGTCTCTACTCCTGAATTTATATCTGTAGTTTTGCTTTTTAATACTTCTGCTCTCAGCCACCATAATTCTTTGTAAACATTCACAACACTGGATAACTATGTTATGATTGATTAAAATAATACCTAATTCACTGCAACGCAATCCACCACAAGTTTGTTCACTTCCATTATTTCCAAAAGTTTGTTGTTAATGGAGTATTTTTTTACAAGAATATTATGTTACGACTAAACTGTACATTGCAACTGGGAAAATCGTGATTTAAAATGTAAATATCAGCATTCTTTTTTTTAGCAAACGCTGACTTGCATACCACCTTTGCTCATAGGCTAGGCTCCACTGACTGAATAGCATCATATATGTGTTAACACATAATGTTTGCATCTATGAATGCGTATAAGTTCGGTATAAATATCTGGTGACCAAATTCAACTATTATTTGACGTAGCAGGAAATGGACTATATCGTGTTGCAAACCATTTTTGTTTTCGACCTTAATTTGCAATTAATTGTCAATTTTCTCATTAAATATTAATCTAAATTAAAAGAAGCACACTATTGCATTCTTTGTAAAATAACTGGTTATTTAGTATTTATCTGTTCTGCCATTTGGTTTCCTATAGCACACAACAAACAAACTTCCTCTTTTGGATATGTAGAAATATAAATGAATAAGCCGTACAAATTGATAGGGTTTGCTTAATTCAAGGCCATATTTAGTGGAGGATAAAACCTTTAAAGTAACAGAAATAATTGAGGATATTTTGATTATAATATAATATAACTTTCGATCTCTTTCAGAGGCTATTTATATCCAGAGGCCGTTTATATATTTTTAAACATTAGAGCCAACGGAGGGATGTACATATACCAGATGAATTGAGGGATGGATTCGTAAAATAGGTGAAGTTAGGGAAGGTAAAATTTGTGAAAGGAGCATAGTCTATGTTGTTCTCTTGAATTTGTTCCTACCCCCATTAAATAATGAGGTTCTCTTAAAGGACATCGTATGCCAACGCTATTCGGTAATACATATTTTCCGATGAGTTAGATAAATAATACATGTTGCACATATAATCCTAACCTATAAATGATGATGTTTCACTATTTCTAATCGTTTTCCTAATTGTCTATTATGTGTATTTACCCTCCCCACCCTTATTTATTTAAATTTGACGACCCTGCTTCTATGATGGTTTGCGACAACACAGTTTCCATAGGCTTTCTGTTGGCCCGCGATGAACACTCAGGAATCTGTCGCTTTACAATTTTTGATAATGTTTCGATTTCCGATCTCGAAACAAAGTCTCCGGGAGTCAAGTCGTTTCATTTCGGTGCCTATTTTCCCAATATTGCGCTAGGTCTCTCTATTCCTTACGTGTTATCGTATGTCTATTATGACTGACGCTATTTTATTTCGAAGTGAACCAATTTAAATAGGGGTTTGATTTGCTGAATAGTAGGATATGAAAGGCACAGACGTTGTTTACTTAGGGTTATTGGCGGCAAAAGACAAAAAGGATATTCATCGGTTTTTCGTTTATAAAGTTCCGCTCACCCAATTGAGAGTTATAAGAGAAGAAATATAAATTTCTCCCATAGGAATGAGAAGTTGAGCACCAATCTTGCGTAATCAAGTTTTTATATAAAAGAAGAATAAACAACTTTATATCAAAAAAGAAGCCAAATCTCAATCTCGCACAAAGTTGTGTAAAAAACAAATCATGCATTTGTGTGAGGGAGATATAAATTGAGATGAATAGATCGGGTATCACATCAAATCTATAATAAATGGATGCATTTATATTCTAATGAAAATTGTCTGGGTAAAAATACAAGGGCACATGGTATAGAAAATAAGTGTTACTTTGATGTTAAATTTTGTATTACCCCTCCCCCCACGTACAAGTGGGGTATGGGTAAAGCACCTCATGCAACTAGAATATGGAGTAGCACGCTTATTCAGTCCGGGCCATTGTCCCCTCTACTCTCAAAATTATCCTCGTTTTATTCCTTGAAGACGAATCAATTTTACCCCTTTCCTCATGAGCTGCTTCTCACTTATTTTTGCTGGCCGGCGGGTAATTTCGAAGGATATTCACCCACCAAAATTCGTCCACTCATCCCTTGTAAGGGGTGAAACGAAGGCGGCTTTCTTCCCCTTTTCACCCGGTTGCGGGGGTTAACATGCTAGCATTCCTTTCCCCTTGTCCCTCCCAATCTTTCTTTACATTTTTTCATATGATTTTCCGTCTAAGATGTGGTGTGGCTGGTTGCAGGAGACGATTGGCTTCGTGGAGAAATAGTCACTAAGGGTCGTAGCCCCTTAAAAATTAGCGATAATTGATGTCAAATGAAACTTAAATGTATACTAATTATCGATAATATTTCATTAATAATTTATTTTTAAATTAAAGCTAAATCAACGATCTTTATTTTGCTTTTGAAAGTGAAATTTACCCTACATTGAAAACATTTTATTTACACCAATCTAAAAGAGACTAAATAAAGAATTTAAATAAAAATAACTATTTCAAATGATAATTCTCTACAACCCCGTCTTAATACAGTATAAATTATCATTATTTATTTCGATGAGAAAAAGGATTTAATTATTCAAAAATATATATAAATGGTCAACAATTTTTTTAAATACATGAATATCCATAAATCTCTTCTAAATAAAAGATGTATGAACACAAATGTGCAGGATTAAAATAACAGAGCTAAGTGTAAGAAGTCGGTCAATGCTAGATTAAATGAACTCAAATTCGAAATGCTTGAGCACGTCGTGGCTTCCATAAGAGATGGTAGTGCATCTGTCATGGTCAATTTTAACTGAGAAATACTTCCAGATCACCAGCAGTGTTTGAGTCAAGACATTCATCTTGCTCTATTGGACTTTAGAAAAAAAATCTTATGGGAGAAAAAAGAAGAAGATAAAATTGATCAACAGAATTTTGATTGTAATGCCTATTAAGACAGCGGAGAAGGCCACTTTTAGTTATTTGCAGATATAGATGATCATTTTGATTTGATCAGGAAATTGAAGTCAGTTTGCAAAATGTTTAGAATATCCCCACTAAATGCTAACGATTCCGCATCTTTTGATAAATTAAAACACGGACTATTAATGGACATAAAACTCCAAACTCTGATTTTCTGCAATACCTCACTTGTATATTTTTTACACCTTCTTTTATTTACAATAACATCGAAAACTTGATGTTCTATTGTGCTTCACTCCACCAAGGAAAACAGTTCATCCTCAGTTACCTAAAAAAACTGTGGATTCTTTCATAACGGAAATATTTTGTGGCTTCACCTGCTACAGAATTTAGTTCCCTAAAATCCATTTATTCTCAATTATTTTTCCGACACGTAAAAAAAAGAAGAAAGTTTCGCATAGTTTTGAAATTCCATCAAAATCAACGCCGGTTAGCGAAAGTTATAGGTTTAGAGCCTTCAATTTTATTTATTATTTAGTAGATATATAAATTATAATGTTAAAAATATTTTTTTTATATAATGGTCCATTCATACATATATAATAAGGAGATACCCAAATAAATACACTTATTTTATTATTCATAAATAATTGAATAGAAGAGAAGAGTTTTAAAAAATTTGTTTTTTAAAAATCATATTTATGAACGTTGTAGAACTATGAGTCCGTTTCAACTGAAAGTTTACATGATCATTTCACAAGATAGAGGCTTTACTGCAACCTATTCATTTGAAACGCCCCATAAACTTTATGAAAATCTATCGTCATCAAATTCTTGCATTTTAAGAACTCAGAACCGAAACCAGATGTGATACTTTCCAGTTAAGTGCGACTTTGAGCACCTCGAGTTAGGGTTAAAATGATTCGGATTGCAGTAAGAGCAGCTTTACTGGTGGCAGAGGAACAATAATTCATAAAGACGCTCATAAGAGCAAATGAGATAGAATTTTAAAGAATATCGTCACAGGAGGTATTTTTTGTACTTAATCCAACGAGACAGGCATAATAATGGAGAATTAATAATGAATATTATCTGATCTCAAACTAGAGAAAAATATTATTCCCAAAATGAAATTTAATACGTTCTTAGGAGGATCCAAATGTCTTCATGAAGTAAAAGGAGTCTTAGCTATCGACCTTTCTTGTCCTCCTTTATTTCCAAATTCATTACTGTTAAATAACTTTTTTTATTTTGGTCTTTACTTACATTTGGTAGAAGCGAGTATAGCAAATAGAATGGTTTCACTATATTCATTTATGATCCCCATCAAAGTTGGGCATCCAATTTTGTACTAAGATCCCTCCAAACCCCGCAAACTCCCATTCAGCTAAGATCATACCTGCAATCGGCGACTTAGGGATCAATCACTTTATTGTCTTGATGCGATTTTTTTTAATTAATTGTTATTAAGATTAATTCAATCGAAAACCAAGGAACCCCCCCCCCCTCCTCCTCCAGTTATTTTTAATATGAAATAACTAAAGAGAGCGGTAAAGTTTGATGAAGTGAAACAAAGGGGTAATATACAAGATCCAAGGAGGATTCATAGAGGAGACTACTAGTGGTGTTACCTACTTGGAGGTCGCAAAATTCTCCAGAAACTTTCGTTGTTTCGCAAAGGCTTTTTTTTAACTCTTGGGAGTTACAGAGGTAAAATCTTTTAAGAAATTTCACCACTAGTAACCATTTATTGACTGAGAGGTTATTATTAATTCTTTTGACTATCCATACACATATACGCACACAGGTCACAAGTAAGCATAAGAACGGTCAACCGCCTATTGATTTTGCTTACATATATTCGGGAATCGAATGCGCAATTATAAATAGTTTGCCCGACTATATACAGGTTACACCAAACGACTGATGTATTTTCGAAAGTTCCCGAGATATGACGGTTGTCGTCTCACACTGGTTGTTGTCGCACAATGTAAGCAGTAAATGAATTTAAGTAAAAGATAATGTATAAATTAACCATTTTTAGGTTACTGAACCATGTATAACCTCTTTCTATAATAAATTTAAAGCGAAAACCAACAAGGGCGTTCCATCACAAAATTCGTAAGGAGAATTCTGTAATGAAAGTGGTGAAGAAAGAAGTGAAAATATGTGGAAGATATATATCAGCAGACCTTCCTGCACGAAGAGAGGGAATAGAAGAGATAGAAGGACATAAAGGAATAAAGAGAAATGATTTTTAAAAAATAGGAAAAGAGATTTGTGTCATCCAACCATTTAAGTAAGGCTATGAGTGTCGTAATTTAGGCCCCCAAGATGGTGCGAGAGAGAAGCAGTGAAGATGTGGGTGTATGAAATACATTTCTTCCTCCAGGGTTTGCTAGAAGTTTTTGAGGATGAGTGTAGACGGTAATGTAAAATATACGCCAAAATCCATGCGGTGTGTTTCATTGGGCTTTGGGGAGGTTTTGAGCTTAATAAAGGGACAGAGGCAAGGGTAGGAACCTGGTACATTCTTCTTGCAGATCAAATCATTTTGTTGCTTTCCTATAAGTGTATAAGTGGTAGCAGCAACAAAATCATTACAAAGGATAGTTCATTTTATCATTTCTAAGCTGATATACAGTTGTATACAAAATAATGAGTAACTTGTAGCAGTATATCTGATTATAATTTTAAGAATGCGGCTTAGAGCTAAGTTAATGAGGCTTTCAACGAACGAAAAGTCGCCCTCCTGGATAAAGATCAGTCATATTTTATTCCAGATTACCACCAAGCTAATTGGAAATGCACTTTGTAACGTTAAGAAATGTTAACTTACATTGGATTACCGATTCGGGCCGATATTGAGGTGGGTGACATCCGCTGCAGGAACTCGTGGTTCGGGTCCCACGTCAGAGGGTGGAAATCGATGGTAAAAACCTTAGCCACAATATAACTTATGTTTAACCCGTAGATTTATTAAAACATCACCCTTATTTGTATGGACTGTAAGGTGGCAATTATGAAGCAGGTAACGTAGAAGTTCGATTGGAAGTGAGTTGTTTTAATGTTGGCGTTAACCGAGTGGATTAAGCGTCCCGTCTACTCATCTCAGCGACGGGAATCCGGTGGTTTGAATTTGGCCACCGCCCAGACGCTTCGTTCTTTTTCTCTCTCCACCCATCTGCGTCAGGGCTACTTTTCGATGTAGCGAGGCAGCGCTCGATAAGACAAATTTACCGTTATGGTGACAACGAATGAAGTTGATTCCTCTTAGCAAACAAAATTTCTGTCTTAAAGTGTCTGATCAAATAAAGGAGGTCTTTCTATGTTGTGGTTGAGTGAAAATGGTTAGATTACGAAGCATGCGTGAGCTATTTTGAAATATCACTAAACATTCTTTATGAAGTCATTTGGTACATTTCTGATCATAATTATTATTGTTTATGTAGCAGTCTGACAGAAAATTGCACATTCTACTTTTAACATGTTATTTAGTATGTGAATTGTAGAAATAATTTATCTTTAACAACCATTAATTTCTTCCAGTATTTGCTTGGGTAAACTAAGCACTTTCACAATTTCGTGAACTCTCTCTTTAGTTACAGGAGCGTTCTATCTACTTAGGAATTTTAGGCATGGCATGCTAAGGCGATATTGAGGAAAAATATGATTTAACATAATCCTATCGTATTTCTAGAAAAACCTTATGCCTCCTTATTTGTGTTGATTCAGAATTATTTTTTTTCCATTCTTTACCCAAATGGTGAATAATAATTTACTCATCTTTTTATCTTGACTCTTTAACATATTTCGAAAGGGTTACCTCTGATAAGAGAAGAGATCTATTAGAGTCATGATAAGCATCCATCTTTTTTCACGTACCCTACATTTTGTCATGGCAGGAAATTGCAGTATGACCAGATGACAAATATGGTGTATGAGTTGAAGATGACTTAACTGTAAGCCTCCAGAATGATGGATAAATCAACCTTAACAAGATTCTAACCAGCGACTTCTTCCAGAGCGTCAAATCCCTGTAGTTATCTAAGTTTAAATTACCTCGTTTACTAAAACCTTTGAACATAAATGTTATTTTTAAATATGAAAACACTATCCCTCGCCTTCTGGTAAAAAAATCACCCCCTAAACCAGGCATTGTATATTCTATTGGTTGGAATAAATGTGAAAAAGGCTATTATGGACAGACAGGTAAAGAATTGAATGTTAGAGGTAAACAGCACCAAACTAATGTTCGTAATTTTTGTCAACAATCGGCATTATTTTTACATATCTATAGTCAGGATCATACTATTAATTGGAATAGTGTTAAACCTATTATTAAATTTACAAACTACACTTCAAGAAATATTTGGGAGTGTATCTCTATTAATACTTTCCCAAATTTTAATATTAGCCCTGGATTGTTTAGCCTAGATCCTATCATATCTAATTATATTAAATCAAAAATTATAGTGCTTAAAGAATTTGTACCGCCTAGTTAGGGTTTTGATGCAGGTAGCCGTTTTAACCCCCCCACTCCTTACTATTTAAGATATTGTCTGTCCTGACCTACGTTATTCCATGAAGAGGTCCTTTAGAATAAAGAAGAAAGCGCTCTGAATCGTTTTTCCATTTTTCTTGTGGGTGTTATTTATCATAATTTTGACTCACGTGCAAGTTGTGAGTTTCTTTTCATATATATATATATATATATATATATATATATATATATATATATATATATATATATATATATATTATAGATATATTTTTAATATTGTTAATATATTTTTCTTTATTTTTAGATTGTGAATATGTCTAGAGGCTGTATAAGTTCAGCAGACATATTTTGCTGTCTGCAGGCAATTCACCCCTTCTGATTCCCGGAGCAATATTACTCTTTTGTTGATGCGTTGTTATTTAGCTTATTTTGGCTGTAGATTAGGAGACCAAACAAGCCATTTGCCCCACACAAAGCTTGCAAGAGTTGCATCAGTAAGCTCCAAATGTGGTTAGTTGGAAAACTTAAATGTATGCCTTTTGGAGTACCAATGGTATGGCGAGAGCAGAAGAATCACTATGATGACTGCTACATTTGTATGACTAAAGTAGCTGGATTCAACAAGAAGACTAAAGATCGCATAATATATCCAAATATTCTTTCAGCAATAAGGCATGTTCCACACTCAGATGATACACCTGTGCTTGTGCTACCTGAGATATGGGAAATTTCATCGGAGTCCGATACTATGATACTAATCAGATGGAAGTAGACTATGAACCATCAACAAATGACGATCCGAAACTCTTTAACCAAGCTGAGCTCAACGACTTGGTGCGAGACAACCTTCCAGAAGAAAGTGCCCAGTTACTTGGCTCTAGACTGAAGGAGCACAGACTTCTAGCTTCTGGAACAACATTCGCATGGTACCGTCATCGTGAAGCGGAATTAATTCAGTTCTTTAAGAAAGAGGATTCTTTAGTTTTCTGTTCAAATATTTCTGACCTTATCAAACACATGGAAAGCCGTACAAAGCAAAAGAATGGAGGCTCTTCATTGATTCTTCTAACAGAAGTTTAAAGGCTGTTCTTCTCTACAATGGCAACACAGCTGCATCTGTGCAAATTGGCCGTAGTATCCAAATGTCCGAACCTACGAAAATTTGAAAACACTAATAACTGCAATCAAGTACCATCAGCACAATTTTTTCCTTTGTGGTTATTTAAAAGTTATTGCTCTTCTACTAGGTCTTCAAGGGGGATATAGCAGGTATTCCTGTTTTTTTGTGTCTCTGTGATAGTAGGGATGACAGCCAGCACTATGAAAAAAAGGACTGGCCACCGAGAACCAGGTTTTGACTCGGAAATCACGAAGTGAGAGCTATGCCACTAGTTGACCCTAAGAAATGCCTGGTTTACCTTCAAACAGATTATCCATAACTTCTTGGGAAACACACGCTCCCCAGAATATGAAAAAATGATCCATCTTCACTATTTTCTCACGAATTGTGGTAACTAGAGTGAGGAACAAGGAGAGCGTTTCCATCAGGATAGTTGCACCATGAAAACTCGATACCCGGGCAAATGGAATGTCAGCATGATGGCGAATTACGGCTGGTCATTGAAAATTGATGGTCCCGATGCACAGCACAAGCGGAAATCACTGCGGTACGCCTTCCTCTGAATCGGTATGTAGGCTAACCATGAGAGCATGTTTATTTTACATTCATTTGATTTTATGTTGATGATTTTGATTCATTTCATGATAACCGTGATATATTTCATGTTGATTTGGTATACATATGTTCTTTAAACTCAAATAATGTGCTTTTCCATGATTACTTATTCATTTTAAATAAGTAACAATATATTAAAAATGCACATTTATTGTTATCATTAATTTGTATTTTATTCAAAATCCTTACGTGATAGAAAAAAAATGGTTTAGATATTTAAAATCAGCAACCCAAGATATGTAAGACCCCATCCTTGAATAAAAATAAAAGTTAAAAAATTCCAAAATGCAGACCAGTGTAATAAATATGACAAAATAATTACATCTGTCAAGGAAGTAATTATTTTGTCTTTGACGAACTTTACGCAAGAAATTATGAATCGATTTAGATGGAACTTTCAGGGAACGTTGATACTGAACCCAGCAACGAACCTTTTATTTTTGGTGGTAATCCCTCCAAGCACTCCTATCCTGACTCAGCAACACCCCATCCTCCATTTAAATATGCACTATCGGATGTTTTTGAGCATTCTCGAGTGGAGATGTATCAAGAACTTTGTAAATAATGTTTATATACATTCAGGCCTCCCAATGCATCTAAATAGATGTCATGAGATATACTGAAAGTGAAATTAGGCATAATGAGAAACAAATGCTAATTTACCTGCCTTAAATTGCAGACGGTGGCTGCATGCTCCTGCAACACTGGTCGCTGGCAGTGCAGGCAACAAAACTTGGTCTTTCTATCCTACTTCCGGTCACACAAAGCACATCGCCTTTTTACAGCAAAGGTTCCTGGTTGTTGATGGAGGATGTTGGAGACAAACACTGTTTTGATGGTCATGAGGTACTTCTCTACATTTCCGTGAAGGACATCCTCTCTTCTGCCCATAGTCGTATCATCTGTCCTGCCAGCTCAATCAAATATTTTCGGCGTGAAAGCTCCATCTGTCTATTATGTTTCTTCATAGCGTTGCATTTGACATACGAATTGACCAGTGGCATGCAGTGACTTTTGAAGATGAGGAAGCAATTCAAGTTTTACAAAAATAAGTATGTTAATTGAAGTAAATATGTTGTTCATTAAAAATAACTAAAAAATTCTAAGCTATTCACTTTATTTAAAAGTTAATATTTTTAAATGTTATTTTTTTAAACTTTATATAAGTCTTAAAATAGCTTCTGTAAGTATGCACAACCAGCTAGCCAAGATGTTCTATCATATTGGCCTACATTGTATTTGCGAGTGCAACAGTTTTGAATGACATCTAGTCTTGGCGTAGGCCTACCTGCTTTAATAATAGTTTCTTTTTTCATTATTAGTCATCGCACTGAACTTCCTTTTTAATAATTTTTGAATAATGAAATCGCATTTTCTTACAACTTTATTTGCATCCATTTTGTTTAAAAGGGGGGGTTATCACTTAAAAAAATGAATAAACAATACGCCTCACTTATCTAAGCACTTACAGCTACTAATCTCAAAGATACGAGGGGTGAATCCGGTAGGGCTGCCAGAATTCAGGAAATATTACCGAAATGCTTAAGATACAAGAGCGTAACCATACAGAGTTTATGCTATGTAGCTGTTTTCATTCTCAGAAACAGTATTTAAATATAACCTATAAATTGTTTAAACTTCAGAGAATAAAAATAGTTACATCATTGTCTCTTAGACATTTTATTGCTTTTTCCTAGATTCTGGCAGCCCGGCAGAGTTGCCAGATGCAAGCAGATGACTGCAAAGCTAAATTTGCATCTTTTTTCGTATACAAATAGGTTATTTTTTCTTAATTCTAACATAGCATTAAAATATCTATATAAAAATCATGAAAAAGCAAAATATCTTTTAAACTATTCATTCCAAAGCACCCAAAAGCATAACTTTTATTGAAATTAATAGAAAAAAAAGAGTAAAAATCTTGATGAAAAGGATGCATTTCTCAAACTGCAGTTGGGATCATCAGGATCCAATGCCAATTCAATTGAAAGTGAACGGTACCGTATGGGGTATACAAGTATAGGCAAGCATAAATATGAGAATAAAATTGATTTTGCTGTCATATTAATTGTTGGTGTGTAATTTATTTTTATTTTCTTTTTAAATAGGAGAAGCATTGAGTCATTTGCTTACATTGACTGCACGCCACTGGAGTTGCACCGGCAGCGTTGAACAGTCCATATAATAAGCACAAAAGCCACCGTTTGGTCATTCAGCTGTACTTACATCTGGCACACATTAGCTCAAATGAGTCAACCTCTCCCTTTGTTGTCGTGATATAAGATAAGCTCCGGCTTCCTACCTTCATCTCTCAAGGGTTGTTGGTCCATGGAGGAGATCAACTACAAAATTTCTTCTTTTTTATCAGGTAAATGTGACACAATTGTCATGTCTGTGTCAAATAGGAAAGCTGTGTATCCTCTCTTGATCATCTGCTTGTCTGTCATTAGAGCTGGTACTTGTGGGTTTTTCCTCAGTGTGCCTACATACGTGAGCCCGCAATTGTATAAAAGGTCTTTTACAAGGGGAGTAGATGACAACCAATTGTCCCCCGTAATAGTCATGTTTGTGTGTTTGTAGTCTTCCACAAGGTGTGTTGTGACGTGGTGCCCCAAGTTATTACAATCGGGTGGTTGCGTTTGTTTGCCAAGATAGGGAAAGGCCTTCAGCATATACTTAGGTTCACTGTCACATACCATTATTAATTTTATTCAATTGTAGGAGGACGACCTCGGAGTACCACCTTGAACCCCCTCCTTTTTCGAGCAGAGACTGCGTGATTTCGAAGATACGTCCCTCTTTCGCCTCGAGTCGAGCCCCTGAAGTTTGAAGGTCTCGTCGGCTAGATCACCACCCTAAACTTTTGACCACTTTCTATAAACAAGTTTGTAAAGCAGTTTCTTCGAAGAGTTCGTGCGACATACTTTTCTCATTCCGCTCACGAAAGTAGGTCGCCCTGTACAAGTGCACTCCACCAAGCCTAAATTTATCTCGCTACTCCACCCACGAGTAATTCATCTTGCTCCAACCTCACCTCGCTGCTCCTTGATGTAATCGACTCCCATTGCGAGATCTCATCGCTGCGCTGCAAGATCTTCTCATCCCGTGCAATCTGAGTCTTGGTTCCATCGCCACCTCCCTCTTCTCCGAGAAGCTAGACCGCAACGTAAAAATCCCTCCGCCCATTTGTTAAATTCACCCCGGAGGTTATTCCCTGCTATCCATAATTTGTTAATTACCGAGTGTCATTTTCATTTCCCTATTGCATTGGTCCATGTCCGATCTGCTCATTGCAATTGTTTAATAGCTCAAACTTGACATACGTATATATTTTTTTATGATTACCTTTTTTTCTGTTGTAATTAAATCATTTATTTTGGGGTAGTCTCTTTAAATATCCTTGAATGAATCCTGGCATCTTACAAACCCTTTAAAGCCAACCTCACGCACTCGCTTACGCCCCTTTTGTTTAAGCCTCCCATTGAACTGGAGCAGGGCCTACCTATCAACTCTTCATTCACGCGCGGCCTCTCAGCTTTCGGTCGCCTATGTATGCGTGTACGGACCCACGGACTAGCTTGTACACCCATAATTCCTCGTCGTTCATATTTGGCAAGTTTATTTAGAATATAAGTGCAGAAACCACATCTAGCTCGGAACCCAAGAAAATGTTCGTCAATTGTGACATTTGTTCCGAGTACATAACAAGACTTGAACTTGTCAATAAACATGTCCCAGATCTTCCTGAAAGCATGCCTGGGGCTTACCATCTGCATGACTAGGAGAAGATTACAAACTAGTGTTCTAACAGATGGTCTGATGACAGTTTCACGCGCAAGTCATTTGGGGACATTCCGGCAGCAGAAGTAGAGGCTGAAGCTGATGTCAGGTTGGCTTGATTAGTTGGTGTGGAACGGGTAACACGTCTGCGTTGTCTAGGAAGATGACTTGCAGAATCATTTTCTGACGTTTATGTGTCACTGTGTCATCAATCCCATGAAATGACTGTTAATTAGTTAGTTAGTCGATGCCAATCCTTCCTATATCCAGGAGGATCGCCAACCGGGTAATGGAATCTACAAAAAAGTCAGTAAGACAATCACTGGCCAGCCCGAGGGCACCAGTAGCTGGTCCTCTTTGGAGAGAAGTGCCAGGCAGTATTATGTTTTGACACCAAACAGCGTTCGGGTAGAACTTTCGTCGCCCCGGAGCAGAGGGATCTGTTCCGCGTCAGAGGTATGTTAATATAGATACCCACCGGCAGGATTCCTTGGAACAGAGAGTGTGTGTGTGTGTGTGATGTGAAAATTATGGAATCTGAAAATAAAAATAAAATATTTAATATATCCACCAAAAAGGAAACATCATCTCTGTACACATTACAAACATCATTTGTCTTTTACTTTATTCAGTTATTGTTATTATTCACTATTGTCATTTTCATGTTTCATTTTCTAATCAAGTTTTATTTCACTTTTTGTGGCTAGAACACTTATTTTTTTGTTAAATTCGCCAATCTCTCACCTATTCATTTATTTTGCAAATAAAAAGGAAAAAAAAATTAATTGCACAGGATTATAAAGGTTGAATCATATATAGGAAAAATATATTCACACCATGAAAGCTTTTACACCTCAGGTAACGTGGGGTCTGTCAGATCCCGCGCAACTCACACCTCAGGTAAGGTGAGGCTTGACAGGCCCAAAATCTCTGTAGCGCCGATATAGAGCCAGATCCAGTAATGATACCGCCCCCCTCCCACACACACACATAAACTACTTAACTAGTTAGTAAGGTATATGGGAACAGATCTCTAGGGCTTATATTAATATAAGAAAAAGGTGTGTGGTCTTTCAGACCCCAGGATACCTGACTAGGGTTAAGAAAAGATAAGTAAGATTAATATTAATATAATTAAATAATAACAGCAAGATATACTAGAGTAATCAAAAATATTAGTAATTCCTATAAATTTATAAATGTATGGTGAATGACAAGATATCTTTGAAACATTGTAATATGACTTTATGGAGACAACATATATTTATTTACCTGTGTACTCATCCTAGGGCAGAAAGTACAAAAGTACTACTGTGTTATGGTAGAGCTTCAACGAGAAGATCTAATACAAACAATTTGAATTATCTTAAAGACAGGTAAGTCTCTTCACAAGTTAGTTTTCTCTCAGTCGACTACATTCCATAAATTAGGGAACGGACATTTTCACTGGTAATTTAAAAATTTTTCAAACTACTTCTGGTCCTGTTTTCCTACGGCAAATGTGGTAGGAATGGTTAATATGTACTTCATTTGTTTGTTTATTTAAGTTTTTAATGTTTTATCCACCATATACATTCCCGATCATATTTTTTAACTTTGATGCCACATGTCTTGCCTGAGGTACTACAGGGTCTTTTTTTTTACATGTCCTACGTTTGAAGTTTAATAAAATGAAAAGTTATTTTGTGATCACAAGGAAACTTTCAGATCTTGTTGATGATAGTTGTAAGTTCTATTTTCTAAAATAACTAGTTGATTTATTGGTTAATTTAGAAGTTAAGTCAGTTTAAGTAAATCCGTTATTTTTTGCAAGAAACGGAAAGCGTAAAAAGTTTTGTTAAAAAAAGTGATTTTTGGAATGCTCGATTCTTAGCAAAACTGAAAAAAAGCTCGGAACAAGTGGGATTGTCAAAAAGTGCAACATACAATAGAATGAAGAAAAAAATTAAACTTAAGCCATACAAGTTTCAGGTTGTGCAAAAACTAGAAGACAACGATTTCGCGAAAAGAAAACCGTATGCAGAAGAATTTAAACGAAAATTTGGGGAAGTTGATGTACCGTCCGTGATAATGTCTGACGAAGCGCACTTTCATCTGATCGGATACAATAATAAGCAGAACAACATAATATGGTCGGATCACAACCAAGAAGCTATACACCAAAAAGAGCTGCATCCTGCAAAAAATCAGTGTGGTGTGCGATAACACCTCAGGAGATCATTGGACCGTATTTTTATGAGAATGAAAATGGAAATTCAGTCACTGTGAATGGCGAAAGATACCGACACATGCTTGAAGAATATTTTAAAACCGAACTTTCGAAGGCTTCAAAATAGACGACAACTGTTCTTTCAGCAAGATGGTGCAACATCACATACATCGAATGAAACAATGCAGTTGTTAAGACAAAACTCCAGAGAAAAAAAAATCATTTCTCGAAACAGTGAATTTAGGTGTCTTCCAAGATCCTCCGATCCAACACCTTTGTATCTTATATGGGGATATTTAAAAGATCGATTTACCGTAATAATCGTAGAAGTATCCAACAAATTAAAAATAATATCGCAGAAGAAATTAATAACATCGATGAAGAACTTTTGAAAAAAGTGATGAGAGCAACTTCATCACGAGTAAATGAATGTTAGAAGAAGAATGGTCAGTATTTGAAAAGAAGAATCTTCAAATAAATTAAGTTATTATGTTAATTATGCAAACTGATTATTAGTTTTAGTGCTTTGTTAATTTTAAGCAATTAAAATCAAATTAAAGAGAGAGAATAAGAGAAACCACTAGTGGTACAAGGTTCTTTAGTACTGACGTTTTGATTCTCTAGATCTTTCTCAGATTAACAAGAAAATAAGACAAGAAATTCGTATATATATATATATATATATATATATATATATATATATATATTCCTATGTTATCTCAGGTGGAGGGTTCCCGTCCTTAATCGGAACTTTGGGGTTGATTGGGTGATGTTATCGAATTTAACCTTTTCTGCCTCCACCCATTTTCATTAATATTTCATGGAATCCAACATACAATATATATATATATATATATATATATATATATATATATATATATATATATATATATATATATATATATATATATATATATATATATATATATATATATATATATATATATATATATAAGGTCACCGGAAGCAAAATTATTTACCTAGGGAGAAAAAACATCAAAACATAGCAGAGTGGCGCGCAAGAGGCCCTTACTAACAGCTGCACACAAAATTGCCAGGTTGCTGTGGGCGGAGGCACACAAACAATGAACTGTGGAGCAGTGGACAACTGTTATATGGTCTGACGAATTAATATTTTTTCTGTTTATGAAAGATGCTCGCTGACGTGTCCGCCAAGGCTGTAAGATGTATTGGGGCTGCTCTAGTTATAGGGAGATGGGCTCTTCGGTTGAAGTGACTACAAATTTGAACCAGCATTCTTATATTGAACTCTTGGATAAGCAGGTTTTGCCTTTTGTGCTACATCTTAGCTACAAAGGGAACATTTCTCCACCTCTCTTCCAGGACGACAACTGCCGCGTTCACTGAGCCAAAACTGTATCTGAATGGCATGACGAACATTCAAGTTCATTGCTAAATCTGCATTGGCCGGCAAAGTCCCCAATCGAAAATCTGTGGAACCGCCTAGAACAACGGCCAAAACGTCTTGGGCAGCATCCACGCACTTCGACTGAACTACGTACTTTGTTGGACCGTGAATGGGTGAATATTGATGAGCCTTACATTCATAACCTTGGAAAGTCCATGCCGCGTTGAATCGCTGCCATTATTCAAGCACGAGGTGGAATTAGATGCTATTAACTGCAGTATGGTTACAAGTGAATAAGTGTTTGTCCGGTGAGCTTATATATATATATATATATATATATATATATATATATATATATATATATATATTCAAAAATTAGAGTAAAATTCATATGAACAACTTTGCTTTTACCTTCCAACATACTATCGAGTACTGCTCCCCTCTCTCATAAACAGATCAACCATTGATGTGAGGAATACGCCTCGTATTACATAGCCACCTCCTGTCCACTTGGCAGAGGCAAACGGCGAATTTATTCAGCGAAGAAATCTACCTTGTGGAATATAGAAAAGAATTTAAAGATGAAAGAAAAATATATAATTAAAAGAATATGCACTAAAGGTAGAATTAGCAATGAATATAGGGGGCAAAATAAAGTAAGTAAAAAATTCTGATTTTTTTTTTAAACATTGAAGTCTTATTATTTCATTAATAAGGAAATAATCTTATCTGTTTTAAGGTCTATTCAGTCATTGGAATAAAATGGCATCAATAGTGTAGCAGCTGACATCTTTGATGGCTCCTAAAAAAATTCCTAAAGATGCATTTGGCATTTCCCGCCCCTTAAAATTCATTTGTACGATATTCGATATTTTACCCCATACGGCTACCATATACAATGTATGGTTCCCTTCAACCAATCACAACTCTTGTCTGACGCATTTCGAACCATCCAATCAGTGTAAGCTTCCTGGTTCCTGCCTCACTCGAACTTTCAATTTTTCACTTGTGTTGTGTCTACCATCGGACAAGGTCAGTAATAATATAGATTCTATTAATCAGCTTTATCGAATGTCTTGTGTTCTGAACGTAATTCCCTCCTTTCTTTACATTTCCAGTTCATCCTGAGGTTATAATTCGTGCAACGTTCAGTGGCTATAACATAAAATTTACCAAGTATAATTTATAACAAATAATTTTTCACTTTGCTATACCATTCATATTAATGTAAACCAACTCATATTAATTCCCGTTGTATCAAATAATTTCTTAAGCCCTCAAATTATTAATCCATTTATAATCATTCATAATTCATTTACTCCAACTGTGTGTTTCCATTTTCATCCTTACTCTTTGTCATACTTCTGTCCTTTCATTGTTAAGTTTTAAAAATAAACCGTGTTAAAAATTACAACCATTAGTTGCTTGAAACAACCCGGTTACTTTAGTCACGCCCTACCTCGTTTTCTCTTCTCTGTTCTAATGCGATCTCATCCATTCCTTCATTTAAAGCAATGTTAATGACTGCTATCTAGGCTAGCTTACTCATTAACCAAACCCCATCTTTTGCTTCAACACAATTAGAAATAAGTTGAATGAGCATATCATCAAAAACGATGCAAGAGATATTTCCCAGCTCCAAGGGATGGAGAGTGAAAAATTTGCAAAAGATAAACAAAGCAAAGATGGACTTGAGGACATCTACTTTTACCTCATCGTCTTTTAGGGCATTTCAAAACCGAGTTCTATTAAAAAATCTAATAAATTTACCCTTAGAACTTTATAAAATCCTTTCGACCACAAACTGTCGACATCATAGAAAATAGAGCGCAGTCCATTTTAAAATATATTTTATTATAATACTTTAAAACTACCATTCCTCAAATTTATGTGACTTTTATAGACCAAAGAGAAATCCTCTTTAAAAAAATACGACATAAAGGTTAATGAATCCACAAATTCATAATATTCATTCATGTTTTAAGAGAAACACTTCTCTCTATATAAGGACCTTCTCCTCTGATCCTTCATATGCAAACAGCCTAAATATTTAGACTAATTCTACTAAACTTGACAATTTTGAAGATAATTCTTATCTGCTTCGCACCAAGATACATAACAACTAAAATCTTTTATCTCCTTTAAAGGGAGAACGACCCCCTTTAGGCATTTTTAGACTATTTGCGTTTTTTAAAAAAATTCAAATATGTCAGGTCAAGATGAGAAATTGAGGCTGTTTTTCGCCCGCGTCGTGTAATGATATGTTTAGCTTTATGAGCGTCGTTATTATCCTTTAACCAAGGATAATAGTTACCGATTTTTGAGTCGTAATTTTAACTTTCATTTGTTCCCTTATTTATATATTCTTAATTTTTTCTTTGCCTATTTTCTGTTCGTTTTTTTCATTTTGTATCGATTTTTCATTATGTCCAAAGTTTTATCTCATTTTGACCTGTTTAACATCAAAACTATACTACTAACAATTTCAATAGCGATTTTATCAACATATGAAACATATCTTTGCAGGGCCATGTTTTAGGATAGATAAGCGGAACTATGAACAGTATTCATATGGAAACCACCCTAAATTTAATCCAATAAAACCATATTGCGAAGAAATAGTAATAAAAAAAATGTAAAGTCCTCTTATGTTATGCATGTATTACATCTTTAATGCCACATAAATTCATTCAAATTGTATTTCTTACATCCCAACATTTATCTAATAACACTATGGAATCCATTCCCTTTCAAATGACTGTATTTATTATTAAAGATTTTTTTATTTCGTTTATCGAACTGTCCTCATCTTGTAAAGAAACAATATAAGTTATCGGTATTGTTTATGTAATCCAGACAATCATCTTTACTTTTGTCTGCGTTTGGAAATGTTTTCAAAATTATAAAAATCTTGATTGCGTCGCTTCGGTCGTTCAGTCGTCAGGGGTCGAATTCACACCAGAGGCGGCTTCCTCTAATCAAGGATGGAGCTCTCTTTCGCTTGCCTATAGAGGCGGCGGAGGATTTCTGGCGTCGAGGCAGAGGGAAGAGGGGGGTCAATCCTAGCCTACCCTGACACAAACCTCTCAGCTGCGCCATGAGTTGGCCGCCCATTAGGCGGATAAGATGATACTCACCCCTCCCACTCGCGGAGGTAGGTAGTTCCTAACTCATCATCAAGCAAATAAGCAATTACAACACCGCTATCATTTTCACCTCCCATCCGACCTTCGCAGAACAACATACCCACTCTCTCTCTCTCTCTCCTCCGGAACTCTGCTCATGTATTATCATCATGTATTATGGGGACGCTGGT
This sequence comes from Ceratothoa steindachneri, assembly GCA_963969495.1. Classification (NCBI taxonomy): domain Eukaryota; kingdom Metazoa; phylum Arthropoda; class Malacostraca; order Isopoda; family Cymothoidae; genus Ceratothoa; species Ceratothoa steindachneri. The sequence goes on from OZ018335.1 coordinate 25,062,478, forward strand.
GCCCAAATACCCCTAACGTGGAATGGGTGCGCCCCCATATGGGTCACGAGGGACTCCTTCCACACTAGTTAGCGCTAAAACACACAATACGACTCGAAGCCACACCCACCCTTAAACGAGGTCTTCTACTAGTCGCTTCGGGTTTATCAGTGATTGTCATTCTAATCTTTATACGAAGTTCATTATCCGGTCGGGGGTTCTCGGCACGATGCGAGTAACAAATGGCGTTCCCTCTAATTCGAACCTCTAATGGGTTGGGGTTTGGTTTCAACATTTCGTTTCTCTGTTTAATAAATCATTTTTATATTCACTTTATATACACTTAAGCGGGGGGAGATAGCCTATCTCTGAAATAAACGAGTGAATTGAAAGAAGCTGTTGAATTAGTTAATTGCCGCTATATAGGAATATATCAATTAATTATAAAATATTCATAAGTAATGATACACTTAAACAAGTATTTAATACTTCTAGTGTATACTTTAGTATTCCTTAGTTTAATAATCCAGTTTTGAGTTACACACAGGGGGTCCAACTCTAAAATAAATACACGTGTGTATTAAAAGAAGCTGTTGTAATTCGTCCATTGATTATACAATTATAATTAGGGATATATGATTTAATTATATAATTAGGTTATTTAAACACGAATATATTGGCTGAATATAAATTTTGTCAAATTATATGCCATTAAAATGCGTGGATATTTTGAGCAGACCTCAGGAATATATCGCGTAAAAAATGTATAATAATTAAGACTTGTAAAGAAACTATGACTTAATTACATGTTTTATTAATAATCTTCGCCACTTCAGAAATATCCAAACATGAACGCTGTTACTCTTCAAAGGCGTCAAAAGACTATTATTTTAAGGGTCTTAAGTCTGTTTATTTATTAGTTTAATCCAAATTATTTTGGTTATTAATCTTCTTTTTTCTCTTTCTTTATTTTGTTTATCCTTCATAGTTTTAACGTCATTGCTTCCCTTCACTTGGAATGAGGTATTGCCTTTTTGGTTTAATTTTAGGCCTTTTTATACCATGCTTATAAAATGGCAAAATATTGAGGGTAGACCTTTTGAGTCTGAATATTTTTATAGCTAATTTGTTATGATTATTTCTCCACTTCATTTATTTTTAAAATGTCTTTCAATTTCTTCTTCACGTCTTTCCTCTTCAAAAATGTCTTTGCTGTAAGTCTTCAAGATACTTCCTCCTCACCAAACTCTCCTGGTCCTCCACTCCAGCAAGCAACATAAACTTCAACTACCCTTAGTTCACCAGAACGTTTTCATGTTTTCCATTCATCAATGGAGGTTTGTCTTCAATTAGCGTAATCAGGCGTTGTCATGCCATAATTTAGCGAAGTAACGCAACACCGGATGTCGTTAGTCTCCGGATGGTAACAGGATTCGCGTCGAGTTATTGGCGTATCCATTATGTGGTAGATACCAGTAGTTCGGATTCAACGTGAATCAGTAGGCCCTCACTGAGACATAAATCAATTATAAATGATTGCAGATCGGTGGTAGCCAACCCTGTCCTACCAAAGGTACAAATCGGTGGTAAAACTAATTTCATTTTCATTCATTCAAATTTCTCGATCTTGCGACAGTTTGGACCGCGTGCAGGGGGGGGGGGGCATAGACAACCATGCTCGAGTTGCCATCCGGAAGATTGCTGCCATCCCGCCCCTTGCCAGAATTTGGGTGCTCTTCTGTCCAAAATGCTGTAGGAGGCTTTGAATCCCTATTTATTCCTTTCTTCTATCTTCACTTTATTTACAGATCTCTCCTCGCACATTATCTGAGGCAGTTGCCCTCGTTGGTTTTTGCATCGGATGGGAATAGTTTTAATCCTCTGAATGTGAGGGCTCTTTATGCCTTGCCTTGCCATCATCGGATGTTAGAAAGTAAAGTCGAAATCAGTTAGATTAACAAGAAAATGAAAGGAAGAGGAAGCTGGATTTGGGGATCACGTGGGTGAAAATTGCATGAAAGGATAAATTCGCGCAGGAAAAGGTTAAAAGGAATTTATATTTTATATTTTGATTCGTACTGAACCAATTCTATTTTTCCTCTACTTTACTCTTCAAGGGAACCGAAACACTTTTTGGGAGTTTGTCGAGGGCAACCTGCGTAGACACAAGCACGGACAGGCAGCTGACCACAGGCCGCTTGAGTTATGTCTGGGCGATAAATAAAGAGTGCGAATTACGGTTGACTGAGTTTAGATTAATGGCTTGCCAAGTTGCAGTTCAAATGATATATAAAGACAATACCCCAAAATATAATTTTAATATATATGAAAAAAATGGCAATTTATATATATAAAAGGGGAAACAAATTACTTATGGTGGTTAAATGAATTAAATGATGATTAACGAGGTAATCTGGAGATGACCATATACGATCGATTTACCTTCCAACGCGGACGAATTGAATGGGGGGTGGAAGACAACGGCGCTGGTCGCTGGTCTTCAAGAAAATACTTCGGGAAGTCCTGACTCGGAGGACTTGAAGATTGGGTTGGATTACTTCGTGATGAAGAATGAGATTTTCTCTGTTCCAGAGAGACGTAGTCTCAACTAGAGACGATTCTGCTGATCGACAGAGAGTCTCAGTCTCGAAAGACGGAAATCTTGAAGGGGTGGTGAAGATGAGAGGGCCGTACAACTCTCCGGGAAGAAGGGGGCTCGATAGCTTTCCTCTGAACAAGGGACAAAGCTTAACGAAGGTAGATCTGTTGACAAGATCTTCGACGATGTACGACGACGAGTTACAGGGAGCCAGGGAAAACAGACGGCAGTCCGGACAGAGTGAATGGCCGGCTTTCAATCTCCTCGAGATATGGTGAGCTTCGGGTTAAATACCTGTTTGGCTACTCTGCTAGACGCCTCAGGACCTTGCGGTCCCAAGGAATTCTTGGCGCCAGTCTGAGCAAACACAATTCATGGTAACACGTCTTTCCAGACGTTCAAACTCGCCTCACGATATGAGGGTAGGGTTAATATGGCCACGCACGGCAGTATCGCAAGGAAGGGGAGGGGGGCGATCGGCGTCTGAAAACAAACAGAGCTGGGACGGGTGATTAAGCGAGTGACGGATTCTTCCTCGACTTTCTAAAATTCTTACGCTGGCTCATGTGGTCTTGAAAAAGTACAGGGAAATCGCCAAGAGGCTTCCTCTCACGGTGGTCCTTCGAGGGCATTCCCTTACAGAGTTGATACATTTCCATTACCTGGTGCCTGACTTTGTTTTTTTTTTATCCTACACATCTTCACTTCCCTAAACATTATCACTTTCCTTACAAATCCCATATCAAAGTTTTTTGGGTGTAAATGCCATTGCTTGTTTTCCATTAAATTAATTAATTAATATTTGTACCTCATAAAGTTTTCTATCAAATCATTTAAAGCCATGATTCGAAGACCTTCTGGCCCTTTATTCGTCCGTTCCTTTTATTAATTAATACTAATGCCTCCTAATTGTTTTATCAGAGGATTTAAAACCTTGATCCGAAAACCTACAGGAGATTTAATCTCCTTTGCCTTGTTTTAATTCACGAGTCTCGGTTTTATCTGAGACCTGACCAAGAATATTACCGGTCCCATCGAATGAAGCTTCTGTTCTACATTTAGAATCTCATTAGAAGTTCATTTGGTTCAAAGCAAAAGGAAAAATGAGGTTAATTGCCTAAATTCGTCGGTAATAAAGGTCGGAAATGAGTTTCATTTGTAGTTTTCATTTCTCTTTTAGTAAAAATTTCATTTCGCCATCGTTTTCCTCTAATTGAACTAATTAAAATCAATTGGGTTTCGAAATATTTTCAATAAAAGGGGGAGATTTTTTACGATGTTCAATACAATGAACCAAAGACCCCGAAGAGACAACTGAATCTTTATTCTTAACTAGTTATGCCCACGCGCCATCAGTTATTAGTTAATTAATAGCAATTAATTGTGAGCACTCTGATCTCATGGGATTAGCCCACACTAGTAGTGAGGAAATCAGTTTAAAAATGATCACATCATTTTTAATATAATTGTATTTTTTTCTATCCAGACAAATATCTGTATGGACAACTACCTCTGGGACAAATACACACTACAAGAATTACCCCTTAAGATAATCCTCTCCTAAATGACCTTTACTTATGTGTACGATAATTTTACCAAATTTTTACAGATTGTACTGAAGTAAAGTGTAATTAATTTATAACAAGGCAAACATGAATCGTCCTGGCAAGATTACGATCCGATCTCCATCCAAATGTAAACACAAACACCTACCACTACACTCTTTCCCAGCAATCAGACATTCCCAAGACCTGCACTCCTAATATATATATATATATATATATATATATATATATATATATATATATATATATATATATATATATATTTATATATGAAATTAAATGAATAACTCGTTCGCAATAAATGCAATGTCCAGCAGGAAAAATGAAAAGGTGCTTCCAAGTACTTTCGAACTTTATTGAGTTTGTTCTCAAGGATAACTACGAGAGAAAATAATATAATAATGGTATATATAAGCTAGTAAAAGATAAAGGACCGCCTCTGAGACAAGAAATTACCAATGAGGAAGTAGGAGAGGAATGGATAAATTCACATTAAGATTTAGCTATAACAGGTAGCAAGGTCAGACCGAGAGGCAAGAAAGATTTAAGAACAGAGCCAACAGGGTTAAAACGATTAACGGATAAAGTGATAGTCTATAGAGGGAGATTGGGAGAGACACGAGAAGTAAGCAGATATGTAGGCAGATTCGTGAAGAGAGAGGAGCAAGGAGAAAGGAAAAGAAATAAAATAATGTCAATACAGAATCAATGGACAAATCGAGTTCCCATAAACATTGCCAAAAAATTAGGAACATAAGTCAAAGCTAATTTCTTTAAGATTGAGTTTTTTCAGAACAGCATCAATTTTAAAATGTCCAGGGGAAATGTTCAAGTTATTAAATTGGCTTCTAAGCAACCTCGTTGAATGTTCATGTATAACCCCCCCTATACTATTGTTATTATTATGAATTAACATTTTATACATGGTAGACTGATATTTGAATATAACAGAAATATTTAAATTATTCAAAAGGCTGAGAACTAAGGAAAAGGACTCAGAAAACAATAAAACAAGTAAGTTCTTAAAATTGTATGCGTGAGGGATTTCCGTTCTATAAAAAAGGATTTTTTTTGCCAAACGTAGGCATCCTGCAAGAAATCTATGAGGGTAGCATAGATTGGTACCAATTTTAAAGATCTTAGAAATCTCAAGAATTCCGGGCTAGTGACCCCCAACTCCCGGAGAAACATTGAAATAAATACAGACCTTTTGACTTTATCATTATGACCTGAGTAAAAATGAATATTAGAACAGGCGTTGGTAGGCTTACGATAGACCAAAAATTTTAATCCAGATGGAATCCTATGAATAAGTAGATCTAAGAACGGGAGGACACCATTTTGTTAGAGTTCAAGGGTAAATTTAATAGAAGGAACCAGAGAATTAATTTCAGTAAGAAAACTATTAACATTCTTAGAAGGCTACAAACAAGTAATATCATATATATATATATATATATATATATATATATCGGAACCAAACAAAGGAAAAATCGATAATGGTGGGGAGGAAGGTAGTTTCAAAAAATTCCATATATATGTTAGAAGGAACAGGGGATAAGCAATTTCCCATAGCCAAACTAAACTTTTGAAGGTAATATTTACCATTAAAAGAAAACTTACAGTTTTTAGTACACATTGAGTTTAGTTCAATTAAAATATTAACTGACAAAGGAATATCAAAGTTACGCAATTTCTCACTAAGGAAAAAGAATAGATAATTTACAGGAACTTTAGTAAAAGGAGAACAAACATCGAAACTAACAAGGGAGAAGTTATTAGAGTAAGGGATGGAGTTGAGTTTTTAAATAATGTTGTAATTGTATTTAATGTGAGAATTAGAAATGGTACCAACAAGGGGAGTGAGGCATGAAGTAAGCCATTTATATAAGGAATATGAAACTGAGCCAACAGAACTAAGAATAGGGCGCATAGGGTTATTGGGCTTATAAGTCTTTACAAGACCATATAAATATGGCAGAGAGGCATTACTAGATTTAAATTTAGCAATATTTTGCACATCCACATAGCGGTCTTCGTGTGGCCAAAGTGACCAGCAAAAAGGCTGTCATGTATGGTCTGGAGTGTGAGACGCACATGCGAGCGCGGAACGTACACTGTCTGGGACTTAGACGAGTCTCAGTGGGAGCAAATGCGATAGAGAAGGTTATTATTAACACGAAAAGTGACCAATTTTACAGCTCTTACCGCTTCCTGTGCTCCTTCGCGAGTTCTCGCCTAGAGGATTTGAAGGGAATCACATTCCTTTTGCTTCTTGGAAAAGTCCTCATTGACTAATTTGATACAATCTGGTTCTGCTGTTCCGGGAGTTTCTACGGGGTCGGGTGCTAGAATCTCTTAGCCTGAGAGCGGGTGGTCGATGGTTGAGCCACCGGGGTCGATGAGACCTTGGGTTTCTGCCCAATCAAAATGGCACAGAACTTTATGGTGGCCGTCACTACTTCTGCCCAGCCAGTGAAGTAGGAGCAATCGATGTGGCACTTTACCAAGGGGAACCTATTAGCACGCCCCAGATAGTCATGAACGATGGCGAACCGATCGTGATCCGGTGCTACTGGTGGAAGTAACTTATCCGAGTCGAAGATACACGTGCACACTTATCTCAGACGAGGGTGGAGATACGGCATCAATTTACCGCACCTGATTCGAACCACAAACGCCCCATTACTTTTATTGAATAAAAAGTTTACCTGGTGGCCAGATGGCGAGGTTAAGGATTCTGGAGGTGAAGTGGGCTGAGTTGGCATTGCACTCTCCTGGTGCACCTGGTAGGAGAAGTTGTTTCTCAGCTGGGTATTTTAAGGGCAATTGTATTTAACATGTCCCTCAACTGCACACGAAAAATGCACGATGTTTCTTCTGGATGGGATGACGGAGAAGGATTGGAAGAGAACGGCGGTTTTTCCTGCTTGATGGGAAATTTCTTCAGTTTTGACTTAACCGAGCCGATTATCTGGACAGATTTCCTTTATTTTGAGGGAAGAAAGGGGCGTTTCTGATAACTCGACTTACGGAACATGGGCTCCATTTTCTTGGCTTCCTTAGGATAATAATTATGGCTGGCGGCAAATAAGTCAAACTCTTCTACACATTCCTTAAAGAGGTTACATCTTTTGTCCTTGATGAAGGATCGTATTTCTAAAGGAAAAAATGATAAAAATTGGTCCCGCAGAAGGAAATCAATGAAGGCGTCGTAATCTTGGAGTACTTTTGAGGCGTCTAGCCAAAAAATTAGGAGTCTTTGAAGAGTAAACCCAAATTGTTTAAAAGTCTGTTTGGGTTGAAAACGGCTCTGCTTAAACTTAACTCGATAGAAGTCAAGAGTCATGTTACAGGCAGAGAGCAATTCTGCCTTTAACGTGGAGTAATCGATGGTTACTTCCGAGGGGAGAGAGACAAAGATATCCATCATGGAGATGTTTAAGAGTGGCAACAACCTCGCTACACCCTCCGACTCAATATCCTAGTTGTTGACTTCAAAGATCTTTTCAAAATGGGTTAAGTAGGAGGGGAAGTCTTCCATATCTTTAAATACGTGTAAATCAATGGACACTTATTAAGTCGATAGTCCCGAGGTGATTGATAAAGCTGTATTTCTCATTTTCTCGATTTCGATTTCATGTGTCCGAATTCTGTCCCTTTCTTCTCTCTCACTTTCTCATCTCTTTCATTTTCTTCTTTTCTCTTTCTCTTTTTTCTTCTCTTTCTTTTGCTTCGTCTCTTTTTTCTTCTCTCGTAGTCCTTTCTTTTGTCTGTATGTAGAACATCAATTCTCTCCCACTTAATCCTAAAGATTCTCCTTTAGTTTTAAATATTTCAAACGACGACATTCTGACTTGCTCACCAAAAAAACAAAAAAAAAACAGCACGCACTCAAGAGAATACAAAAGGGTTTCAGTGACCAAAATTTTACACTCGAGTAAACGCCTGTGGGGAGGAAGGTCGCGCTAACGAGATCTGAAGAACCAAAAATACGCACACCGAAAGCAAATGTACACGTGAGAAGGGAACTTGCTCTAAACTAGGCAAATCTTAACGTTGACCGTTATCAGAACCAATTAAATTACTTTGCACCCTATTTAAAATTTTCCCGTACGTTTGCCTACCGCAGAAATGAATCAATTAAGAAGATTTTTGTCTCATGAAATGAAATCCTCAAACCACAACTTTGGAAGCCTTTGTTTAATTCTCACTAATGACCCTTAAATACCTGACACCAATTAAATAATATATATATATATATATATATATATATATATATATATATATATATATATATATATATATATATATATATATATATATATATGTGTGTGTGCGTGTGTGTGGTAGAATTAGGCAGTTATCGCCTATTTCTCGATTCCTTCGTTTAATCGGGAAAGGACTACGACAGCCCAAAATAATAATTGGAATTGAATTTTGTTGAGTGCGCGGGGTTTTTATACAAATACTTTAAATATGGTTGGCCCCGATTGGTCTTATTTAATTAACCTTTGCTGGTTGGAGGACTTAAACAAGAATTGAAAAAATAATCTTTAATTACACAACAAAACATATAATACAAATAATTACACTTTCTAGTTATTAATTAATTCAGCAGTAGGAAAATTAGCAATAATTACCAATAATTACTCATGCCGCGAGGACTCAATACTCCGAGTACTAATTCGATAGGGTTTAGGAAGAAACTACGAATGGAATCCTAGCTTTAGGAGCACAATAATTCACTTTAGTTATCCGACGAGTCTTAGTCGGAGGGCGTCGCGCTGCCTCGACGAGGAAAGGAAAGGTTTAAATGTGAAGATTCTCCTGTAGACGCTCAATGGGCGAAACTCCTGGGGACGGGGGGGGGGGGGCTGAGACTGTGCTCTTCTTCTGGACGGGTCCTTCGATCGTGACGCCGTTGTTACAAATAAGGTCCTAGCTGCGGGCCGGTATGATGCCGTGTTCTATCGCTCGAGGATATGCGCCGTTAGTGAATGATTCTACAGACGTCTTAAAAGTGGTCGCCGAATACCTTCTGTATTTTCCGGGCTTAGTTCACTCGGAAGCAAGCAACGTAGAGACAGCTCACCACTACGAACTGGAGTCTTCTCCAAGGGAGGATGGATAAGTCTTCGGGACTCTTCCTTGGGCGGATTCTGACGGAATACTTCCACGATTAATTTTGTGACCGAGAATATATAGGCGTTTGCCGGAACTCCTATATTTGCTAACGAAACAATTAAGACCTGCCCCACCGCCTAGGCGTTTATAGCTCGGCGGCGGTGTTTTGATGGTCCACCTACACTGAAGAAATTCTCGGCTAATTTCGCCGGGAGTTTGCCGACGGGCGTAGGGCATTGCTCTTCCCCATAACTCTCGTTTCACAGGACTCCTTTAATCAAAATCTTACTCGATCTCCCTTTCTTCGACAGTAGCCGTTAAGAAAAAAATTGAAAAAACGTGCAGATCGCTGTTAAAAACGCTGCCATTTTTTTCCTTATAATTAAATGACAGATAAAGAAATATTGGAAATCACCTTTATTTTTTGTCTTCATAAAAATCTATTTCATTATTAATCGTTCCTTTATTAAATGTAATGAAATTAGATCTAATTTTAGTTGTTACAAAGAGGGCCATTAAAGATTTAGTGCTGAAATTTTTAAGACTTAATAAAAGGAGAGTGATAAAGAATATGCAGCGTGAGAATAATGCTATTGAGAATGGGAAATATTTATTATAATGAGCTAAGCTATTTTTTTAAATAACGAAAACCAACGATAGCATTTACTACAGGTTTCCAAGAGCGTTCATACAGAAAATGTTAATGCTAAAAAGGAAATGAACAACTGTGGAAGGGCACATTTTGAGTTGCAGTAGTTATTGTTGACACTATACAGAGAAATAAAGAGAGAAACGGTGGTTTAATTGTTCTTTTATTATCCTTCGAATTGTTCTTTCTCCATCTCTACTCCTTTGCTGAGTTTAATATCGCGGGTTATATAGGATGTTAAAAGAGGATTAAATTCTCTATACTTACGTATGCAAGAAAGAAAAAAAACACAATTATGAGATGATTATTCCAGCTTGTATTGGCCCTGCATCGAGCACATTTATATTGGCCTGTATTGGCCCTGCACCCAGCATAATTTACTAAACATTGCCCGAAAGCGAGCATCGATCAGTATTACAATAGTTTATATTTCTCGAAAATAACTCTTTTAGAACGTTCATAAAATGGTAGAAAACTGAAAATTATGTAAAAGAAATACCACTGAATCTCTTGTGATCAACTTGGATGCTAGACGTGGTTAGCTAGAATAATTCTCATTGAAATACGACTTAGATCATGTATCCAAAAAAAATCCTGTCGTTTAGGTAATTGAGTGGATAAATTTTAACACGAGAACCATTTTTTGATGGATGCCAAAAGCAGACAAGTTTTGTCTTGCGTGGTCACCACAAATTAAGTCGTATAGCAGTTTGGGAGTAAATTCCATTCCATATTAAAATTCCAATGAAGGTAATTAATGCTTTCAGCTGTTTTTACGGGAGGTTCACCTTCAAATCGCTTATTTGAATTTACATAGAAGTCTTCCATCCTTCTTTTTAATACTATTGACCTTAACTTTATCTCGAACGGACTGTGCATTGCAGTTTGCGCGACTAACTCTTCCAGAATGACCTCTTACAACGGAACTTTGTTAGAACATTTTGTATTTACTTCTTATGACATAAGCATCCTATTGTGGCCTTTGTATGGAAGGGAATGGTTGATGTAGGCAGCATGTAACTTAAATTATATATGAACTGTGGCAATTCAAAAGTATTAAGTTATTTAAGAATAGTAATGAAATTACTATAAAAAATTCCCAGATATTTTTCTGCTTCTGTTATTAAAAGATAACTGAGACCAAACTAGAGCTTCGACGAAATTTGAAAATTACAGCATATTCAAAAAACAAGTAAAAATTCGCCTGTTTTCAGGCAATAGATGATTATGAGGTTTGAAATTACCGTGCAAAGAGTTTGATAAAAAGAAAGAATTAAAATCCAGCATGGTTGGATATGTTTGGTTTACGGTATCATTTTAAAATATAAATGAACAGAGTTCTTTACTCCATTGATGACATTAAAACCTACTAATTTATTCAGCGACTCATATTGGATGTAGTAAGAATAATACCCCAGGAAATGAGCCCTGTTAAAAAAAAATCCACTTTTTTTTGGGGGGGGGATTTCTGTACCTTTTCCATACTCTTTCGCTTGAAAGCAATAAATCACAACTATTATTATTAATTATTTAATGAATTTATGTTCTTTCATTTGATACCTAATTTGTTGCTCATTCTTGTTTAGATCAAAAGTTATAGTGCAAAACAGCTTTCAAAAGATCCCTGAATTGCGGGTTTTCGCCGATTTAAGGGATTAAGTTTGAAACTCCACGTGGCGACGCCCTTCCACCATCCCGAGTCAAAGTACTTGTGATTTTCAGCTTGTTCAGGTCAAAACGGAAGGAAAAATGTACAAAAACCTATGAAAATAAGAAAGAAAAATTAAACAGGACAACTGCGTGATATCATCAGCAGCTAATCCAGAGATTAAATAGTTTGAAACTTTAGGGTGCACACCCGGTGTCACGTATTAATCCAAAGAATATATTAAATAACCTTGTATCTTCCACTCTTTTTTATGTTAACACCCAAACGTTGGTTAAGATGGGATATCTATCCCTAAAGAAGAATATACACGGATAGCAAGGAAAATACTGCCACCTCTTTGTGGAAAATGATATTTCCCCATAGAAAACATATGGACAATATAATCCCATGGTTTGCTGTAAGCACTTACCTTTGCGATAGAAAATCAACAAAATATTGAGCAAAACATGTATATTCTCCGTCTTATACTTCTCTGAGGTTTAATACAGAACAAAATAGAAGTATATATATATATATATATATATATATATATATATATATATATATATATATATATATATATATATATATATAATGATAAAATCTAATAACTAATATATAGAAGGAAAAAAAACAAGGTCTGCTGAGCAAAAAGTGGTGTGCCGTCACTTATTCTAATTTATGACGTTACAACCTTCAAAACTTTCAATAATTCCCGGAATAACCTTGGGAGGACCTTGGCAATTATAGAGAATTTAAAACAATATAATATTTTCAAATTTCAGTAGAATCAGCCGCATAGTTATGATGTTATTGCCTACCCCCGCCCCTTCCCCCCAAAAAAAAATCCAGAGTTGCTTTTTAAGGGAATTTGAAGATGTGATTGGTATTTTTAATGTCACTTCATAAATTTAATCTTTTCCATCTTGAGCATCAGCTATTTGTTCTACATTTTCTTCCGGACAGAAAATTATTTCACTTGATGGCATTGAAACATTGGCCTACTTATAGTGAGCAACTCTTCTTTCTTTACCTTCTGGTCGCTTTTAATTATTGACTTTTCTATTTTACTAAAATTAATCTCGAAAGCAAACCTGATGTAATCCAAAAGAAGCAATCATTTCTCTCTAACATTTAATGAAAGAAAGTTCCTTCACAGAGATCTTCATCTCCATAGATAATTTAAATTAATTTTAATTTCGTTTTTGCAACCAGAGCCTCAAAGTTCACAGCAAAAAAACAATTTTGCACTTGTGCCTGATGATATCAACAGGTTCTATAGTTTTGTAATGAAAGTGTCTTAGGCCTGTAGCTCTCCTCTCCCAAGGGATATGTTTTTGGGCTGCTCCCAGTTCTTTTGGATCTGTTTAAGATTGTGACTCTTGAATTTACAACGGGGGCTAGAAAAGAACTGTTCCCTTGCTCCCACTTTTCAAGCATTCTAGGGTAAATATCATTTGCAAGATTGGGTGTTGGGTAATTTTGTAGGGCACCCATGTATTCACCTGAAGGGTGTACATGTAGATACCCTACACAACAGAACCCGATCGATGTCTTGAAGAGAAAGGGAGTCTTGAATTTCGCGGTAAAGGCTCGATTTTCTCACTGTAATAAAGTGGTAGCTTCCGTATCTGGGCTCAATTCAGACGGGAGCCAGAGAATAAACATTGGAATACTGAGAATGTCTGGAGGTAATAGAAGGGCGTGTAATAAAGCATTTTACCATTATGTAACAAAGATAGCCAGAAATTAAACAAATGTATGTCTTATGATAAAGCTCCGCCTTCTAGAAATATTGACCAATAACGAGGTACGGCAGTTTAGCCGCCACCCAATCAAAATTAAATAAGGGATTAATTTAAACCAATCAGGAGGCGAGCTAAGGAAATGAGAAGCCAATCGCGTGCGCCAACCTCATTTGTAGGCGGGGCGTAGGCTTACTCGATGGACGTTACTCCCCCTTATAACCTGTGCAGAGATGCTAGAAGGGGCATTCATTATTAATAGTTCATTATTGTTACGCGTTCATTATTCAATAATTCTATTATTATAATCGTCCTGTCGCTCTACCATTTTCCCGCATTACTTTGTCGTTAAGTCAAATCTTGGAATTGTATTTTGAGTATTTCTTATTCGGTGCAAGGTGCAATAAATAGACAGAGACTTGTTTACGACTATAAATAGATTCTTTTATTCATCCCAGCTGGTACCATCTTCTCGGATCAAGTACAAAGACACCTTAAGGGATATTTCCATTGCGCATTCAATTACCTTGTTGCCATTACCGGTGGCAAGCGTATCCCTATCCAACGAAGCTCACCTCTTTAAGTGGCAACGTTACCACTAAACCCATTATTGGTACTAAGAGTTACCACTCGCGAGGTAAGCTCTTCCTACAGGAGGTGGCAACATTACTATAACAGAATATGCAAAGCCCCCGCCCCCATAGTTTCTCACATCTACATTTCAGAACGTCAACCAGAGTTTGGAATTGAGATGGCAACAACTCACTCTGCTATTTTCAATTAGATGTTCAAATGTGTGAATGTCGCCAGTCTTGTGTTAATTTTAAAAGCAAGTGTAGGTCAAATCCCACTGGTAGGATGGTAGTACTGAAGGCTACGTAATTAATCTGCAGCACACTGATGAATATGTTTCAAACGGTGAAATAAAAAAAAAGTGAAATAGATATAATTATTAATATAATAATTGTCATTTAATTCCCCAAGAAAACAAAAATAGGTCAAAACTTTTAAGTAGTTATTCAAGTTGAACTAAAATTACACCCTTAAAGCGCCGGGATAATTTGCTCGAAATCGCCTTGGGCGAAATTAAAAATGGTATACGTTATCAAAAATAATTAAAATAAAATATTTCAATCATTTTTTATTGATCAAATAATATATCACTTTAATTGAAAAGAATTATTCTATTGATATAATTCACAAATTATTAATAACCTTCTACCTATTTGTAATTATGATTGATAAATTCTCAGTTCTTCCTCAAATTTTCATCGAAACCCAAGGTTAGTTGAAGCTTTTTAAATCAATTGCTCTTTAAAACCTGTTTCTAATTATAGAGAAGAGTAGTGCTACTGGTGGAGAGAAGAGTAGTGCTACTGGTGGAGAGAAGAGTAGTGCTACTGGTGGGAGACTATTTTTTATCTTAACTTTTATGAAAACTTTGCTCAGAACCGATTTTTGACCTATAAAACTGTATTTTCCAGACAAAATAGGCTTGTTTGTTTGTGTGCCTTCAATAACATAATAAATTAAGGAATTTCCTCATTTTAATTAGATATAAAGTGAAAAACATAAGTGTATTTAATCAAAAATAAGGGAATAGTCATCAAAAACGGTGTGCTTATAGAGATGTGAGTCATAAATCAGCCTCTTTTCACGGCCGTGTTGTGGTGAGGACTAGAACCGAGTCTAGTTGCGCTCATTCATAAATCTCGGTTTACAAACAAAGAAGAACTGACCTAAGCAATTTATGTATTTTAATTAGATGATTACTCACTAACATAAGAGTTTGACAAAAAATGATGAATTAACATAATAATCAAGCCGAATACGAGTCTAAAAGTCAAAGGCCACTAAGGGCCCTCGGGCGATAAGGTAGCCCTAAATTATGTCGTATAAAGGCCGTGTGGCGTCTAATGGGTTAAAATAAAAAAATAACTTTAGAATTCATAAGTAGGGCTACAAATTTTAAGCACCCCTCATTTATGTAATTAGAGCGTTCAAAAGATTAACACACACTAATAGCACCGTATTCCATAGTATAGCATAATATGCCATAGAAGATTAAAGCATAGTATATTATAGAATATTATTGCATATCATAATATAGTATAGCACAGCATTGCATAATATAACATAGCATAGATATTATAACATAAAGTAGTATAACATAGCATAGTATATTATACCATAGTATAGCATAGCACAGAATAGTATAGCATAGCATAGGCTAGCCTAAAATAGCAGAGTATAGCCACATACTTTAGCATAGCATAGTAAAAAATAGCCTAGCCTAGCCTAAACTTGCCTAGTATAGCATAGCATATCATAGCCAAGCAAAGCATAGTATAATTTACCCTGTTATAGCCTAGCCAAACATAGGATAGCCTAGTCTAAAATAGAATAGCCTAGCTCTGGCGGGCCTAACATTTCTTATCTTAGTATATTCTAGCTAGCATAGTATAGCCTACTTTATCCTACAAGAACTTATTATAGCCTAACCTATCGTATCCTAGTATAGCCTTGCCTAGCCTAGCATTGCCTAGTGTAGCCTAGCTTACTATAGCCTAGCATAACCAGGTATGGCTTAACATAGCAGGCCGGATCCTATCCTAGCTTCGCCTAGAGTAGCCCACTCTAGTATAGCCAAGCTAGAATTGGCTACTATAGCCTAGCCAATATATCATTTCATACGATAGCCTAGCCTAGCCTATCACACTAATTATAGAGTTATAATTAGGCTATAGGCTAGCTGCACCTAACATAATATAGCTAAGCGTATAATATTATAGCCTAGCCTACTATATCCTAGATTAGTATAGCATACCATACCTTAGACTAGAATAACCTTGCATAGCATAGCCTATTATAGCCTTGGTTAATTAGCCTATCGTAGCCTAACAAAGTATTGCTAGCATAGGAAAGAATAGCTCTCCCTAGTATATTATACTTTAGCCTACCCTAGCATAGCATAGTATAGCCCTGTATAGCCTAGTATAGCTTAGCATAGCTTAGCCTAGCCTAGCATATTATAACCTAGCCTAGCATTAACTATCCTAGACAAGTATAGCCTATAATATCGTATTATACCCTAGTCAAGCATAGCTTAGTATTCTCTAGTCTAACATAATATATGCTATCCTAGCATAGCATTTTATACCCTGAATTAGCATAGTCAATGCTATTGGCCCCTCCCCCCCAAAAAAAAATTCCCAGCATAATCTTGTGAAGACTTTGGCAATTATATCATTCGAAAGAGAATGTAAACACCTTAAGGGTTTAAAATTTCGCTAGAGTCGGCCGAATAGTTATGATGTTATTGCCAAAACGAAATAATTCCCTAGCTAACCTTGAGACGACTTTGGCAATTATATCACTCCAAAGAGAATATAAAACAACATTAGGGTTTCTAATTTCGTTAGAATCGGACGAATAATTATTAAACTCGCACGCGACTAAAAATCAAATTCTGGAAAATTAACTAAGCTCTATAACAGTTTTGAACGCCATAATTCCTTAATTTAAAAGATAAACAATAAATATAAAAATTCCCCCCCAGCCAAGTCGATCAGGGCTTTGGGTCTTATTCCAAAATGAGAAGCTAAAGGAATGCAAACGAATTAATAAAAACCAAATAGTAATTGCTTCGAAATATTTGTCGTCTTAAAAACTACTAATGTACCTTAACCTGGGCAGGAAGAATACGTCTAACATTCCCTGCACATGTTGTAAACGACGACTAAATCCGGATTGTGGTCCCTGTCTTGGGTAGTGACTTATAAAATCTCCTTTTCTTGCAAGCTTTATTGATGCATGCCAAAACGGCTTTGTGAAAACGGGGTTCTATACTTTGATAAATGAAGTAATTCCTAAATCCGGTGTCTTCATATACGGATTACATTTCTGTAAACGATCAATACCTCGTAATGTATTTTAATCTTCTTAGAATTAATCGGTCTTTTAATCAACAACTCCGGAATAATCCATCACAGATGGATGAAATCCGATTGTTACTAAACCTTGGAAAAATATCTCTTCAACACTTGGATTCTAATGGCCCATTAGTTACCTCGTAATTTAAACGCTCTTTTCTTCAGCAGTGAACTCAAATCCTTTTATTTTATATATCATTGGAATTTTAAAATCCCTAACAATGCACCATTGAGCTATTCACGCGAGAAGTCGCAGGCTTGGTTGCATAAATTGTTTTAATCGTGCTGGAAATTGCAACCCATCACGCAGTTTCCGCGGCTGTGAAACTGTTTTAACCAGAAACTATTCAAAACTCCGTAGATTTATGGCCGAAATTTATGGCAGTAATAAATATTACTAATTATGAAATGGGAAGAAAAAGTATGTTATATAACCATGGATTTTATTGCATGTTCTTACATATATATATATTATTTGAGAGAAAGAACCAAAAATGGTTATGGTTACAATAGTAGGAATCATTAACACTTTACAAGCATCCTGAAATTTACTAATGTTAGCGAACCTGTGCACCCGTGAGTAGTGGTCAAGTGCTTTATCAACTAAGGCACGAGAGGAGCTCCCTGAATACCTGTTGATGTTTAACGCCTCCTAATACAAACATTTATCAAAATAATGTATATTTCAGATACCTTCGCTAGTCGTAGCTTTTCTTAATACCATGAATTTAATCATTTTATAACATATTTGATATTTCTTAGAAATATTTGTCTAATTATTATCATACTTTCTTCTATATTTATATCTCTCTGTCTTCTTGTTTCCTTCTTTGCAGTGAGAGAAATTTCTCATGTAAGCATTCGCTTTTTAGTGATAGTACAAAATTATTTTGTACTCATTATTATATTTAATATTTACCCAATGACAAACAAGTTTATATTTAAGCCTTACGCTCTATTATCTTTATTGCTCTCTTCCTCTCTCTCAGTGAACCCCTCCAAATGAATAGAATCATTTCGGCCTCAAATTCATAAAATGGACATTGATGAAGGCAGTCGGCCATCCGTGATTATGTGGAGATATATAACCCTGAGTCCTCAGGATTCATAGGTCTTATTCTTTAATAGTCACAGACCAAATCCAACTCCTCCACCCCACCCCGCAAACACAAAGCATAAGACGAGTGCTAATGATGTATTTATTTGGAGATGAGGAATATAAAACTCAGAAGACATTATTATTAGAGTGGAAATCACTTGGAACAATAAATAATATGCATTCATGTTAGTATTGCCAATCAGTCGCATGATTGGCAAACTGTAAAGTTGAATCCATAGCAGCAAAGCCATAGAGGAAGAGGGAGCCTTTAATTATAGACGGTATATTTTATTAAACTAAAGTAAATCAAAGGAAATGCAATTCACATATGTTGATTGGGTTAGTTTCATGAAAATCAAATTGCCCAATTGTTTCATAAAGATTAAATTTCTATTTTGTTTTGTGAACATTAAATTGCCCTATGTTTTCTTGAAGATTACTGGCAAAAATGAGAGAAATGGAGATCAGAGATAGAGAGAGAGAGAGAGACGGGTAGGACGAAAAGAACCCGCGATCAGCTTTTTTTAAAGTAATTTCCGTTTGATAAGACGCTCTATAGCGAGCCTAAGTGTAATAACGAGAGGTTCCGCGAGATGGCGTGAAGGTCTAAATTGACACTCTCTGCGCCTCTGTATAGATAAAGTAAAATCTACCTTGGATGCCTCGGCAAAATTCATTTCCGGCGGGCCCGTATAAATAGTTAAGCGTTGGCCTGGGTAAGACCTGGAATGGTAGTTTCCCTTTTGTCTGGCGTGTACGTTTGTCTGTACGTGCTCACGGCCCCTGCCTGAAGCTGACGTGTGTAAACCTTTTGCCCATTTAGTTCTTTTGTACTGTTTGTACAGTAGTAAAGATTATTTCGTTTCATCCAGTTTGATATGCATAGCCTCCTAGTTAGTTGATTGAATTCGGTCAAGGAAAATAGTCACTCTTATTCGATTTAGTGCAACCCATGTTAAAAGTGCATCATTCAGGGCAAGGCCAATCGCACAGTGTCCTGCGGGCTGGCCTCGTTCCTTTCCGAGTCAAAGAAAATAAGCGGAGGTCAGGAAATCAAACCTAACTCTAAAGTTTGATCCATCGTAGCAAAGCCATAGAGGGAAACTGAGATTTTAATTATAGAAGGTATTTTACTAGAATAAAGTAAAGCAAAGGGAATGCAATTCATAGATATTGATTGAGTTAGTTTCATAAAGATCAAATGGCCCAATTGTTTAATGAAGATTAAATTGCTATTTTGTTTGGTAAAGATTAAATTGCCCTATGTTTTCATGAAGATTACATTACTCTATTGTTTCAGTTAGTTTCCCAGTTACAATAAATCAAAATAATTGAGATTAATTAAGTCCAGAATTTAAGTTAGTTTTTCCATTTTCGTTAAATGAAGGCTTTCAAGACACTAATATACTGTAGCTTAGAAAACTTGAAAAAGAGAGGGAAAGGTGGACAGACAGAAAGAGAAAGAAGAGGGTAGGAAAAAGAATAGGTTTATATGGTTCTCTTCCTGTTTTCTTGGTTCTAATGTTCTTCATTTTCGGGTTTGCATAAATGTTTAATGTACATATATTGAATTCTTACATCGTCAAGGTGACCTTTGGGACACACTGTGTTTCCATATATTTTCTTAGTGACAAACACACAATGTGATATTTCATGAATGTGAGGCAATAAGACGAATGAACAAGCTATTTTTTAACGATGCCAAAAGATGCGTATTCTTCAATCTCTTTTGATTCGTAATCCAGAGCCTAAGTATCCAAAACTACATATTCGTTAGATTTGTCAGTAACTGTGTAGCACTTGGGATTGATACGTTTTAAAATGGCTACTGTCTTTGTTAGTTATATATTTACGTTATTTTTTTCCTTTGCCTTCTAATTTTTCTTGTGGTTCCCATTTATGCATACCCAACGCATTAAAAGTTCTCCCTAGATTAAAAATATTTAGTATTCTATTTCACTATTCCTCTCTTATTTATCCATTTGTTTTCTCTTTCCGTTCGTTTCCAATCTCCCTTTCCTTATATAGTGCTATGAGGGTAGAATTCTACTTCCCTTCCATTATTCCACAAAAAGAAATCACTGAAACCCTCAAAAAGTGACTTGTGGACATCACTTTGTTAGACCCTCTTACACTCCACCTCTGAATGCCATTATATTGATATGAATATTTTTTGAAAACATTAATGAAGCAAAAACATAAGAATTTTTTTATCATACAATTTTTTTTTAGCGTTTGGGTACTTCTCAGATCAGAATAAATTGTTTTGACCGACATATTTCAGTTTTGACTCTAATCTACGTTTAAAATATAAAAGTATCTTTAATATAACGTAAGATTAGAATATACGATTTTTTTTATGAGACAATATTTTGAAAAAGTATTGTCTCTGCGTATTGTTACGTTGAGGAGGAAAGATTTCACTAATGAGAAATCAGACGCAGGCAGAGGTCGCGTGATAATTAAATTCAAAAACATTGTATATTTACTTATCAAGAAGAGTTTACTGCCAGAGGTTTGACAATGTAAGTGGATCGTAACGCAACTTAAGTTACACAGATTTATGATGATGGAATTAGTTAGCTTGATCAGTTTAAAAAGGAGCCTCCACCATGAAGGCACTATAGGTGTGTGACCAGTTTATGGTAGGTCACCAGGTATAGAGGTTGGTAATGGTTGATGATCCGATTTATTTGGTAGGGAAGGTAAGGTGGCCTTACAGTCTAGTTTGATCTGACTCCAAGGTATTCTTTTGGGTAATCCGCTTGTGAGCTGGGTTGAATGGTAACCTGGTTGTTGCTTGGCAGAAGGAGCGACTCGGTAGGATAGAATGGCGTCTTTGTAGGCTTTTAATCTTGGCTTTGAGCTAAATTGGTCAAGCAAGTGAAATTATTGAGTTTTCTGTGGTTTGTTTGTGTGTTCACGTCCTCGGCTGACTATCTCTGTTACTACGCAAGGTTTCTTGTAGTCTCTTTCGGCGTCATTGTTGTGGCTATGAATGGACGGATTGAATGCGAGGTACTGCTGTCTGGTTCTATGCCAATGTTAATAATCATAATCCAATGGATCCAAGGATAATAATAACTAATGCTGTTGTATGCTTCTGCCAGCTTATTTATAATAACGGCAATTAAGTTGGCGTGGCTTCGCTTCTTTAATTTGAACGCGGGCGGAGCTTATCGGATCAAAGGGTATGTGCGTATGTTCTCTACTAAGACTGCTGGGCGGGATTTATTTGGTCGAAGGGGATGTGTGCATCAAAATAGTATCTGAATTTCAGAACTTAGCCGTGTTTTATCAACAAACATTTGTAGCAAGATTGATTTTGTCTTTTCACGGGTTCATGCAAACTCTGGTGAATAATATCAGATTCCCTTCTATGTGTGCACAGCTGTTTCCACCGTCTCTGTTTATCGCTGAGGCCAGATCGTCGGCTGCACCTGTTTCTTAATATATGTCTGTTTATATGTTCGCGTGGGACCACAAGGATTTCACCTGCCTTGTTACAAAATGTTCTCCTTTGCTTTGATACATCTATTATTAAATTGTAATTTTACATTATTTACAAGTGTTCGTTTTGTCTTACACTAATTAATTATTACAAGAATGTATATTATTTCAATGTTCGATTTGTGTGACAACTGGGTGTTGCTCATTTGTGAAGTTTCTTGTTGGCTCTACTCCACCTTGCAATTGAGCGCTACAGCACATTGCCTCGGTTGCCTTTAAATGTGTAGATATTTAAAATCTTTAGAGAATAAATAGATTTTTTTAATATAAAACAGAATTTTCCACTAGGGATACACCCCCCCTCCCCTCCTAGTTGCACGTAATACGAATGTAAAGACATTCGAAATACATCTGAACACGGAGGAAGAAAGACTGCTCTTTAGTGTGAATGTTTGTTTCGGATATAATTCTTATTTGTATAAATAACAGAAATTAAACAAAATATACTTTGTGTATCTACGAGTTTGCGAGTGCCATGGTATACAATAGATACAGTGTCTCTCTGGTGTTGGGAGTATATATTGAAGAAAGGAAAATATTGGCCAGAGTGAAAGGGTTTAAAATTTTAAAGAAGAACACAAAATGGGACACTGAGCAAACATTACCTGATTTTTTGTTAACTCATGGAAAAGTTAGTAGTAACACTGACATGGAACTGGCGTAGTGGCTTGAGATATGTGTAAGCACATGAGTGGGATTTTGAAACGTAAAGGTGATTGCTCGATGGTTAGCCATATTTTGCCCCATATGTGTTGTTCTAGATGAGGAAAGCGGTGTAAGGAAGGAGTTAGGAGTAATCCTAAAAATGGGCCGGTTGTAGGAGATCTCCAGTTGTGAGCCATTGGAAGATTCCTTGCCTTAAGGTTCAAAGGTGCCTAGAGCCGCGACACGTTATCTCGCTAAATCGAAACCTAGATAATCGTAAGTCGTTCGAAAGTGTGGCAAAATGCGCGTTTGTGGCATTCTCTTCACATCACTAAGGCATACGACTTAATGGAAGGGTAAGGAACGTTGTATTTGACTGATGTTGAGATTGTACAGCGAAACTTTTTAATAGAATCATAGCCCTAAATGAATGAATAACGTCTCCGACAAAATAACCAATTTCCTCGGTTCTTCAAATACGAACGACTTTCAGACATATGGTTATTAACGAATTCAGTTTGCCCCTCCTCGATGGTACGCTATATATAATATATATATATATATATATATATATATATATATATATATATATATATATATATATATATATATATATATATATCTCATGAGCGCGAGAGAATGATGAAATAATTCCAATTTCACCGCAGGAAAGAGAAAACGGAATAATTTTTCTTCGGAAATATTTTATTTCTTACTTCGAAAAAGTCCGAGCTGGGGTAGGATTCGAACCGTGCACATTGAGGCAGTGAGCAACCGCTTTGATCTCAATTAAACCACCCTTTAGCTGAGTGGTCTAAAGGGCTGTTTAATTGAGATTTCCCAATCTTATTTCAGTCATTTCTTTTCTTCTATGTCTGATTTCTCTACCATTTCCCCAATTCAGTAAGAATTATCACTTTGTATTAAATAGATTCCCGTAATAATAAATAGAAAAAAGATCTCGCTTTGTTCCGAGTCTGAGGACAAATATAAACGACAACATATTGTCGCATTATCCAGAAATTTGGGAGACTTTCAAGATTATCTTTCGAAAGCGGCCACATAAGTTCTGTGAGGATAGCAAACATGTGTTTCAGAGGGAAAAAATACGCAGATACCTTTGTAAACATAAACTAATAAAGAATATTCGGTAGAAATATCAAATAGAGGCAGTGGAAATAAAAGAAATATCCGAGGGGAATAAAAATGGAAAAATGGTTGTGATATAATGGCGAGTGAATCAAAGAAGGAAATGGATTTTAAAGAATTGAAAAACTCCAGGGATCATTTTTCGCTATTCGTATGGAAAGTTTTGGGATCATGGTAATTGATTTTCTTAATCCTCATAGTAAATAAATAATTGAAAAATACTCAAGCGCGTGTTTAAAGGGTGACTAAGCTCGGAAATGTGCTTGCATAAGGGGCAGAAACAATAGCCATAACGTCCCACGGTGGGTGTAGCAAAAGGCGACTAGTCCCGAATAGGGAGCTACTAGCTTGGGAAGACCAACAACCGGATGTTTTTTGTCCTCCCAGCGCAATGGAATGTTGTGGCATCCGTGCATCCATGGCTGTTAATCGGGATCAATATGTGAACCAGGTGATGTATGGACTGGACGGTATATATTGTGCAGAGAAGAGGAGATTGGTAGCTGAAAATGATTGAAAATAGGTTGCGGTTATTAAATGTGAACACGAAGATAGTAAATGTGCGCATTAAAGATGAAAAGACCAAATAAAACGTTAAATAATGAAATGATGATATGAAACGTATAGTGAAGAGCGAAGGAGAGGAGTACTTTTGAATGTTTACTATCCAGATGAGATTACTATGGATATTTTGATGAATGTATGCAAGGTTGTGAATAGAAAAGTAAAACTAGGAATAAAGGGGTATGAAATTCATCAACCGAAGTATTCGGAGAGGAGATAAAAGATGATTAGGATGGGAACAGGAAGTTTTCCTGGAAGGAACGAGAAGGGTAAATATAGGTAGATTAATTGTTGTGTGAACATCGAGGACCAGAATGGCAGGGTACTAATGAACAATGAGAAAGAAGGTCAAAATTATATAAGTTGTAAGGGTGGGTATGGAAGATTAAATGAATGTGAATATGATTGGATTCTTGAGGGTAAATTTTGTATTGTACCAGGGCTTGAAAGGAATTATCATGCTAGTGGTTGTTGGTGCTGTAAGAAATCTGAAATATAGGAAGGGAGATTAAAAATATATTGTTGCTGAGGTGTTAAAAAGGGTCATAATTTTTTTGGGGGGAATGTGTCTTTTAACTGTGTTTTAAGCCATTTGAGAATAGATGAGGGCTGAAAGTACGGTAGTATAAAGGTGAATGGTAAAAAGATGAATGTTTGAACTAACTCGGGATAAGTCAGCCGAGTGCTGGTTGGTCATATAAGAAGGATAACAAAGGGGTGCTAACTGTTGAACAAGGAGTGTTTAGGATGTGTGTGAATCATATATTTGTTTTGAGACAGCGAGCAAAAAAATAAGTTGTGAGAGATGTAGTAAAGTGCATGCATCTCGAGAAAGTCAGGATCATGTTGATAAAGAAGAATTATGGTAGTTCTTAAAATGTATGGATTGCTGGTAGAGAGACTGTTGGGAGGGGGGGGGTGAAGAGTATGGGGCTGAGTGTGAAATTAGATTCCGTGGTTACTCGTAGACAAGTCTCTATAATGTGACGCGAATAACAATGGTTCAGATTGCAACCACAAGGTTTTATATGGCAAGTAATTCTCAGGGGGCTATTAAAGCGCTAGCGAGTGATAAAGACTTGGAGTTGGAATGTAACAGAGAGCTGCATGAGGGTAAGTAGGGGCCAACGTTGATGCAAAGAGGTGATACTATGGTTCCGAAAGAGCAGGAAAGATTTTGAGTAAAAGCAGAGCAAATAAACAATTTGAGATGGAGGTTTGATGTGCGAAGAGTAGAGAGAGTGAGAACAAATTAGGAAAGGCATATTTGGTCTGGACGAGGGTGTGAGTGAGTGTGCCTGAGATGGTATGAGGCTATAAGAAGAATGGATGTAAAGAGACCTGTGAAGAGAATATAGGGTGTGTCTAAGAGTGAGATAAGTGTTGGAAAGACCACGAGGTCGATAATTATTAAATGAGTTTTTGAGAGGGAAGAGGTCAGACCGAGGAGGAAATGAATGATATTGTGTATGATATGGGTATATTGTGGGGGTAAGGAGGTAAACCTAAGGCCCCTTTACTCATAAATTAACGTTTATAGGACGAGATTCTACAGCATATAGCCCTCGAACGCTATGAAGGGTCATTTCGGAGTGGGCAAAATGTAGAGGGAACCGGGAGAGTTTATAGAGGCATTCATGTACACTGTTGCCACTTTATTGGAAAGCGATAGAATTTTTAAGTTGGAAATATATTGAAATTTAAGATGTTTACCTTAATCTAATTTACATTTTGGATAAAATACCATAATCATGAACAACTTAGGATCATGTGTGGTACTTAACTCTCCACAAACATTTCATTCACCGTGTCCGCGCATCTAATGGTGTGTCCTGTAACGCTCGTTCTCATCTTACCTCGTGACGTGAATCCCGTCGATGGTCAAAGTGATGTCAGAAGTTTTTCGGACGAGATAAACTTCGTGCCACAAAAGATCATCCAAGCGTAATCTCGGCGGTGCTGACAGCTCAAATTCACCCGCCCCCAGGTTTATTCTGGCCTGTGGAAAAGAAAAAGCATTTGTTTTTGAGCGGATTAGTTTTCAATCGAGTGTATTTTTCGTGATGGGTTTAGGAAAAAGGAGGTATAGGGTATTTTCCTTTATCGTGTGGGTTTAGTGGGGTTTTATTTCTCATGGCTGAAAAAAAACCACCTTTTTTTTGCAGCTCTTAGCGCTGGTTTTCACCATTTTGCGTTCTTTCTCAATTTAGACCACAACTTTATTGAGAGTTGGAACCACAGGGCGACTGCTGGATATAGCAGTTACCGCAAAGTCTACAAAAATGGGGACAATATGTTGCTACTAATGACACCAGTTGTAGCTTAACTTCGGTCAAGTGTGGCGAAATTGAACTTTTCAACCTTGGACATTATACATGGCTTTGTGATTATTGTTTACCTTTTTATACCTATCGTTTACCTAATTATCTTTACTTTTCCCGTTTTTATAAGGGGATATAACGGACTCAAATGACTATCCAAAGAGAAGACAAAAGGAGGAAAAGGAAGTGCTGGTCCTTAAATAGCGCACCTCCTCCCTACCCTCCTGAAAAAGAGGAACAATTTGGCTTTCGAGGCTGGTCAGTTCTTTTATTCATTGGATCTCTGTTGTGCCTACCATTTGGGTCACCCTGGACATTTAATAATGCCAAATTATGTTTAGTTTTGTTCTTGATCTCAACTGAATGAGGAAAAGATAAAAATTGCTGTACTGCAACTGAATAAAATATAGATAAGACCTACTGCTGCTTATTCAAGTAAAATGGGTACCGCTGCTACTATATTAAATAAAGATAAGCACTTACTGGGTCAAGTCAATTTAAGAACTATTGCGGTTGGATCAAATAAATATATGCACTAATTATACTAGATCAAGTAAAGATAGGACAACTACTACTGGATTAAGTAAAGATAAACGCTACTACTACTGCTGCTTGATCAAGTAAACATAAGCATTACTACTGCCTGATCGAATAAAGATAAACAATACGCCTGCTGCTTGATCAACTAAATATAAACACTACTGTTACTGGATCGAGTAAAGATAAGCACTTTTGCTGCTGCTGCTTGATCTAAAAAATATAGGCACTACCCATACTTGATAAAGTAAAGATAGGCACTACTGCTGCTGGATCAAATAAAGCTGAACAGTGCTGCTACTGGCTCAAATAAAGATATTCATTACAAACGACCGCAATAAAAATATTTTTTTAAGGATATTTTTAGACACTTTTTCTCCTACGATAATAGTCGATCCATACAGCTTTGTTTCAAGGATCCTGAATTTATTAGCAATAGTCTGATAAATCATTGTCCGGATGGCTACTATTTTGAGTTTCAAGTAGCCGGGGTAAAATAAATGGTGGAGAGAGTTAGAAGAGTCATGAGCTGAATATATTCGTCGATTCAGAGAGGAAGGTCGTGCCATCAACGAGTGTTTTTTTTACTCCAAACCAAAAGAATAAAGGCAAATGGGTATACAGTAGTGATGGTATTGACTGCCATATCAAACTACTTAAGCCTTAAATACTAGGGTCGTGAAAGTGAACAAATATCTCCTGGAACACCCAGCTACACTATTTGTTTGTTATCCACAACCACCAGTGACGATAGAATACCTTTTCTATGAAACTGACTTAGGAGTTGTACAGTCTTCTTCAGTGTGTGAGAGTGGGTATCGATTCAATCTACGTTTGAATTCAATGAAATTCTGATTAGGTGTTCAAATCGCCAATTTGCGTAATCCGACGGAAGCACATTCACTAAGGAGAAGGAAGCTGAGAGACAGATAAAGAAAGGTAAATCGCAAACAAGACGAGGTCTACTATAATATTCGACATGTATGAGGAAAAAGAGGAATGGCAATAATAAAATTATAAAAATAGACTTTTTTCCCGACCTCAGCATGATGGTAATTAACGAGGGCATCGACGGCACAATACTACCAATTTCGCTGCTAGCGGACAATATTCTCTGAAAACCCTTATTAATAGGATAGGGTAAAAAATTGACTCCATCAAGTCTTTGGATGGAGAGGTATCCAAATCAGTGTGATTCAACGTGAGTTAATAAAATGAAAAACCTGTCAAAACCATTGCTTGTTTGTAATTACCTGGCATGCATCTCTTACGGTAACCAGAAAAAAAACTCCAGTATTCAGAACAGTGCAATATAGCTCTTGGTTTTTAGAAACTTTCCATTGCGAGTTTGATAGAGTTGAACTCGCGATTCTTCAACATTTGAGCCCAAGAAAATTGTCTTTATTTTAAGCTTCAGTCGTTTTTCTACCCTTTGACGGAGATGATCTTGGTGTCGCCTCTTTTTGTATGAGTTTGCTGAGGAGTGTTCTTCCCTTTTATAATTGGGGTAAAAATAAGGATGAACGTAACAGCGAGGAAATTTTCTCTCAATATAGGAGAAAATTACAAGGATGGCATAGGAAAGGAAAAGATAAAAATATGTAGGAAAAAGGAGAACAAAAGGTTAAAACTAAGTCATCTGATAAATGTCCTGGGGATAGGACTAAATCCGGAATTTTTAGAAGCTGACCTCAATAGAATTTGAAAAAGTGGCGAGGCATACAAAGAAATAAGATAAATAGATGGGAGAAATTAGCGATTATGAGAATAATGCCAGTAGAAAAGAGAACAAGACCTGGTGATGAACCCTAAGGCCCAAGTTTTTGTTTGTTTTAGCGTTTTCGTCTTGGCCGTCATTGACGAGGGCACGGCTATCAAAGTTAGAAAATCGAAGAAAGAAAACTTAACAATGGTCTAATTCAAACCAATAACAAATAATACTACACGTAAAAAAATAATGGAAAAGAAAGAAAATAATATAAAAAAATGAGCGATTAGGCTATCCAACGGAGGTCGCCTCCCCCATGGGTCTAAGAACGCAGCTAACAACCTAAGAAAAAAAATAGTATGCAGGATCCTCTGTATCCTTCAAGAACTCTATGGTCCGAACTGATGCACAAGACATCGCTCTAAGCGGCAGGAAAATAAGGTTGCGATCCATTACGTTGTTACCCTCTACCGAAGAAGGTACCGCATACCCTCAAACTCGGACACAACTACTAAGTGGCGTACAGTCTGAGATACCACGTAATCCTTACTCAAATCTTTGGGGAAAGCACCATGAGAAAGCCCTACTTCCTACGATTGTGCCTAATTTGAAGGCAGAAATGAGAAACGATAGCGTTAAGGCTTTTAGAATTTGAATGGTTGGGAAGCATTATCACGCAAACCTTAAATTCTAGGGCGCTGTCTCCCATACTCTTTTGCCTTGTAGCCCGAAGGGCTCCCATAATTGCTGTAATCTAAGCAGTTCGTGGAACAGTGAAACGCAGGGCCGTTATCTCAATTTGCGCAGACAGATGGCTCCATCATCGTTGGGCTAATTTTTAGCAACCCTTTCACTTTCAGGGATCCAACAGAAAACAATTTCGGCATCATCCTCATAGTGTAATTAATACAGTGAGCAAAGAGATGCTGATATTTCAATGCCACATGGAATTGGTGAGTATTTTTGGTTACAAAAGGGTCTCCAAACCTTCCATGGTCCTTAATCTACCAGAATGAGTGTTATATTGCAACCATCCCAGCGTGAATTAAAACACAGCTCCCTGAAGGGTACCGCTAGCTTCAAAAAGTTAAGATAGTGGAGAAACAAACTTAATCTGTTTGCTTGGAGCCATATATTTACACTAACACGACTTCTGTGTGATAGGATATATGCGCCAATAAATACGAAGGCAATATTTCCGGTGCTCTTAGTTATTTGGTAGAGGTATTGCGATAAACATTTAATGGTAATATCTCTCGTAGTGTCGTCTTGAGGAGAACCAAAATTATGTTGAACTGTCGTGGTTTCTCATCCCTGAATTAACTATGTTTAAGGCAAGACCGTCGTTTTTTTTAGTATAGCTACCGTCGAGAATGGCACAGACAAAATACATAATGTTTTCTAGCGGGAAAGATACTGGACCGGATACTACCAGGGCATCATACCTCATGCACTTTATAAAGCGAGTTCCATCACCTCCAATTATTTAAGTAGGATCTCCATAGGGGAAGCCGGGAAGGCACCATTAAACAGCAGGTGGCAAGTGCGGTGGATCAAATCCATCATCTGAAATATTTATTATGAGCCAAAAAAGAGCAGTAGAAAAGTAATAAGGTATCCATATCAGAAAATTATATGATGAAAGCCACAGAGGTACTCATTTTAATGGCTCGTGTACGAGAGTCCTAAGATTGTGAATGTTTCCTCTCACGCGAGACCACGATTAAAAAAAATAAGATCGAAGAATTTGTGCGGGTCTCCAACGTCTAGTTAAGTCCCAATTTGAAAAAAAGTTCAGGTCAGAGTGATGCCCATGACTAACGCAGAAATGCCAAACCTTGGCCTTGGTAAGAAATAACTGAAACATTTTGCTGCATAAAGAAAGACGCGATTGCACCTTGCGTTTCGAAGTTGACGTCTGCATCACATCCAAAGCGATAAAATATCTCATCTACTTAAAGGAGGATTAGCCAGAACATCTGACATAAAAAAATAAGGGAGTAATGTTTGTGGAAAAAAGGTGACGCGGTGAATACACCTCTGAGGGACACCGTCCCTTTGTCCAACTTGCAGGCAGATAGAACCCCCCCCTTCCTCCACACACACCATTACGTTGAACCAATGATTTTGTAAGAGTTCATAAAAAAATGGCGGCGCCCGCTTGAGCATATAAATTGAAAGGTATCCATGTTACCATATCACCAAGGGTATCATAGTCCTTCTCCACTCAAAAAAATACCGTGGCACGCAATGCTGCCTGGGAAGAAAAGCCTCGTCATTAGCACCAGGCAGAGCAAAACATCCGACTAATAGGACACTGCCGTACTCTATAGAAGTATTTGCTTGACCTCCGCTGTGCAGTAAATAGGCTAACCAATTATTCTACATATTCTCTATCAACTTGTACACATAGAAATATAGAGAAATTGGGCAGAAACTGTTCAGGGCGAAAGATCTATCCCTTGTTTGCGTAATGTAAGCAAAGTAGCTACATATTTGCAAGGATTCTGAGAGAATGCTTTTCAATACAATCCGGGCGAACAAGGCGAAGGAAAGGTCAAGCTTCAATCCCCTAGGCGTAGAAGCCTGAGCTATCCGCGCAAGAAGCAAAGTAGAACGCAACTCGCTTAGCAAAAACAGGACATTGAAGTGTTCCCTCAATCTGGTGGTGAAGTTTATTAGGCGGCTTTCAGTGATTAAGCTTAAATAATGGGGAGAAAGCTGAGGCAAAGCAATGCGCCATAGAATGAGGGTCCTAGATGGTTAACCTAACCCTAATCCTATTAGAAATTCCTCTACACCTTGGAGGAGGGGTTCTCCCAATGAGTAACCACACGCTTAGGTTGACTTTTGAGCTATTCCATATCATCCTTTAAAGATTGTTGGTGTATTCTACCTCTCTTTCCTGATATATACTTACAGACACCTTCTCTCTTATATTGACCTCCATTGCATCGCATTCACGCAGTCGTTCCACAGGGTGGGCGACGAGTTGAGAGACTCACTTTACTTCTTAACTTTTTGCATGGGGGTACTAATAGCTTTCATTTCCCTAGGGATTAAAGAGCTACAGTCTGTCTGACCCAGGGCAGGAAAAGCTCCACTTTGTCACAACAAAGATCGTTAAGAGAAATTTATACCTTAATATTATTCGCACTAAGATTAATATTATTCTCCTGTTGACCACAGGTTTTGTTTCCACTTATTTGGCCTTCTCGCGCTGCTTTCATGTAATAATTTTCTACTGTGTGTAAACGTCCGTCATCCCTGTCTTTTTTAAGGTTAAAGTATTTTTACGGCTAAACCTTTATGAAAAACCGTCAAACCACAAATTTAATCCACCGACGTGGGTAACATTTTAAATAGCCAAAGCGTGACACCTTTTTGCTGGAACAAAGCTTATCACTACCTTGAATTCTCCCTTAATATGGATGTTTCTTTAGTCACTACGACAAAATCAAACTCGCTTTATCTGACCGCTAATGCACCGAACAATTTTCATCTTCCCGTTCTTTGTAACATTTTGAGTAGGACATTTGGCACCGCTGGGTTACTCTTTTTGTGTTGCGATTAAACCTTAAGAGGTAAACAATAACTTGGTAGAGGTGTATACCACCGATCTGCGCTCTTCTGAGGTTTTTCGTTTTTTATTTACCCTGGGGAACTAGAGGTTAACATGGGATTCGAATCATAGCTATGTACAGTTTATGGCAGCAACTAGGAAGTCGACCCCAATTAACAACCCACCTGTCACAAAACCCTATGTAATGGGAATAAGTTATCTTTAATTGACACTAGTGTTTAGAGATTGATTATTCGTTTATTTATTAAAGCAGTTGCACTCATTCATCTTTATATTTTTCCTGTACGTCTTATGTTAATTTTGATTCTATTATACCGATAACAATTAATTTACATCAGTGTTTATTCCTGGTAAATTAATTACTCTCATTTATGAATTCATATTTAGTCTTTTGCAAAATATATCCATAAACCATGTTGCAATTTATTTGACTTAATAAATTCATTTAAATGCCTTAAATTGTGATCGAATTTATAGGGGCTTGCTAATGCAATTTATTAATTTTTAACTAGTTAAATAATTAATTACCACTTTCACTTCGACTAATATCAAAATTGCCCTATACGTCTTCATTATTTCTCCCTTTGGTGTGAGAGTAGGTTAAAATACTTTTTACCATAAAATTATTGATTAATTATAATCTTAGAATGTATATGCCGCAAGACTCATAATCAAGAGGTAATCTCAACGTAGAAAATAATTTGCTTTGCTAAATTTTTTAGCAAACCAGTAAAAGATGTTAAATTTTTGTTGATATTGATTTTCCTCTTGTCTCTTGTGTTTGTTTAGTTTGCTACAGTTAGTAATTCTTACTTTTGTCTAGCAATCCTCACTTGCTATATATGTCAGTTTGAATCTCTTTTTGTTAATATTCTTTCGCCTAGCTTCTGTCTAACTGGTTCATTGTTTTTTCTAATTCATCCAATCTGCCAATTTTAGTAACCATTTCTTGTCCTTTTTTGTTCACCAAGCTTGCACATTTTGCATAAGCCTCACACAAAGATCCAGAAAAAATTTCAACATTTGAAACAGTGCGAGTTTAGTAGAGTTGAATGCTTCTTCAACATTTTAGCCTAAACATATGATGCTTTTAAGCTGTAAACCGATTTTATTCTCTTTTCTTGGACTTGTTCAAAGCTGTTTTACGAGGGGCGGTCAATAAGTTTTGGGAATCGGTAGGACAAAACAGAGGAAGGGGGATGGTTGTTTGTGGGGGTGTTAGGACAAGTTATGACAAGTCAGGAACTGCAGCTGCACGCTCCTGCCTCGTCTATTTAAGAAGCAGTAGCTGATTGCAGATCGTCAGTTACAAATTTTTCAACAATGGACAAGGTTGAGCACCGCGCAGTGATCAAATTTTTGACCAAGGAAGGCAAGAATGCAAAAAAGATCCATGAACGCATAGTTGCACTGTACACCGACACCGCCCCTTCTTATGCAACAATTGCTCGCTGGAATAGGGAGTTCCACCATGGTCGTGAGTCCTTTGAAGATGACCCCGGTCCAGGACGCCCGGCAGACGTGACTAACGAGGACAATGTGCCCGTGTGGAGAGGATGATACTCGAAAATCGACAGGTGAAGGTCGAAGAAATCAAGCGAGAACTTATAATATCACATGAAGGTGTTATCAACATTATCCTCGACAATTTGGCCATAACCAAGGTATCTACCTGTTGGGTCCCTAGAAACCTCACGCCCTATGATCGACTTCAATGTCGTCAAGGTTCGGAGGAGCTTCTGCTCCTGTGCAACCAAGAACCGACGGGATTCGAGTCATATATAGTGACAGGTGATGAAACGTGGATCCATCACTAGGATCCCGAGACCAAGCTCGAAAGCATGACCTGGAAGCACAGGGGCTCTCCGACCCCCATCAAGTTCCGAACCTAACCCTCAGCCGGGAAGATCATGGACACCATCTTCTGTGATTCAGAAGGAGTGTTGATGGTGGACTATGCGCCTCGTGGAAGGACCATCACAGGCCAATATTACGCCGAGGAACTGGCTGGGTTGAAGAAGTGCATCCGTCAGAAGCGGCGCGGCAAGTTGACACGCGGTGTCCTGCTCCTCCACGACAATGCCCCTGTCCACAAGGCCAGAGTTGCCCAAGCTGCCCTGCGCGAGTGCGGATTCAAGGAGCTTAACCATCCCCCATACAGTCCATATCTGGCCCCTAGCTTGCCGTCCAGGAGTGGATTGAACAGCAGTCGAGAGATTTCTGGTTGTCGGAAATTCGAAGCCTCAGGGACAAGTGGCGCAAGTGCATTGAAGTCGAGGGTAGTTATATTGAAAAATAATAAAACACTTTTCCTCATATCTCGTTTCCTTATATCCGAATTTCAAAACTTATTGACCGCTCCTCGTACGTACACTAACCGTGTGACTGCGTTTCTGACGGTAAAAACTTAAAATTATTTAGCTGCTGGAGGCGTAAATCGACTATAGTCCAAAAACCTCTATTTTTTTCTTTGTAACTGCGTAATTTGACTATCCACGGTTTAACGGATAACATAATTTATGTAGAGGCATTTGGCAACTTCTTCCTAAGTCAAGTTATGGTGAGTGATTAAAGAATCTTCGTTCTCAATGCTATCATGACAAAAATAATCCAAGAGTAATAGAAGAAAAGATTCAAAAATGATAAAGAAATAACCGATCACAATAAATTAAACACTTGGTGTTGGAGGGCGATTTGATTATAAACTTCGAGAGGCAAACTTATATATCCTTGTAAAGATTTATTAAAATTAACTGGCGTTTATTCCACTCCGCTCATTTTTAAAGAAGAATTTAAATGAAGGAAAATAGCGGTAGTAATATAGCGAAGAATTGAATAGATGGAAACAAAGTACCAAATAGAAATGCTGCCAAATGCGAGAATGGATCACTAATGACAAGGGTGATACACCTTTCCTGCCTAACTAGTAAAGAGCTGTGAAATCACATTTGCAAAGGTGACCCAACGGGCTTTTTTGGACAAGCAGATAAAAAGGCAACTCCTATCAATTATAAACTGATCTTATTCTTTAAGACTTTACAACGATGAGAAAATGAGAACCTTTAACAAACGGCAATTATTATTTCAAGTATCGATAACAGAACTAAAAATTCGTAAGATGCCATTTTGAATGGCAGTGCTCTAATTGTCTTGTTTAAAAGTTCAGGGTTATTCTCTAAGGACCAAGGATGTAACACTTAACAGGATAGAACTTTCGCTTCCTAGCTGCTGCATGGACTACTACCACAACAGGGTGCTAGAAAATATCCACAGGATGCAGCAGCTTCCTTCTATTTTAACCTCGTCCCTCAAGAGAGGCTCACAGAAAGTGGTAACATTGACGGTGCCTACATCACAGGCTGGGGGATCAATTTTCCTAGCGGTCAAAGGAAGCGGAGATGTTATATCCTCTTGGAGAGCTACAAACAACAACAACAACAGCAACAACTTAACATGATGAGTTATCAAAGACTCTATCTGACTCTACTACCCAATACCCACAATGGCTGTCACAGCGATCATAACACTATTGCCACTCATTCTGCACGCGCGTTTTCTCCCCTTCACTCACGCTTCATTCCACACATTCTCAAGCAATGGTAAGCGACATCAATTCACACAGGGACACAATGAGTAAGATGGATCCATACATTAATTTTACTGGAACCACAATGAAAGGGTATTCCTCCGTCATTTATGATGTCCCTACACCAAAATTACTCCACACCTGCTATCATCACGCTCTTGAGCTAAACCACAAGCACAAGGTGCATTGGCGCACATCCGCTAGTGTCGTGCCTAATTTAAACCGACCCTAGCTTATCCACTCACAACTGCCCAAATAGTTTCTTCCCTTTCATGTAGGGCTAAATTTACTTCGGGGATGGCATTCCTCTCCTACGAAAACGAGCTTCAATCCCACTGAGAGCCCCTACAACCTCCTATAGTCGGATTATGACTTCATTCAACTCTATTACTGATGAGCGGTTTTACCTCAGTCATAAAATGGCCCCATTTTTGAAGTTGTTAAGGAACATGTTAGGTAACTGGGTGATGGGCGATTTCCACTGCACCAAAATGCTTGTTCTCTCTTTTATTCCCCATTGTCTAGGTTTTAGTGAGGGGGGAATCCCAGTCCCACTTTCTTGAAATATATTTTATTACCGAACCGAGGTGAAGCGGAGGTGAAGTTTATCTAATACACCTACCTTAGCCACTTTCGGTGAATAAGAATAACCACGGTGCGTATCTTTTTGATCAAAACTAAGATGATGATCCCCTGAGTGTTTTCCTCACTCAGTAAAAGCCAACCATGGGTGGGTGGGTGGAATATTGAGATTTAAGCCAAGTGGATTGCTTAATAATTGCCAAAGGATCGTCAAAATTAGTTAAACACACATATACAAAAATAATCTTTAATTTACATGAATTTGAAATAAGCAACAGCGTATATAAATATAAATAGGATTAATCTTACACTGAATAAATAAGTCTACAAAATTTCGTGGTGATTACTTGCAGATTACTCACTGGGATGTTTGAGTCTTAAAGACACCAGACAGAACGAATGGAATATTATTATTAAGTTAAACAATGAATTAAGTAAGCACTTCTAATATTCGAGGGTATGGGCTCGGGATGAGAATTCTAGTTCACAAATAAACTGGTGAAGTTAGGGGAGGGGATAATTCACTTTAACGATACCTTTGAGTTCGTAAGTATTTTTGAAGGGGGTCGGTGAAGATCTTCTTCTGGTAACGATGATCGCACCTAGTCCGGCCGTCCGAGGTTACCGAATGAGAGGGTATTCTAAACTGGTGATATGCTGATCCTTTGCCGGATCACGAAGGTGAGCCACACGGTGACTCAAATTGAACTTCTTCCTTGAAGTACCTTTCCGATTATTCAGCTCCTGGAGTGGGTAGTCAAAACCGATTACCTAGCTACGTCTAGGGTAATCCGCAGAAGGAGGTCCTGTGTAACCTTAGACTCTGAAGGGGGAGGGGGGGCTGCGAGAAGTTTGTCACCTACAAGTACCGTGACGGCAAAAAACAATTCCCCAAGAAGTTCCTTCCTTGCAGCGGGCGAACGGTTTCTTATGTGGATTGAGTTTCACACACTCGACGTAGGTCCAAGAGTTTCTGCCTGATTCCAGGGAGAAGTCTTCCTTTTATTTCTCTCACGAGTAGAATCGAGAGAGGGAATCGAATTCTCGTAAAATCAGTATCGTCGCGCGAAAGACTTTTTATTATCTTTGGGCCGACGGTATTTCTTTCACGCCTTAGAGCCATCTCGGAGTTTACGGCGGTGCGAAAAAAGGCGACGGAGAATTCAAGGCGAGAGGTGCATTTTAGGGATACAAGAAGGCGCGCAGTTTTGTGTCGGAGGGTTTCTGCGTACACCTATGTACGCGGTATTTAGACTTCTACACCAATCTCCGGTGCTTTCTCAACATACCAGGACTTCTACATCGCACTTCTCTTGAGAGCAGGAGCTGGTATCATCTTATTTTGCAGCATAAAACCACAAAGTTGTACTTCCCTACATCTTTCGAAATGAGAGACACAATCAACCTACCTCAGTATCCATTCTGGCGCAGTGTAGGGTTTAAACCCCTACTTTTTAACTGGTAGCCAACCACGGGACTACCTTTCCTAGTTGATAGTGGTTCGACCCTCTCCATCACCTAAGAATTGCAAGAAGAGAGGAAAAGATCTCTAGTCGCCTCATCGCTACAAATGTTCCAGGTGTCCACATTCCGACTTATTATTCCTGCATTATTTCTTATTTATTCTTGATTTAAAAGGATGCACTCTCGAGGATGCCTTATTTAAGGTGCTTTCACTTTTCCTGCCCCGCGAGTCAATATGACCTCGCATATTCATCGACTCGACTCATCATATCTACGAACACAATCTTTCAGCTTCTTAGCCTACAATACATATACGTACAATACGCAAATTTACTCGCCTCCTTTTATGTCCTAACCTTACTCGTGTGTGCTGACAAGCAGTTAAGCACACAACCAAACACTCTATAGAGGCAACTGATCCACTTGTATTCTCCCGGCCAAGCCACTTACTACATGCTAATTGAAGGTCAGAAAGGAAGAATTTGCTAAAATGGAAATGGAAGGTGTTTTTGGACAATCTCAATCCCTATGAATTTCTTCTATGTGACTGGTCTCGAAGGAGGATGGTACCTACAGGCCTGTTTGTGACTTTCCTGCTTTATACAGAGTCAATAAGGCTGAGCGATACCCTGTCCCGCTCATAACTGATTTCACAGCACGTTTTGCAGGCGCCAGTCTTTTCCAAGCATGATTTTCTAAATGCCTTTCATTAAATACTTTGGGAAAATTTTAGCATAGAAAAGATTGCCATTTTTTCTCCATTTGCATCAGACGATTTTCTTTACATGCCGATTGGTCTGACATGATTAACTCAAACATTTGTGCGGTTCTAAAACGAAGTCTTGGGTGCCTATTTTTCTTTTTCCATAATGAATAACATATTAGTGTATTCACTTGATCACGAAACATATATTTCACACCTAAGACAACTCTTCAAGCGTTTCTTTGATTATGCCTCAAAACTTACCCCTCATAAATATTATTTAGGTGTTTAAAAGCTCGAAATCCTCAGGCATTTCCTAACTAGCAAATGCATCCTACCATTTTAAGAGAGGGTAGAGCCGCTAAAAGTTTACTCACTTCTGTGACTTATAAAGTTTTTTGGAAATTTTGGGGGCTGCTTTTTATTTTTATCAACTACATGTCAAAGAATTCAGCAATCTTAAGTTTCCTAAATTAGCTTCTCAAGGGTACATAAACGTAGAAAATCACCTCTAAATTGGCAGTATAGTGGTAAAAAGATGTTTTTTACGACCATGGACAGGATCGCAAACACAATTGAAATACATCATCCATAAGTTGACGCATCCATTATAATTCTAATGAACGGCCCCATTAGACATTTTCTCGAAACGAGCCCTAGCTGCGCAGAATAACGTCAACATTTTCTCACGAGTTCTGATCGGCCTTCAAAGTGGTAAGAAAATTATTTCCTTCATTTCCAGGGTTGGATATTACCCTTGTAACTGACAATAATGCCTTAGAACTCGAAATTTGCTCGCCCGGTTCCTGGCTCCCACCAATGATCGCCTGAAATTTGGATTTCCTTACATAGTTCAAAAACGAAGTAAAATGGTCGAAGGGTGTAGGGGTCACTTCCACTAATATACTCTATAGAGCACCGTCAACCACATCAAACAGTACCCCTCTCACAGCAACATCGTTTTAAGTGGTTCTAAAACCATCCCCATAAATTCCTCAGATCATTAGCAGCTCGTTGACTTGATTGATTATGAGCTGTTATACATTTTTGGTCACTTCGATCAATGCCATCCTCAACCTCATCAAAGAGATTTATTATTTCAAAATTGCGACTGAACATAAAAAGTTGTCCCTTGCTCACAAAATTCATGAGACGAGAGCACACGAATATACAGCTTTGTTGTTTCTATCCAACAATCCAATGTCTTATTTGAGTAAAGTGTGAGTATAATTTTCTGATAAATTTGAAGAGCAAACTCGGGTGTTAGCGCTAATATAACATCCTGTAACTTATCTACTCTTATCGATATCTCTATACTTCTAAATGAATTTTCTGAACACACTAATAGTACACGTGGAGAACTCCAAGAGAGACCTCCTCCGTGCGTAATAAAAGCTCACCCAATTCGAGTTTGGAAATACCTTCAGCGAGCAGCTAGGCGCAAGCACTTCCCTTTCAATGTAAAAGGAGAGTTCAATTTCTCTTACGACAAGAGTAACACTTGCCCAAATTCACGCAAACTAAGTCACACAGCCATACATTCACACGTCCTCCCCCGCAAACAAGCAAACACAGCATATATATTGTCATTTTGGGCATTCCAGAATGGATGTCTGTTCTGACCTCAAACTTGTTCTTATCCCTTTTCTCGGCTGAAATTGGCTTAGGGAAAAAGGCCATATTTGTGGAAAAAAATGAAAAATCGTGTAATGTTATTTTTTAAATGATCATGTTTGTGATTAGTTGATTAGATCGATAATCAATCTACTTGAGTTACGAACAACTGAGACTTAAAAATTTTAACCCAGGAACAAGAAAAAGTAAAATTTTGTTACGTAGTGTTATTGATCGAAATATAACATTAAGATCCTAAATCTCCCATAAAAGAATACTGAAATAGCCACGTTTCTTATCTTTAGAGAAGTATGAATATGATTATATGCTTATAACAAACACTAAATTTATCCTCTCCTAAAAGTCTTATTTTAAAGGGAGAGCTTAAGGAATTTGTGTTTATTACGTTCATTTTCTGTTAAAGAGTATGAACTAAGCTTTATTTAATTTTAAAAAAAAGATAAAATAATGGATGACTCTCAAAAGTAAATAGATGTCGTGTTAAAAGCTATGCCAAAGTCACTTCCAATTCTAAACCATTTTATTACTCGATAAAAATTCACAAATTTCTATGATATAAGGCTGCTAGTTTTTCTATATTTTAATCTCCCATCCTATTTTTATTTTAACGGCAAATATCCTAGTTCAAATCTATCTCTTTCAGAACTATTTTTTTTTATCCCTCAACCGTATATTTTATTTTATAATATACGGTTGAGGGATAAAAAAATAGTTCTGAAAGAGATAGATTTGAACTAGGATATTTGCAGTTAAAAAATATATGATAGGAGGTTAAAATATAGCAAAACTAGCAGCCTTATATCATAGAAATTTGTGAATTTTTATCGAGTAATAAAATGGTATAGAATTAGAAGTGACTTTGGCATAGCTTTTAACACGACATCTATTTACGTATGAAAGACATCCATTAGTTTTTCTCTTTATAAAATTAAATAAATCTAAGTTCATACTCTTAAGCAAAAAATGAACGTAGTATTCGAAATGTTATTGCATATGTTAGGTAAATATGTACAACAGATTCAGGAGTGTGGTAATAGAAGCTCTGCAATATAATATGTATCCCGTGTAGGAGAAATTATCCCGTATCGTATTGTTTTCCTTATTTTACATGTTTTTGTGTTCAATTTGGTGTAACAAAGAACATTTTTACTCAGGTCGAAAGAGGAATAGTGTAAGAGTTAAAGAATAGAAAAAAAAATACCAAACCTTGTTAATACTTAATACTGTTGCTTGGATGAATGAGCGAAGGTAAGCAGCAGCAAGTTTAAATACACGGCACATTAAAAAAGGAAATCTAATTTCCATTGGGGGTTGCAACATACTGAGGGCATTAAGAATTGGGGTCGTGCTTTAACGGGGGGGAAAGAGCGTTTGTAGCATAGAAAAGTTGGAAGGATGTGACTGATTTATTTGGGGAGCTTTCATCTGCCGTGAGTCGTCCCACTCGTGTACGTAAATCGTTGCTCACATAGTTGACTTAGCGTTCTCTTTAAGCAAAAGCTAATATCATCATCATCATCATCACTAACTATATCATTTAAGAGAGGGATTTTTTTTAGTATTTGAATAATAATTTCCTCTTAGTTTGGTTATGACTTATGTTTTTTATCAAAGTTATTTCTAATAATTCGTTTATAATATCCCAAAAAAAATGGTGAAGTTCAGAAATAAATATAAATATCGAAATTTTGTGATTTTTTTAAAAGCCAAAGAATTACAAATGGTGAAATTCAGAAAATTTAATTTATATATCTTCTTCTATAACTGTATTTTAGCAGTGATATTTTGAAAGGAGGGAAATTTAGTTTAGAGTTCCTTTTTAAACTTTTTATGATTGGTGAAGTTCAGAAAATTTATAAAAATTTAACTATGGCTGCTTTTTTGTAGATTTTAAATTTTCATCTAAGTAGCGAAGCGCAAGCTCCCCCCGTAGGGAAGAGTGGCGAAGCCATTGCATGGTATATTCATATTTTTAGCCCATTGAGGGAGACAAAAAACAGGTGAGACTTAAGATACAGATTGTCTGCAGAGAAAAGAAAAGGCATGATTTTAAGCTCTTTTGTTTTCATTTAACAAAATCTTTGGCATGTAAGTGTACCTGTTTACTTTCGACACAGCTTTATTAACTCTATAAAATCACAAACTAGAAATCCCTGCAAAGAATTCTGGCGCCCCTCCATATTTCTCCCACTATATGTTTCTTTTAGATTCGTTAGCTATCCCTTGAATGATACCTTGTTAAGTAAGACGAAAGCGCTTGGAATCGTCTTTTTATCTTTTTCCCATAGGTAATCTTTATTTTCAGTTAAACTTCAGCCTTGTTTTCCTCACGTAAAACTCAAATCTTCCATGACTCATACCCGATTCATGTTACTAATTCACACTATAATTTGTGAGTTTTTTCGATGAACATTTCCAGTGTAGCAAGTGT
This sequence comes from Ceratothoa steindachneri, assembly GCA_963969495.1. Classification (NCBI taxonomy): domain Eukaryota; kingdom Metazoa; phylum Arthropoda; class Malacostraca; order Isopoda; family Cymothoidae; genus Ceratothoa; species Ceratothoa steindachneri. Next base: position 25,105,239 of record OZ018335.1, read on the forward strand.
GATGCAGCCGACTTATGAGCTCTTCATTTAGGCAATCTTTTTGGGCCAAAGGATAGCTGAGTGGATTACGCCTCCCGTGCCGTGATCTCATCAACGCGGAGGCATGTGGGTAGAATCTCGTCTCTCCCCAACGCTCCTTTCTTTTCTGACGAGGCTTATTCCTTTCTACATTTCTCCACTTAAAGTTCTAACCCTTCCTCACTCCAGCAAACGCTCTCATGTTGTATGCAATTATTAATTTGTATTTAAAAGGGCACCGCTCATCTTCCTTCGCGCGTTGCCATCACGACGGACACAGTGATCAGAGATCAAAGATTCTTCATCAAATCACACCAGTTTCTGATTTCACTCGGGACAAAATCGTAGCTAAACGAATGGGGGGGGGGGGCACAAAACACTATGGGGGAAACTCTTCGCCTCTAATACCTAGAGTTATCGGAGTGTGAATGTGATGAGCATGAAGAGATGATGGTAATAAATGGGTAAATGGATGCCTATAGGGACCCCTAAATATATGGGAACATGGGCATCAAGGAGAAATGTAAAAGTATGGAAAAATGTGAATGTATGGGGGGGAAGAATCTATAAAGGAAATGTCTGTCAAATAAAACGTTAAAATATAGGGAAGTGGGTTTCTAAGGGGGGGGGAATGAAATCTATAGGCAAATGGGGATTTATGCAAATTCGGTGACCTCTAGATAGACTGAGGTTCTATATGTGAGAAAATTGGTATTAATTGGAATAAAGGAACCTTTCGAAAATTGGCCTCCTTTGAGAGACGGTAATCTTAGGGAAAATTACTATCTTTGGAAAAATTCTCTATAAAGAAATTGTGATCTATGGAAAATGGGTATTTACATATAGAAATATAGAAACACATCTGAAATGGGGAGGAATTAATCAATCGGAAAATTAATATCTATGATGAGCGATAATCTATAGTCTACCCATGGGGAAGAGGTAATCAATTGGGAGAAAAGTCATGTAGTGAAGAATGTTATTATCTGTGGAAATAGCTATTCATGAGGAAAGGTAATCAATTTATAGAGGAAGAGCATTAAATATAAAGGTAATTTTTCTATGGTGATTCGCAAATCTAAACAAAGAACCAATTAATTTAGAAGACGTTACGCTACGTATGGGAGATGTTAATATATGTATGGGACGACATTTCTATGTATGCGTAAACATTTAATCGGAAAGGTAATCATTTTTGAAAAGGTCATCTACTTATAGCACACTCCGAAACGGTAATCTAATCGGAAATGATAATTTATGTTGGCCGATGTTTGTTTTTTTTTGGGGGGGGATCTATAGAGAGGTAATTTCTCTGTTTGAAAAGGAGGAGGCGAGTCTATAAGAAAATGGTATAGGAAAATTAACATATGGATATGGTAATCTGCCAGTCATTTTGAGAGATAGGCTCGTGTGAGAAGTTAGACATCGAAACGAGAGACTTCCCTGGAGATGAGCTTTCTAGAAGCCTATTGGATAGACCGTTGGATTTCTACAATTGGGTGCTGGGTTCGATTCCGAACGAGAGCGGACGCACAAAAAAATAGGCGCTGGTAGGTAGCTGCCAGCAGTTTGGCGTTACGTCGAGTCTATCGCGTGCGCGCAACCACATGCGTCACACACATAGCCAACCATAACACCTCTGTCCTTTCCATAAACACTTCATTTGTACACATAACACATTACTCTTTATTTTAGGCAGATAGCGAAGAAGCTTTTAATACTCCCCCTTGCCCTCGCCAACGAAGAGCGGCTCAAAGCTCCCCTCAGAGTGATTGTCATTCGAATCTTTATGTTGGATTCATTATCCTGTCGGAGGATTAGGAGGGTGGGAGGGGGGCAGAAATATGACACCAAAAGAAGGTTATTAAAAAAACTATAAAAAAGCTTGCGTTGACCAACAAGGGCAGGTGGACAGACAGAGAGATGAACAAAAATAGTGGATAAAGAAAGGACAGGAATAATGAAATTAAAGGACAAAGACCACCGAGCGAGTCTGAACAAAGAAGTTAAGACTTGTTGGGGATCGATGGGAGATGGAGTCGTATTAAGAAAAAGCAGAAAATAACGAGGGCATCTTTTGTCTAAAGTAATTTGAAAAAGGAATGAGAAGGAAGTGTTGAAGTTAGGGAGTGTTAAAATATGTAAAATGCACAAAAGCCAAGTAGGAAAACTCGAAGATTGGGCAGCGGAAGGGAGTGCATCTCTCTTCAATCTTCCGCCATTCTACAATAAAGGGCCACGAGTGGAGGTGTAGAAGTTGTTAGAAAGAGGTAGAGTGATGGGAGTTTGGAGGGGAGTAGAGGAGGAGTTTAATGATGTTAGTTGATCCTGACTTTCGAACTACTTTCATTACTTCTGCGTTATTGAGAAGAAGGGAGCAAGTGAGCCAAGGTTAATATACATAGCTGTGGGGGAGGGGGTCAAAAATCAAAATAATTGATAAAATCCAACATTGCCCAAATAGTTCAATTATCGGTTTGCAAATTTTTAAGTTTGGAATACTCTTGCGCATTATTACATTCTTATAATTACATTATTTTCAGAAAGTGAAAACGCATTCGATGGTTATATTTGATTCTTTACTTTTGGCAATAAAAAATAAAACCTTATAGAATGGAATAAAGCAACAGTTCATGATGAATATTTTCTCGAAAAATATGCGCACATACTTCATTGTTATTAACGACCCTAAAAAGCGTAGCCACTATTTGGAAATTTCCATGAAAGGGAATGTACATATTCATACAGATGGTAAATGATGCAAATTCAAACAACATACATTTACACCTACCTAATGAAGAAGGGCCATAAATTGTGAAGATGACACCGAATCAGACTGATTTCTTTAATTTCAGACACTTCCAACTAAATCTATGGATTAAGGTCACTTTATTTGTAGGCTCCTCCTTTCAATACAACCATCAAACTACATTAAAAATACCACAAATTTTAAAGATTAAACCAAACTGACACATTTCTTAAATTTAACGTCTCCCTGAAGCTCGGATTAATGACATCTCTCAGCACTTCAATGCTACCATTTACCATCATGAAATACGAGAAGCGACCACGAATTTAAAAGATGACACCTAATAGCTTCGGTTTATCAGATTTCACACCGTTTCATCTCTGTGATGGAAGCCCAAACTTTAGATTAAAATTATCTTACCCTGAGCGCTCCTCCTTCCAATACCAACAGGAGGTAGTCAGTCTCTCCAGCCACAAGCAGAAGCATGGCATCGGACCGGTAAGTTTTGAGCCGAAAACTTATTTCTGTATTCTTGCGAGCCTCTTGGAGAGGCAAGGTGATATATGAGGCTCCGAAGAACGATGCTGTAAAGAGAGAAAGCGAGATTTAGCCGTCTTTATCCGCATAAATATAACGCAATATTTACAATGGAGGAAGTGGGCTGTCACGTTGAATATGCGACAGCCGAATATCAAAGAGCCAGAGCTGCTAAATACAATCATTTTTATTTTATTTCAAGAGGGAGAATGGCGAGTACTAGCCAACAAGGTTAAAAGTAATTTAAAAAAAGAATGCCGATATATACATAAATAAGCAAATGGGGATAATAAGAGACAAACTAAAAATGTATGCCAAATTAAGCCCCCTAAAAACAAATAAGAAAGTAATTTTTTAGACATTTCGCGGGGAATAGTTCCATTATAATAATAATCATAATAAATTTCTTATAATGCGCTCTTCAAGGCCAGAGGCCTTCACAGAGCGTACGTTCGGCTGTGAGCTAGGATCAGGTGGGTGAGTAGGCAATCCTGAACAGATGCGGTTTTAGGAGTCACTTGAAAGTGGTAAGTGAGACAGCAGATCTAATTTCGGCTGGACTAGCATTCAAAAGCTTGGGGGCACAGGCTGAGAAGGAGCAGTCGCCCATTGAGCAGAGGGACGAGCGAGTGGTATTCAGAAGAGGAGCCTGAGTTGAGCGAAAGGCCTGAGGGGCAAGACGTTTGAAAAGGGAAGAGGAAAGGTAGGTTGAGGCCTTTTAGTGAAGGACCCTGAAAGTGAAGAGAAGAATCTTGAAATAAGAACGATATCTGACAGGTAACCAGTGCAGTTCCTGAGGCAGGGTCTTAGAAGGGGAGAAGCGAGAGCAACGGAGGAGTAGTCGGGCAACATAGTTCTTGACTAGCTGGCTGGGACGTAAAGAGGAAGATGGTAGATTTACAAGAAGAGTTACAGTAATCAAGGCGGGAGGTAATGAAGGCGTGGACAGCAGTCTCAAGACTTTAGCGATCGAAGTGAGAGCGAATGCTGGAGAAGTTACAGAGGAAACAAAGAGAAGATTTACTAATATTGTGGATGTGGGGCTTGAAGGAGAGATGCTCATCAAACACAACGCCCAAATTTCTAACAGAGTCAGAGAAAGCGACAGAGTTTCTACCCAGAGGGAGGGAGGGAAAGAGGGATTTAACTTTGTATACTAGAGCGGGGGTACCAACCAGAAGAACTTCAGTTTTGGAGTGGTTAAATTTGAGGAAGTTAGCCGACAGCCAGTCCGAGATAGAAGAATAGGCTGATAGGAGGTCACAGATTGAGTGAGCAATGGTCGAGGGGTAAGAAGAAATAAAAATTTGAGTGTCATCGGAATAGAGGTGGAAGGATAGACCGAGATTAAGTAGGAGCGAGCTAAGAGGGAATAAGTAGATACTAAAGAGGAGAGGGCCGAGGACAGAGCCTTGAGGGACACCAAAGCGAATGAGAGTTGGGTCAGAGGAGACATCGTTAATCACTACAGATTGGGTGCGAGACGAAAGGTAAGAGCGGATCCAGTCGATAGCAACGCCAAAAATGCCAAGGAAAGAGTGCAGGTGATCAGGCAAGACGGAATGGTCAATAGTATCAAAGGCAGAGGAGAGGTCAAGTAGAATGAGATTGGAGGCACAACCTCCGTCAGCAGCTCTACGTAAGCAATCAGTAACATTGAGTAGAGCGGTTTCGGTAGAGTGCCCAGATTTAAAACCTGATTGGTAATTCTCATCAATATTACAGGCAACGATGTGGGAATTAATGCGCGAAACAACTACTCTCTCAAAGACCTTAGAGAGAAAGGCAAGTTGCGAAATAGGGCGATAGCTAGCTGGGTCGGAAGGGTTAAGCTTCGGATTTTTAAGGATCGAACGAATTTGGGCACATTTGAAGGAAGAAGGGACAATACCAGTATCAAGGGAGGTATTGAACAAGTGGAAGAGCATTGGGAGCATGGCAGGCAATATTTTGATTAGTAGCTTGGGGGAAAACGAGTCACCAGGGGAGCCAGACTTTTTAGAGCGCAAGAGTAAGGGAAACAATTCAGAAGGAGTCACGGCCGGAATTATGTTGAGCAGCCGGAGGGGGGGCGAGATCAGGGATAATGTGAAAGGCCTGGTCAGGCAGTCGTGGGAGGGAGTCATGAAGGTTGATGACATTATCAGCGAAGAATTTCGAGAGGATGGTGGGGCTGATGGGAGTGGAAACATGGTGTGAGGAAGGAAGAGAAGAGAGCAGGCGGAAAACGGCACAGGAGTCATTCTTATTGTCGGCTAGCAATGTATGCGAATGGGCTTCACGAACAGGTTTCGGTTTAGCCAAGTAGAGAAAGGTCGTAAGACGGTAAGTGAGCGAAAGAGCAGTTGTATCTTGCACACAGGAGAGAGCTTTACGAAGAGCTCTTTCATGGGCACGTAAAAACTGTGTCAAACGTAGGAGTTCCAGCGAGTACCATGGGGCGTGGGGACAGCGAGAAGACGAAGGAGTAATAATGGGGGGGTGAGCATTAAGGCAAGTTAGGAGGGATTGCTCTAAGGATGAGAGGATTTGGTCAGGGGAGGCGAGAGCGTTGGGAGGGAGTAAATTAGAGGCAACATCATTAAGGAGGGATGGGATGTCAATGGAGGCTAGCCGTCAATAAGGTTTTGGGATGAGAGGAGGCTGAGATGGCAAAGAAGTGGGAGTTGAGACGTTGAAGTTAATAAGATAATGGTCAGAAATAGCATTAGACAGGATAGAAGTGGTCAAATTGGAAATTTGACAGTCAGAAATTAAAAAGTCTAAAATGTTACCATGGGAGTGTGTTGGGGAAGAAATGTGTTGAGTAAGAGAAAAGAGGTCAAGGATCTCAGGAAAGGCAGGTAGATTAGGGTTAGTGACCGGGAGGTTGAAGTCCCCCATCATGAGAAGATGTCCCGATGGGGAGAGACTAGCGAGAAGGTTACTAAATTCGTCAAGAAAAAGATTAAGGGAAGAGCTGGGGGGAGGGGGGCGGTAGCGCACAATAGTTGTTAGAGAGGGAACAGAATTAGAGACAGAGATAATGCCCCCCCCCAAAACAAAGAAGGGGGGGATAGAAGGGTATTCAGAGAGAGAGAGAGAGAGAGAGAGAGGCACTATGAATGAGATCAGCTACGTTTATTCCGGGGGTTATGAGAGTAGAGGTAGCCATCAGGGGTCGCTAGCGACAAGCAGCCATCACTCTGATCAAGCCAAGTTTCACTGAGACCAAGGAGGGAGATACGCAAATTAGTCAGGAGATCGTGAATGAACTCCACTTTATTAGCGATGCTTCTAACATTGAGTAGAGGCGCATTATAAACGGAGAATGGGAAGGTTGAAGGGTGGAGTGAGGGAGACGGGGGGAGGGGGAGGGATAGGTCGGGGTAGACGGTTCAATGAAAAGTAACTTTTTTAAGACCGAAGATAAGCGGAATCCCCTTTTATAGGACAAAATTGATTTCGAGCGATTCCTAGTGCTTTAATTCTAGAGTCACCTTAAACCCTCTATTAAGAGAAAGAAGTATGGCTTTGTCCATCATTGAGGGAGGAGAAATATAAGTAGGATAAAATGGATGAAAATTTGATGTGGAGAAAATAACAAAATAAAATTAGGGAAGCAACAGCGAAAGTAAAATTGAGCAGGGAAGAATATGATGTGAAGAAGAAAAAAGGGGGTCACAAAAAAGCCACAAATCCAATAAAAACATCTACTAACAACAAAAAAACATAAACCAAGAATGATGAAGTACAAAGCCCGTGTCAAGGCAAATATAAAGCAGCGCGAAAAATTAAGGGAGGGGGGAAGAAATGAGGCCGAGGAATTAATCGGAATGAAACAAGTGACGGCTTGGGTAAGAAAGCAGAATAATCTAGAAGAATTTAGGCTGGGGAAAAAGTGAGGCAGGAAGAGCAAGGGAAAGAAAAGGTAAATAAGAACGGAGAGGAGTCAATAATAGGGATGAAGAAGTAAAAAGAGCACGGAAGAAAATAATACGAAGAAAAACACGGGTCAAAGGAAAAATACAAAGTAATAAAAAGCTACCGAGAATAGCAAAGTACAAAGCACGTGATACGGCACATTAGAAAATAATGGAATTATAGACTGAAACTAAAACACGGAGGCAGGTAGAAAAAAAATGAGTAAATAATAAGGAAAGTGATAAAAATCGCCACAAGGAGAAACAAAAAACATAACAAAAGGATTACTCACAAACGCTTAGCTAGCAGCAAATCGTAAGACAGGCACTTATAATTCAGGAACTAATAACACGATCACACCAACAAGGCTATGGTAGCACCAAAAACGGTTAACAACAAATGAACAGCGAGACAAAGCAACAAACAAACAACGAAGCGAAGAGCAAAAAGAGCAAACGATACGCGCATCGATCGGCTTTCCATGAAGAAAACTTTTGAGCAGCAATTATCCTGGCTGGTGAACACAAGCTCTTCATGAATGAGCTAATCTTTCACTAAATTTATTAGCCATGAGGTAAAATTTATGGCCTTTTCCAATACCAAAGTTCCTTGTTGGCCTTTTATTGAAGGATGAAAGACATTTAGGATCATGAGGTCTTATTGCGATTTCTCTGTCCCTTCTTTTCCAATACGCACTCTTCTATCCACTCATTTCTTTCGCCTACTCTTTCTCACAGGACGCTCTCCCCCACAGCATAGGCTAATACATAAAATATACATAAAATGCATTCATGACCCTCCATCTCTCTAGTTATTGAATTTAACTAGGCGCGACAGGTGTTGGTCAATATAACTTATGCCGCATATAGAGTGAATGAATACACAACAGCCATTACACAGGTTGTTCACACTTGAACAACACTTCCTTCTGCCATAATAGGTAGACATATACAACTGCACACCACCAAACACACATTCAAAATGTACCTCATCTAAATTGATCACGGATACAACAAGACGTGATGGTCTTTAATGCTTTGCTTGTTTTGCGTATCTATGAGTCATTAGATTCCAAGTGAACAGTACTCAAATGTACTCTTTAATGCTAATAATTTTGTTCATTTGCATTCAGTTCAGTTCTTTAGTACTCGTATTTGTGCCTTTATTACCACATATTTGTGATCTTTAATACACACATTTGCGCTCTTAAATAGTCAGAATATGAGTTCTTTACTACGCATATAGGTGCACTTTAATGTACATAATTGTGCTCTTTAGTACTCTTATTTGCGCTTGTTGGTACCCATATGCTTACTTTAAATACATAAGTTTTGACTTTTCAGTAATTTGATTCCTGCTCTTTACTAACTGTATTATATTCTTTAGTACTTATGGTTGTGAGCTTTAGTACTTTTATTTGTTCTCTTTTTATCCATAGGTTTGTTCTATGTACCAATATTGATTCTTTTCACTCATTTTGTTTCGCACTTTTCTACTCATAATTGGGATCTTTATTATTCATCTTCGTGGTCTTAAGTACCTTTTTTGTTATCTTTAGTATTCTCATTTGTGCTCTTTAGTACTCATATTTCTAAGCTTCAGCACCAACATTTAACTTATATATGTAGTACTCATAGTTGACCACTTTATTTTACATATTTGTGCCCTTTATAACCTGTATTTGTTTTATGTATTCATATCTGTACATTTTTTCGCCCATAGTTTGCTCTTAATTAACCATATTTGTAATTTTCGGTAATTATATACATACTTACTCTTTAATACTCATATTTATTTTTTTTGGACTGGTATTGTTGATTTTTATTACCAATATTTGTGTTCTTTGTTACTTGTGTTTTTGCTCCTAAGTACTCATTCTTATTTGAACTCTTTACTACCAATAGTCTTTTTAGTATTAATATTTAGGATCTTTTGTATCCATATTTTTGCTCTTAAGTACTGACATTTGTTTTTTCAGTAATTACACTTTTTTATTTACTACCTGTATTGGTGCTCTTTAGTATTTCTATTTCTGCTCTTTATTACTGAGTTAAGATCTTTAGCTTCGTAATTGTGTTCTTGAGTATGTATATTTACGTTATTTGCTACTATACTTGTGCTTTTCAGTACTCACATTTGTGCTCTAAAATACGCATATTTTTGTTATTTAATAATTACTGATATTTGCGATACATAAGCCGTATAAAGTTGAAATTATAGGACTTATCAAGCTGAAGTTTTATGACGTGGGAAGCTGGGTTTATAGAACGGATCTACACGATTGAGAAAATAGGTCCATAAAGAAACTGATGAGTATAAGTGAACTGAAATTGCCTGAGGCTTTCGATAACGAGACAGTGAGCTAAGCTTTACCACCACCCCAAAATTCTTTGCATCTAGGGTTGTGTTCATTGAAGGAAGTTACCTTTCCGGACAGATTGAGTTGTAATTTGGCACTAAAGTGAGTAGAATGTACTGTCCGAAAGTAAAGAAATAAAACAACAAAAATGTACAATTTCTTGTAAATTGCACAGAATATTGTTTAAAATTTGCTTTTGATAGTGGGTAGGTTTAATTTCATAGAACAAAGCATAAAAAATATGATCAAAGAAATATGTATATGAAAAATAGATGCGTCCCAAAGTAGAGAATGATGACAATAAATGCAACCATAATCAGAAAACAACATAATTATTTCATAGAGAGGAACCAAAATGTTAATACGAAGTATGCAATCCCTTGTTCCGAAAAATATGAGCACATCTTCACCAGCGCCCTTTACCAATTTATGGCATTGTTCCGGGGGTAGTTTTGTTCCATTCTTGTTTCTATCTCCGACTGAAATCTTCAATATTCGTTGTTTTCGAGCCATAGTCTTCTCACCGAGGATTTTCCATATGTTTTCTCTCAGGTTGAAATAAGGTCTCTGCGCCGACCAAATCATCGCTTTGAAATTTCGTCTTAAAAACGAGCTGATCGAGATAATGAAAGATATCAGTATATATATATATATATATATATATATATATATATATATATATATATATATATATATATATATATATATATATATATATATATATATATTACGTTTAAGATGTTAAGTATTGAGTGCGTAATAAAATTAATTCTTTCTTCGTCTTTATAGCCTAAGTTAAAAGTAAAATTAGGATATTTATTCTCTGTGAAGTAGTACTTTCTAACTTAATTAGACACCACGTAAGGATTATATACCATTACTTGAATTTACTTAACGTATATATTTTAAATAAAACGGCTTACAGTGTAAGAAATTGTCTAAAAGAGTGGACAAATAGCGACCTGAAAAGAATATAGTAGACTTAATTTTAACTAAAAAGGAAGTTAAATAATAATATCCATGTTGGCAAAACGATTAGGAATAAATTAAAATTTGGGGGAAAATTTTAAAATTGAAACCTCCAGGAAATGTGAATTGAATTTTTGCGTTCAATTCTTACTATAAAAATGATTACCGCAATATAAAGGCAAATATTTTAGTAGATCAATTCAGTTAAAATTCAATTGAATTGAATTGAAAACAAAAACTTCATTATCATTTCCTTGTCAAGCATAAAATAAAAACTCCACCAAAAGAAAGTATGAGAGGGAGCTCCCGTCGGTGTCAAAACACAAGCCCAACTGATTAAGGCACGCTTCGCTAGGTCACTTGGAACTATGAAAGAGAGAGAAATTAATTGGGAATTCAAAAGAAAAAGGAGAAATTGAGTTAAACACGCGGCGAATATACAATGTATATCTCTCATGAGCGCGAGAGAATGATGAAATAAATCCAGCTTTCCGCATTAAAGAGAAAACAGAATATTTTTTCTTCGAAAAAGTTATTTCCTAATTTTAAAAAAATTATATATATATATATATATATATATATATATATATATATATAAATAAATAAATATATATATATATATATATATATATATATATATATATATATATATATATATATATATATATATATATATATATATATATATATATATATATATATAATATACAGTAGTGGCCATACTGATTCAGATACTTAGGTTTTCATTACAAAACTTTTTTAGCTTTAAACCAAACACTGGTATGTTGTAGTGCATGATAAATTACAGATAGAAAGTAAGCATGGGTATAAGTTGTACATGTACATTGCACATTTTAAGGTGGATGGTTGTATGAGCATTTTTAATCCAAAATATTTGGATCAAAATGATCCTGACAGATAGCACAACATACACACACATACACACATGAGAAGGTACAATGATATAAGTTACTCGACAAATAATTTTATGGCGTTACAATATATTAGTACTTGGTATGTAGACCTTTACTATCAATTACGCATTGACATCTCCTGCCACATGAGCGCACTAACTGAAGGCATTCTTCTGGTTTTATTTTTCTCTATTTCTTTTGTAATATTTCCCAAAGTTCTTCGAGGTGATTGGGTTGTTCTCCATGCTTCACTCTCCTAGCGTCAGCCAAAAGTTCTCAATCGAAATGAAGTCTGCGCTCTGATCCGGGAGAATCTTCACCAACTTGGGCTTGTGGCAAGATGCATTATCTTGTTTAAAAATGGCAGGCTAAACAGAAGCAACTCTTAGATGCCACTCAGCATGTGCGTGTAAAAGTTCTTTATACATTTGAGCATTCACTCTGTCGGGCAAGCGCAAATTGAGCCAGTACCTTCTGCCGATATTATATCCCAAACTAAAACGCTTTCTCCACCAAATTTGACGCTGCTCTTCGCGAGTTCACGAATATTCTTTCGCTAGGTCCTCGACGGACGAACCTCCTGCCGTCTGACCCAAACAAACTTTACTTAGATTCATCAGTGAAGCTGTACTTCAGACAAATAGTCTTCTGTCTATAGAACGTGGTTACTGTGGAAGGATAATTTAGCTTTCTTGTTCTTAGGGCTTGACTGCTGGCGTGTGAGCTTTTAAAGATCTTTCCTTAAGGTGGCGTGATACTCTCTTCCTTTAAACACTAATGATGATAGTTTCATTTACTTATCTGGAAATTCTGGCTGCTCTCTTGTATTATTCTTTTTTGAAATAGGGAAGATGGCTTAATTATCTCTTTTTGAAGTTTTCCTAGGTCTACCAGATGCAATTAAACTGATACATGAGCTTGTGGTATCGTAACGTAAAATAATATTATGTACGACAGTTTTGGAGCCTTCAACTCTTTTAGCTATGGCTCTGAATGGAGAGACAATCATCTTGATGTAACTTAAAAATCAGTTCCTGGATAGAGGCTGACGTAGTGGGTCCCTTATTTAGGTTTGCTAGTCAGAAATTGCTGACAAAGTAATGACTGAATGTGCCAAGAATTCATGGAAGTAAGTTACTATCCTAAATTAGTTGGTTGTCTCAAAAATAAAATTAATAGAGATACGCTGTCTTGATCCTTTTGACCACCATATTTTTTGAATAAAAATGCTCTTTTGCACGTAACTTGCATTTCCATCTATCGTAACATGTACAACACACATGTACAACTTATAGCCATGATTAGTTTAGATCTTTTATTTATCATGCATTAGCTACTATTATTTCGTTTAAAGCTATTTTATCTTTTATGATGGAAACCTAAGTACCCAAATCATTGTAGCCACTACTATATATATATATATATATATATATATATATATATATATATATATATATATATATATATATATATATATATTAACTGAGCGTAAGCAAGCCAATTAAAGAGTGCATTGCCGTCTCCCAGGGTGTTAAGGGACTCCTTAGTGAAGATTCCAGACTATGTAATGGAAATATTAAATCAAAGGTTTTCACCTACATTACAATACACAATAAATTTTAGTAAAAAATATTTACTCTCAAACCTTGAATCAACTGAAAATGTAATTAGTTTTGATATTACGGAAATTAATATTTTCAAATCGCCGAAACCCGCTATAATTAATCCAAACCAGTTTAAAGATTTTGATATTATGTTTTCTAGTTTGAGATGCTACTTTATTCCTGCCGGGAGATGGTTATATGTTGTTAGGTTTCCAAACTACACATACAATGACCATCCTCGCAAAGGGAAGGGGGAGCATCTGAAGCCACTTGAACCCTAGCTATGAAAGATGAATTGAGCTAATTATACCAGCGGTGGATTCGTATTTGTCAGGCGGGTGAGTACTTTTGTTCAAACTAGTTCCTAAATCCTTTTACTTACTCACTCTTCTAGTTCCATTAATCGTATGTTAAGTAATTACGTCAATCGTCTCATTCAATTGTGGAGATGGTTTTCCTATCCGATAATACATATAAAGATTAGTATGACAACTACTGGCAAATATTAGGGAGCCAGGGACCAGTCGTCTTTGGGGATAAAACAACAGCAAGAGCGGTATTATTTTGTTTGTTTTTTTCCCAACCAGCAACCATGAGAACCCTCGTGGCTTAAGGTAGAGCTACCCGTACCACGTTAGGAGAGTGTGAACTGAAAACTCTTTCACCAGGTTTCTTAAACGGAAGCGTGATATGTTGTGTGTACGAATAAAGAAGTGATTGAAGTAAAGTAATCTTAGGAATGGATTTATGTATGATGACATATGTGGACGGAACTGCCTGCGCATCCAGTCATTTTTACCTTCTCTCTGTACTCTTCATTCTCCTCCATACTGAACCTGCTCTCATTTTATTAGACAGGTTTAAATTAATAATTAATATTAACTCCTCTTTTGTATAGCAATAAAATATATCATTTTTTAAGATCACAAATTTCCTCTATATCTAAATGATTATTCTATCTATTATCTAATTTTCCTCTTTTATTAAAACAGCAAATCTATATTTAATCACTAAAAATACATTGGAAATATTGAAGAAAATTATCGGATAGTTCAAAGTAATATTACTGCCCAACGATGTATACAATTATGTACAAACAAACTGCACTAATTCATTTAGCATAACTTTCAATTTAGCCACTAAATTTGACACATGATCAAGTAATGAAAAGAAACTCACAACTCGCACGTGAGTCAAAATTATGATAAATAACACCCAAAGGAAAATGGAAAAACAAATCCGAGCGCTTTCGTCTTTATTCTAAACGACGAAAGCGCTCGGATTCGTTTTTCCATTTTCCTTGCGGGTGTTATTTATTATGATTAAGTAATGTTTGTTATACTTGTTCTTTTGGCCTTCGTTGCTATTCTGGCACTTCCGTTGTTATTAGAGAACTTTGCTCAAACGCATCTATGCAGCGAAGTTATGGTCTCAATGCATCCCTCTGACCTTATTGTTTTGCCCTGAAGTGGAGAAGCGTGGATAGAATTATATTGCCATCCAATTATTCACCCCTAGCAGTAGCCAATTGACGGTCTACCAGTGCAGTTGTTGAAGAAAGTCATCAGGGATAAATTGAAACTTGTTTCGTGCTGTGAAAACCGATTTCTACCCTGATAGAAACACCGAAACGTAAGGGGAACCATTCAAGAATAGAACCGTTTCCGAACGCAGCAGAGTTAATTAACTAAGAGAGATAAATTATGAATAGAGAGAGGAGGGCTTAAATTATTCTGAGACACATTCTCTCCGAAATCTCGAAATAAGTAAAGAATTATGTGAGTGAAATAACGCATTAAACAGTTAACCTTAATTAAACTCCAGGTAAAGCATTGTCTTTCTGCATTTATAAATCTAGATTACTTGTACTTTGCAAACCGAAAAAAAGCGAAAAATAAAATCGAGCCCTACGATTAATTTTTCCGCAGACCTGCAAATGACCTACATAAAAGTCTTGATCTTAGTGGTGATGATAATGAATAGTGAAAGGTTGAGGTGCAAATGAGCTTCGCATTGTTTCTTTAATACAATGGATGCATCTCTCCGGGCACTTTATCAGGTTTCAACAGTTCTCTTCACACTCCGACTGGCATTTGCGATCAAAGAACCTAACGATGCGTCGAAGAAGAAAAGCACACACATAAACGGTTATCAGCCCCCCCTTCCCCAAATAACAGAATTTACGACAGATTCTGCCGATTACAGAGATGAATTTAACATTCGAATTAATTTGTTTGATCAGATATGAACGGTGGTGTGTTTTCCTTTCATGATAAAGGGTTATCATAAATTTGTACTACGATATTTTGAATATTCAACTCATCTTCTTCAAGTTTTTACAAAATCATTCTAACAATATAAGGATAAAATAAAAAAAAATGATTCAACCACTTCAACCTGCTTTCTGTCAATGCAACCATATCGTAAAACATCACTTATTTGGTCGTTCATGGTTAATTTCCTTAATTTACTGATCTGCGCTGTTTTCAAGGACTAACGCATAATATCTGATTTTAAGCCAGTTTTTCGCGCAGAATCCTAAAATCACGCTCATTTCATTAATCAGATCAAGTTTTTGAGATATAAGTGCATGCCAGAAATTCCTATATTCCGATCTATTTGTAGGCGAATGTACACACAATAGTTAACTTTGACTGAGTTATTCACAGAAGAATTACAGAATGTTCTAATTGATATCAAGAATATTACAAAATACAAAAAAAGCTACCAATGGATGAATGGTTTCGTCAGGCACTTCCGATTGTACCTAGCGAACACCAACTCTCTTTTCAGGCACCAGCAGTAGTCATCCAGAAAGTTGACATCCGAACTCCCTTGGTGGCGTTCCTCTATCACAGGGATATCTTGGTGAGAGTGCTCATCCTGTTCTTCACTAAAGTTTTAAAAATTCTTGAAAAAATAGTCCAAGTGGGACCGAAAGAAATGAATTTTTACTGTCACGCGCGCACCAAGTTTGCGGAAATTTTCCATTAACTCATCAACCGTGTTCTCATACTCATGACTTTTGTGGTTGCCAAGGAAGTTTGCAATGACTGACCTAAATGTCAACCAGGCAGAGAGCTCAGAAGGATTCAATGCTTCATCAAAACTGGTGTCCTTGATGAGTTCCTTTATTTCAGGACCATCAAATACACCTGCTTTCAGTTTTTCCATGCCTACTTGTGAAAACTTTTGAGGGAGGAAGGCAAATCTTCTACCTTCTCTGTCCATTGCCTTGACAAAGTTCTTTATCAAACCAAGTTTCACGTGGAGAGGTGGAAGCAATATCTTGATAGTTTCAACCAGAGGGTGGAGGAAAACGTTGTGTGAACCGAGTTCTAAAACTTATCGTGATGGCCAGTCTTGTCTGTCGTCTGACATAATGCTCGTCTTCAGCCTGACCTTCCCACATGCACATGAAGCATGGATCATTTAGGTACCCACTTTGAAGGCCTAGGGTGAATCACAAAACTTTAAGATTTAGACAGAGCAGCCATTTATCTCCTTGGTAGTTGAGAGCAGACAACAGGCGCTCCATGCTGTAGCAGGTTTCTTTCATTGCATCTGAGTCTCCAAAATGGATCGATGAAAACTTATTGCCATTATTAAGAACTGCCTTGAAACCCATGTAGATGAATCAATGAAAAGACTCGATTCCATAACATCACAATCCAAGCCCATTAAGTGGAGCAGGTCAGCAATGTTGTTACGGTAGACCAGTAAAGAGGCTTCTTTAAACGGGAAAATATTCCTAAATTCTTTCTCGCGGTCTCGATACCAATAGAATGTTTTACTTGGCGTCAGCATTCATTTCTCTTGAAGACGTGAACCCAATAGCTGAGCAGATTCTTTGGAAAGGTTTGGGTCTCGTGTCAGGCCGTTGAGTTCGGCTGTCGTAAATGGCACCAGTTGATCGCCATCTTCTGGCTTGTATGCCTCAAACTCAGCGGTATTGGTAATTACACTAACTAGCCTCGGAATCAGAACCTGAACTTATGGTAAAATCATGCTCAGGAAAGGAAGATCGGTGCAATATGGGACTGGTTTTATAGCAGAAGGAAGATTTTGGTATTGACCATGGTGTTTGTTCTTGCGATTGTTGCCCTTCAAATTTGTCATGCAGAAGTAGCAGTTGGTGACGTGATCTTTGCATGGCTTCCACACAATTGGGACACCAAATGGCATACTGTTCCTTTCCTTATTACTCTAATCCCATAAATATTTCATATGTGAATCGAATGGCTTATCCCGGTCCCATAGTTTCACTATAAAGTAATGAATGATATGCCTTTTTCACAAGATCCGTGTTTTTGCTGGACGGTCTGGAAGAGCGACATGTCCACAGATGTAACAAAACCTATTCCGATAATTCTTACACGTACGATCCATTGTAATGCAAATCTTGACATGAAAAGATGAATAAATTAGGTTATATATGGTTATTCATCACTAGATATGCTAAATCAGAAGTATTAACGATGGATGATAGCGCTATTTTAAAATATACGTTCTAATATCAATCGAACATATCTTAGAAACCAGACCGTGAGTAGTTTCTATCTGCAATTCATGAAGGCTTGTCAGTAAATAGTGATATATTCGTAATTCAACATTTTCGGACTCAATATCCCCCATTTATAATCAAACTTATTCTAAGAAGTAAATTTGACTGATTACCCACCGAAAGCAACTAGAAACAAATGGATTAAGTCGCTTTCTTGGATTCGGCTTATAAAATGAATTTTCCAATCTCAAGATATTTTTTCCATTAGGCAAATTTCTTAAAAACAAATAATCAAGCGTTAGTCCTCTCATTTGTACTTCAGTTCACGTACGTTGCATTCGCACTTTTACTTCTGTGAAATGTGAATCTAGATAGATAAAGACGATAATTAGGAGTATAATACAACTTAAACTGTCGGAAATATTTTCGACAAATATTGCAAAATTCAATTAAATTAAATTGGTATTTGTGTTTATAAAAAATAAATCCTCAAAAGTCCTACCGATACGGACTCCTCCGCACTAGGTACCCTACTGACCTTACTACATCCTCAAACCTACACACCGTCACCGTACTCATTTCTGCATTTTTTTCAGCCTCATTACAAATAAGCTATCAATCATTCACTCAAACTTTACAAATTATTTACTATCTCAGCTACATATCCTTTAAAACTTCTCACCATTCCTACACCTATCTTTCTCACTCCAACTTTTACTTCTCTCCACACGGTATTTATACAGATATTAAGCAGCCATGACAAGTTCGCATGCCCTTGTCTCACACATGCGTGTGAGGTAAGGACATGTGATGTTGCCATACTATTGGATATCCTTTTGGATGGCACGAAATGAAACTGCTAATTTTGTCTTATCCCACAACGCCACTTGCAATTTGAGAATCTAAATTTCTTCTAATAAATTAAATGTATCTATTGAAGGCTACCTCACAAGGAAGCTCCAGGATTCCAGACGAAGGTAGCTATTGCTTCTGTGGGAAGAGACGAGTGTTGTTTAAACGAAATAGAACAGCAGGGATGTTGATTATCGCCTATATAATCTTAGCTCACTCAAAAGGAGAGGAAAACACGTCGCCCTGTTAGATTCAAACACCATTCTATCGAAACAGAAATAACACCCACTAATGCCATGGCAGGCCGGAGACTACAAGCTTCCAGACCAGGGGCGAAAAAAGGACAAAGGGAAGAATGTGGAAAGATTTACACTATGTAACAAAATTTTACTTTTTTATTATTGCGGCTTAAAAATATTAGTTCTCACTTGCCAGTAATTAAATTAAATGAAAAAAAGTCTATTTTGATCCCCAAACTTTGCATTTGTTGTAAGTAGTGCACTGAATAATCTAAATTTGCCGTTTGGAAAATAATGCTAGGGTATTTATTATTAATTTCGGGAACAAAATTGAGCATATGTAAATGGCTGTAGGTTTTAAGTTTTTCTCACTCTTGATATGAAATTGTAAATATTATTTACACAAAACGTTGCAATATTGTAGAATAGTATTTTTTTTAAAGAAACCTTTTAAAATATTATAGATTTAATGACAATTTTCTAGAATTTAGCAGAACTTTTGAAATTTCAAGAATTTTGCAGAACTTGTGAAAACACAACCCTCGATAATTCACAACTTCCTGGAATATTCTGGAATATTACTTCAGAAATATGTATACAGGGATTCACAGATCTTCTATCATTTCAGCTCTAGCTACCATAGTGAATACATTAGAAGATAAATGGCATCATGTAACATTTTCCAGATGCATTTTGTTATATCTTCGGACAGTTCATCAAAACAAGAAAAAAAAGGCTTGATACGACTGCATCTATGAGAATGTGTAAAGCTCACAAAACATTCTTTGGGATGCCAGTTGGGGACCAAGACAAACCAATGGCACCTGGTTTTGACTGTAAACACAAGAATAAAACGTTGGCAGGTAATAAAATTGTTTGGTGTAAAGAGTAAAATATTAAATGTGACTAGTATTTAAGCTATTAAGTCTGTTTTAAGTCAAACGTGTAACAAAATATTTTTTTACTTTTACATGATAATATATAAAGGAAGAATAGCTATGATGTTTATCATTCCTATGATTTGGTGTGAACCCAATGAAAACTCAAGCAACTCGTACTTCTGTATGGTAGACCCTTCCAAACATCGAAATGACAAAAATGCACCTGCTATTTCCTATTCCAATCTTTCATTCTCTATTGCAACAGTACCACACAGGGCTGAACTTTCTGTACCTACTACTCATAAAGGAATAAACCACCCTCAGAAGAGAGTAATAGTTCAGAAGCTGAAAGATCAGTGAAAATGTAGATTATGGTGTGAGAGATATGGTCGCTGAGCAGAATACATACTACCCAAACCAAATAGACCTCACTGGCATTGTCAGAGATCTTGACTTGTCAAAGTCAAATGCTGAGCTTTTAGTTTCCAGACTCAAAAAGTGGGATTTGTTGGATGTAAATGTGCAAGTGACAAGCCGAAGAAAACCTCATAAACATTTATCAAGATTCTTTACTTATCAAGCTGGGCTATGGTACTACTATGGTATATCTGGTCTGTTTGATGCAACTTGTATCACATGCAATCCAAGTGAGTGGGGGCTCTTCATTTACAGCTTCTCAACAAGCATTAAAGCTGTACTTCTTGATAATTGAAATAAGCAAACATCCATTCCCTTAGCTCATTCAGTGTATCTCAAGGAAGAATACAACAGTGTCAAGCTCCTGCTACAAGCTTTGACTTTTAAAAGGTATTGATTAGAAGGGATTGGAGACTTCAAACTGGTAGCATTTTCGATGGTTCTTCAGTGAAATATTTACAAGCTTCCTTGTCTCTGTCTTTGGGACAGTATGCATACTACAGTATATTGCCACAGGCAAGCACCACCAGCTACAAATGATGGAGTTCTCGGTTGGAGGGAAGAATGTCAAGGTTGAACAATTGATACACCCTCAAAATATTTTGTTCCCTTCATTGCATTCAAAACTAGGTATAATGAAGCAGTTTCTGAGAGCTCTTAGCAAAGTGTCTTCTGCATTCAAGTAACTTCAAAATTTCTTTCCTAAATTCTCTGAGGCAAAGGCGAAAGCTCATGTTTTATTTCACCTCAAATCAGAAAAATCAGTGTTCAACAATCCCTGAAAAGCATATTAAAAGGAATAAAAGCCTGGAAGGGTGTATTTCGGTGTGTTAGGGCTCTGGGGGCAAAGAAGGCTGGCATTTATGTGGAACTGATTGAGAACTTAGTGAAAAGCTATGTCAAAACTGGTTGCAGGATGTCCCTGAAGGTGTATATCCTTGATTTCCATCTTGAAAAGTTCAAGGAAACTATGTGAGCATACTAAGGGGAGCACTTTTATTAAGATATACCGAACTTTAAACATAGATATCAAGGAATATATAATGAAATATGATGGGAGAATACATTTGGGGACTTGTACGGAAAATGATATCAATTTCTAACAGAAATCGAGGAGAACTATTCAATTCTAACTATTCTTTTACTTGTTTTTATATATTTCTTGTGGAAGTTTTAATAAAATTGTATAAGTTTAACTCTCTATTTGTAAGATGACAATTGCTAAAAATCAAAAGTTGCAAATTTTTAGTAAATATTTCATCATACAAGCCACAAATCAAAGTTTAAACAAATAATGCCTATTTTCTATTGTTTTGCCATAGAATCAGTTGGACAATAACACTTAGTGGCCAAGTACAAATATTATGTTACATAGTGTTATGATAGATGCGATTTTCTTTTTTCCCTTCTTTCCTTAACAGCAGAATTGATGTAGTTGTGGAGATACAAAGAATTTTCAAAAAAGTCTTGGTGCAGCCATGGATTTTATAGAGTTATGGAGATATAAATAACTCTCTATTGGCCGCAAGAACACAAGAACAATTCACTTTCCTCAACTCGACTTGAAATTGCTTTTATCTACTGCTTACCATCACTCGCTTACGGCCTTTCTCATCTTCTTCTTGGTAAAGTTTCCGAATTGATCTTCTTTTACCCTCTGTCACCTGCCGTAATCCTTTTTGCTCCCCTCATACGACCTTTGACACAGCGAAATTACTCGTTAACCTTCTTCAATCTGACCTTTACCATTGCCAATGTTGAAACCCCAAGCTGCTGTTAACGATGGTGACCTCTAAAACCATCTGTCCGCTGCGGTCGTCAATTTAAATGAGATTCACTGCCCCACTCTTGACTTTTTTTTAATGTTCTCCAGGAATAAGCACTGGTTTCATCGCTACCAACGATATCGTTCCTCGCGTTTAGTTCCTCAAGTTTTAGTTCACACATTTAGTTTCAATTTTATCGATTTCTTGTAATTCAATAATTATTTGTTACATTCATTTATTCTGTTCCTTACAACCAGCGAATTTTATTGCCTGCAATCTTATATTTTTACTTATACTTTATTTTAATTTTTTATCCTTCTTTTATGCACGATTGTAGTTTGGTACAAATATTTAAAATAGTGATGCATGTATCATCATCTTTCACACTAGATTGTTGTCATTGTTTCATTAAAGTTTGGATGTTTCATTAACTGATTTTAGAGGAATATATGTTATTTTTACCTTTACTATTAATTACTTTCTTTCGTTTGACATGACCATTCTTCATTTGTTGAATAAACATAACAGTTTATATTTTTGCTTTCTCGTCTTTTGATAATTGTAATTAGCTATTTTTCGAGCTGCTTTTCTTTGTTGATCCAATGATATTGTGGATTAACAAATCTCGCTCCTTAAAGTTTTGTGATGAAGCGATTGTTCGGTGCAACGCCCCAAAATCCTGCTGTGTTCGTTGAGGACCAGGAGAGGTTTTAACACAAGTTGCGTACATGAAACTATCAAACATCTCACAAAAATTATGGTATGGATTGACAAGTCTGTTTAAAGCACTGGGCACTTCAGCATTGTATATGGGCACTATGCGCAAGAGTGAATTTATGCTTGAATCATAACTGCCGCGCTAGTTACGTTACTGAACACTAAATAAAGGTATAGAAGCTATGGGAGACTAAATATTCTTGCCATAAAGGTAAGATTGTTACAAAGTCTTTGAATACAACAATATGAACCTCCTAAAAAATATTTGGCCACTTTTAAATCGAGAAAGGAAGAAAAGAGATAAAACAAATTTAAATCGAAAAAGGAATAAAGAGATAAAACAAATTTAATTCAACTAAGGTAACCGTTAATGCTGGGTCAGCAATAAATTACCGAAATACAAAGCTAATAACCAATTGCTATCCATTCCTTGCTAAATCGCATTCCTTCACAAATATTGGATTTTAGCAGTTGTAAATTTAAATATAATTTACAGGGTGGATGAAAAGCCTTAGAACACTACAATGGGGGTAGAAATCTCCATTTCACATTAAACTGTAAAATAGTAATATATTTTAATTCAACCAATAATGAATAAAAATCATGAGATAATTTCAGTTTGGCAACTTTTTTTACCTGTCATACACAAGCAGGAAACAGCCACAACGTTAATTTATAAGCTGTATGCATGTGATCAGTGGAGAAGCGAGCTCGCAGACGTTAATCTTACTGTCCATCATTGAGAACAAAATTAATTAAACGTTAATGGATAGACTCAAGTCACATAAACAACAAGATTTCAACGTGAATGACATAATTGTTCGAACGCATCATGCCCATATTTTCCCACTGTCTATTTTACCCTCCAAAAGCCGGAGTTATAAAGCGAGATTTTGAAAGACACCTTTAGGTTTCTTTATATAATTTCTCTAAATTAAAACAAATTGAAACATTTTTACAAATTCATTTTTAAAATCGGTTCGTAAAGAAAGTGGAGAAGTTAGAGAAGGTGCAAATGTGTGGAAAGTAGTGTTCTCGTGTAGTATAAGGAGGAAACTACTTGGGGATTTTATTAATTTCGAGACGTTGCCAATCAAAAGAGTTCTTCAAATAATTAGGATATTGACCTTCGTTAGGAACGCGAGTCACTTCTAAAGTCATCTATGATCTAAACTCGTGTTTTCTAAACTAAAGTGTTCTTAACTCATGTGAGGCTAAACTCTCTCATGTTATAAAGTCATGTGTGTTATATACTATGACGTGTGTTTTAAACTTATGCCTGTTCTTATCATGTGTTCAAACTCTTGTGTTCTAACTTCATGGGTTTTCTAAACCCATGTGTGTTCTAAATACAGATTTTATGAGGGTTTTCTGTTATATGTAACTTTCGAATCTACCGAAGTTTGTTTGGTTCTTTGTCATTTTTGAAGGCGACACTCAGCTGTTCCAACTATAATTGCAATTATTCCAACTTGCAAGACCTTTGCAATTCCGACTTTGTCAATGTGGTAATTACGTTCTTTTTTTAAGGTTTAAGACCGTCGATTAACACCGTTTCAGTAGAAATGTATAGATTTAAGTAGGTTCAGAACCCACTATTAAAGGTGAGTCAGCGTCGAACCAGCTGCATCAAGCCATTTGGAGTCCGAATTCAAGTTGGTCGGATCAAAGATTTAATGACTCTAACAACTTAACCATCGAATATGTTATGCCATTCTAATGTTTCTTTAATATCCTAACTTCCCCCCATATCTCCTCTATGACTTCTTTTCTAGTTCAAACACTTCTTTCCATTGTATGATGCCTTTATGTTCACAGAGGAAATGTACTTAGACATACACACTAAAGAAGTAGAGCAACACATTAATGCAAGCCATATTCAAACGCACCCATTATCCGGGTGTGAAATATAAAGCCCTGGAATACAGGAACGTTCATAAATTGAGGTCAGGCCAAAGAACTGCTTGAAGGGTTCGTAATTATGAGGGGTAAATAATATATCGTAATTTCCATAAGGTAGCCAAAGAGAATCCGTCCTCTTTCTAATTTATGTTCTCAGCAATGCTAATTATGTGCATCAATTATTAGGTAGTGCCTTGGTAAAGCAAGTGTCCGTTTGAGGTCTAATGATATACATTTTCTTTGTCTTATTTAATCCAAATTTAGCCGGTTGCTAACGCAAAGAAGGAGTTCTTTGAAACTTTTGGCCATGGAATTCTTCTTGAAGCTCAAATTAGAAAGGAAAACAAGGTTAGGTCAGGAAATGGTTGGCTTATTAAGTCATGGTCTTTGTAAGGATGGTGGAAATCATTTAATCGATGATGATTTGGGAGAATGTTTTGTTTGGGGAATTTTATGACTATCTTAAATGATTTATTGTTTTTCCTTAATACTAGAACACGCATATGAGGGTTTCCTCCTCCTTGAATACATACACACAGGCATACATACACCAATTTCTTATGTATACAAAACCTGCCTGGTTACCAGAATGCGCTGCTGCACGGAAGATGCTGTCGCTTCAAATTAAGAAGCGGGAAATAACGATGGCATCTCCTCCCTAAGGTTTGCAAGGATAAATAAACTGCAGATGGAGCAAGATTCATGGAAGATACATATGTATCTGCAGATCCAACTGAGTTAAGTGTTCAATAGGTGCCTCAAAAGCCCTTATCTCCTATTTTCCATACTCGATGTCACCATACACACATTTCTCTTCCCATGACTTTACACCATTATGTTTTAAACCTCTGCTAAAAAATCTTTCTAGTAGGGATGCCATTTATACTTTTTTAACTACTGATTCAATTAAATAGGACCCCCCCCCCGCTTCGAATTACCACGCTTGTTACTTGATTACGTCGAGGAGACGCAACGCGCCATTCTAATCCTTCCTCCGCTTCCGGGGAAATAAGAAACATGGATGCGAATTATACGAAAATAATAATTCTTAATCTTTACTCAAAGTCAATTTATTAGCAACTGCGTTCAATAGTTACGTTTTTGGATGGGGAAGGCATAGTACGGTCTCCTGCCCCCCCCCCCCCCCCCACCACCTCACTATTCCATCCGGGTATGGAGAGGAAGGACGGGGCTGAGCAAGGCCGACCTCGCCGCAGGCTCTCCGTCTCCCGCTCACATTGGATATATTTTGGCCGATTGCGAGTGGGGTGCAGGCGAGAGACGGGGAAGGTCTAAGAGAGGGGTAGACAAAGAAAGGTGAAATTTGAAATGTGATTGAGGTTTATAGTTGACCTTAGTTGGTCTGCCAAAAGAGACTGCGTTAGGGGAGCAGATCCAGAATTCTCTGGATGATCTAGTGTTTTTATCGTTAACTGAACTATGATTTGTCTATATTCTATAATTACTCTCCTCCTGTCCATTCTTTATTTAATGCTGGTCGGTCTTTGAGCTGATAACCTAAGAGGTTAGGTAAGCTAGTCGTTCTCCATAAATTTCCCTATATGTCTTATCCTCTTATTCTTTACCTTAGCAGGGGGAAGCTTGCCTCCAGCGGAGTCATCTTCTGCACGTGTTCAAGCCGATGTTTTCTTTAATTTTATATTTACTTTCTTCTTTCACCTCATTATCCTTTCATTGTTCTGTTATGTGTATATTGTTATTTCTTCAGTTCACAGTTTCTTTCTACTAATTGGAAATCTAAGATTTATCCTTATGTCATCCTCAATGTTTGTTTCATTGTATAAGTTTTGATGCCCTTCTTCTATCTTTGTCCAAAATTTATGTGCCATTTGCCTTTGAGATAGATTGAGTGACACAATAATAGCATCCGTATGTAAGTGCCAAAGGTTTAAGCCTTATCTCCGTCTCTTGTCCTTTTTCCAGTAAATAGGTTTATTTTGAATTCTCTGTGGTCTTTGTAGTCTTGACTTTGAGAGTGTGTAAGCGGGCATCGTTAGATAAGTTAAGACCAATTTTACCAGAACGTTATAAACTTTTTTTAATATTTCTTTCCTAGTCCTCTACTTTTGCTAGGGGTGATTATCTGTTTTCTGTTCTATATTATTTTTCTTATCTTGCGCTGAAAATCCTCTTGAGTTTACAGTAAGTCCGACCACTCTTCCTTTGCGTGCATATCTGAAGTCATTTCCCTCAATTACCACTTCTTCTCCTGAGAGATGGTTAAATATTTAATCTAGGAATCTATCAATTTGACCAATGCGACCTTGATTTTTGCATGGAAGGGTCGTGTTAGGAGGCCCCTTTCTGTTCTTGATGATCCTTGTTCAGTCTTGAGGGTAATCCTTAACATTATGTGTCCATTGTGATCAACCTGATTGTGGAGGAGACCCACTCGTCACCTACTTTGAAAAATGGGACAGAATCCAAGAGACTATTCCCTATACTTCGTCTATACCTGATTGTATCTTAAAGACCTGCCTATCAATTCACTCCGCGACCGTCTTATGTACCTTGATAGGCCTACTCTACTAGGTGCCTCTCCAAGGTTTCCGGCTTGTCTCTTTAAAAGACCGCCTTCTTCGTGCCCCCTGACACAGCTTCCTCCCGGGGCTCACTAGGAATTATTAGAGATGTGAGGGTCGCGTTATATTGCAAACTTAGCATATATAGCTCAAATCAAAAGTGGTGACGTGTGAGCATTCTCTCTTTGGGGGGCAGTCCCGCAGTTAGCAACAGGAGAAACCTTCAATCATGTAGGGTGCGCATATATCTTGCAAGCATCTTGTAAATATAAAAGTGGTCTTACGCTTGAATAGCTTTTCATTCCACCCTTCTAATTGACCTTGATTCCTTTATTTAGTTCTTTGCAAAGGTCCTGAGTAAACAGACTGACGCCTTTATCTAGATGATCCACGTTTAAATTGAGGATTGATACTACTACTAAAAATAAGCAGATTTCTCTAAATAACAGACATCCACCTAATCGCAAACTTCCTTTCAGAAAAAGACATTGTCATGGTCTTGTAAATTACCCGTTCTTGGCGGTAAAAATGCGACTTTCCAGATCTAGAACTTCGAATAATTGGGGAGAGGGCCTTCTTTATTTAATCTTATACTACAATTTTAGGTCTGATAGTTTAACATTTGACTTCAAGTTTTTGATAAGCTCCTGGTCCCTGGTTGGAAATTTCATGGGGAATTTTTCCATTTATTAAAGATCCATTGATCTGATCGGTGCGCTAATGAATATATAGTTTTGCAAAAAGTACCCTGCTTTGATACTTAAGTAAAAGTATTGTTACCTTGACAAAATCTGACTAAAAGTATGAGTAAATGTACCCAAACTTAAACGTACTTAAGTAATAGTAATAAAGTATCTTATTCATGAAGTCCTCAAGTAGTGAAAGTGGAAAGTCGCGTCAAATGGTAAAGTACCCATCACCTCAGACACTATCCAGTATACTGTCCACTAAACCCGATTTATACCCGCTGTACTGACTCTTATACATATATTGAATTTCATTTAAAGTGGACTTAAAAATCAAGCTATAAATATCCCTCTATTGATCAAAAGTCTAGTTAATATGAAAAGTAGAATTAACTCTAACAAAATTATCCAGTTTAACAGAATTTCAGGATATAAGAGTCTGGTTAACCTAACTACGAGTAATTATTAGGTAAAAAATATAGAAAGGAATTAATTACTGACATACTTTTTATTCAGCCTCGCAAGCAACTAGGCAGCACGCTAGGAGTATAGGACATCTCTCAGACGGGAAAGCGGGAGAGGCGAAAGAATGCATGCGATTGATCCAAACATTTACAAGCGCTTATTATTGGTTCAAACCAGAGCACACGCTTGTGATTGGTCATCATCTTACTTTTGCTTCTACGTCTGTGATTGGCCAAAATTAATTGAAAAGTCACGAATACTTTTATGCTTTTCGAATTTAATGAAGTAAAGGTAACATAAGAAACTAAATAAGTAAAAGGGAAAGTACCAAAATTGTTCAGTACCTTTTAGGAAGTAAAAGGAATAACTAAGTACTTGGATACACTACTTAAGTAATTGTACTTTGTTACTTCAACACTCTGGGAATATATAACTCAAAATGAGAAATATAACACTAGCCTGCGTTTCAAAACTCTTTTTCAGAGGTCATACTAGGAATGACCGATTTAGAATCATTTTTGTATGCTGAATTTAAGAATACAATTCGCTTTCTTCAGTCATGTCTGGTTTGTAAGATATGATCGATTTATATTAGCACGTATATCACAAATTAGGGCTATCATCCAACCGTTAAACACTTCTGTTTTGTCAAATCTAGTGATAGGTAACCATAGATACTCGTAACCTATTTGATTAATCTTTTCAGGTCTAGATTCGCATTAAAATGGATCGTAGGTGTAAGAATCATCCGGATAGGTTGTAATTACATCTGCGAACATGTAGCTCGTCTAGACAGTCAAGAAAAAAAATCACGGATTTTCTGAAAAAGACATATCATGCTTACTTTAGAGTGAAACTAAGGGACCAAGATAAGCCATTTGCTCCCCATATTTTATGTAAAACATGTGGGAAATTTACGGGATTTAAGGAATAAGAAAATTGTGTGGAGGGAAGACAGAGATCACGTCACCGACTGCTACTTCTGCATGGGAGTTTTTAAAGACAGCACTCGCAAGAACAAGCAACACGTTAAATACCCCAATCTTTCTTCTGCTATAAAACCAGACTCACATGGCCCCGATCTTTCTTTCCTGAGCATGATTTTACCATGGGTATTGGTAGAGTCACTACCAATACAGCTCAGTGCGATGCATACAAGCCAGAATATGGCAAATAACTGGTGCCATTTACGCAAGACGAACTCAACGACCTGACACGTAACCTGAAACTTTCCAAAGAATCTGCTCAGTTATTGGGTTCACGTCTTCGAGAGAAATGTATGCTGGCACCATAGACAACATTCTCTTGGTATTGGGACCGCGAGAAAGAATTTAATAATTTTTCACGTTTGAGGAAACCTCTTTACTGGTCTACTATAACAAAGTTGCTTACCTGCTCAACTTAATAAGCTTGAATTATGATACTATGGAATAAAGACTTTTCAGTGACTCCTCTAACAATAGTCTCAAGGCAGTTATTCTGAATAATGGCATTAGATTTTCATCGGTTGCTGTTGGACACTCAGCTGCACTGAAAGAAACCTGCAAACGCATGGACCGTTTGTTGCCTGCTCCCAAATACCAAGAACACAAATGGCTGATCTGTGGAGATTTTAAATTTGTTGAACTCATTCTAGTCCTTCAAGGTGGGGACACAGAGCATCAGGGCTTTAATGCTTGTGGGACAGTCAGGCTGACGACTAGCATTATGTCAGACAAGACTGGCCGTCAAGACATGGCTTAGAATCCGGTTCACGCAATGTTCTGTCTTACCCTTTGGTTGAACAGAGCAAGGTGTTGCTTACACTCCTGTACATCAAACTGGGTTAGATGAAGAACTTTGTCAAGCCAATGGATAGGTAAGGTAAAGTATTTGTTTTCCTCCGTCAGAAGTTTCCACGAGTTAGCATGGAAAAACTTAAACCAGGTATATTTGATGGTCTTCAAATAAAGGAGCTTATCAAGAAGACCAGTTTGGATGAAGCACTGAATCCTGCTGAACTATCTGCTTAGTTACCCCTTAAATCAGTCATTGCAAACTTCCTAAGCAACCACAGAAGTCCTCAGTATGAGAACGTGGTTTTCAGTGAAAGTGTACTGCCTTCGCTGCCACCTGGACTATTTTCTCGACAATTGTGGCGACTTCAGTGAAGAATTAGGTGAGCGAATTCACTAAGATATCCGTGTGACGGAGAAACGCCCGCATGGGCGTTGGGATATATCTATGAATAGCTTTTTTATGTTGTACTCTTCTTGGTATCAATTAGAACATTCTGTAAACCTTGTGTCTATAAATCAGTTAAAAATTTACTATTGTGCGTACATTCGCCTACAAATAGATTGGCATATGGGAATTTCTGGGATGTGCTTATATCTCAAAAATTCATCTGATTAGATATAATGAACATGATCTTCGGATTCTGCGGAAAAAACTGGCCTAAAATCAAATATTATGTGTTAGACCTTGAAAACAGCGCAGACCAATGTACAATTGATCTACAATTATACAAATGAATAATAACAAATTTAAAAATGAATTGCATCTTTAATAGTCATAATAATATTTATTTCTAATTAAGTACACATTCATAACTATGTGATCATTCATCAATGCTACTGGAGTAAAAGACACACTAGAAATTAGAAAGAAAGAGGAAATCACTTTCATATTTAATTGTATACTTTCTTGCGCTCAAATAATTCCTCTTTTATCTTTCAGAATTTTTGTCGATCGTTGGCAATTTTCTACCCTCCATTGGTTGATATTTAAGTTCATCTAACTCAAGTACTATCATAGTCTAGGTTCTTGATACTTTATAAGGTATTGGTTTTCTTTATGTTCCTGGTTGATTCTTTAGCCTAACCAAGTTAATTCTGACATCATGTTTTGATGGATTGTTTGCGGGATTTTTTCTTGATAAGTTTGGTCTTGTACCCATTAAGTTGAAAGAATTGTTTGGATTTTGTCGATATTTCCACCTTTGAGCCCAATATCATCCGCGAATATCGAGTGAGCTTCCTTACCCTTCCCTAGACTGCCACCAACTCTTATAAACCCAATCTTCTTTATGGCCTTTATTCTTCAGTGTCATAGCAACCATGAATTAGGCATCTCTTCGTGACTGGTCTTCATGTGCGGGAGGAGTGTGAAGGCCATGTACGCGGTTTCATCTGCATGGGGTACAAGACGGCTAAATAACACCGCATCCCTTGGATGAAATGGGTAGGGAGTGGATTGATGGTCCGCTCTCGTGCATAAAAGACTAGGAACGTTCAAACATTGATAGATACAAATCTAACCGATAATCACATATTTCTTCCATACCATCTGTAAAAAAACAGCCTCTGACCTCCTCACGTTATTCGAAGACCAGGAGAGATTGTATCCCGCCATGTAAAACGTCACTTACTATTAGGGGACATTCGAGAAGTTTCGATTCCTTAGTGTATTTAGGGAATTATCCCCCTAATCCTGCGAATTTATCAAGAGCCATCCCCCGGCGATGAAGAGAGAACGAGCCGTTTGTTCTTTTCGCGCCTTGCCGCTAAAAGCTAAATTTTCTTCTTCCTAACGGATTATTCTGGAGCTTCCTCAATACCTGTTCCGAATCCCCCTTTACCCCTTCTGGATCACTCGTACAAATACCCGGTTTTAACTTGAGATCGGGGAGTCCCGCACGCACCTCAAAATCGTCCTCATCGTATTGAGTCGAAGTCTTGTAAGCGTTCATCAGCGTTCGATAGCAAGACTTTCTCCGCCGTTCTTCTACCCCAGTCAATTGGTAGGTAAGGTGAACGGCAATCCCGTGAAGTTACCTGACAGTCTCCCTTCGTTTAATCGATCCGAAGAAAATCTCCATCGATTACCTTTGAGGAAAAGAAGTTTCCTCTTCCAGTAGAATTACGAGTAATCCCAAATTTCCTCATCGAACGTCATCCTTGAAGCTTGGTTACCTTCATCGCTATTCCTCGGAAGGTTGGTTCGGATCGTGTCACACTTGCCTCATCCGGAACGTGGCCCACTTGCCTCATCCTGGTCGTGGCCAACTTGCTTCATCCGGAACGTGCCCTACTTGCCTCATCCGGATCGTGCCCTACTTGCCTCATCAGGATCGTGCCCCACTCGCCTCCTCCCAAACCGGACCTTCCTCGAAGTCACCGACCGGAAAGATTGAAACCTCCCTCAATTATTAGTATTGTCAAGTTCCCCCTTTTGATCTGAACAGAGTAACGATAATTAATTAATTTTATTTGAGAATCCATCCTTATAATTATCAAGAGACTATTTCATTTTAAGTAATTCCATTTTGCCTGTTTTGATTCTTATTTTGATATTTGTAAATAAAATTATATTTTTGTTGCTTCATCTTTAATTAACCTTGAACGGTTTTCTCGACCTATTCAAGTAAATCTCGTCAACCATTTTTTATAAATTAAATATCTACTTCTGTTAAATACTCACTATAAGATATTTTTCTGGGTTCCAAACCAGAGGCTAGTAGATATTTGGTTCTACAAAAAGATTTAGCAAAGCTATACAAGTGGTTCACATAGTTACAAATAAGGTTTACTCTTTTTAAATGGAAGTTGCTGTATTTAGAAAACATTGAAGTTGATTTTTCGTGCACATGTAATAACCAAATTAGTAAAGTTACTGATATAAAGCGATATTTTTTACATAAGTAAAGAATAGCAAAAAAGAAATGAAAATTTAATAAAGAACAGTTGGAAATTAAGATCATGGACTTCAAGGTCTGTGGTATTCGTTTTCCCCCATAACCTAAAGACCTATAAATAAACCTCATTAAAACGATTAATTAAACTCGCACGAATGAACACATATTTGATATTTAAATTATTGAATTAAAATCTCATTATTGGTTTCCACATTGCTTTTAGAATCCATTTTTCTCGATTCATTCAAAGCGGAGTTCATTACTACAAAAATGCATCAAATAACCAATCTCCTTCATTTATTAGAGTTGATTAATTTATTATTATTCATTTTTTTTAAACAAAGAAAATTGATCATTGTCATTGAGAAGAAATTTGCCAAAAGAGTAGTGAAATAAGGGACAGTGAATTTGTATGAGCAATACATGGGGTGTTAGAGAATGGGGAGAGCGCAACTCTCCTAGTTATGCCAAAGTTCAAGGAAAATACCAGGTTCCCTTGTGAGACCTGCATGTTTGATCAGAAATAAAAACTTGGTAATGAAAATCGATACAAATGAATACCAGGATAACTCAAATCTTTCAAACGCATTTTGCCTCTTACTCTCATTTATCCCTGCCTTAGCCGCTTCTTTATTATGGAATGTTTTAATCCGTTGCTAAGTTAATGAACTTTGAGTAACTTACATATTTTAAGCAGCACCGAAATATCCTATCAGAAACCAAGTTTTGGGGTCTGCCATAAATGCTACCTCAGCTCTTCAAATCCAGGAGCTATTTCATTATAATTTTTATTATCATTTAGTTTTTTTTCTAGCCTTTTAAGCTTTTCTGTTCTAAATAAAAGAGCACTTATTGGATTATTTCAGTTTTATCCTTCCCATTAACCTCATTTGACCTTAGGGCATTATAGATCAGTGATCTTTACTCTTAAATTGTTAATAAAACAAAACTAATTTGGAATTTCTGTATTGAAACACAATATAAATTATCATCTGATGATAATAAGGATCTTGACATAATCACCTTACCTTAATTTTCCTTCTAATTTGAACGCCAATTCAGAAGAATTTCCTGGCCGAAAGTGTCAAAGAAGAATTTCTTTTTGTTAACCACCGGTTAAATTTGAATTAAACAAGATATTTAAAGAAAAAAGTATAACATTAGACTTCAAACGCTCTTTTGATTTATCAAGGCACTACCTAATAATGGATGCACAAAATTAGCATTGCTGAGAACGTTAATTAGAAAGAAGGCAGATTCTATTTGGCTACCTTATGGAAATTACGGTATATTATTTACCCTTTATAATTAAGAACGCTTCAAGCAGTTCTGTGGCGTGACCTCAATATATGAATGCTCCTGTATTCCACTTGTTTATATTTTATACCCGGTTAATTTTTGCTTTTGAATATGACCTGCGTGAGTATGGTCTCTTTCTTTGCTTAACCTTCTACTGAGTATGCCAGTACTCTGTATGCCTAAGAGCATTTTTCTGTAACTAGTTGACTGAACTCGAATATTTTCATTTCGAATTTCCTAAACTTAAAGTGAAGTCTTTGCAATTACTCCATTATCGGACATATTCTTTCCCCGCAGTGTGTTAACCAAAAATGTGAACTTATCGCGTGCGCTTTTATGTCATAATCTTACTATACATTCAGTTTCAACGAGACCATTAGGTCTAAAGTTCAAAGTAACTTCGCTTTAATTCAACGCATCCTAAATTAATGGAAGGATGGTTGATTTTTTGTGTTTGGAAAAATTGAATGTCAGCAACAAACAAAGATATACTGTCCCTTGTATTGCCGTAATATATACATATTTAAGTCTTATTGGTCGGAAAGTCACACTAGTTTTATTAGTTTGACTCAGGAAATATGGCTTCAGTTTGATTGTCCCTGTAGTTGTAGTTCACCTGATACAAAAACATGAACATCGAGAGCACACCAAGTCAGATAATGACTTATTTATTCACCTGGTATCATCACTCTAAGATTAAACGTGCTAGCAAAGTTCTCCGTTGAGTAATTCATTCCGAAAGTTGATTACTGGATTGAACAAAAGTGAACTCCTCTACCCATGCTGCAGCAATCAGAAATTTAGATCCCGATAATAGATCAGCACACTCAACTCCCCCTACGCTTGCTCTAGAAAGTATTCATAGCCCGAGAAAATGGCCATAACTTATGAACGTTTACACCAGAGTAACAAAATTTGGAGGTATTGTAACGAATAAATTAATAGAATCGCACAAACTATTAACAAATATGATTTTCAACTAAAAGAGTAATAGCGCTCTTTACGAAAATTAGGAACCAATAGTATTCATACAATATCGTTTCCACATCTATATATTTGCATGATTTGATTTATGACAGTTTCAAACTCACATAAGTAGCTTTTGAGACAATCTTTTAATAATTTAGGCCAGTCAAAATAGTAGAGAAACTTCTGAGCTGGTCTTTCAAATTCCACTCGAGAATAAATACGAAATCAAAATCTAAGATGAGCTACAAGAAGATTTTTGAAAAAAGTAAGTGTCCCTAAATAAAGTTGCAGTCTGTAATAGGGAAGTTTAAAGAATTGAAGAAAACTGCACATCTCTCTTATTTGCTCGTTCTCAGGTAATTTCACTTAGCAAAGGTTGATAGATTCTTAACAAGGTCTGCTGACCAAACAAAAAGTCGCGTGCCCTCACTTATTCTGATTTATGACTACACCTAACATACTCGTAGTATAGCCAAGCCTATCATATTATAGCCTAGCCTAGTATAGCATACCGTTCCCTAGGCTAGAATAACCTTAAATAGCTTAGCCTATTATATCTCTTGTTAGCTAGCCTATCGTAGCCTAACATAGTATTACCTAGCATAGCAGAGCATAGCCCTCCCTAGCCAATTATACTTTGGCCTACCTCAGCATAGCATAGTATAACCCTATCTAACCTAGTATAGCTTACCATAGCTTAGCATAGCCTAGCTTTAACTATGCAAGACAAGTATAACCTATACTATCTTATTATACCCTACTCAAGCATAGCTTAGTATTTTTTAGCCTAACATTCTATATGCTATCCTAGCATAACATTTTATAGCCTAAATTAACATAGTATATCTTACCCTTGTACATTATATCTTAGCATAGCTTATCATAGTATAGCCTAGCCTATAATAGCCTATCATAGTATAGCCTAGTCTAGTGTAGCAGAGTATCAGCCGAATAGTTATGATGTTATTGCCCAAAACAAAACAATTCCCGGGCTAACCTTGGGAGGACTTTGGCAATTATAGCATTCGTAAGAGAATGTAAAACAACATAGGTTTTCAAATTTCGTTAGATTCAGCCGATTAGTTATGATGTCATTACAAAAACCAAAAAAAGCAAAATGGGGACCGAGCGACTGACATAGTGAGATGTAGAGTCGTTCGCGACTAGACTCGCACGCGACTATAAATGTTAAAAATAACCCAAGGACGAATAAAAGGTAGATGAACAATCATTTAGGAGAGGAAGGTGCATCTGTTAGTTAAAACACAGTGGCCAGCATATTGCAAAGAGCAGAAATGCGTGGAAGTGATCCGAAGAAGAGAACTCTATTGAAAAACATTATTTTGAAAGCCCAACTGGAGTGCGCCAACGCTTACTTGAAGAAAGATTTAAATTTTTTAATCTATTGTATATGATCAGATGAAGGCTAGTCTTCTAGAAAAACTGTTCCTAAAATAAAACTAGGTTGTTTTATTATATTTTGGGCCGTTTCTGTGCAATAGGCGATGGTAAACTTCATATAATCAACGAGACAATCGATGAAGAATACTACAAAGAGGTTCTTGATGATTATCAGAAGAGTGAGGCTTGCAAGCAAGGATCTTTCAACCTTTTTCAACACAACAACGGCTCAAAACATATCGATTATTTTTCCCTGTTTAAAGGTCGCTAAAATAAGCGTTTCGGAGTTACCTTCACGTTCGCTTGACTTCAACCTCATACGATATTTATGGCATGAACTGAAGGTCTGAATCCACACAAGTTGCCGAAAAAACAGACGGATTGAAGAAGTTTTGCAAAGATGAATGGAACAAAATTCAGTTCAAGGTTTCTTTGAACCTAATCAAATACTATAATAATAGTTTGATTAGTGTCATTAAGCAAACATTACACTATCGATATTTGTTAGCAAAGTGTATAGGGTATGAACATTTTAAAAGCCGAAAATTTCATAAATAGTGTCAATATTCGTTTATTTAGCTATCAAATTTGTAGAAATTCTGTAGGTGTGTCTATTAATTAATAAATTCGTTTTAATGCCTCCAAATTTCGTTCCCGCTATAAACAGTTCAAGATCTACGGCAGGTTTTTGCCGTAGGGGTTTAAAGCCTTTGTAGGGAGGTCAAAAACGACCTCCTAGGGATCAATAAGGTATTTTAACAGTACAAAAAGGTTCATGCGCTATCTAAATCATGGTTAATAATGTTGGCCAAATCGAGATAAAAGTTATATGACCAAAACAGAGATTGAACTGCAACTTGGAAATGTGCCTTTAGGCTGCTATCAGTCCAAAACCCGTGAAAAATTCATTCCTAAGCTTCTTTATGTTCCACTCTTTCAGCTTAGCCTCATTATTTCACTCCTCATATTGAATATCCTAGAAATTTGAAAGATCATAAGCACTTATTTTTCTTTAATGTATCCAAATGATGAGGAAAGAAAGAGGCAAACGAATATATATATATATATATATATATATATATATATATATATATATATATATATATATATATATATATATATATACCTGTGAGTAATAAAAAAACATCAAATTGTTTTGCTTCTAATACAGAGTTATACCTTATCATATTTAAGTATAAATGTAATCTACTTTTTACTTTCAAATGATACCCCAAAGGCGCAGTGGCTAACGTTTAGAATTTTTGACCGTTGCTCTTGAAGATCCTGGATAAAGCCCTTGAAGATCAGAGAAAACCTCAAAGGCTAAAAGGGCGAACTATAAAAAGCTTCTCTAACCTTTTTCCTATAAATAAACATTCAGGGACTAGCTACGACAGCGGACAAACGTCGTTTAACCTATATTACTGATTTATTTAGATATATAGAAAAAAAAGATGTTTTTTTTAATGTTTAGAATTGATTTTATGATTCTTGAGTATTAAGGTGGTTTCTAAAATTGGTCTTGGAGTTTTCGTTCCTTTACTATCTTTAATTGATACCCTCCCAAAACAAATTTACACAATATTGATAGTCAAAAACACGAATTTGAACACCAATACAAGAATTTAAGTGTAAGTATTTAACCTCCTTTCCTCTATCCAATCCCATGTCATTGATTCCGAATCATTTATATTCATTAGAAAGCTAATTAATGGAATATAATTAAGGTTCCCTTTCTATACCTCTTTCATTTCCTCCTAATTATTTTATTATTGGTCAGGTTCAATCTTGTAATCCTGAAGGAATAAAGAAAGAAAGGGAATTCTGAATTTAGGGTATAATACTGATCCTTGGATCCAGAAATCTTAATTACAGCTTACGAATTTCGTAGGAGACGGAGCTCCGCAGTCGTAAAAATTGAAAAGCTTGCGAATTCCGAGTGGAGCTGCAACTGAACAAAGAACCGGCCTCTCGAGCCTTTGGAACGTAAGTTTTGTGATCGTCCTAAACACGGTGACGTCATTGGAGAGGGAGACTCGAAGAAAACAATAAATTGCTTTCCCAATATGGTCACATCAGTGTTTGTAGGTAGGTATGAAAGTATATAGGAGGGGAGGAGGGACTTCGTTCTACTTGTGGAAAGGATATGTAGGTTCATTAAGAACTGAACGGTGATAGGAAGGGAAGAAAATATTTATGCTTTATAAATCAGTGGAAAAAGTAAAAAAAAAGAGAAATAAAGACCAACATTATTAACGGAATTTTACTAATACATTAATTCTAAAAATGTTTTCCAGCTACATAATTTAAATCCCCTACGGTTTGATTTTCAAAATTCAATATAAACAAAATTAACTAAGTTAATGAAAGGGTTTTTTTTTTACCTCGCGTAAAAGCGAACATAATTTTCTAAAATATAATTTTCTTTTAAATTAGTTGGCAAAGGATAGGAATTTTTAATGGTTTTTGCATTACATGAAGGTAAAATGCGTAAAAGTGCCAACGGCTCCAATTCAAACCTTCCTCAAAATCTAGAATTTTTCTAAAATGTTTTAATTTTGGTAAACAAATTTAAGAGGTGAAATTAGAAATAAAGTTGACTGCTTCTGTCATTCACTTATGGGTCTTAAGAGAGTTTTGAATTAATGTGTGTTTGGGTGAGTTACTTGTTAATCTACTGCCAGTTTATACAACATATGTTAATCTACTGCCAGTTTATACAACATATGTTAATCTACTGCCAGTTTATACAACATATGTTAATCTAATTACGTACCCCTCTAATTTGAAAGTGCCAGTCGGGTTTAAGATATTTTGAAGCACCGGGTGGTGAGGAATTGGTGTTAATAGAAACTTGAGAGAGACAGGAAAGGTATTTCTTTCTTTAGTGATTTAGATTTTGAAATTGAAATGATGCATAAAAATAGAAAAGTAAGTGAGCTTTCCAAATGGTTATGCTTTTAAGTAATTATTTATTAATTTACTTTTATTCCTTAGCCATAAACTCTCTAGAACAAGGGAATGAAGATAATCAATTAAATTACTACAACTAATGAAATAATAATGATAATAATATAGAACTTAAGGGAACCACACACCTTTTAAATTGCGAAATAATTAATTATTAAGCTACCATATAGAGCTCATGAAGTAGCTAGGTTCCAAAATACATAGACAGATGGTGTTGATATTGGCAATGTTTTTATTTTCCCCTATTAATTGAAGGTCAACAATTCTTACTCTTTTACACATTACTCGCTCGAATTACAGTTTTTGTGAAGAAAGCCATGACACCTTAAGTGTGGATTAAAGGGTGCACCAAGGAGGCATTCTACTCAATCCACTTGGGAAGAAACCCTTATTCATGTGTCATGTATTTGAGGATTAGTTGTTGGTTGCCACCTTCTAAACTATTATATTTGCATATGAATTACCAAGTTATTATTCGTTATTGATATTATTGTCCTTTGAGACGGTTGTGGATTTTACTTCAGTGGTCGAACTACTGACGAGAGATGAGGACATTTATACTCCAGGTCACCGACGTCCGTTGTCACTTCGAAATTGTCTAAGGCAACTTTGGCACAGCTTGGATCTGATTAAATAGCGAAATCTATCTATTCTATTTTCAAATCCTGTTCACAATTCATTTGAAAGTTTTCCGTTCAGTAAAAAACTTATTAAAATATCATAAACGCTTCTCAATAATAACATTAATTAAAATTTGAATATGAAAAACAATAAATGTATATCGAATCTAAATCTTGTGTACACATACTGTTATATACATGTCTACAAAAATATCACAACGCACATTACACAAGTTGGTATTTTTTGCAGTTTAAGCTCTCTCTCTCTCTCTCTCTCTCTCTCTCTCTCTCTCTCTCTCTCTCTCTCTCTCTCTCGTTTTACAAAATTATACAAAACATAATTGAAACATAAATATAGATGCAGCCATACTAAAAATACAACTGAGACACATATTCATGATTGCTAAATATTTTTTACTTAAATAAATATAAAAGTATTCTTTAAATTAATATAAATTTTTTTGGTAAGAATATTTTTCTATATTTTATTTACTTGCATCGACAGATCTGCTTTAAAAGATCTGCATTTGAACTCTAATAAAAACAATTGGAAATATATAAGCAAATAACGACATCGGATATATGTTTACTAGATTGAAAACTTATTCGTAATATTTTGATTTGTTTACGCAATATATTGACAAGTTTAGCAGCAATAATTTCCTATTATTCTTGTTTACTTTTTGAAAGTTACTTATTTATGGTAGTATTAACTTTTTGGCATTTGCTCAGCTAATCACTCATACAATCGTACAAATCATTATTATCATACCAGCTACTAATGTACTGTATTATCGAACTAAAAGACTCAGATAATTAATTACGAAGTTATTGAATGGAGTAATGTGAAATATTTATTATTTTCAAATTCACATTAGCGAGAGTTAGGTAGCGATACAACTACAGTCGCGCTACGTAAACGCTAACTTTGAAGCCAGCTACTGTCCAACTCCGGTGACCGGCATATTTATATATTTAATAACCGATAAGATATTTTATTTATTTATTGACGTCATCTTTCCTTCTTATTTGGGTGACGTCACCTGACTCAGTAATGCAATCATCTTAAAGATTAGTATGACTATCGCTGGCAAGCCAGAAGGTACCATAGCCGGTTCTCGTTGAGAGGGAAAAGGCAAAAAGTTATATGCATTGGTACCCAAAGCTACCCCTCCCTTCATCGTGGATCACGGTGGAACCCCCCCACCCGTTTAACCCGACGGAGGCGTCGAAATCTTTTGTGCCTGCTCTCACCGGAGATCTAATCCAAGAATCAGTATGGGAAATCCAGCGCCTAATTAATAAAGGTCTATCTCTGAGCTGAAGGTCTTACGCTACTCATCTACCCCAATCGCCCGCCCCAGGTAGTCAAAATTTTTCGAATGACTAGTCAAGCACTTTAGGCAGAGATGATCCTATTGAGGTTTGCTCTAATAAAGGGAGGTTGTGCTCAATGTAGGAGATTCTATTCAACTGCGGTGAAAGCGTATTTCTCTCATCGTATCTAATTGAAAATCATTTCACTTTTATATAATCTTTTCAATTTTAATACAAAAGTTGCAATTTCATTGTCAAATCCGCTTCGCGGTTAAGTGAAGCCAAATGCCTCCATTGCCTTAATCTTCTTTTCTTTTTAAATTATCTATTTTGATCTCCTCATTTCATTT
Organism: Ceratothoa steindachneri; assembly: GCA_963969495.1. Lineage (NCBI taxonomy): Eukaryota > Metazoa > Arthropoda > Malacostraca > Isopoda > Cymothoidae > Ceratothoa > Ceratothoa steindachneri. The sequence goes on from OZ018335.1 coordinate 25,146,865, forward strand.
CGAAATTATTTTTTAAAGATTAGCTCACTTGTACATAGTGTATATTCTCTCTCAATATCAATATATATTTATATATATATATATATATATATATATATATATATATATATATATATACATATTATATATATAAATGTTAATAAAACCACTGTGGAGTAGCGTAGTATTTATTATCTCGACACCACTTTTGGCATGGAGATTGTCATGCCAGCCTCAGTCGAACACTAAGAATACATGCAGTCACACCAAGCATACAATATATATATATATATATATATATATATATATATATTTATATTTTGCAGAGATCCAATTGGAGTTCCTAATCAGGGGGTGTGAATTTAAGTTCATTAAAGATATCTTTTAAGATTAGATGTTTGACATACGGACTGTATTTGAATTGCCCATCCGACTTTAACCTTTCGGATGGGCGATTTCAATGCAGCCCCTACGTCAAAGATCTAATCTTAAAAGATATCCTTAATGAACTTAAATTCACCCCCCCTGATTAGGAACTCCAATTGGATCTCTGTAAACTATCTATATATATATATATATATATATATATATATATATATATATATATATATATATATATATATATATATATATATATATATATATATATATATATATATAATGTATGCTTGGTGGCACTGCACGTATTATTATTGTTCGACTGAGGCTAGCATGACAAACTCCATGCCGAAAGTGGTCTCGAGATAATAAATACTACGCTCCTCCACAGTGGTTTAATAACATATTTTGAATCTGTCATTGGATTTAACAATTGTTCTGATATATATATATATATATATATATATATATATATATATATATATATATATATATATATATATATATACTAGTGTAGTTGGGTAGCAGTCTTTCTTGAATGCAAATTTTGTTGAAGACCATTGTGTATTTTGCCTTAATTAATTTCCTTTGGCAACTTTCTCTTCTTCTAACTATCTTTTTTATTCTATCTTGTAAATGGTGGATTACTTGCCCAGTAAACCTCTCTTTTTTAAATGAATGTGTTTGGTAAAAACCAAACTAAAATTGCTAAGCTTCCGATCCTATTCGATTATCTTGGAAGCGTTTTGAAATGTTCTTGCCTCCTTTACCTATGTAATGAGTGGAGTGAGGATCTGGCAGAGAGTAAAGTGAAAGAAAACGATTTTAATGGGTATTTATTCCGCCTTGGTTAAACGTAACGTTAGAGGAAATGAGGCACTCCTGTGCGTGGATTTTTTAAAATCCTTTTAATGTGCCATTCCAGCTCTTGCCGCTTGACTGTTGATGGCCAGCTTATCTTTATTTATTAATATGGTTTCTAAGATGTTAAGCTTTGCTTTATTAACCTCTTTTCTTTTAATAATGGTGTTATCAACGAACATATCTCATGTTCGGTTAATATTATGTACATTCTACATATGGTTCTTAGGCTCTCCGCTTTGTAGATGCATAGTTAACCCTTTCGAAAGTGTGGTAGTTGTCATGCCAATATATTTAGAGTTTTTATAAAGCTTACACTCTTTATCGGGGCAGGTGAACTCGTAAACTATGTTGGTTGACTTGAGATTCGAGGAGTTTGGGCAGATGTTATTTTTGATTAGAAGATTGCTGGCTTTTGTTGTTTTATAGTAGATGATGAGTTGGATTTTATCCGTTTGATTTTTAACCTTGATATTACGGTTAATAATCTCCTTGATATTTTTTTTATCTATTTTATAGGCCGTGGACATCTGGTTTCTCTATTACACTTTTATGTTGTTGACTTCTGCTCCATAATTACTTTCAGTTTTATCCGCATGTTTGTAATGGTTATTTAAAAATAATTGCAGTTGTTTGTCAATCATGCTGTTTGAGAAACCCTTATTCATGAGTATTTGCTTTACTCGTGCAATCTCTTGGTGGAAAAGTTGCAACGTAGAGTAGCATTTGTAAGCTCGGCGGATGTATGAGCCGATTATGCTTATTTTGTACCTTTCAGGGCATTCACTCTCTGCATTGAAGCATCTTACTATGTCCGTACTTTTCGTATGTACAATAGTGATGTAGTTGCCATTGATGTTATGAACCTCAACATCCAAGAAAGGGAATTTATTGCTGGTGCTCAATTCATAAGTGCATTTTAGCACGGAGTTCTCCTCAAAATGTTGCTTGATGTTAATGAGATGTTCTTCGTTTTGGACGTTGATTTAGATGTCATCTACGTATCAGCAATATGTGTGTGGCTTATTTTCCATGATGTCCAATAATCTCTCCTCGAGTTGACCCATGTAATAGTTGGCGAAGGTCAGCCCTAAGGGTGACTCCATAGCTACTCCATCCACTTGCGTGTATAGATTACCGTCCGGTGTCCTGAACGGCGCCTCTGATGTGCATGAACGTAATATGCTCACTCCACTCATTACATCAGTAAAGGAGTCAAGAACATTTCAAAACGCTCCGAAGAAGATCGAATAAGATCGAAAGTTTAGCAATTTAGTTTGATATTTACCATACACATTCATTTAAAAGATAGATGAATACAGGGCAAGTGATCCACCATCTACAAGATTGAATAAAAAAGAAGAAGAGAAAGTTGCCAAAAGAAATTAATTAAGGCAGAATACACAATGGTCTCTCAACAAAATTCGCATATATATATATATATATATATATATATATATATATATATATAGTACTTGTAATTGATCTGCCGCTTGGGAATCTAATTCGTAGAAGGAGTATAAAGACCCATGAAATGACTCTAAACATTTATTGTCCGTACGTTTCTGACCTAAACCGGAACCATCATCAGCGACTAACGAGGGAAGGGAAAAATATTAACACTAAAAGTTAAAAAACCCCCATTAAATAATGGTTTAAAAGCGGGACAAGGAAAGGTAAATCAATAAAATAGACAAATATTGAGTTCTATGTAAAAGAAAATTAATATTACTTAAAAATAAATTAACAATATCCAGTGTGATATTGCAAAAAAACGGGGAAGACGTAATTATTTTAATAAAAACCAATTTAACTATAAAAAATATATAAAACAAACTGAATGGATTTAAGAAGAAAATAACCATTATATTATATTATAAACAAAGACGCAAATGTGAACAAATTACAAAGAGGGACTGACGTGTATCGTTGGAGTTGTCATAGCAACTGACTAACGCTACAGAATTAATAACGAAGATTATTCGGTTGGTCTGTTAGGGAATTAATGTATCAGTTGTTTATATAGTGAGTAATTTAATTGAATAGGTGTAATTATTTAAATTAGCATCGCTAAACACTTGGGTTGGTCTCACAGGACTGGCATTCCCATTTCCAAGCTAGAAGCCTCATCCATTAAGCAACACCGATTATAAATCAACATCTTCTTAATTTAGAATCATTTACCATCTTATTTTCAGCCTCAACATTTTTGGAGTTCCAAATCTTAGAGTCGCTGTTCATCAGTAAAATAAACCCTACTTTAAATAATTACACCTCCTAAATAAAATTACTCACCGTATAAGCAACTAATATATTAAACTCCCTAACAGACCAACCGAACAATCTTTGTAATTTGTTCACATTTGCATTTTTTCTTTTTGCTTATAATATAATATAATGGGTTATTTTATTTTTAAATCCATTTAGTTTGTTTTATATTTTGGGGATACTCAAGTTAGTTTGTATTAAAAAAATGTACGTATTCCGCGTATTTTGCAATATTACATTGGATATTGTTATGTAATGTTATTTTTGTTTTATATACCACCCAATATTGGTATATTTTATTGATTTACCTGTCCTTGCCCCACTTTTAAACCATTATGTAATGTTTTTTTTTTTACTTTTAGTGTTAATATTTTTTCCCTTCTCTCGTTAGTCTAGCCAATAAATGTTTAGAGCCATTTCCTGAGTCTTTATATTCCTCATATATATATATATATATATATATATATCTCAAATATCTCAAAGTAGCGCGAGAGAATGATGAAAATGAATCCATTAAATCACATAGAAAGAGAAAACGGAATAATTTTTCTTTGCAGTAATATTTTTATTACATTTGTATATTTACCACACGTTTAACTATTCCTCATTTATTCTTTGAATTCTCAATTAATTTTCTATTTCTTTCATAGTCCCCGTTCGAGCTTGCGAAAGTGTTGCTTAAAAGCTATTGTATTTAAAGAATTTCTTTGGTTCTCTGCGTAGTGTAGTGCACTAAAGGCATACCTTTAATTGTGATCAAAGCGGTGCTCGCTGCCTCAGTGTGCCTGATTCGAATTACCTCCTTGCACGGATTTTTTTCGAAAAAAGGTAATTAAAATATTGCTGCAAGGAAAAATTATTCCGTTTTCTCTTTCTATGTAGTTCAATGGATTCATATATATATATATATATATATATATATATATATATATATATATATATATATATATATATATATATATATATATATATATATATATATATATATATATATATACTTAAAGCAACAACCTAAATGACTGATTTGTTTTTCTGTTTATCTCCTTTTCTCCTTTTCCCTCTTATTTCCATTGTATTTTAGCAATCAATATTAACACTTCCTTCTTATTTATCAGGTATTATGCATTCTATATCAGACAATACCCGCAAAAGAGATCTCTTCTGATAAGAACCACGAGAGTGCTTTGACGTTATGGTCTCTTATATGTTTTTTTTCGTTATATGTACGAGTATATTCACGTGCTACCAGTCAAGAGTCTTTAAACATTCATTTTGTAGCGCCTAATAAAATAGAAGAAATGTGTCGTCAGTGTCTGGGGGGGATAAATCATCCCTCAGAATTTCAGAGATGCCACAATAGACTCTGTTCAAAAAAATACCCCCAAAGCTAGAGACATAGCGGCAAAATTCTAGCACGTATCATCTTAAATAATCCTCTGTTCAATGCTAAATCAGATAAAATATTGGCTGAACCGTTAAAGAGGATGTCTCTTTTCATTAACCTCGCCAAGAGAAAGTGAGTAGAGTGGAACTATGAACCTTTGTCACAAAGTTTGTGCAACCTTTCTGCCAATTACACGATGGCGCTTCCATCAAGCCGTTAAATATCCAACGGAATGAAACAAGGCTATGCGCTCACTTCCGTCTTTTTAAATTATTATTCCCTGCTTCTTAAAGTGCTTTTCGCTGATGACGGTTCCCTAATAGCGCACTAGAATATGCTCTTCAATCGCCCTTAACAGATTTGCAGGAGCTTGTCGATTTTCAAACTCAAAATTAGCCTCAGCAAGAGTGAGGTTCACCACTCACCTGGCCCTGAATCCCCCTCCCCCTACCCACTAACGTCAACAGAGAGGGTGCATTTCACTAAACGCTTTCTTCACTTCAATTACCTCTGGAATCATCTCCTCTGATGGCTCTTAGGACATAGCGGCACACATTAGCACAGCGAGTGGTTCTCAGCGTCGCTTTCATTATCCTGTATATAACAACACGAACATCTAAAAAAGCTAGTGTGTTTTCACACTACAGCATTGAGATCAATCATGTGTAGCAAATAGTAGAATAAAGCGCTAAATTTGGACGCTCTGGACAGAGATGCCTTTGATAACACATCGAAGCCATAATTGTGAAAGCCAGACTGGTTACGTGATTTGCAATAGACAACTCCACATGCCAGGTCAGGTACTTTCTGGAGTTCGTATACAGGGACTACAACAATAAAAGCCGTCCAAAGAGATTATAAATATTAAAGACGACCTTAAGCACTGTGCCACCCCTGCAGGAGTAACTGAGATCCATCGCGGAAGAGTAAAGTGGCGAGAGGTGACAAACTGAGCTTTCCCCTCATGCGGGGACAATCGACGGAAAAAAAGCGCCAGCGCCAAGTACCACGGGAAGGCTTCTGCACCTTTTCCTATTATGAGGTCGTTCCAGTCGTTGCAGCGCCCTAAGATGTGCACCTATAGGATTGGAATAACCAACTATAATCGGGAAAATGACTGATGACAGTTCTATTGGATGACATCATCGGATCGATTGATGTTACCCAAAAGGGTAACGAAATTCGCATAAAGATTAAAATGTCTTCGCTAGCAAACACAAAGGTAGCAGGGACCGGTCCCCATTGCAGGGATGGCAGGAAGAGTTATGTGTCTGTTAACACCGATTATAGAAGCCTTCGTGGTCCTGCACCAGGAGTAAGTGGATAGGAGTCCCTCCCTACATATAGGCTACTAGTACTCCATCTGCAGGAATCCTGAACAAATGAGAGAGTGGCTAAGTTGGGTTGTGAAGTCAAGAAGGGAATAGCAGTGGTGATGTGATTGGCTATGTGCGTGTGGAGCTACTTACCCCCTGTAGGGGGTAATTATCAGCGCACCCACCATTGGGCCGCCTACTCGTGACCCTGCTGAAAGTTTAGATTTGGCGCTCGCTGGCATCGAACTCGTACTTCGACGTCAAATTCAAACGCTATCTCTATGAAGCTAGTGAGAGCTCGTCCTTACCTTACGGCTTTGTAGTGAGCTTCTTTTGAATACAAGTCCCCATCTCCTTTTAAGAGGGAAAACATCCACTTTAAAAAATATATATATATGATTTTCCCCCTCGAATTTTAAGCGGAATAACAACGACGCCCTTAAGCTCAATAGCAACGAGACTTTAAAATCCAATATAAACGAGGCCCTAAAGCGGAATATCAACGAGACTCTAAAGCCCAATATAAACGAGGCCCTAAAGCGGAATATCAACGAGATTTTAAAGCCCAATATAAACGAGGCCTTAAAGCGCAATATCAACAAGGTCTTAAAGCGTAATAGCAAAGAGCCCTTAAAGCACTATAGCAACGAGGCCTTAATCCACAATAGCAAGGAGGCCATAAAGCCGAATAGCGACGAGGCATTAGAACGCAATAAGAATATAAAGGCTATCGCGGAACCCGGTTCACACGGTCGAAGGGAAATACACACATAAAATTTATAGAAGACCAGGGATCTAAAGGCCTACCAGAAATTCACCAGAATTAATCAGGACGGTGCTATATTATGAGGTATATTTAGGAGTTAAAGGGTATTTACAGTATATTTCCAACAAAATTAAAATGTAATAAATTAAATGTTAACAAATTATACGGGGGTCATCAAACAATAAGAAAAGTCACAAATGCTTAACACCATCGAACGACCACAAGTTGTTTTAACCAAAAAGATATTCGCTACTCTAGTGACAGGTGTTTGGAAACAACCTCCCTATCTTACGTCCCTTACCCGAAGGTACAAAGTTACATGAATAACACTTATAACACTGAATTAATTTAAAGGGGACATAAGAAGAAAAAGATACTCCAAAATACCTGATACCAGAGCAGTGAAGCAATAACCCACGTTGGGAACCCAGGTGAAAGAGGCTCAGCGACGATGAGGGAATTCGACCCAAGTCGATAGGAGTAAATGCGATGGCGCTCTTCGGCGATGAGAACCCCACAGACGGCGATATCGTGGCGAAAGGCGTCGGGACCACGGGAAACGATGATTTGAAGGCCCAACGATCCGAGAGAAGGAATTCGAGATGACAGAATTCCCCAAAGAGGAGATGGCGAGGTGACTAGAAGAGAACTTTCACGTGCCCAGTGTGAACGGCTTCCCAAGGAGAACACTTGCAAACGTAACTGGAAGAGCACAATTTTATGCAGCCGACAGAGGGGCAGTGCCAATGCTGGCAGGAATCAATGGCAGAAAATCCTCGCTGCACAAAGGAATTCAGTACGGGTCTCCAAAAATTAATAACTTCAAGGTAAGTGACGGAAGTTTCTTCAGCGGAGCAGTCAGGCAGAATTCTCGCAACACAATAACCTAAAACTTCACTTGACTTTTGTGTATAGAAAGAACAGAGAGGGACCGCTGTATGCGATACGGCAGTCAGGTAGTCAGAGAGGAGCGTTGCGGAAAACATTTACGAAAAGTACAGCGAGAGTTGATAGGTCGGTGAGGGCGTAGGTTATGTGGTATTGACTGGGAGAGGGTTGTGGGCAGGTCAGGAGGGGGAGGCTGACTGCTCATCCGGAAACGCGCTATTTATGATGCCTATTGGTTTATGCGAAGAACGGTACGGGCGGCGGGTGTTCGTGAGCCACGGGATATCGCGGCGCCATCGCGTAGCTTCTCACGTCTAGCGAGGTGTATAGTGGGTCTGTGGTGAGTTTGTTGAGTTGTTTTGTGAGTCTGGTATGAGCGTAAGTGTTGAGAGGAGCTAGTTTGTTGTTATGTAGTGCGTCCATTCTCGAGTTTCGCGGCAAACGGCAAGCGCGCTTCAGAGCAGAGTTCTGAATGCGCTGAGCCTTTCGCTTTCACGTGTCGCTCGCTGCTACGAGCGACAGCGGGGCGTACGTGAGAATAAGACGCACAAGTGCTTTGTATAGGTGTAGTTTCAGTTTTTTTCTCGCAGGGTAGAACCTACCCAGCGATGTGTTTGTGCGTGAGGCTCTTGCTTGTATTATGTTCTGGTGTAAATTAAACCTGAGGGATTTGTCGAATGTTACCCCCAGGATTTTCGTGCGCTGAGTGTATGCGAGCCTTGTTGGGTTTTGGTGGATCATGTCTAGTGTGTGTGAGTAGATTTGTAAGTTGTGCATGAAGTGATCTCTAGCGCCGTAGAGTGACATCTGTGTATTCTGAAGATTCGTGGCAATCAGCCATTTATCCTGGTAATCTGTCTTCTCGTCTAGTATTCTTTGTGCGTGGAGCGCGATTTCTTCAGGGGCTCGGCCGCTGACGAGAATCGTCTCGTCATCGGCGTAGGCCACTATGTAGGTGTGAACGCAGTTTTCTGGTGGGCGTAGGGTGTCGGTTGTAAACATGATGTAGAGTGTGGGTGCCAATACGCTTCCTTGGGGAACGCCTGAGCGTGGTGTGAAAGGTCTTGAGACGGTGTTGTTGTATCTAATGTGGCAGCGCCGTTCAGTGAGGTAGTGCGAGAGGAGCCTTCTGGTGCAGAGAGGTAACTCCGTGTTGTTGGCGAGTTTCCAACGGAATCCCTCGTGCCACACCTTGTCGAAGGCCTTCTCCACGTCTTTACTGATGGATAGAGTCTTTTGGTGTATCTGTCGTTTCTTTTGTATTCTGTCGTGAACGATGGTCACGGCCGCCTGAGTGGACCTGCCTTTCCTGAACCCGTATTGATGGAGGGAGAACCAGAAACCCTTTCTTTCAGGAACTCCAGGAGACGGCAGTTGACAATACGTCAAAGTATTTTGCCTAGGTGCTCTAATAGAGCAATAGGCCTCTAATTGTTTGGGTGTTTCGGGTCTTTGTGCTGTTTATGTAGGAGTGTGTTGTGAGAGACTCTGAATATTTTGCGAAAGTGGCCTGAGGCTAGTGATGCGTTGAATAGGTGTGTGAGTGTAGGGTATATATCTACAGGGAGGTTGTGTATGAGTGTGGCTGGTAGACCAAAGGGGCCGGGGGCGCGTTTCGGTGTCGTTTTTATGTAGTGTTTTGTTTCCTCGACGGTGATTGGAGTGGTTAGTGTGGACGTGAAATCGAGCACCTCCATTCGTATCAGGAGGGCAGGCCTTAGCTCGTGAGCGTGAGCCCGACACCACTCCTGGATTTCCTGGAAGTGCTCCTGCGCATGTGGTTTTGGTGGGTTGTGCGTGTATACTGTGTCCCAATGGGACCTGAATGCGTCGAGGATGTCGTTAGTGTCTGTGAGTGTGTGGTTATTTATTTTGAGTGTAATTGGTTTGCATGGTTCAGTACCCAGCATCCTTTTTACGTGCCACCAGAAGAAGGAAGGGTCCGTGCAACGGGTGTCGCCTGCAATGCGGACGACCTCACGCCACTGCCGGTTCCTATCTAGCTGCACGCACTGAAGGATGCGGGCACATAGTTGGTTTATGTTGTGTTGTCGTGGGCCTCTGGTGTAGTAGTTATTGTACTGTGTGATGAGTCTCTGTGTGTGTATTGAGAATGTGAAGTGTTTTATGCAGCTGTAGTTTTTTGTAGTGAGTGTAGGTTTCGTGTGGTGGTGATGGTGTCTAGAAGTAAGCACTAGTGGTGGTCTATTAGTCCTGGATTGGTGTCCTCCAGGTCGAGGTTATGTGGTGTATTTGTGGATATGTGACTCCTGAATTCTGCCCAGTTCGTGTTCTTGTAGTCATATAGAGGTGATGTAGGGATGAGTATGGGAGATTTGGATATGAGAAGGCATATCGGTATGTGGTCAGATAGTACGTGGGGCTTGGGTGATATGTGAGTGTAGAATCGTGTGGCATGGTCCTTACGGAAGACCACATCCGGGGATGTGGTGCCTCCCTGCGGACAGAAGAACGTGGGGAAGGTAGGGCCGATGCGCTCGCAGCGATAGCGCCGCAAGGCACCGGCCAAGTAACTTCTCGCATCGTTCGTGTTGTTGGAAAGGAGTGTCGGGTGGAAAGCGTTGAGGTCCCCCGCGAAGAAGATAGGTAGGTTGTGGTTTGATAGGGCCTGGAGTGGGACTTCTAAGTTTAACTGTATTCGTGGTGGTCTGTAGTGAGTGGCCACTATTATGGGGCCGGAGCTTGTTTTAATCTTGCAGGCTAGAAAGGAAGTGTCATGTGTGTTGACGAGGGAGTGGTGTATGTTGCGCTTAACTAGGATCGCAGATCCTAGGTGCCGCGCCTGTGGGGATAGGTACGTGTGATAGCCTGCAATGCGGAGTCTGTTGTTGGGAGGGTGTAGGCTGGTGGAGTTCAAGAGTATTATGTCTGGTCTTTGTGTGTTGAGTACCCAGTTGGCGCCTGTATGGCGAATACCGTGCCAGCTGCGTACGTTTAGTTGTATTAGGCTAAGTCGACCTATTGTCGCGGGCGGAGTGCGTGAAAGGCTGACTTGCCTGGTACCGTCCCCTTCTCCTTGGTAATTGCCCAGGAGGCGTGAGGTGGGGGAGCCGTAGTGGATGGAGAAGTGTGTTCTGTGGACGTGGACGTCGAAGTGGTGGCTTTGGAGGGGGTAGAGTCTTAGTGGGGGGAGTTTGTGGCGGAGGTGGGTGGCGTAGAGCTGGGGGATGAGTGGTTAGAGATAGTTGGAGAGGTGCAGATTATGAGAGGAGGGGTGTCGGGGGAGAGAGGAGGTTGGGTCGGCGGAGGGGTGGAAGGAGGGAGGGTTGAGGGGGAAGGAGTTGGAGGAGAAGGAGTGGAAAGAGGGGGGTTGAGGGGGAAGGAGTCGGAGGAGAAGGAGTGGAAGGAGGAGGAGTGGAGTGAGAAGGAGTAGGGTGAGAAGGAGTGGAGTGAGAAGGAGGAGTAGGGGGCGAAGGAGGAGTGGAAACGACCGGAGAGGGAGGGTTTGTTTGTCCCGTTCCTGTGTGCGCGGATGGGGCTTTGGGGTGGGTTTTTTTGAATTGGCACGGGGTGTGGTGGACTGAGTGAGAGTGGGGGTTGGGGTCACGGTGGGAGCTGTGGGAGAGGGGGGAGATGGGTGGGAGAGGGGGGGGGGATGGGTGGGAGAGGGGTGGTGGCAGTGGAAGGAAGGCGGGGTTTTAATAGAGAGGTGGAAGGGGTGCGGGCAGGAGAGGTGGTTGGGAGAGAGGCGGGAGCAGTGGCTAAGGAAGGTGCAGAGACAGGACAGGCGGCGGGGAGAGCGTAATGAGAGTGGGAGCCAGTGGTTCCCGGCGGGGAGGGGTGTGTACCCATCGGGGTGGGGAGGAGTGCCGGTCTGGATGTGTGTTCGTCTATTAGAGCGAACACCTTCTCAGGAAAGGTGATCTGCTCTATGCCATTGGAGGCGAATAGTGTGTTTAGCCATTTTGCATATAAGAAAGGGTCGCCTCTCGACATGTCTTTTGCCACCGCTGAGATCAGGGTGGCCAGGTGTAGTTTTGTTTTTGTGTTGTTGCTTGTGTGATGTGGGGTGGGGGTGGGCGTGTAGAGTGGGGAGGGGGTGGTTGTGTGATGTGTGGATGTTGGTAGTAGTGGGGATCTCTGAGTGTTGTGTGCTGGGGTGGGGGGAGATGGGATATGTGGGTGAGGTGTGGTTGCTGCTGGGGGGTTGGGTGCGTCTGGGGTAGGGCAGGGGGAGCAGGAAGCGTTGCGCTGGCACCTCCGGCGAATGTTCTGGTGAGGGAAGGGGGGCAGGGGCGCAGTCTGTAGCTGTGTGTGTATTTTGTTGTGGGCGCCGAATAGCGTCCACGGCGTCATGGCGGGCCTTACTTAGGTAAGGGCATTTGGGGTTGACGGCGACGTGGTCGCCGCCACAGTTTTCACAGAGGGCTGTGGTTGAGGTGCAGGACGTGTAGTGGTGCCCCACTACACTGCACTTTGAGCAGATTAAGTCTGCTGAGCATGTTCTGGTGTTGTGTCCGGTCTTGTAGCACCGGTGGCATTGTGTAGGTCTAATGTTGTGTTGTTCTTCGATGTATTGTGGGTTTGTGTGGGTGCCGCAGACCTTGATGCCTTGGTCTAGCAGCATGTTTTTGGTGGTGTCGCTGGACAGTGTGATCACTGCCCAGTTCTTCGACCTGTTGAAATGCAGGTCCTTGATGACCTCCTTCCCATACTCCTGTCGAAGATGTGTGCGGAGGTCATCATTTGTGAACGCCAACCACAAAGGGTTGGTCCTTGTCACCTGAATCTGGTATCTCTTTAGGATACCGTCAGCGAGTTTTGTTTTGAGGTTGTGTGTGTTGAGTACGGTGGTTGTTTTTTCATGGAAGGTTAGCGCGTCCTCCTGTGAGCGGAAGACGAGCTTGTGGCCTGTGCGTAGTTTGATGATGTTGGTGATCGGGGTGTCGTGAGTGGCGCCTTAGTTCAGTAGCGTGTGGTGGTCGATTGTGGCAGGTGTTGTTTCGGAGGTAAGTGTTAGTATTAGGTGTGTGTTGGTGCCATGGTTGTAACTTAACGGTTTCTCTTTGATTTGGGAGTACCCCTGCCCCGCCGATGACGACCCTGTGAACATGACTCGGATGTGGTGAAGGGTGATGGAGGAGTATGGACTTGGTTGGGCTCCTCAGAGGGTGTAAAAACATGGTGGACTTAATGATGACTGATGCCAGAATCAACTGACTCCAGTCGGGGTGCCGCCCACTCTAATGGATTTTGGGTATTTAACAGTTACGTCCGACATCTTACAGAGACGGTAGTGTCTCCCTCTGTGGTCTGGGACGGTGGCCGAAGGGTAGGTTGTTATGCCTCCCCGCGTTTGTAACTGAATCCCGATCCAGGTTGCTTCTTCCTCTGGGTTCCGCAGCGGGGTAAGCCTCAGACCTCCTTTCCCCAGAGTTTTCAATTATGCCTTTTCTAAGTAAAACGGCATAGTTGCAACGAAGCTATATGTGTAGAGTCACGTTCACGGAGCCAGACATCACGGCGGAGCAGGGATGGGGGGGGGGCGCGGGTTAGCACGTCATATCAGAGTGACGCGCCTGGGTAATAAAGGATTTTTTATTCAGGAAGGGGGGGCAGGGGGGTGACTGAAGGTCCTATTTAGGTCCGGGGGTATCTTGTAGATCGATGAATAGTACTGTCCTCGGTAAGGCTGTTGAACAGAAAAGGTCTTAGAGGTGACTTACCCTCGACTTTACCTCCTTTGCAGGCTAAGGCTTCTCTTAGGTTGTATAGTTCCCCTTCAGTCCGAAGGGGGAAAAGGAAATTGGGGCAAAAGGGCAGGGGGGGGGGCGGCGAATGAATTGCTTCTCCTATGCAAATTAGACTGGTAGGTTGCAGAAGTTTAGGCCCAAAATGGTAGCCTCGAAGTGGGCCGACCTGCGGTAAACCCCTTAAACTATGATAAGAAAGGGAAAGCATGGTAATCTGAGGACCTACCCTTTACAAACAACGAGGCTTTAAAACGCAATAAAGCGAGGCCTTAGAAAGCAATAGCAACGAGGCCTTAAGGTGAAATAAAACGAGACCATAGAGCGCAATAGCGACGAGGCCTTAAAGCGCAATATCAATGAGGACTTGTCACGCAGAAACTTTGTAAGAAAAGATTGGTAAAGAAAGGGGTAAAGCAAGAGAGTAAAAATGTGTATAAAATAGCCGCAGATCCTCCTGCAGGCTAAAAGGCTAAACTGTAGACGTTGGGGCCGAAAAGGCACAGTACACTCAGTTATTCAGCCATGATGCACAAGACATACCCTATCCTTAAAAGAATAGGTAAGGAAAATACAAATGGGGGATGGGGGTGGATGAGAAATAGAAAAGGTGGGAAGAATGACTCTTTGTTAAAAAAAAAGCATAGGATTTTTTTCCTAAAATAAAATTCCCTCAATAAAATCAAAAATATTTGCCATATATCATTATTCCTCCTCAAGTCATGTTCCAACTCCTATTCAAGTCCAAAGTTTGTTCCAGAATTTTTGTCCTGATTCCTTTATTTCCACTTTTATTATTGTCTTTTCGCTTTATACGCTTTATACGATTGAATGAGGGTTTAATTATTGCGCTGCCTCGATTGAACGCATTATTAAAGGTTTGGGGTAAAATAGGGACCAAATTATTAACATCGATGTAACCTTAGATATCTATGATAAACACTCATCAATAAAAAGAGGAGAAATTAATTAATCCCGATTTAATCGAACAGATAACTCATTGTCTTTGGTTAACAAAGACAAATTATTTGATCGCAAAGTAAACGAAGAGATAGATCATTATCAACAACTTTAATGCAAGAGAATGCTTGTTAATCGTAATATTATTAAATAGAAACCTTAAAACGCTTTGTTAATAACAGCGCAAAATTATTAATCGCATTTCAATTAAACAAATACGGTATTACGAGTCCTTTGACCCTCGCGAGCATTCATATACCTGATAATCGAGAGTGGATTAATTCCCAAATCCTTGTTTCTCCTCTTCATCCATCAAATTAATTTCTCCCATTCACTTATGCCACTTTATTTTTATTAACTAAACTATTAAAACAGCATTGTATCAGCATCCCCCTTATGGAAAGCAATCAACGTTCCTTCGTATGGTAGTCATTAGAGTGGTATCGAATTTAATTCTCTTCCACTAAGTGGAATAGTTCGGGAAAGAAAGAATTTTGGGAAGTTATTTATGTTTAAATACCTATTTATTTATTAATCTAATGAATAAATCTAATTCACACCAGTTTCTACCAGTAGTCTACAACTTCCTACTAACTTTTCAATCACATGTTCGTTAAATTGTTTGAATTTAATTTAAACAAATGTTCTTTAATTTTGTTTCGACATCTTCTGTTCTTGACATCTTCATTTTCTTCAGTAACCGCACCTTAGAGTTGCAATGAGCTACCCTCTTCCCACATTCAATTGGTAATGCAGTTTCTCCTTTACCACTTTTTGATCTGTCCTCAGCTACTTTCACTTTAAACAGGCAAAGCCGCCACCCCCATGCTTGCTCGGCAGGCACTCAAAACTTTTCATGGCGTAAAGGGTGAGTACGCTCCTCTTAAATCTGTCAGGGTGAGGGAAACTTATCCTTTATTCCATTTTTGCTGGCCCATAATTTTCTTTCTTAAAGGACAACTAAAAGACGAAAAAAAACATGGAAGTTTTCGTCGCTCTTGAGACCCCACGAGTAGAAATATGAACAGTGGATCTTTTTGAGCCCTTCCTCTCCTATTCCAGTGATGCCGGTGTACCTTTTTCCGCAAAACACTATTGGAGGCCGGCGCATTACTCTCGCGGAATTGCAGATCTTAAATAAACCATGGGCCTAAGGATATCCCATTCAACATACTGGAGAGGGATGGAATTTGTAAGCCACTCCCGAGGCGAGCGCGAACCTCACGGTAGGGTCTTCTCCCGGGAGAAGAGTGATTCGATGCAACCCACCCCAGAACCTAATTTCCGAAGAGGGTAAGGTCCTCCAAAAGAGGCCAAAAGGTTCCGTAGGCTAGAAGGGAGCGGATAGAGCAACTCCCTCAATTGAGGCTCCACAGGCGGACTGAACTTTTTCTGTCTTGTGCGACCTTGGGGCCCAATTGGGAGGGGGAGACAAAAAGGAACAAATCCTGCCTCCTTCACCAAGTGGAAAAGTATAAGAGAAAAACGATGGTGTCCTCTCATTTCGTGTGTGTGGGGGGAAGGGCAATGGATCACGTGTCGATTCAGGATGCGATAAGCTCAAAGATGGGTCGTGTGACACCGTGGTGCTCTCGGGTGGTGAGGTCAAGACGCGAAGTAGCAAGCGCAATCATGAAATATGGGGAGTCTCAGTGACGTTGGGGCCTCTCATCAGAGAGATTAGTGGAAAGTTCTAGCAGAGAAACTCCTTCAAGAGTTATACATAGCTATCGGGCCGTTGGCGCCGATGGTTTATCCTCAAGCGCCACCATGGAGGCGCTTCTAGCGAACCCGAGGTACTGCGTTTGTATTTCTTGGAACACACGTAGTGTCTCGCTGTAGGCGTGCTAGTGTACAAAGATGCCTCCTAATTTCAAAGTAGGGGTCGGTTTTCACGCCTTCTTCACTTCGTTTGTAGGTAGACTAGCTCTTCCGTTCGCTGCATCTATCTTTACAGCAAAGCTGGTTGCAATACACAAAACCGTGCGTAAGATTTCATTCTGTGCCTGATTCAGTGGCCATTTTGCTCACGGAGTGCTGTAATCTCCCTACACCCTGGTTCGTATTATTTGTGACGCCACAGCTATTGTGAGCAAAATGTAGATTGAGATTGTCTTATTCTGCGTTCTTGGAAGTGTAGTGATTGCCGGAAATGAGCGCGGAAATAAGCGCGAAAACCACTGTATGGACTGGACAACCAGGCCGTTCTTCAATTTTTCACAGTCAGCCTAATGGCAGGAATCAAGTGAGCCCTTTGGATGCATTGCAAAGAAGATGCGATACGACCGGCGAGACTAAAGTTTTGTACCATTACGCAACGACGTTTACGGTGAACCTACCCTTTGATGCCGCGGAGACTTCATGTATTTTTTGTTGCTTCTGGATCATTCACACTCGCGAACACAGTGCCATTCTGGTTCCCCATAAGTTCCTATTCAAGGAGAGCTTTGGGCGTGATAGTTTTTCCGCTAACGGGACGAGCAAAGTCGTTATCCTTTGTCTCTTGTACTAGGGATGGGTTACTATCCTAGTGTGTGTCAATTTTGACGAGGAAAACCTATTTTTTTCAATTCCTTCACCGATGGGTTCTGAAAAAATATGTTTGGATCTGAGAAACTCAAATCTTCTATTATTTTTGTGATTGCTCAAATTTGAATGGTAAATCAACGTTTAAAAAACTCATAAAAAACATTTATTAATTTTAGCTTCACCAAAGGGCAGGTGATGCTATTGACACTTAGTTTCTACGTATAAAACTGATCCCAGTACTCATAAAAACATATATTTTTAATCATACAACATTATAAAGTGATGAAATTAATAAAAAAGTTTTATTGAATCTTGCTTCGATTCGTTCTTGTACATCAGCCGCTGACTTTCTCCTTGGCCTCTTATATAGCTCTCACGTTCCTTATGTGTATACACCCCACCTGCTGCCTCATTAACTTGTTTCAGACACCTTTCTATTTACTAAGCATGTCAGGGCCATTGTAGAACTTACATAGGCTTGTCGAGGAACTAGTTTACTTATGTTGTAGTCAGTTTACATATCGAAGGAGTTTCGAATATCTCTTCAGACCAATCTGTCAACTCCAACAGGGAAGAAGCACTGAGGTTGATGGAAGGTGTCTTACTGGAACGTAGAAGAAGATCTACAAATGAGTGGTCATCTCTACCCCTCATGTCAACTATTCTTTGGAGAGCAGCTATCCTCTCCTCACTATAATCACAAGAGTGTACGGATTATCATTTCGCTGAAAGAATACAATGCTGAGCGTTTGATGGTTGGCAAAACAGCATCCAGTACAACCTTCTTTTGCGGCTTAATTAGCCGCAGCTGAAACAAGATCTGGCGTGGCCCTTCCACACAAAGCAAGTTTTAATTTAGTGTTAAACAAACAGGGGTAGTACACACCAAAAATGAATTCCATTATAACTCTTAAGTTGTTGAGAGTTCAGGCTTAATCGCCATGCTTTGAACCCCATATGCGACAAAGCTTGTTTGCTGTTGTCAACCATCTAGCATGGCTGACTTGACCAATTTCAAAACGTTCCAGATCAATGGGAAGTTATGTCCTTATGGCCTGTGTGATCTTATCGCCGTATGCTTAATCAGTAAAGATCTTTTAGCACAATGTCCCTCAGTGAAGTAAAACGCTCGCCAATTGACATTTTAGTGAATAAAAGATAATTTCAAGTTCGGTTGCTGTGTCTAGCATCTTGCCAATATTCTCCAATCCAGTGCTGTGATCAAATGTTGCAGGGCTAATTCGTTAGTGTGGAGGGCACAAATCAACAAAATCAGTTTACGGATAAGCCTGACTTCTACCCAATGCGTAGAAGCCCCCTCTCAGCCAATGATAACATTTGTAGAATCACCTCTAATGATATGCCATTCTTCTTCATGAATTTTGTAAGGATATCAGCAATAACTTCAGCAGGATTTTTTTACTCCTTTTCTCAGGAGTAAAGTGGTAAAGATATCTTTCACCTGGCTCAGTGCACACAGAAACATAATCTTATTTAATGAAATGAGGAAAATGACGATCTGAATTGTCTATTTTTAGCATGATTTAGTTGTATTTTGACGGCCGTCATAGAAAATGCATTCAATTCCATCCTACTTACAAAGTTAAAAGAAATCTTGATCCAGGGATCGCATAATTATTTCTTGACCCCTCTTCCATAAAGGCAACAGTGGTGATGTAGCTGTGACACCAGACTACTAGCATATCTGATGCTATGCATATCAACATTAGGTATTTATAATCTGTAATATGTGGCTTTTTTATGGAAGTTGTAGATGTGCCTGGAATTTTTAATGTCATTTCTTAACTTTTATCCTTTTTATTATGAGCATCAGCTATTTTTCCTTCATTTTCATCAACAGAGAAAATTATTTTACTTGATGACATTGGAACATTGACCTGCTTACTTGTCTTCTTATATTCAGCAACTCTTCTTCTTTCACCTTCCTGTCTCTTCGGCTTTTTGACTTCTCCGTTTCGCTCAAGTTAATTTGTCAAGCTAATCTGATGTGATCCAATATAACTAAACTTTTGTCTCTGACCTCTAATGAAAGAAAGTTCCTTTACAGGGATCTTCATCTTCCTACGCATGTTCAATTAATTATAGTCTCTTTTTTGCAATTGGGAGAGCAAATTTACAGCAACGAACAATTTTAAATTTGCAACTTAGGATGTCACAAAACTTTTCAAGTTTTGCAATGAAAACCTCTTTGATATGTAGCTGTCCTGTCCCACGGGATATGTTTTTGGCTTGCTCTCAGTTCTCTTGAATCCCGTTTAAGATTGTGACTCCTTAACTTACAACGGAGGCTACAAAAAACTGTTCACTCGTTCCCACTTTTGAAACAATTTATGGTAAATGTCTATTGCCTGAATGCCTGCTGGGTAGTTTCTCACATCCTCACTACTTTGTTCTATGAGCAATAGTCCACAGTTCAGAACGTCACGCAGAGTTGGAAGTGCAGAGAGCAACAACTCTTTACTATTTACAATTAAGTGGTTCATGTGTGTAAATATCCCAGATCTTCTCCTAATTTTAAAAGCCATTGTAGGGCAATTCCCAATGGTTAGGATGGTTCCAATGACGGCAAAGTAATCTTAAATATACTGATGTACATACATGTTTAAACCTGTGAAATAATAAAAAAACAGTGAATTATAGATAATTGTTAATATAATAATTATCATTAAATTTCCCCAAACACTCAAAAAGGTCACAACTTTCAAATGGCGTATTAAAAATCAGAACTAAATTAGATTAAAATAACAAAACTATATTTATTATTCCTAAGTCGTGCTGAAACTTTAGAGCGCCCCTTATTTATTATGGAATTTGAAAGTCGAAAAAATTGACCCAGACTATTATACCATTCCTTAACGTGGTATAGCTGTGTTCTTGGATGAGGTGGGCATACTCCCTGGTATTTTACAAGTACATTTTGAGTTGTATGCTCAGGCCTCACAGTGCCTCTGGTACCTGAGGATGTCTTTTGTTTTGTTTTTGTTCCAGCTGTTTGTTTTTTGTTTTTATCTAGGTGTTTGTTTTTTGGTTACTTTATCAGCCATCTTATATTTTAGCGGAATTGAGCCTTCGGCGGATTTGTCCTTGTTAGAGTTGGGCATAAATGATCTTTTAAAAGAAATGACCGATTACAATGGCTTGAAATGTCAGGGAATGACATTTCTATACAATCCACTGGACAACTTTCTTAAATATTTATCAATCTTCACTCGTCTCACTATCAAGTGAGTAATACCATTAGGAGCAGTCTTAATATATATGTGATAGTGTAGTCATATATATGTTACGAATATTTACAATGAAACTGTAAATTAGAAGTTATTGTTCCCTAGTTTTGTTCGTATTCCTTCTTCAAATACACATTTCTCGTCTCCTATTTTTTACCAGCTTCTCTAGGAAAGGAAACTAGGACACTCTCACAAGAATATATAAAATAATATTCTTTGCAATTTTCATGGAAATAAAACGAATATTTTTAAGAAAATGAAGATTTGGCGATTTTAGTCTGTAGTTTTGGATGCTTTTGTGAATGGCGAATATAAAACGTAAAGCAAAAAATATGAAATGGTGCAATGGATTGGGAAGATCAAATGGAAAACAAATTCATCTATTTTGCCATCTTAGTTTTAATATTGCACATAATTCCTAAGAAACAACTTAAAAATACTAATGTACAACAATTTTTTTTTTAAAGAACATCGTTATAGCAATTGGAAATAAAGCAAAGGAAAGATATGGAAGCTGTTTTAAGATGTGGTCACAGAACACAAACGACGAAACAAAGAATACCTCGGGAAGAAGAATCGATTATATTATCAGGCACTATTGTCTGATTAATCAAATTGCATCAACCAAGATAAAAAAAATATTGATACAACATTCATTATATTTCTGAATGAGTAAAGTTTGAAAATTAGCAACTCAATATATATTTTATCTTTAATTAACTATCTCAAATTAATTATCCTTAATTAACTGTTTTAAAGTAATCTTAGGAGACCTAGGGAGATATTCCTTCGTTATGTATATCCACTTCAAGTATCGTGAGCGTTACTGATATTAGAACCATTGGTTAAAATGTCGCTATTCATAAAGAAAGTAATGGCTAAAATTCAAAATTGTTCAAAGTAGTTTTTTGGGGGGGGAGAGGGGGCTGTAGATATGTGTGGGTGCATCACAATTTTCAGATTGGGTAAAGGAACGAATACAAGGTGAGATTTAGATTATTAATCAGCGTCAGACTTGTGGCTGTAAGAGATTGACTGAGTACAAATGATGTGTTGCATGTGAGAGCTGTTTGAAATGAGCTTGATCTCAGTCGAAGATCCTCTCGATAGTAATGCGGATTCGGCGGCTGTTGATCCGCCCCGTACTTTGATAAAGGAAGAGGTGGCTGTCACATGAGAAGAATGGGTAGGAAAGGATGCGTATCAACGTATCTTTTTGTTTCAATTTCCTTGCTTTACCATCCTGTACCAAAGATCCCTAATGTGTGTACATTTTCTGAGTACATTTGTGAACATGTACGCATCAGTGCTATAAGCCTGTATCTCCAAAATTGTTAATTACTACTTGTAAAGCCTTATTTCCATCTTTATATTTTAATGTCCTCGCTTTACAACCCGGTATCGAAGATCCTTAATATTTGCACATTTGTTGACTACATGTGTAAACATGTACGCATCAGTGCTCCAAGACTGTATACAATAAATTATTAACCACTATTTATAAACCTAATTCCGGGGCTATCGTTTGATATACTTAAACCGCTGCGTGACGTAATATTTCATATTTTGGAATAATCCCAATTTTTCAAATTAATTAACATTCCATTAACTAATCATTTAATTATTTGATCATTAAAGGTTCCTTTGAAAGGCATTTCAATAGGGGATTATTATTGCATTTATTCTAATCAAAATCTCATTAATAAAGTGGATATAATTTATTTTTAATTGAAAAAGGAACAGGAAATTAGGCAATCAATGTTAGAGGGATGACGCATAGGAGGAAAGGAGTTGGAATCAGAAAAGAACTCTTTTTACCCCATTCCTCTGCTGCAGAAAATAACTATGACATGACCTTATTGACATAGAAGTCTCGTTATGTCAGGGTTCCATCCGTTAGATCATGGTGCCTCGATCAGAAGTGGTGTCATTATCCCTAGGGCGAAAATAAATAAAACCTAAAGATAAATATTTAACTCTTTTTTTTAAAAATTCAAATCCCTCCTTTCGGTCGACAACAAAGGCATAGAGGCCCAAATTACAAACCTAAGCCAATATTTAGATTACTTTAAAATAAAATAAAAATAAAAAAAAGAAAAAAACCTGACATAAACCAACAAAGTATAAACAAAATGACAAAGCCAACACTAAAGGCCTGCAGGGGAAACCCTGCAGAGGCTAGTCTTCCGCAGCCACTTAAACAAAACACCAACAATAAAAAATAGTAGGAAAGAGTTCTGCTTCCTTCCAAAATTCTTTAATACTGCAGTACGGTGTACATGAGCCAACCTCTAACGCTGAGATAAGCGGTAGTTTCACTACCAGAAACGGAATTGAGACAGGTAATGTGCAAGAAACTTTCATAAAATAGGTCATTCAAACACAAAAGTGGCTTATAGTCTGGGGTACAAAGAAGTCTTGACAAAAAGGTTTAAGTGAGCGCTACATCAAAGGGTGTATGATTTGGAGATGAGAGAAAATAGCTTTATACGGTCGAGGCATTTGGGGATAAGGCTAGAGGAAGTATCTGGGCGCAATGGCTCGGAACTTTAAATTCTCACTCACCGTCCCTCGTCTCCTTTGTCATGTAGCCGTAAGGGCTGTCATGATCCATGCCATGTATTCAGTGTGTTAAGAAGTAAAACTCCTGTTCAGCTCAGCACTCTGGGCACACAGTCTGATATCCGCATCAGCGTGCTAATATCCAACAATCCCTACATGTCCAATAATTATAATTTAGCAGGAACAATTTCAACGTTTTTGCTACTTGTAGTGGCCATGGTATCTCGGAGACTGAAAACCAAGAGAAGTGTAAATTCCAATGCAACTCGGGCAGTTAGCGCCTTTTGTGAGTCTCTATGGATGACCAAAGGGTCTCCTAGCTTGGAACGGCCCGTATTTTTTCCTACTGAGAAGTATAATACAAAATGCTCGGTCTAGAAAACCGAGGCAGCATCCGGAACAGCCCCGCCAGTTGCAAACAACCAAGAGATATCGGAGGAGCAACCCTCAATTCAAACTTGAAGACATCTATGTATACTAGCACAGCTCTGGCGTGAGAAGTTGCATGGCCGAAAGAAATGCAGAAAAAGCTATGAAAATTCTGGTAGCAGACGCATAACGACAAACATTCCTAGATGGCATACTTTGGGCTATCGCCTTGGGCAGAGCCATCTGAACAACTGGTCCGAGAGTTAGATCGAACTCTTGAGGTAGCGTCAATATCGGCCGTGACCTAAATTAGAGACTTAATCGCGCTTGCAAGCACATTATGCTTTGCATACAGCGTAAAAATACGAGTGGCATGCATCTCTTCTCCATCGAAAAAGATAATCTATGTAGGGGCATTGAGTAAAATTCCAGTCACGAACTGGAGATCGAAAGGGTGGAGCTAATCTACCTTCCAAAATTGTCTAAGAAAGAGGGATAAATCTATAAGCAATAGTGAATCTCTAAACGAACAAAATAACAGCAAACCAGAGTAAGGGTAGTCCTATCAGCACCTAACATGCTAAACGTAACAGATTGTAGAATACACATAGCATGGGTACAAGTAACCCTAAGGCTGCAAATATGAGGCTTAGTTTGGATACAAGACCAAAACATCGGTGCGGGTCTACTCAGAAAAAGCGAGCCCAATTTAAAAACAAATCTGGTTGATGGGTGGCAAAATTGTACCAGTTTTCTCTTAGACAAAGTAACCGGAACGTGTGATTTTTGGCATCAGAAACAAAGAATTTCAGAGCCTGATGTTGTCAGTGCTCCAAAGTAAGCCAAGAATGGGGTCTCCATGATACCGCTGCACAGCGCGAGATCATAGGCTCTCTCCAAATCGGAAAAACTCCTTGGCAAAATAATTTCTGCAAATGAAAGCGTAACCGAAAGCAACCTCCATACGTTCAATGCATTTGGCATTAAGTGGAACTTATGGAAGTCGCATTGTGCAAGATGCGGGTTACCTCAGCCTTCCAGGAAATAATTTACCCTAACATTTAGCAATTTCTCAATCAATTTGCACATGCAAAAGTGTAGAGAAATAGGACGAAACTCAGCTGGGATTGAGTGATCTTTCCAAGCTTTCAGAAAAAAAAGTACGGAAGACATTCGCCAGGAATATGGGAAGATAAATACATACCAGGGGCTGCTTAGCAAAGGGAGGAAGGACGAGCCACTCCTCCAGTCACCAGATGTAAAAGTGCATTCAGAGCTCCCCCTTACAGCGTTTTTATCTGCTAAATAATGTTTTCAGGCATCGTCATTAACCAATTTTAGGGTAGGCGCCCTTCAACGCTACTAAAACAACACGTCCTAAAGACCTTTATACTAACGAGATGTGATGTAGCACCTTGTCCATTAAAGTTTCGTCCCGGAGCAGAAAGACCTAAGCGCGCCCCCTCACAACCCCATCTATTTACTCTTATAATACACAATATCATTCATTTCCTACTTGTTTAGACCTTCTTTCTCAGACATTCATTCTCGTAATCATCCCATAAATACTGTCTTCAAACACTTTTCTAAATTTAACACTCACTCTCGTATATTCACTTCACAAGTCTATTTCCTTCCATTCTTCTTTTATGTCTTTACAAACTCGGAACACTCATTCAAACTTTTCTCGATACCATCAACATCTCTTGCCCTTTCGTTCTTCAGTCTATCCACCTTTCGCACGCTAAAGTCTCACTCAAGTTGTTCACTTGCACTACTCTCACTCAAGATCTTCCCTTCTTCATTACTATACTCTCACTCGCAATCACCAACTTTGTTATCATAATACTCTCATAGTATGTTCAAATCGTCAAGAGAGCTTGCTACCATTTAAATCTTTGTTTGTGCAATATACTTCATCTGTACCACTATCATTTACACTGAATCCCATATATTTACTTAAAAATTCGCCCTTGTTCACGATGCCTTCCAGACACGGAAGTCGCACCTACCCAAATTGCACTACCGTATACCTTCGCTCACTCTTTTCTGAATTCACTTTTAGCCTATTCTCACCTACCCCGTGAAAATCTTCTATAAACATTCCCAAGTCCCTCGTTCTTTCAGCCACCAACAACATGGCATCAACATATACAAACATACAAACATAGAAACAATCTTTCGCTAGTCCTCATCAATCTCACAACCCTTTTCCATCATGCCAATAAATACTTCTCACATTACTCTTCCCATAAGGATATTAAGCATCCATGTGGATATCACACAACCTTTTCTTCCCCCCCCCCCCACTTCCCATCCCTTACTTTCACCCGTATGTCAAACCATTTCAGCTTTATCCCTAACGTACTCCTAACATCCGATTTAATTATCCTTTCCATCATACCAGAGTTTACCACTCACTCCATACATTCTTAACACCTGGCATAAAACATAAAACTTGGAGTCAGATAATAATGGCAAAGGGAAAAATGACAACTAATCTTTGGTGAAAAGTAGAAAGAGAAAAAAAAGGTTGAGAATTTTTCCTAAGGCAAAAGACCCTTCCCAGGTAGCCCTTCCAATCGCCTCCTAGTACACCGATTATTCATCTCTCCTTTTGAACAGGTGATACATTTCTCTCTCGCCGTTGATTACAGACAGCCAGTTGCCAATACAGACTATCTACGGTAGTAGATACAGTAACACTTACTTATTTTATCAACCTATCTAAATACTAAATCCATCAACCTGACATATACCGTACATTTCTTCTCAAGTGTGTTTTGAAACAAATACGTCGGGGAGCAAACGCCTAATATGTTGAAAGCCCCACACAAGTGGATAATGCTATATAATTACTTTACGCTAAGATATTATAGAATATATACAGTGTTGTAGCAATGATAAACATATTAAATTTCTAATAGGCAGTTACAGAAAGAAAACTGGAGCCTACCAATAATAGCAAACTTAATTTAACGATGTTAATCAGAGCGAATCCAAAATCACTCATGACAAGAAAATTCTCCATATTCCTAAAATTTCATCCTTTACAGAACCTCCAGAATGAAAAAATATAATTAAAAGCTTTGTAGGGGTGCGAAAAATGTATCAGAGAAAAATTCTCTCCAACTCGATAATATAAATAGCTGATAAATTAACCAACTAAAAAAGGATTAAAGCCAGTCGTTAGGCTAGAGTATTGGCGTTCAAATCCAACGGTACCGCGTTCGAAACTCAAGAGTCCAAAACCTTTATGAAGATCGCCCAAGAAAGAAAACGGAAAGAAAACGCTTGAAGGACTAACTCAACAAGAAGCCAAAAGAAATAGGCAACCCAAGATAAATGGAAGAAAAATGAAGCTGCATCAAGAAAGAAAAAACGAAGATACCAGACCAACCCAGCCAAGGAAATATGGCAGTAAGGAAAATTCAAGACAAGCCTTTGAAGGGCCAACTTAAAGAATAAGGAATTTCAGTGAAGAAGAAGAAAAAAGATTCGAGGAAAAAGCAAGAATAATATTGATAAATAATAAATGGGAATAAGAATAAATACCCCCTCCCCCTCCCCCTCCCCCATAGCTTTACTCTAATTTCACACACTCATTTGGAGATTTTAACATAAAATGACTGTTCATAAAAGGCATTGTGGGTAAACATGTAAGAAATAAACAAATTACCTTATACCTCTAAGCAAGAGTGAAAATTGGAGTCAGTAAATATTACGCTGAAAGGCCTCTAATACATATAATCAGCAATATTATCGCGGTTGAGACCCTTTTGGGAATTTTTCTTTTTCTTTTATTGTATTTGCCTAAATTGAGGGACTAAAGGTAATCAAGAATATTATTAGATGATTAAGCTAGCTTCTCTTTGTTCAATCTGCCATTATTTTGCATAAAATCGAGAAGAATTATTGTCAATAACAGGAAAAATTATCCCATTGCAGTCTCATGTTCGGATTTAAAAGGAGTTATTGAAATATAGAAATTATAAGCAATAGTTTAGCAGATGATAGAGTAGTTAGAATTGTATTTAAATTATAAACACAGGTCGAGTACTACGTTTAATTAGGATGATTGTTGATCATTATTGCACTAGGAAAAGTGTGATGAGAAGAATGCAATGGGTGGCATTAAGATAGCTAATGGCACAGCTAGCGACCACTGGCAATCCCAGGATGACGACACATAGCAACCTTATGCCATTCGTGTCCTATTTATCTGGCAACCACTGGAATGGCCCATAATTGCCATTAATACAACTCTCTCTCTCTCTCTCTCTCTCTCTCTCTCTCTCTCTCTCTCTCTCTCTCTCTCTCTCTCTTCTCTCTCTCTCTCTCTCTTTCTCTCTCTCTCTCTCTCTCTCTCTCTCTCTATATATATATATATATATATATATATATATATATATATATATATATATATATATATATACCTGAGCCATTCACTCCACGCCGAGTGCCACCGTTCGCATCAACCTCCAAGAAGCTCTCCATCCGCGCTAGTTGCAAGCCCTTGATTGGAGGCGACAAGAAACCTTCCAGCAATAGAACATGTTAATAAAAATAAATTGTCAGCGTGTTTACTTCAACAAACGCTCCAGTAAGATACACCTTTAAAAGTAATGTACCTTTTTACTTTTAAAACAAATTCTTTAAACATTAAAATTTGCCCGTTGAAAAGTAGGTACAGAAAGGAAAGTTTTGACTGTGAATAAACGTAAATCTGCAATCTGATGATAACTTAAAGAAAGATACTACGAAATAATATTTAGGAAACATAACAGAATGGTTGCATGAGAATTAAAAACAAGAAAGAAAGATATATTAGATTACTTGAAGAAACTCGTGGAAACAAATAGAATAAACTCAGAAAGTTTATACATGAAAAATTCTTGAAGACGACTTCATTGGAAATGGAATGCAGAAATTGGAACAATGGAAGGGAATAAAATGGCAAATTTGAGTGATGGCTCTATACTCAGCGTGTCATGAATAGGACGAAATGAAAGAAGAAATGAGATCGATTACAACCTTTTCAATGGGTAAAGTTTAACTAGGATAAATATGTTATGTATTCTTCCAACAGAGGTATCGATTTAAGGTTAGTTCAGAACATGATTAAAATAAATATGTAGCATTTATCTCGCCCCATATGACGAGTGGCACCCTTTGGTAGAAATATTTCGGTACTGCTATGCTTAATCAATCAACGAAACTTCTCAATTACAAAGTAAACATCTGGGACAGATCCCTCCGGCCAACCCTGACTATCACAATACCATAACTCCCTTAAATGGACAACAACAGAAGTGATTAATTCAGGTTTTTACTGAAATACCGAAAAATACGAGAGATACAACGAAATTCATCGCAAGCTCGTTTATACAAATATCTTTTATCTTAATATCACTAAGCCCCGCCCATCAATTAATTGGAGTAATTCTATTTCCACCTGCAGGTTTTTTGGCTGCTTTTTCATAGTCATTTATTACTACCTGTTCATTACAGTGTCCACCTATACAAGCGTATAGTAATTACAAATTGTCGACTGTTTTTCATTTAGTTTTCATTAAGTCCCTAATCACACTCTTTACTCACACTTCTTTCTTATTGGGCTTCATTGAAATTCAATGTTCATAAACTGGTGAAATCGCCCGGATGATATTGTTAAATTAGCCAAATATATTATTTGTTATTAAAGAGTTGTTTCAAGGATTTACTTTCTCTTGCCTCGTGTAGAAAAGGGTAAGAACGCTTGATTTTAAAAGCAGCAAGCTGTAAACACTTATACAAGAGAATAGAAAGTGGAAAGGGAGTTACTTTCACAAAAGCTACACAAATTTAGCTCGCTCTTCTAAAGAAGTAGTTCCCTTCAACTACAAAGACATATAAAGAGAGAGTAAAACAAACAGATAACATACCCTAAGAAACTTCAGACAAATTTTACTAGAAAAATGTTGATCAAATTTATCACCAAGTTTCAGAAGCGATATTAGAAAACGGAAATAAAATATTATGAAGTTACAAAAAGACAAGATAGAGAAAAAATCTGAGACAGGGGGGAAATATTAGAGGAAAAAATCGAATACTCTAGGCAAACAACACTATTCAAAAGCACATTTTTAAAGAATATAATAGGATTCTGGGGGGAAAGGGGCGTATTAAAAAGAACAAATCACTGAACCAGATGAAAGAATACGTAATATTTAGCGGACAGAGAAAATATAAAGGAATATCAATATAATGGCCACCAGTTAAAGGATGGTAAGTACTCAAGAGATAAAGATTAATTCCTACTAGTAAAGAATATAAAAATGCATATATTCAAGATTATTAAACAAGTATAGCACCACGAAAAGATGGGAAACCAATTAAATTTAGAAAAGCTGAGGGAAAAACATTTTGATTATCTCCTACTTGCCATTCTGATTAGGAACCTTTTAATTGAAAGTAGTATTTGAAAAATAGTACTTATCATGGTTTAACATTTTTGCTGTAGTTCGTTTTAAAACAAGAGACCGGGAAACTTAAAAAAGTACATACCAATCAAGATCTTATCAACACCATAAAATATAGTTCTTACTAAAGTCCATACCAAAAATGTATTGAAAGCGCTCTACTACAAGCAACCACGGATACTAGTTTCAAATGTTGCTTACTATAATACATACATACAGGACGAGCACAAAATAATGGGAAAATTGTTAAATGTAAGTTTTATTATTTAATATAACTTTGGTCCTTCCTCTACCAACGCTAAATTGTTTGAAGGTATCGAAAAATTCACTAGTGTATTGCTTTGAAAAGTAGTTACTGGAATTTGTAGTCATTTTTGCAGCAAAACCGGTTCCAATTCCTTCGGCGACGCTGGCGGAAGAAATCGGTTCCCAACTTTGCTCCTAAACAAACACAAGTGTTTGCGTTAAAATTAAGCAATTTTTGAAAGCAACCCATTTATTGCCTCTTTAATAATTTTAGCGGTGTGAATTGGTGGTTTATCATCTTAGAAAACCGTGTCACTATTGGGAACAATACCGGTAATTTAGGATGAACAAGATCACATGAAACCTCCAAATGTATTAATCCTACTATACACCACTTAAGCATGAATAAGAGCACGATCCGACCTCCATGGTTCAAAGGGGAGGTCAGACATTTTTTGAGGAAGAAAAAGGGGAAGAACGATAATGTAGACTAAAGGACAGTCTCCTATTGTTCCATTGCCTAGTTTTAATCACCAGTACACAATTTTAGCCCTTTTAATATTATTCTCAGCGAGGAAGTATTTGGCAATTCCAGCCCTTACTTGATATCCATCTGCATACAAATCTCGATGGTTTCGTTTTTGACGACCTTAAGTTGGCAAGGTGTTGGCTTAGCTCTTCAATTCCCTTTATAGCTGTGTTTTTATGGGTATTCATTACAATGTCTTATTTTCCTGCGAGAGCAGTCACTGGATTTCACCTTCTGCATAGAGGTACGCCTAGGCGGAAGACATAACTCATCACTTTTCGTGACCAAGGCTCCTGCCCTCGGCTGTCCAACAATTTATTTTCTTTAAAAATCATATATTTAGTACATAGATCTAAATAAGAGCATAACTGATTCTCTAACATCAGTTATAATGTGTCTGCAATAAATCTGAACGCAATATTTTAAAATTCTAGTTTATATTTGTATAATCGCTGATATACATAAATATGATTTATAAATAGCTCCTGTTTGCATTATTTTGCTACGCCTTGTTTATGGAATTATCTAAAGTCACTTGAATATTTTTAGCCAGACTAAGTGAACATAAAATACCTCTCTACATGACATTCGTATATTATGAAAACACTCTCGATTTAATAAACACCGATTCAGTTTTAAGAGAAGTGAAACAAGGCATTATGGAACTCTTCACTAAAATACTCTTAATATATATATAAAGTCATGTAACTTCGTTATTTAGGCTGTACTTAGCGATTAAAAACATACAAATATAAATGGATTGAAACACTGAGAACTATATTCAAAATTCATTGAAGCTAGTTTAGCTAATTCGGCTTTGTTGGTGATATCGTAATATATTTCTGAAATCTAGAAGTTTCACAACTAACACAAGCCAACCTCAAAATGAGACTAGAAATGAAGGTTTCAAAGATGAAAATTATGCCCAGAATTTTTTCCGGAGATGGAACAATTAGAATCGGTAATTATTATTGAAAGCACCTAGAGGATTCTATATCTTTAAGTAAGTTTTTGACACTTTACAGCGGCACGGAGAACGAAATATGCTAAACATAATTAGGTTGTGGTTTGGCAGAAAAATTAAGGTATATATTCAAAAACAATATGCATCTATTCTTAAAATCAAAATTATGTTATCCTGCATCATATACAATTCTATCATATGGAACTGAAACTTAGAGGAGGAAACGGAGGCTAATTCAAAGTGATATATTAAAATTACATGTTATAAATAACCCTTTTGAGTTGTAAAAGGAATACATGAGAATATATTTTTTAAATGAATCTAAAGATGGTACTTATTTTTTTATTCCACGCAGTATTTAATGACGAAATTGATATTCAATGGCAAATTGCATTACAGAAAATTGACTTGCAAGTTCATGTAGTTTGCTTTCTGGTACCAAACGTCAGATTAAAGTTTTAATTTCATCGCCAGACATTTATACAGAACCTATACACTGGCATAGGCCTAAAAATTATGTGTTAACACATACTGCTTAGATAGTCAGCCGGGCTTAGCTAATTCTTTCGCCACTGCCTTTCGTCAATATTTGCTGGACAAACTACTGACCTATACAGGTCAAGTTTAAATTATCCCAGTGTTCCGATTCACTATTGAAGAGAATGAAGACTAAAAGTTCTCTATTATCTGACGGAACCATTCAGATAATAGTGTAGAGTGAAAAAAATATTCATACCGGAAAAATCCTAAACTTCAATTGTCCAGGGATTCCATTCTTACTAGTAATAACCTATGCTTAGAAGAGGCTGAAGTAGACCCCTCCTCACCTCATCTTGACTTTTGTTAAACTTGTCAGTAGAATCCGTCAACGGAATAAAAATGCATATACATATATATTTATATAGCAAAATGAGGAGACATTCTAGGGTAATCGCCACCTGAGAGCACTTTATAGGCACTCCAGAGTCACCACATAATAGTGAGACGAGGAATCATTTCACTTTATTGCGAGATGATTGTGTGAGGTTTCAGCACTTGACGCTGCCTTCCAACTCCTATATAAACCAAAGCTGGGCTTATGGCTTCTTTAGTAAGAGTTTTCTGCAACAATTCGGCTAGCAAAGTCAAATTCACTCTCTTGAAACATAAAATGAAATGTAAAAAACATTGTAACAGTATTTAATATATAAATAATGCTCATTTTTAACAATCAATAAGTTGAAGTCATAAAGTGTAATTGAGTGAACTATATTGACGGGGAAGTTAATACTTCTGACTGTTTGCTTACCGAGGAATACTTGTTAAAGTGAATTGAGTGGACGTAGGTGAGTTTAAATCCTCCCTCGGTGAATGAGTGTAATGAAGTTATTAGGCAAAATAATGACAGTAAAAGGACTCATAGCGTATATAGAGAGTAAATTTCTACTTGGGAATGCTTGGTAACGTGAACACTGAGTGGACTTAGGTGAGTTTAGTTCTTTCATCGGTGCGTAGAATGTGAAGAATGGACTCTGATCGCAAATGACAAGAAGAAAGCTTCTGCCTGATATGATGTATTGTGATGGTGTCCAACGGAGAATGATTGATGAAGTGAGTTGAGAGTACTTAGGTGAGGTCAAATCCTTTATCGGTAGATAGAGCGTAATGAAGTGACTGGTATCGCGAATGGTAGGAATGGCTCTGAATCTTCTGAATCTGAGAAGAGAGAAATTCACGTTTTATCTTTAGATAGATTGTGAGGAGACTGGAATAAACGTTGAGGGTGGAGCTCGTGGTATCTCATATCTGCGTGTGTTCGTGTTGGGTGAGTTTTTGTAAGTCTTTAGGATTGTGGGGTTTTAAATCAAAAGAGGAGAAATGAGGAGGCAATTCCACTTCCACAATCCGGGTCCCATTTCTCTATCTCAAACAATATATACTTCATCAAGCTTTGGAATGCAGAATGCAATGAGTGGGTAATGAAAATAGAAGACGCCATAACTTGTTTCTCGGCTCGTCGGTGCGAGCTTATGTATCTCATATATTTATCAGAAATTTGTCTCTCAAGATAAAAACCCTAACCATAAATGCAAAATAAGGCTTAGTCTATATAAGCGGGCTATGTTTCATATATCCCTCTGAAAAATTGGGATATATTACATATATACTAAGGAAAGTGGTATTAGCCTATATAACAACACCATCTGAAATAAGAGTGAGAATTATGTTAAAGAAGACATTGCAAAAAAGCCAATATGCAGTAGTTGCCCACATAAATACGTACGGAAAAGAAGAGAAAAGAATCTAGACCAGAAGAGCCTCCAGAAGAAACATTCCCCCTTCAGCTATTGTATCTAATTGCGCATTTGAGGGAGAAGAGATGGATCGGTATGGAACCAAAGGTCGTTAGTTGAGAAGTCAAAAAGTTTAAAGAATTCTTGGAAACTGCATCAATAGATAAACAATAAATAGATAAACTTGCTATAAGTAACACTTTCCTATATTCATCTTTTTTATAAAATTGTATTTATTTTGTTTCATATTAGTATATTTATTTTCTATTTTATCTTATTCTATTTCTATTAAACTATTTGCATTTTGTTGATTTCTAAATTGTCGTTTCTAATCTACTTTCCCAGTTTTATACCTTCTAAACCGGGTTTTCCTATTTTCCTAGTAATTATAGTATCATTAATTAGCTTCTCTTTATATTGTTTATAATGGCATTATATTTTTTATATTGCTCTTTCTTCAGAACTTTGTTGCCTTTGATGTTGCCGTTTCTTCACCCTGTGATAGAACGAGTTGAAGCTGCGTTAATTTCAACTTCTATCACATATTAATTAAAACCACGATGTTGCCCACGTGCATCTTCGATTCGAAGCTTGGCGGCTTATCACAGCCACCGGATGTCAATGTTAAAACAAGGAGGTTATCGTCCCCCCGTTCGCCCCCATACGCCGACCTCACCAGATTGAGTTAGGCTTACTTATGGGCAGATAAGGCATTGTTTTCCGGCTCGGCTGTGCGTTCCCTCGAAGCTCCCAACCCATTGTCCGCCACGCCAAGGAGATGTCCTGGCTATTTATATGGAAACTTTACCACTGAGATCAGATTGGAGATCCAGATTTTCGTCGCGAAACATCACCACGACCCTCTCTCCCTTTGTGCGCCAAGGGACCTCGACCTCGAGATTCACCATCACTTGTCCAGAAGGAGGACAATATCCCTTGAGTGCCAAAGTTCGAGCCTTTGCGACGCCGAGTCCAAAAGGCTTCCCCCTTGTTGTTCAGAGGAGAACAGCATTATAACAGCCATTGTTCGCTCGAGTCCCGTTGACAAGAAACGGTTTTCACCCTTCCCCCTTGTTGTTCAGTGGAGAACAGCATTAGAACAGCCATTTTTCTTGAGCCGGTAGACAAGAGACGGTTCTCACCCCCCCCTTTTGTTCAGAAGAGAACAACGTAGAACAGCCATTGTTCTTCAAGCCGTTCGCCGAGAAACGGTTCTCCTTCCCAAGACGCCACGTCAGGATCCTTTTATTTCCCCCCTTCGGCTGCAACTCGCCAGCGGACCGAAATTCCTTCAAGCCACCTTCCACTGCACCACTAGCGTAAAGTTACGTAAGCCAAACGTCACCTTTGAGTACTTAACCCTTTTGTCAATTCTATCCTGTGCTTTAAATGGTTTATCGAACTATCCCATCTCTTTAACTCTATATTTGTTTTACCTTTTTAAATCCTTTAAATCCTCGGATTAGCCCGAGTCCCCACGACCCTTTCCATTCTCTGTTTATGTCTATATTTTATGTTTTTGTGTTTGTTGATAGTTATTATTAATAAAACTCTATTTTATTAATGATAGCAATATTATTATCCTTGAGCTCAGTTCTACTTCTTAAGCATATCGAAGATACATAATATCGGCCGCCAGACATTAACGCACTCTAGAGATAATTAAAGAAGTTCCCTCACCGAATAGTAATATATGGTATATCGTCGGGAGTCATTCTACGCCCCCCTCCTTCAACTAGTTTCATTACCTGATGTAGCTGGATTTCCTCTTTGCTCGGGCTGCGCTCGACTTCGTTGCTACTTTACGCCCAAAATCAGCTAATCTTAACCAGAGAGCTTAGAAGTTGGTTCATACTTGAGCAAGATTAGCAAATTCAACACATTAGAAGAAGTAAACTAGGTTGTGCATTTAATTTTCCACGTAATACGTCATGCACATTTTGTGCCGTGAATCTCCATTGATGAAACTCTCGGTAGGCAGTTGGTACCTGAAGTTCTGAAGCTCCTGCATTTAACAATTTTCTTTATAAAGTTGGTCATACTACCTACCCTCAGTTTACACAAGACACACACACACACACACACATATATATATATATATATATATATATATATATATATATATATATATATATATATATATATATATATATATATATATATATATATATATATATATGTCAGTGGTGACTCCGGCACTCAGGTTGTTCAGGCTTAGCACGAGTAAAGATTTACTAAAGTGAACGTGTATTTTTACGCTGATTTAATTTCTGTTAACACTGAGTTTAAGTAACTAATTGCACCAATAACTTGGGTACCTTTTATTGAGCCTGGTCGCAGTTTATATATTTTCATTCAGCGTCTCGGGGTCGTCTTAGTGGTGCCCTGTGTCAAAGAGTATCATTCGTATTAGACGTTCTATCGACATTGTTCACACGCGCTTGACTCAGGGTCAGAAGTTACAGCCCGAGTTGTTATCTATAATCGTAAAAATTAAGAGTAATTAAAATTTAATCTTCTCTTGGAACAATAGATTTCCATACAGATTAGGATTTAAATTACAATCTATGAAAGATTTCCGTTATACAATATTCTTAAAGGAACGAAAAATTATCCAGCAACCACGGCTAATATGAAGGAGCCTGGTAGGCATAAAAGACTAACCGACATCTTTCGTCATGTATCATGATGATTAGCACCGTGTATCGATATGCCGACATCATGACTGAGTTCCTGGTCATGTAGGAATTGTGAGGAATGAGCGCGTCGATGAGGGCGCCAAAGAGTCCGCGAGGATTGGGCTACCAGACCAAAGTTTCGCTCTTTCTCACACCGATTACATAGCATGAATACGGACAGCTCTCGTGGACTGCTTGATAAAGAAGATGGGAGACAGTCGATGGTACCTTAAAGTTGCGTGCCATTGTACCACGACTAGTCCCTTGGACCTACTTCCCAATGCCACTACAGTAGTAGTATTGTAGGTGAAGGATCGAGTGCACACAAACTCGGCCTCCTATGTGCGTATCTAGATACGTACACATGTACATAAACTCGCACTCAAGTCTCCTCTTTCCCGCCCCTCCCCCCTTAGCATTGGTCAGTACCAGCCTTGGTGACATGAAGCTGTCCTCCCCCCTCCCCTTCCCACTCCCCCTCCCCCTCCCACTCTCCCCAATACTTTGGTCAGTGACCTTTTCGAAGGATTCAGAGTACACACACACACACACACACACACATACACACAAGAATTTGTCCTCAGGGATCTTTACGATTAGGCACTATTACCTGTAAAGAAAATTTATAGAATATATATTTATCAACCAGTCTCACCATGAAAGTCCAGAGGGTGGAGTGTCACCAGCCTGCGTCATCAAGACTTGCAAGAAGAAAGTTTAAGTTTACCTAAGATAGAAATAATATTTTATAAGAGCCCAATTCTTTAACAAATATGTTTATTCAAATACTGGATCATATAAAAAAACTTATGATATTAATTTTAAAAAATATAAGGTTGGATTAAAAATAAACATTGATCATTTTTACCCGTTACATATCGAATATGGATTTCCCGATTCGATTAATCCAGCTCTTTTGATTCAGAGCATCAGTAAATATATACAAAGTAATAAGGTTGCGAACATCCATGAAATTCTAATTGAAATTATGTATATTAATCTAGATGTAAAATAAAATTTGAATTTTAAGATAAGATGTCTTTTCATTAAATAGTTATATAAGAGTGTAAGCTAGTCAGATATTCAGTTATATATGAACCGTCGATTGTTACGCTTATATACCTCCCCAAGTCTACCAACATCTTTTGATGAGGTAAATCGACTACACCAATCTGTAAAATAGATCGCCAAAAGATCTGATGTGGTAAGCTTTCTCCCGGGTTGGTTTGGATAGCTATACATTACATGAACGCGTTCGAAAAAGATTCAAGACTAAACACGTAAAAGCGCGAGGCTCTAACGAGATCTGGCAACTAGATTTAACTGTGATGTCCAAATATGAAAGTTATAATTACGGTGTACGATACACACTCTTTGTAATTGACGTATATTCTAGATATCTCTGGTTAATTCCTTTAAAGCAGAAGACGACCAGGTAGTGTCAAATGCTGTAAGAAATTTCATGGAAGAATCCGGATGGATTCCAGGTTATATATGTTCTGATGATGGAGGAGAGTTTAAAGGAGATAAGATGAAATGTTTATTAAGCGAATTTAATATCGGCATTTATCATCTTCACTCTCTAAACAGAGCTAGTCTTGTAGAGCGTGTACAAAGAACAATAAAAGAGACTTTTCAGATACCTTACTTTTAATAATACCTGGAAATACATAACGTATTAGATGATTTTGCAAAGGCTTATAATAATTCCAGACATAGAATGATTGGGAACACACCGTTCAAAGTTATACACGATGTTGCTATACCGAAGCAGAGAGCTGAAGGAAAAAAAAGAGGTTTCTATATAAGATCGGTGATTATGTTCGAATCTCAGGCGTTTCCAGTAAATTTAATAAAGGGTACGAAAAAAGGGTGGAGTGAGGAAATCTACAAGATATATAAAATTTCCAATGTATTAGCCCTGTATTATATTGAAGATTTAAATGGAGAACATATTGAAGGTGGGGTTTATGAAGAAGAACTACAGAAAATAGAATTTGACTCCCGTAAGAAATATGTAGTGGAGAGGATAGTTAAAGCGAAGGGGCATGTAAAAAAAACAAGCTATATTTAGTAAAATGGCGAGGGTACCCAGAATCGTTCAACTCATATATCAAGGCATGTGATATCACCCTAAACTCTTGAGCAAATACATTCCTAAAATTATATAAAGGTGGGAGATGTGGAAGGTTTTATATCAGTTGTGAAGATGGAGCAAGAGAGTTTTTATGTCACCCTTCCTTCTTCGTCCTCCCTGGATGTTTACCCTTAAAATGACATGTCTGACTATAGAATCGAGTTGCATAATTCCATAATAACAAACCACAGGCAGTATGAAGTAGGTCTTTGTGCGTTTCAATTTACAGGGAATATCTATAATGTTACTAAGTCTACACACGCATTAACAGTCTATCGGATAATCGCGAAAGTAAACAACTATGCATCAAATACTATATTGGCAAGAGGAAAGGTAACAAAAATAAAAGAAATTGACTATGCATATGATGAGATATGGATAAACGCTGGATATTTCAAAAATGAAAAGCACTCATAGAGAAAATGAATCTGAAAATGAAACAGAAATTATCATGTCAAGATTTAATGTTTCAATCTGACAGAAAGCAATGGAAAATGCCTACTGATTGTATATTAATGCTCACTTCAGGTTCATTGCTCAATATGAAAAGGAAAGAAAATCTATTAATTCATCTGTCAAAATAATTTTCCACTATAATGAAATCATCTCTCAGAGATGATATCCCCAAATTAAATCATTGTATAGCGTTCAATATAGATTTTACTGCTCTTATATATCATCCGAGATCATGTTACATTTATTCTAACCTTGTAGACTATCAGTTAATAGGCGGGACATATTCGAGGTTGATGAGAATTATTTATCTTCCTTTCAATGATGGTTCATTCAGTATAACTTTTAATAATCCACACTATCTGAATCTAAGCACTAAGGACTTGAGATCAATTTATATTTATATAATAACGGTCGAAGGGGAAAGATTTCCATTCTTTGTTGGTCATTTGATGATAAAACTACACATTAAGACTAAACATTAAACGATTATTAAAAATGTTTAATGGACCACGCGTGTTTAAAGGGTTAAGAGCCCAGAGGGGACATGGTCTTGGATCCCTCTTCTCTTCCCTATTCAGAAATGCAGCACCATATATAAATAGTGGTGCTCGTTATCTAGGAAAGAAGGCTATTTCAGCCGGTTTCGATACTGTTCAGGATATTGTGCATGGAAAGAGTGCGAAGCAAGCTCTGAGAGACCAGCTGGGAAGGGTAAAAAATAATATCACTGAAGATATTATACAGTATATTAGTAGAAAGTTAAAATCTGAGAGGGATAATGAGAGAAAATCAGAAAAAATAGGTGTAATAAATAAGCGAAAATGGATGAATCAGAAGTTGAAGAATAGAAGAAAGTTGAAAATAGATGATGATGATGAGGCTGGGGATTTTTTTTTCTCATAATATAAACCATCAGACCTTTCATAGATGTTCTCATGACGATATCAACGGCTGTAAATCTTACACGTGTAAAATGAATGCTCTTCATCCAACAAGTGATATCTGTTCAAAGACAGAACTCGATTTGTTTACTGTTCCACCAACCCAAACTTTAATCGTTGAAATCAATTATCAGTATTACTCTCCCCTCTGCAATATCTCTTCCGGCCTCACACCGGTTGAATATTATTTATCTGGTAACGGATAGTATTATGTAGACTCTAGTGAGGTTTATCTTTATATTAAAGCAAGAATGATGAAGTCAAACGGAAGCTAACTTCTAGATGGGAAGAATGTTTTTCCGGAAAATAATATTCTTAACACTTTGTTCAGCAATGTTGATATTTATTTAAATGAAACATCTGTAAATTTGATTAGAAATAATTACCCCTATCGTGGATTTTTAGAAACCCTGTTGCACAATACTGAAGAAGAAAAATTTACTTATCTTTCCACTGCAGGATATTACTCTAGTAAAGAAAGAATAGAAAAGAAATATAACAGATCTCAAAAAAGCTAATTGTCCCTCAATAACATGGGAAGGAAAATTTATCTATAAAACTTAGGATATAGAAATAAAAAAAATTAAAAAGTTTTTTAAGAGCTAATTTTTAATATTTGTATAGTTTTACCTTACTGTATTATACTAAAGAAAGTAAAAGAACGAAATAAATAGAAGAGATAGAAATAAAGAATGTAACAAAAAAGAAAAGAAGAAAAAGAATGGAATCAAGAAAGGAAAAAAGACGGCTAGAAAACTACGAAACAAAAAGTAAGACCCCTCCCAAAATTTCGGACTGAGAAACTTTCATATTTTATAACATTTAATTTGTTTCAATCAAGAAATTTCGAAACTTTGGCAATAAACGCGTTTCAAAGTCTACATAAACAAACATATCTGTCAAATTAAATGCATTAAGGTATATATATTAAAGTCTTCTAAGCGTGAGCGATATTTTGCGACAAAACGACAGGAAAATGTTAGGTTGAGGAATAAGTTCTTGCGTTTTTTTTAATGTTGTGTTGATTTAAGCTTTGTTGACGTGATTTGTGCGCATATTAAGAAACAAAAATAAATGATGAGAGCAAGATTTGCAAAGTTTAGGCTAGGTCTCTTAACAGCGTAGACTATTAGGTTATTTAAAAGTTGTGTTAATTTAATTTTTGTTCTTTACCCTCAAAATTGAATGTCAGGTTGAAAGACAGGCGCATTTTCGACACTTGTTGTTATTCATTTTTAATCGAGACGGGAACAATGCAAACGTAGCCAAAGCTCGTCGCGATATTTGTGCTGTGTACGGAAAAAATGCTTTATCAGAAAGGACAGCTCAATGGTGGTTTTCACGTTTCAAAAATGGTCATTTTAATCTTAATGACGAAGAACGTTCTGGTCACCCCATTAAGTTGGATGAAGATCGATTGAACGACATTCTTCAAGAAAATCCACGTCAATCGACTAGAGAATTGGCTGTACAATTGGCGTGTGATCAGAAATATGTAGTGAATTACCTTAATGCGATGGGGAAAGTTCAAAAACTCGGTACATGGGTTCCGCACGCTTTGAGGCGAAAACGACAAACTTCAACGCTCCACGATTTCCGCAGGTTTGCTTGCTCGTCACAAGGCTACTCGCGGATATAAGGACAGATTTCTTCACCGAATCATCACTGGCGACGAAAAGTGGTGTGTTTATGTAAACATGAACCATCGAAAACAATGGCTTAGCCCCAATAAAAAACCACTTCCGCGATTAAAGCAAGAACTTCATCCATGAAAGACGATGTTGTGTGCGTGGTGGCATTGTGAAGGCATCATTCTTTATTGACTCCTTGCGAACAATGAGATTGTCAATGCAGAACTCTACGTTCAACAAATGTATCGACTCGCCGAAGCTATTCGTGAAAAGCGACCTCATCGACGTTATGGAGTCCTTCAGCAACACGACAATGCTCATCCTCACATTGCGAATATGACAAAAGACGCAATCCAAACACTTAAATGGAAAATCCTGCCGCATCCTCCACATTCGCTAGGCTTAGCTGCATCGGATTTCCATATGTTCCGATCGCTCTCAAACAATTTGAGCGGGGTTTCGTTCAATACTGATGTAGAATTAAGAA
Organism: Ceratothoa steindachneri; assembly: GCA_963969495.1. Taxonomy (NCBI): domain Eukaryota; kingdom Metazoa; phylum Arthropoda; class Malacostraca; order Isopoda; family Cymothoidae; genus Ceratothoa; species Ceratothoa steindachneri. The sequence continues at coordinate 25,188,887 of OZ018335.1, forward strand.
CCTGGTAAGACGAATTCTTCGAGTCAAAATCCAGAGATTTTTATTTGAGAGGCATTGAAAAACTAGTTGAACGTTGGGAAGAAGTCGTAAACAACAACGGAGAATACATTATTGATTAAATTGCATATTGTTATCAATTAAAAATTAAGTTTTTCTAAAATTGTTAATGATTATGAATAAATTTGATAAAACCGCAAGAACTTATTCCTCAACTCAATAAATTAATAGCATGCACGCAGCTCTATACGTTAATATGTCGGTCGGTCGGATGGTAGCCATTTTACTTTTCAATGAGTTTTTGAAAGTTTTGAAGGTCAAATGATATGTATGTTAATTTATAATACGTTTGTTAGTTTAATCTTTTTATAAAAAAAATGAAATAATTGAGAGCACGCGACTTAGGTCATCTGACCTTGTTTAATCCCCAAATACGAACAAAATAGTGACTTCAAACTAATAAATTGTAACTTTAAACTTAAGGAAAAAAACTTATGCTGTGAGTCCGTCATGGTCCCGTGAATTTGTACTATTGGATTCCAACGATCCGGCGTTACGAACATTTCAAAAAAATTTAAAGGTAGTTTTTCGATTCAAAATTTCCCTACAGAGGCGGGTGCATGCCTCAAGTGAAACCTGGGGTAGTACTACAACCTACCGAGCGTAGTGATCCAAGAAAAACTGGTGCTCTCTTTCGGGTCGTCTTTTGTAACTCTTTGAAATCTCGCACTCTCTTTTTCGCGCCAGTTTAGACCCAAGAAAGGGTGATAGAGGGCGTTAAACGTTCCGAAAACAAAACAAAACTTAAAAATTTTAGGGTCTAATTATTGCTAAATTTTAAGTTTCTTTCCCTTTATTTGTGCTTATTACCCCAATGAGAAACCAGTGTTGCTCTTAATTCCGTTCTCGCACATATGTAAGTAGCACCCACCTCTTCAAAGTTGTGGGTTCTCTTATTTTGGAGTTGCTTGTCCTCATTATACGAACGTGTTTATGGAGGTCTATATTACGTTTGGTCTCATATTTAGGTGTGTCTCAGTTGTCTTTAACTATTTTAACTATTGTTCTTCCTAATTATCCTTTTTTGATCTGTCTCTCCATTTCCTCGGAAGCTCTCCACTAAACGAAAATGCCTTCGTTGGTTACATCAGTGTTGTTCCACTTTTCGATTAGAAAAATCAGAGTTCTTTTATTTTATTAAGTATAAAATGTTGGTATACCAACGATGGATTGTTCACTAGTGAAAGCAGAATGAGAAAAAATACAAAGAAATGTAGAAAGAAAAGACACAAATAAAAACAATAAGAATAACGAAAAAGCTGATGATAAAAAACTTCACCTAGTAACACTCGTCAACTCTAGTAACTTGGGTAAAAGGAAAGGAAGAAGGATTTAAAAGTAGAAACTGGCACCAACTTTTATTTCTAAAGTGAAATCTCATTTAAAGGTATGAAATTGGAATTCACTCGTATTTTTCCTGCACTGAAGTTCTGAATCCCTAAAAAGCGTAAGTTTCGAAACTTCATTTCCAATGAAATACCTCAAACGACAAAGGGGATTTCTTAGAAACCATCGCAACCCAGAAAAGTAAAGAAAATTAAAAAAGTCATGAAGTTTGGTACTTCTATACTGCCTCGACCTACATTATTTTCTGTTCTTTCTTTGTCATCCTCTTTATCTACCTTCCTTCGTTATAAAACAACCCCTAATTTGCTGTTAACATCAGGTAAAATCGCCAAATTGCAGGTGTAAAACTTGCAAGAAGACTCTTTAATTTGAATAGCTTCGAAGAAAAATAAAACTAGGCTAACGATGGCAGCCTAACTGGATGGTCTATAAAAATAAGGAAATTAAATTGGAGAAAAGAGAGAAGCAGATCAAGTGAGAAGAATAAACGTAGAAAGGTTAAGGCTTGAAGTCGCCAAAAGTATTGACATAAGTAAGACTTACAGCTCAAATTTCGGGCCAGAAGATGTTTAAAGTCTGCCGGGAAATGGTCGTACAAATAATTGTATAGCCATAATGAAGTCTCGTTATAAATTTTGCCTTAGGAAGAAACTTACGTTAAAGCTTTAATGAGATTTCATAGGCAAAATGGAAGCAGGACTTTCCCAAAGGTTCCAATCTATCTACTGTTAGAGTTTTATAGATGATTAATTTGTCTTAAGACGAAGTCAACTAGCTTTGTAGAATACTCTCAGAATGTTCTTATATTAAATATGCAGTGTTTAAATTTTTTTTATATCATTTGAGATGTAAATATCACAAAACTACATAGTCTAGGCAAATGAAACTACGCAGGTTTAATGTTAAGCAACATAAAATTTATTCCTCCAAATTTGAATGAGAAAATCAAAGGTATGTTGATTCCATAAATGATTTCACAAATGTTCAATAGGCGCACCGCCTGAGACACGGCACACATAAAGTCGGTAGTCGAGCTTCTTCCAAACACGCTGCAGCATGTCTTTGCCAACAGTCTCCAGTGCGGTAAGCATTCTGTGCTTGAGTTCCTCTAGGTTTGCAGGAAGAGGGGGGACATAGCCCGTCCCTTTACATAGCCCAAGAGAAAAAAATCACAAGGTATCAGGTCAGGTGAACGTGGCGGCCATTTCAACAGCGCATTGTCTTTATAACCAGCACGCCCGATTCATCTCCCTCGTAGATTGTCATTGAGATAAGCCCGCACAGTGAGGTTTCAGTGAGGTGGAGTCCCGTCCTGTTGAAGAATGAAGTCTTCTTGTTCATTTGCAATGAGCTCATCCATTAGCCAGTTCTGAAGCATTTGCAGATAAACATGGCCGGTCACATTTCCCTTAAAGTAAAACGGACCATGAAGATGGTTCTTGGCGATGGGCAGAAAACATTCATTTTAGGTGAGTCCCTCACCTGCTCAACTGTGTCATAGGGATTTTCTTCGCCCCAAATGCGAACATTATGCTTATTGACTTTGCCATTCTTATGAAATGTGACCTCATCACTAAAAACAAGACGTTCCTTGAACTCTTCTTCTTCAAGTTTCTCTTGCCGTTATGGCCTGAACTAGCTGGAGCTTGTAGGGTTTCATTAGCGAGCGTTTCCTCAGGACGCGCCAAACTGTCGTTGGAGGGATCTGGGTTTCCAGAGTTGTTCTTCTTATGGACTTCTTGAGGCTTCGCAAAGGTTTTTAGCGAACCTGGTCGACCGTCTTTTCCGATGTTATTGGTCGTCTCGATCTTTTTGCCCTGCGAAGACAGCCTTCCTCTTTGAACTTTTTATGCCATGTCCAAATCTGCATTGCCGTTGGTGACTGTTTAGAGAACTCTCTCACAAATGCACGTTGCACAGTCTTGTTCGACTGTGTTCGAGCATACTCCAACACACAAAATCCCTTTTTACTTCCAATGAATGTCATTTCTATACCTATAAAGATAAAAACATCAAATATAAAATTTCACCTGTTTCTGCACATGCTGTTAAAGTTTGAAGTCATTTGAACCGGAACTGGCAAAGTTATTAGATTGCAAAATCATATCATTTTTTTTTTAAACACCCGGTACAATGAATATCAAATCAGCATGACTGTTAAGCTACATTAAATGATACGATCAATGGAGATTGGTCCCGCTATGATCCATTAGCCTTCATAGACTGATAGGTAATTTCAACAAATTCATTTGCTCTAGTGCCGTCATATTTAAACTCACCAACATTCGGGTGGTTTATTTATCCTCCAACTTTGAAGTTCTTGATCGCAAATTGGATCAAATCTTCTGCTTCTAATGGATATCAAAGCTGTTATAAAATTTAGTATATTAAAAACTTCTTAATAACTATTTTCCACTTTCACAAACCATACTCTGACCTAATTTTAAAAAAGAATTGTCTCCCTTATTTAGGATCATAATTTATTAACTGTGAGTACAAAACAATTGCGTAAGTTTTTTAATAAATCATACTTGTAATTTCATAGGAAAATTATCTAATACGTTCGATGATTTGTCCTATCCAAATCTGGGAACTTTATTCTTTGGTTTTTAATAGACCCTTCTTTGTACATACACACAGGACTAGCGCGTTTGGCTTCTTATATATATAGGTTCAACCTATAGATATCTACAGTGTCACTTTAACTAGTATCGAGGTATACCAGTCTGCCCTTGATGTCCGATGAGAGAATTAGATCCATTCACTGAGTCAATGACTCACATTATTTTAGTGCTTTGTAGGTTTATCATTATTTCAGAGTCATTAAACATTCTAAAAGAAATACAACACTAACTCAAGAATAATGACTCAATGACTCCTTCACTAATGGCTTAGGGAATGTTAGAAGTCAACAGACGGTTTAGTTAATAAAGCAATGCTACTTGGCAACCTTTTTGGTCGCCTTACACCTTGAATTCAACCAAAAATATAAAGCTCTCTATGAAAGACGATATCACTTGAGTATCGTCTTTCGTTATTTCCAATGTGTTATTGAGCATCTACCGTGTCGCTTGTTATTGGGATTTACCTTTAATTTACGAAGCCTTTGTGTCTCCCTTAGTAACGTTTTCATCTTCAACAAATAGAGAATTGCCTACACTGCCATGCTTAAAGCTCAAATAAAGCAACTTTGTTGGGGGGGGGGGTAAGTAAGTTGTGGATAGTAGCCTAGTGGTTAACAAGTGACTTGAAAAGCGAAGAGCCCTTGAGCGCAGAGGTCCGAACCTCACCGCTTATATTACATTCTTTAACGGGGAAAAAGAGTTTCTATTATTTTATGTCGTTTGTTCTCTCTCTCTCTCCCTTTTCCCTCTTTTCTTAATCTATGCTTGATCCTGGCTTGGATTTTTAAAGAGACAAAATCGTTTGTGTGTCATCTTTCCTTATTTCGGTAAATATGCAGATTATCGGCGCGAAAGATGGGACGTACTATTTCGTCCGTGTTCCAAAATGTTTCACGTTTTTGGAGTACATTTAAGTTGACGGCTGGTGTGGGGGTAAACACAATGGTGTGACTACACTACGATGATCCTGAGTTTCATTAAATTGGGAGGGGAGTCTGGGGGGAACAGCCCCCGAGTATATAATCCTAATTGTTTATAGAATAATAATTCGAAAATGACTCAAACGCGCATGAATATTCCGAAACGAGTGAACGATAATATTTACACACAAATTTTTGTTTCGGCCGGGCCGCTAATCTACATATTTACCCTTATTTCCTATGGGTTATTCAGCATATATATATATATATATTTATATTGTTAAGGACCAGGTTTTATTTTGAAATCACCAAATTTATTTGGGAATGTTCTAACTGGAATGCAGTTTTTGGTATCTGGCTGGAGATTAAAAATCAGCTGAGGGAGATCCACTTTAAATACGCACCATTGGTATAATCGCGTTTAATTTATAATTAAAATAACCAGTAAAGATATGAAGAAGATGGCATGATTTTTCCAATTATAAAATACAGTAGTTTTTGTGAATCCGCGCATGTCGGCTGGAGAATATATTTCCTATTTAAACTTGCTACACTGGATTATGACCTCCTTTCCAAAACCCAATTTATTACATCATATCAAAACATTACGATTAAGGCGTCGTATAAATTTGCTGATCTTTCTTAGCCCTCCTCCCCCTCTTCTCAGTTCAATATTTTCTTCTCTTTCAAGTTTAGTACGACCTACCCTATATATAGTAGCGAGATGAATCGGTTGATACTTGATTGTGGGAGAAGGGGTTGATTGAGTGATTGTGGTGTGGTCACCAGTTCCGAGTTGGAAAAATATTCCTTTTCTGTCCCATGATTAGAGACTCTCTCGCTATATATATTCCCAGAGTACTAGAGATACTTAATGAAGCCCCTACTTCATATTCTGACATATGAACGAACATTTGCAACCTTTATCAGCCGTTAGCCAATCAATGTTTAGAAAGAATGGCGATGTTCTTTAATAACAAAAGATTCCACCTATTTTATAAACAACCCAATTCATCTTCTCTTCCTATTGTAACAATTTGTTTGTGTCGAGGTACAACCACTTTATACCATACACTATTCTTATATTAAGTGGGGGGGATGACTTAATCACCTACTGCAACGCGAACCGTTGAAAGACTGTTCGCAGGGATTAACGACCGACTAGGAGGTTAGACTTGAGGTGTTGGGTTTCAAATCCTTAATAATCAAACAGAGTGCATAAATGGTTGGCGAGATTTACTTGAATAGGCCGAGAGTATCGTTCAAGGTTAGTTGGAGAAGAAACAACAAAAATATAAATTTTTTTTTACACAGATCAGAATAATAATAATAATAGGCAAAGGGGAATTATTTAAATTGAAAGAGTCCTCTGATAATTATTAGGAGAAGGGATTCTCAAATGGAATAAATTGATCAGTGTAACTAGGCTTAGGTCAAAAAGGGGGAACTTGACAATACTAATAATGGATGGGGTTTCAGTCTTACGGGTCGATGATTTCGAGGAAGATCCTTCTTGCGATGAGACAAGTGGGGCATGATCCGAATGAGGCAGGTAGGGCACGATCCGAACCAACCTTCTGATGAAAATAGCCAAACTTTAAAGATGACGTTCAACTGGGAATGTGGGAATTCTCTTAATTCCACTAAAGGTTGACTGTTGCGCAAATTCAAAGGCTTGCCGTTCACAGAAGCTACCGTTTGACTTGGGTAGAATCACGGCTGAAGCAGTTTGCTGTCTGATGAACGCTCACGGGACGAGACGATAAGGACGGCCTTGAAGTTCGGGTTGGACTCTCCGAACTACACAATAACCCGTGTATTCGTATGCCTGATTCTGAAGGGGAAGGGGGAGTTTGGAGAAAAGAGTTACAAGCTCCAGATATCTTAATCCGGAGGCGGAGTCGATTCATCATTTAGTAGCAAGGTCAAAACAATGCGGCACTTTCACACCTCGTCACTCGGAGAGGCGGTTGGGGGTTAAGACGAGTTCGCAGCATTGGGAAATATTTTTCCAACTTGCTCAGGAATCAAAAGTTTGAAAATTTCGAACAAGAAATGACGTCATCCATGGCGTGATACCATAGCACGTGGTCTCCGATAAATTGGGGGTGCGGGGGATCAGAGGTTGTTCTTTTACAGTCTGTTTAATTAGGAATGAAATATTTTATATAAGAATTTTTAAAGCCTCATTTTTTTTTTTTTTAAAGCAAATGTCAATAGAAATTATTCATTATTACAGTGCTTAATTTATCTACCTTACTTATTGACTCAGTAATTTGCATTCCCTCGTCAATGGAATTGTCTTCACTTACGTTCAACCAAGTGCTTTCAGTAAATCATAAGTGTTGAGTTTCAAAGCTACAATTCTATTACAAGTTATTTTACTCGATAAGTAAAGACTTCAATTTGCTAATAATAAGTTAAAATGAACAAATTTAATAATCCTCCGTGTGCAAGAAAGATGAACTATTTACTGGTGGTCTCGTGTGACTTCATCTCAATCTTCAACGTACTATGACATATATCATGACGGATCAAAAATGAGAACACTGAAATTCATGGCACTCTTTTTCCCACATTTTACTGTAGGTTATCTTCCTCAAGAAGCTGATATTCTTTTTAGATAATGAGCTTTTTTTTTATTCGCGCAGGTCCTGACCTGGACCCTGAAATCTTTACTACTCCTTTGCAAGCCCATTTTAAACTCCTTTTTAGTGTGTTTTTTTACGATTTGTTATCAATCTTTCCATTGAAATAAGAAAATATAAGAAAGGCTGGCAATGATCCCCTTAAGGTTACCATGGCAATGGATGGGAAGCGCTAATCACCGGAAGCCAGTCATACTTGGATGGGCTCAAGATGGAGTTGGTGGAATATCCGCCATCGATTCGCGACGCCCTGAATACTAATGGGCAGTTGGTCTTTCATCTAAGGAATTTCAATGACTTGGTAACCACTTACCTTCTACTCTCACGTTTCACAAATGTGTAAATAAGAGAGTGTAATTGTTTCTCATTTAAAAAATGAAAGATTTGGAGTCATTTCGCAAACGCTTCTTCTGCCCTTATACTTCTACACTTAAGTATAATTTCTTTAAGTTTCTTTTGTTTGAATTTGGATTTTTCCTTGATACCGAAATTAAACAAATAATTGTTATCCTAAACTAATTTAACTACATATTTAACATTTACCCGATTTTAATTACGGATGATTTTACTCAAATAAATTTCAGTGTTTGATACGGTGAGATTAATAAATATTACGACCTTTCGGTACGAATGTCCGAAACCCAGCTAATGTCAATTTTTGAAAATCATAAAGGAGTATACCATTTTCATGCTAATGTCTAGCGGCAAAACATCGATTTATAGTAAATAAATGCAGGCTAATATGAATGTATTAGGTCCTATAATACTGAGATATGAGAGGTTCAAAAGTATATTTGATGGATTCATTTGAAATTAATACATCACTATGGAATATTTTTATCTATTAAAAATGAATAGAAAGATGTAACAAACGAAGGCATTGCAAATTGCACCTAACAAAATTTCGATACTTACCTCTCTCCAAAGGAGTTTTTAGAACTCTTTGTCGATACCAGGGGTACTTAAAATGGCATTAATCTTTAAGTAGTAACTAATGTGCGCTTGGTGTGTTTTCTACCAATTTGTTCCTGATGAAATCAAGACTCCCAATGAATTGAACATTCCTTTTAGATTTTCCTTCCCTCAAATTCATATCATAAGACACCAGCCCCCAAAATACTATTTAGGAAACAGTGAGTGTAAAAGAACGGTGATTTCAACCTCACTTTCATTTTGAGGAAAGAAGATCAAGAAATCCGGAGGAAGTTCGGTCATCAAAGCAAATGGGAGAAAAAGCTGCTGGTTGAAATACGACAGACGTTTTGGAAGGGGCGAGTCAACACGTTCCCTCGTCACATCTTCCCCAAATCCTCCATACTCCATTCATTAAAGTGTAAGTGAATGATTCGATCAGAAAACGGGCCTCTTCTCTTTCGAGAATGTCATTAGAGAGAAAGTTTTCTATTCTTGACGCGTTGCAAAACGTTTGGGAAATTTCAATTCAGTCAGCGAAATTTAGTGGTGCTTCCCTTCTCTCTCTCACTAAAATTCTCACTCTCCCACTCTCTGTCTTTGTAACAATCGCTCACTTACTATCTCTCTCACTTTAATTCTTACTCTGCTACTGTCTCTCTAACACTCTCATTCACTGACTTTCCCTCGTTAATAGCCATTTTCACTTTCCTTTCTTTAAGCCTCTGACATCTGGGCCTTGCATGCGTGCCTGGTCATTTGAGCGTCCCATTTGTCATTATCGTTCGTGTGTATGGTGGTCGACACCGCCCAGGTCGCTCTTTGAAGCCAAGACTCGTTTACTTCTCCTATGTTTGTATACCTTACTTAAAACCTCTTTTAATTTTTGTAAATGTTATTTTCATGGTAGTAAAGTATATTCTGTATTCGGTTTCTATTACTCCAGAACCTTCCAAGATGGCTAGTCATTGGCCAACCTAAACTGCACTCTGATTTGTATTTATAATTTAACCTACTTTCATAGCGGACTAATCCGTTCATAGGCCCCTCTCTCTCGGGCTAAGGAATTTGATAAAAGGTTGAGATCTAACATCAACCTACGACATATAGAATATACACAATTACATATTTTCCAACAATTAATATTTATTGAGTGTACAGTATCAACTTTTTTCTTTACATTCCACTACAAGTAATGTTTACAACGATTTCTTCGTTTCTTTGATGATTATAAGAATCAATTTGTTTAATAAAAGATCAATATGATTTACCGATTGTCATCTGTCGAATGAAATAGACATAAAACAAGCAGCAGGATTCTGAAAAGTAACTCTGAATTCTGATTGGATTTACGATAATAATTTTATTCATTTTTACCAAGTTCTTACGAATATAAACATCGTTCTGGAACCCTAGGCATAGGCTATCAAAGTAATACAAAAATCTTTGCCAAGAAACAAAGCTATGCAATGTGATCCAGGTCGATGGCTGCTGTCCAGATTAATAATTTAAGCTGCTGGTAGTATTAAAGGTTGACATAGATGAGTGTCTCTCGCAAAAAAGGAAATGAAATACTCGTTTTGTACTTTATTTATATACAATAGTTCTTCTATCTCTATTGCATTCATTTTATTAAGAATTAACCAGTACGTTTTTAGCCTCATCTCTCTCAAAAACAGATTGAAACTCTGGATATATAACAAGGGAGCCCCGTCTATTAATGGAAATCTTAACTGTAACAGTATTGATAATGTGCCCTGTTGTATAGGATTGGAGCATTCTCCAAAACAAATAATACTCTTGTCCTGATTTAGGTTAATACAATAAATATTTCTTTTTTTTAGGAATTATTCATACATAAGTCCATTACTCTGCCCACCTCGATGCACCCTATTCCGGAATATAACGAGTAAACAGCCCTTGAATCAAATGGATCTGCATCGTCCGGATAGTCAAATTCAAATGGGCTTTCAACTTCATTCCCGTTTATATAGAGTAACACGATTCCTAATATATGGTTCAAATTCAAAAGGTGATGCATCAGAGCTACCAGAAAATGCCGAATAGTTAACCATACCAATTACTATCCTCGTAGGTAATATTTCTATGAAGATATTATCCACACTCGTCATTGATATTTCACTTACAATTGTAAAATTTCGAATACGAACTTGTGTTTTAAGGTACTTACCGTTTGAGGTAACCAACCTATTTTACATCTGCAGATGAGTTGATGCTGAAAGGCGGACTTTTCTTAGGTAAAGGAAACTCTCAAATCTAGTTCTGTCTTCGAACAGATATAACTTGTTGGATGAAGAGCATTCATTTTTATACGTTATGATTTACAGCCGATGATAACTTTATGAGAACATCTATGAAATGTCTGCTTGTTTATATTATGAGCTCTTAACCACTTAAACACATGTGGGCCATTTAACATTTTTAATTATTTAGTAATGTTTTCTAATGTGTAGTATTATTATTCAAATAGTGTGGATTATCAAAAGTTATACAGAATGAACCATCATTGAAAGGAAGGTGATTAATTCGATGACGGCGAGTGAAGTGACGTGAATGCAAGGGTGGAGGTGCGACGAAGTTTAAGTGAATAGTGCGTGCTCGACTGGAAGAGTGAGTGTTTTCTGTATGAGTATTGAATGCTCGCTTCCTCTGGTGAGAGGAACCCGAGCCGGCAGCAAATCTTCAGGGAAAACTCGGAACAGAGTGACCTGTTGTTGATCTCATCATATCTAACGAACGTGCTTAAAGAGCCTTGAAGTAGTTTTGTTAACATGGTATGAATATTACGGTCGGTTGTTTTTCCCCACTGCGCAGAAGCTATATGTACATATGTTCGATGGAATGTCGCTCGTAGGATGGTTAGAGTTATCAGAGGTTTGTTTTACCAGCTGTATTCGGAGGTCTTTTGACCTACTGTCTCATAATTTACGTGAATAATCTAGCTTTTGACCTTAAAGGTCAAGTGGATCCACTAATGATTATATATTGTATAACGTATTTAAGAAAAATGTGAAAATTCACCAATAATGGAGGAGAATAGTAAAAGTAGACAAGGATGACGCGAGTTATTTGAAATTTTTATTTAAACATATATTTTCAAATAGACAAAGTGGTTTTATCTATAAATTTGAATAATTCCTTTTCTTAAATTAAATGTTGAATAAACGGTGAACAATACAAGCAAATATGTAGGAATAGGTTGCCACTGAACTTAGAAAAGTAACAAAAATAACAACGTGACTGAGTAAGCACTTTTATCATAAACTGGTAGTTAATATTGATTCTTATCTAAATTTATTTAATGTCTTAAAACTGTTATAAACAACTACCTTTTACGTTTAATGGGGGTTAAAGATTTAAACTATCTGAAATTTTAATAAAACGGCTGATTGAAAATAAGTGTGAATTCACTTCGTCGAAAGAAATGATAGGCACTTTCTTTTGATTCCAGATCCGCATCATACGAGGGGTGGTCAATAAGTTTTGAGAATCGGTAGGGCAAAACAGAGGAAGGGGAATGGCTGTTTGTGAGGGTGTTAGGACAAGTTATGACAAGTCAGGACCTGCAGCCGCACGCTTCTGCCTCGTCTATTTAAGAAGCAGTAACTGATCGCAGATCGTCAGTTACAAAATTTTCAACAATGGAGAAGGTTGAGTACCACGCAGTGATAAAATTTTTGACCAAGGAAGGCAAGAATGCAAAAGAGATCCATGAACGCATGGTTGCAGTGTACACCGTCACCGCCCCTTTCTATGCAACCATTGTTCGCTCGAATAGGGAGTTCCGCCATGGTCGTGAGTCCCTTGAAGATGACCCCCGTCCAGGAGGCCCGTCAGACGTGACCAACGAAGACAATGTGGCCCGTGTGGAGAGGATGATACTCGAAAATCGACGGGTGAAGGTCGAAGAAATCGAGTGACAACTTGGAATATCACATGGAAGTGTTATCAACATACATCATCCACGACAATTTGGCCATGACCTAGAAACCTCACGCCCCATGATCGACTTCTACGTCGTCAAAGATTAAAGGAGCTGCTGCTTCTGTACAACCAAGACCCGGCGGAATTCGAGTCACGCATAGTGACAGGTGTTGAAACTTGGGTCCATCACTGGGATCCCGAGACCAAGCTCGAAAGCATGGCCTAGAAGCACAGGGCCTCTCCGACCCCCATCAAGTTCCGGACCCAACCCTCAGCCAGGAACATCATGGCCACCATCTTCTTGGATTCTGAGGAAGCGTTGATGGTAGACTATGCGCCTCGTGGAAGGACCATCACAGGCCAATATTATGCCGAGGAACTGGCTGGGTTGAAGAAGTGCATCCGTCAGAAGTGGCGCGGCAAGTTGACACGCGGTGTCCTGCTCCTCCACGACAATGCCCCTGTCCACAAGGCCAGAGTTGCCCAAGCTGCCCTGCGTAAGTGCTGATTCAAGGAGCTCAACTATCCCCCCCCCCTACAGTCCAGATCTGTCCCCTAGCGACTACTTTTTATTCCACCAGCTAAAGGCTGCACTGCGTGGACGCTGGTTTGGGGACGATAAAGATGTCCAGCTCGCCGTCTAGGAGTGGATTGAACAGCAGTCGGGAGATTTCTGGTTGTCGGGAATTCGAAGCCTCAGGGACAAGTGGCGCAAGTGCATTGAAGTCGAGGGTAGTTATATTGAAAAATAATAGAACACTTTTCCTTATATCTCGTTTCTTTATTTTCGAATTGCAAAACTTATTGACCGCTCCTCGTATGTGATTTTATGAATTTCGAATCAAACGAATGAAATAAAATTTTAATTAAATTATCCTCAAATAAATCTTTATTTAGAAGCAATAATGAAACTAGTACAAATTCTTCAATGTCTCCTGAAAAGAGTATGGCAAGAGAGCGATGAGTCGCTGAAACCTAGCTAACACTTAATAGAGTATGGCAAGAGAGCGATGAGTCGCCAAAACCTAGGTAACACTTAAAAGAGTATGGCAAGAGAGCGATGAGTCGCCGAAACCTAGGTAACACTTAAAAGCAAGTAATATTAAGGTTTTCAGAGACGTTCTATCCTAAACATCTACGATCGTGGTTTTAAATGAGGCTGAGAAAGCGCTTCACTGCTATGAAGAGCTCTTAAATCGCCTTTGTAACTGTTGGCAACAGGGGATGTGTTCATTGTTGTCAGGTTAAATTCTAAGAGATAAAAGCGGGTCGTTGCTTGAAAAGATGTGCTCAGAAGATAGAGAAAGAGTGATTCCTGAGATGAAATTGTATATAATCGTAAACAAACTTCCACAAAGAGCCCCGTCGACAAAATTACGTTAACAAGATAAGTACCTAACTTTTTTCAGTCAACTCTGTTTATTCCATTATAAAAATATAAAGGACCACAACCAAGGGGAATGAAGATATATTAGCTGTCTCGGGGTTGTAAAACTTTTTTCGTCATTTCGACACTAGACTGAACTAAGCAAAGGTGGATGCGAGAAGCGCACTTGCCTTGGAAAGGTTTGATGAATGAACATTCTTTTTCTTCCATCAAATTGCATAGACGGTTACTAAGTAAATGGCATTATCACGGATAAATGTGCTTCTTTGTTTTTGTTTTTTTAGTATTACCTCGAACGCTCTTTCATTTTTAGACCCAGATAGTCAAACAAATAACATTTCATATCCTGATTAATGGTAAGATATAGAATTTATTTTCATTTTTATGTCATTTCACCTTTTTTATACAGCGAAGCAAAATGGTAATGCTGTCAAATAAAAAAAGCCGCGCAAAATACTTGGGTCTCAGTGGAATTGTACCAGTTCTAATCTTATTAACGCTACAAAGGCTCGAGCTATGAGTTAAGAGCGTTAGTTAACTACCAAACTTCCACATAGATCCTGGCTCGAATCCAGATAAAAAGGTATATTTTTCTTCTTTAATTATAAATGATAATTAACTTTATTTTGTCCGTTTTTGAGACGAGAGCATAAACGCAATCAGAGTATTCGCCTTGCTACGCATATTTCTTTAGCGTTAATTCTTTTGAACTTGTATAATTGCTATAGTCTTGCACAACTAAAGAAATGAGTCCAAGTATGCATATACACCTTTACTCGTATATTTCATTGCTCGTTTATTTTTTAAACCATCATCGATCAAAGGTAGGAATGACTCGTTAGCATAGATTTCTTCTCTAGCTTTAATCTTAATTATGCGGTTTAATCCCGCTCTTTTTACCAATCTTCCCATTTCCAAATCTTACTTTGGATTCTCAAGGAGCCAACCTCTTTCTCCCTAATTATATATTATTATGAGGTCCCTTGGATCATAATTAATTATTGGTATGGAAATGGGGAGAATGAAACTAGTTATAAAAATACATAGATAATTAAATGGAGGAATAGTTTTGGAATAACTTTTCACATGGTTGAACCATTCAAATATTTCTTACTCCTATTTCTTTTAGTCTTCATATAATACATGATAATCGAATCTTCTAAAGAGTGGAAAATTGGAATCAGCGATCGAACAGATGTTTTTAATAGCTATGTTGACACGCCACTTCATTAATGGAATTTTTATTTTTAGAATTAACTTTAATTTGCCTATTTTCTAACTTATTTTATCCTTCTATCCCATCACTCACTCGTTCTATACTCAGTAAAATTGCTCTCGATGTTTATACCATTTAATGGACACTCTCTTTCTCCATTACATTGTTTTCATCTTCATGCTGCCTCACTTTCCTTATCAAAGAAGGATAAGAACCTTGTAATTGGAGTTACTTTTTGATACTGACTGTGAAACATTACTTGAGACTTTAAAGAGGCTTGCGAGCCCATCCCCACCCTTATTTCTTAAATGCACGAGTCATTTACATTCACGCATTTTTACTCTCCTTTCCTTTTATTACATTTTTACGAACCTATTTTCTACAAACGTATCATAATGTTAAGTTAATTTGATTTATATATTTTGACCTTCGTTTTGGAAGTGTTCGAATCAAATACGTTATAACTCCGTGTTAAGAGTTTCTGTCCTTCACGTTTATACATATGACATGGAAAACATAGAAGTCAAGTAAATGACGTCATTCTGTAAGATTTGTACCTACCTCATTTCTAAGTATTCATTACGTCGAACGTAAAACTTCGGAGGCCGTACCATACACTAACATGTTAGATACAACATGTAACAAAATTAAGAGATGCCATTATAGCACACAAAACCATGTCTATTTATGGCAAAGCTGAAAATTGCATAGATAATAAAGCAAATAAGGGATTTTATAAGCGAAAATAGTGTTTTCTGAAAAGGGAGCTCATCTTAACTCCCTGAGGGAATCCAAGAAATCTTTAAGGAGTTAAAGAATGTTGCAGAATTCAAGCATATGTTCACATGGAATAAGCAAGTGGTAAAGCTATATAGTGTATATAAAGTAAACTATTTATTTACTACTCCTTTGTTCAATCAATTTCAATATATTTATCTTTATTCATGTTGCTACTACGTGCAGTTGTTCTATCCTTGGATTCCTTTATTTATTTTCTATTATAGTTTAAATGGTTACTGTAGAATACTTTGTCCTCTGAATTATTTGTTTATTTCTAATCCTTTTTTATATATTCCTCTTATTCTTTTTATTGCTCTTTATATTTAATTTCTATATATATTTTATTATATTTCAATTTCTTTCTTTGGACAATTAATTCCTTCTTTCCACTCTTTCCTTGATCAACAATTATAACATTGGTCTGCGTCAAAAATGTACCTTAGGGTTTTGTAATGTTTTTTAATAAAATTGACCTCCTAAATCGAAATCTGGCATCCATTTTTCTCTAACATGTCCAGTTTTTGCGATACAGGGGGTGATAATAATTTTAGAGTTTATACATGCCCTATATTACATCAAAATTTCACTAGTTTTTGCACGACTGTATTCGCAGTAAATTTTGTGTACATTTTAAATAATTATGTTAATATGTTTATATTTTTGCAGGTTAGAAATTGCTTAGCATTATAATAATAAGATTAATAATGATAATAGCAGTTGAATTAAAAATGAGCAGAAAATGTAAGAATCACTCCGACAGATTTTGCTATGTTTGCGGCAAAGTGACTTTTCCCGAGCAGCAAAGTACAATCCCTCCTGTAATTAAATCTTTGTATCATGCATAGTTTGGAGTAAGGCTAGGAGATCAAGATAAAAGTTTTGCACCACATATCTGCTGCAAGGGATGCTACATAAGTTTAAGACGCTGGAGTCAGGGCGAACATGGTGTGGAGATAGGGCAAGGACCACACTACCGATTGTTATTTTTGCCTGAAAAATCTTAAAGGTTTGCATTGTATCAAGTATTTAGACTTAGCATAAAATTAAAAACTAACATAGTTTACTTCAGCATGAATATTTTCCTTATTAAAGATTTATGTACTATCTGAAACCGCAAATCGATTCCTTTATGTAATATGCAATTATATTTCCCACAGGTAGAAATAAGAAGAATAAACATAGTGTGGCATATCCGGATGTTCCTTCTGCCATGAAACTCCCGCCCCATGGTCCAGGAATTCCCATACCTTCTCCCCCTGAACATATAGAGGTCCATGAAGAGATTAATATGGAATTCGATAAAGATTATGACACATCTGAGTCTTATCAGGTTTCCACATATGATCTGGTCGCAAGACCATTCACTCAAGTTCAGTCAAATGAACTGACCAAGGATCTGGGGCTTTTAAAGTAGAATGCAAAACTTCTTGGCTCTTGACTTCGTGAAAGTAATCTTCTCGCTAAAGAAACAACATTTATTTGGTACAGAAATAGAGAACAAGAGTTTCGAAGGACTTGTTGAGGCCCTTAGAATTCCCTACAATCCATTAGAATGGAGCTTTTCATAGATTCCTCTAGTAGAAGTTCAAAAGCTGTGTTACTGAATATTGGTAACAAGATAGCTTCCGTTCATATAGGCCATTCAATCCAACTTCCTGAAAGTGATGAACATATGAAAAAATTGCTGGATGCAATAAATTACTCTACCCACAATTGGAGGATATCTGGTGACTTATAGGTAAGATAATTTTACAATTGGCATTTCTAAGCTCTTTGATATTGACATTTTCATTCTAAATTGTTGATACTTGTATACACCGTTTGGTTAATTACATTTTACAAGAATGCAAATCTGGAAATCTTGAGTCATTTTTTAGTTATATTTTTTGTGTCCTTATAGGTTAAAGCATCCTTTTGGGTTAATGGGGAACTTATCCTAATTGAAAAGGTTTAGGTACAACATAACTTAATAAACTCAAAATAAGATGTACATATATCCAATTAGTTGAATACAATTATTTAATGCATCGGCATACATAATTTTTAAGTGGATATTCATATTCTTATTGTTTTAAGAAATATTACTTTGAATTGGTTTTTAGAAATATTACACTTTGAATTTACATACCCTGATAAATTTATTTTCAGGGATGGTCTCCTATACTTGGGATGCAAACAAGCTACACGAACCATTCCTGTTTTCTATGTTTATGGGACAGTCGTGCAGATAGTATGCACTATGAGAAGAAGGTTTGGCCTGCACGATAAGATTTAGAATTGGATCAAACAATGTGATAGCTGAACCTTTAGTGCCTCCTTACAAAATACTGCTTCCTTCACTGCATATAAAGCTTGGCATAATGAAAAATTATGTCAAAACCCTTGATAAAGAAGGCCAAGCTTTTCAATTTCTCCTTCAAAAATTTCCACAAATCAGTGACGCTAAGCTCTATGCGGGAGTTTTTGATGGACTCAGATCAGGAACTTGGTGAGAGATCAGCAGTTTAAAGCATCAATGACGGACATAGAAAAAGATGCAAAGAAAGGTTTCAAAGCTCTAGTTAACGATTTTCTAGGCAATAAAAGAAGCCTAAAATATGTTGCCCTGGTCAATCAGCTCCTAACAAGTCTCAAACATATGAGAGCTCGAATGTCTATAAAGATACACTTTTTACAGTTCCATCTGGATTATTTTCCCCGACAACTGCGGGGATTAAAGTGAAGAACATGGAAAAAGATTCCACCAGGACATAAAAAAATGGAATCCAGGTACCAGGGTAAATGGGATACAAACATGTTTCCTCACTACTGTTGGTGTTTGAATGAAGCGTGATGCATCAGATGAGAGGCACAAACGAGAATCGTCAGGGGCGCCTTTTCTTGGAAATTAGAATTATTTTCATTATTATGTTGCATTCTTTAATTCTTTGTTTTATTAAAAGGATTATAGTTTACATACGTTTATTCTTGTTTCTATGATATAACAATAATAATGCATTATTAGATAGAGGAAGGTTTTTTAAATTTTTTTCAGGAAAAATGAGGTAATCTCAATGAAAATGGTGTATGCTGTACTGAGAAAATCTGACCTGATTGAACTAAATTCATTAATTTTTGAGCTCAAGAAGTTTGATTCATTAAGAAACCACAAAAAAATCCTGAAGAACATAAAAATATTTTCAAACGCAGGCCTGTGTAGTGTTAGAAAGGAATGTGTCGACAGCTCCTTAATTATGATCACGAAAAATACGAACAAATCTGATAAGAACAATTAGTATACCAATTGTTCGAGTATGAAAGAACTGCTTTAACTGGAAAGTTCAGTAATCTATTTACTCCTCTTGAAAATTTACGGGACTATATAACGAAAGTGAATGTGAATTCGGTATAACACGATCCACGTTTTTAGTAGAAACAAAAATGCATCCATGTCGCTAATTAAATTTCCCAACTAACAAAAATTCCCTTATATCAATTTCATTTTAAATTAAAAACGTGTAACTGTCGAAGGTGACCGAAATATGAAATTGTCGCTAAATCAAATTAGTTGATCTTTACTCCACTGGGAACGATTATAATTAATTGGACGATGGGATGTGGCTTCCATAGTTGAAGCGGGCGGTATAACTTCATCCGAGAAGAGCGAAAATTAGTGACGATTAATCTTAATAGTAGACAAAGGAATAGAACAGGATGTTATCCAATGAGGAAATATGTAATCATTGGAAAATTATTGAGATGTAACCATTATTATTAGTGAATGAGCGGAAGCATTCGCCAATAGTGTAGGATAAAGAAGAAAAGGAGATCAATTTAGTAACCTCCTATTGGCCTTCCTTTAATAAGCCTGTTATTGGACCTGGATCGGCCAGGACCTATCCATTTGTAGGTATCATTGCTTAAAAGAGATCAAGACTTCATTTGAGGGGTTGTTTCTCCAAACTCGAGGGCTCAACCCTACATTAGTACTATAGTTGACATTTGATGAAAGTAGAAGGTTGTTAGTTAAGTTACTAGTTATACACACGTAAAGTCACATGATTGCCACCGTATCGAGAAACAAAGATGGAACAGAGAGAGTAAGACAGGGGAAGAGAGAAAGAGAAGGAGCAGAGGACAAAGGGTAATATGATGGAACGTGACGAATCTATGGAGACTTGTAAACTTATGGGCGTTTTATTTGTATTTTTTAGAACGTTTACCGCCCTCTTTTACCCTTTGCTGAGTCTAAACCGGCCAGAAAAAAAATAATGGGAGATTTAAAAAGGTGCACAAGATGACCCGAAAGAGAGAACGAGTCTCTCTTAGGGGGGCTGGGGTTTGGAGGGCATGCCGCTATTCCAAGTTTAAGTTGTAGCAAGAGTATTGCCCTCTCTTACACTGCCAGCACCTTTGCGATGAGCATATAATTGTGACCTTGAGAGCAGCCAAGGATCTTTCCTCAAAGCTGCACAATGCACATTCTTGGGTGCATGTAGCCAGTTCACTTGCTCTTACTTGCCTCCTTTGGCAATTATAGGTGTCGCAAGTTCCATTATGGTCTGGTTGAGTGAGTTTTGTAGGATGTATCGAATAAATACACTTTTTTAGTGGTCAAGCCACCCATCCTATGTGATTACAAACACTATTGTATCCGAAGCCGAAATAAGACACAACACATTTCGGATACCAAAGATGTAAAATAAGGATGATCGACTCAGTCTTCTCCCAGGTTAAACCACCATGTTCTTCACCTAAGTTTTACATTCACATTGAGGAAGTTGCTTATACTTTTACACTAGCTGTACATACGAAAAACCGCACACATAACCTTTCGCGGACACAGGGGCATATATACAACATGCCACTTTAAATTAAGTTAGGGACGACGGATCGCCAAAACTTAGGTCATGGAACGCATTTATGGGATAGTTATAGACGAGGGCGGGTTTTGAAACCAGCCTCTTTGTAGCTCTATTTCATGCTTTTTCACATTGAATTAGTGTTTAAATGATCGCTCTAGACAATTCCACAGGCTCTTGAAAAGTCTGCTGCTGGAGACAACTCTCCTGTTTTTAAACTTTTGGTTCCTCCGTTTTACTTTCTGATGATCCTCATTCCCCTTCTATTGTCTTTTATATTCATTTTCTATTCCATTGATAGATATTCATTTCTTTTATTTCCAATCCCCTCTATCGAGTGAAACTAAATATGAGGAAAGATATTTTTTCTTCTCGAATCTGAAGTGCAATAACAACGAGGCCTTATTATGCCGAAAGTTTTGTAAGGATACATCTTTAGAAAAAAAGTGTTGAAAATAGACGCTTTCGGGACGGACTGAAGGGCACATAATCGGTCAGATGTCAGCCGCAGCAAGGTTACCCTTGATCACATGCTGTCCTGTTGCGAGTTAGGGCAGGAGAAGGCGACTATATTATGACCGCATTACTGCGCGAGGTAAACAGAGATGACGCTGAGCTGGCAACACGTTCTTATGTCAAGTAATCAAATTAATATACAGGGTGGGGCAGAAAGGTTGACTTGATTTCAAAGGTTAATAACAACCAAACATATAAAGATACAAGAAAAAACTTCGTATCTCTATGGAGTATATCAAATGCCATTTATTTTCTGTTTCAGGTAGTACCCACCATGGCATGCAGTGGAGAGTATCATGTATTTGCTGTGGAAGAGTTTCTTAAGGAACGGTGAATCCGTCGTAACGACACAGCGTTCCTTCCGAAGACACTTTTCGCTTCTTCGTCATGATCCTGAACCGAATGGAAAAACAATTCGTTGGTGGGTTTCGAACTTTAGACAAACATCATCGGCTTTAAACAAGAAAAGTCCTGGCCGTCTTGGGACCGCTACGGTGCCAGAAAATGTTACAGCTGTGACAGCTTCAATGCAGCAGTCTCCCAGACGTTCCGCACGAAAACACGCATCTTCCTTACACATGTCCATTCGAAGTGTTCGGAGAACCTTACACAGTTCTTTCAACTTTCATCTCTACAAGATGATGGTTGTACAGGAGCTAGGCGAGAGGGATTATGAAACCAGCACAACTTTGTGTCGGGACATTCTCCAGACCATTCTCCCAACAGCTGTTCTGACCTGCAGTAATGAAGCACACTTCCATTTATCGGGGATGGTTAATAAACAAAACTTTCGATACTGGTCAGTCAATAACCCTCGTGAACTCCACGAACGACCACTTCACAGTGTTAATGTTACTGTCTGGTGTGCCATGGGTGATTTCGGCGTGTAGGGTTCTTATTCTTTCGAAGAAGGTGTTACATTAACTGTTACATCGGACCGTTATTGTGAACTCCTCAAAAGGTTTCTCTATCCTAAAGTCGTCTAGTTACTCCAGATGATGTATAGTTCCAACAAGATGGGGCCACATCTCATACGTCTCGGCGTTCACTCGGAGTCCCCCGTGACATGTTTCCGGGCCATCTTGTTTCTCTGCGAGGCGATATTGGATGCCCCCCCCATTCCCCGAATTTAGCACCTTGTGATTTTTTTTCTATGAGGGCACCTCAAATCACGAGTGTATCAACACCGGCCAGCAATTGTAGAAAATCTAAAGGCAGCAAAATAACTCAGGAAATCAATGCAATTCCACGGGACAGGGTTCAAGGGGCTATGGTGAACTTTCGAGAGAGACTTCAAAACTGCATCAACATTGGCGGTCGTCACTTAAGTGATACAATTTTCAAAACCACTTGAATCGCAATGGCATTTAATGTACTTATTATAAATACAAAGTTTTTTCTCATAAGATCATGTGTTTGTTTTTTATTATCCTTTGAAATTGGGGCAACCTTTCTGCCCCATCCTGTATTTAGTGGATTGAATACGATAAGAGAAATAGCAAATCATTAGCTAGCATAAAACAGACTTGAAGGAAAGCTATTTAAGACCATATAAGACCAGCAGTCAGTGGAAAATATTCATAAGTCTATGGCATGTCAGATAGTCACTAGTTTAGGCACTTAGTTTATAGGTTAGTAAGTAATGGCACGTCAGAGGTCGCTGGTTATAGTCTGGCACTAGGCCTATAAGTTGTTGATTACTAGTTTACCCTTGGAGGTCGACACGGCTGTATCCCATCCTTTCCCAATGTGGCTTAACTTCAACGTAGCGCTATTGGGGTATTTGGTTAACGGTCGCTGACCTTGGGCTGACTTCAATTGTGGGGGAGATTATACTATTTGCTAGTATTAGTAAGGTAGGCTGGGTAAGAGGACCGGTTGGATTACTCTTAGGAAAAGTACTCTCGGAAGGCGGATTCAAAAATGTCTTTATTGGGCGGGGGACCCAGTGGCGTAGGCAGAAAAAAATTGATTGAACTTCTGCTGGTTATTTGAGGGCAGGCCTACTAATGTATAAACTATTTCCGACTATCCTGCTGACTAACTGACTGTCTGACCGACTGACTATATTTTACTCTTTCTTGATTGTTGTATCACTTTGCTCTCTTGATAGGCTCTACCCAGAGCTTTATACACTACTGGCGAAATTATTATGTATTTAAAAAAAAAATGAATATTTTTACAAAAATGCTAATGAAACAAATTTTATTGATTGCAAATAGATTTATTTTGACAAATTAGCACAGTTTAAGTCTCATACATTCATTAGTAAGCAGTTTGGCCACCTTTAGCATCCATGAGTTCTTCAACACGTCTTGGCATGGCCATGATCAATGTTTTGCACATTTTCTGGATTCGCTTAAATCTGAGCCAAACTTCAATGAGACGCCATATGAGTTTCTGTTTGGTCGTAATGGTCTCTGTGTATTTTATCTTTCAATACACACCATAAAATTTCAATTGGATTCATTTCCGGGGAATTTCCAGGCTATGGAAACAGCTGAACTCCATTTTGTGCACAGCATGCCTTCACTGATTTTGCTGTATGACATGGCGTGGGGATTGTTTGAATATTCAAGGTCTGTCGCCATACCATTCTCTTATTTTAAGCAGTAAACAACCTATAAGAAGTTCTATATACTGTTCTTCGTTCATGGTATTCTCAACAATGTGCAACGACTTGTTCTATGCAATGAAATGGTTCCCCACACCATGATTTTCGATGCATATTTTACTGTTTTCCTCAGACATTCAGTCATAAATTCTTCTTCAGGCCGTCTTCTTACACTCTGCACGGCGTCATCTAGCACTAAAATGATTGATTAGTCAGAGAAAACTACTTACAATAGTAGAAAATACAACATAAGTAGTTGAACAGCCATAGAAGTATTGGAATAGCTATTGAAGTAATGAATCATCTAATAAACTTTGGGGTTTGAAAAGATTGGAGCCATTACAAAATGCGGCACTGTTAAAGTTAGTACGTATTAATGCTTTTTATGAATTAAAGGTAACTAATTAGCTATATGTTTCATTCTTACCTGTCCCCATTGTTCTGAAGTCCACTCAAAGTGATTCTTTGCCCAGGAATAGCGTGCCTTCATCAATGTTGCCGTGAGTCGAGGCTTCTTTCTCGAGTCATATGATTTGAAACCACCCTCCAAAAGCCTGTCATTCACCATTCTTCGGGCAAGGCTAACACCGTCTGCTGCCGCTTAATAAAATTTTCCTGCAAGATGTTTCACTATTCGCACGAGCCTGTTGTTTTAATTGTCTATCTGTTCTTGGAGTTGTTTTTCGTTTTCGACCATATTTTCCAACCCTTTTTGAGCTTAAATCTTGACCGTTATAATTTCATTATCATTTAACCCTGACTGTTTGAGTTGAAACACCTAGTTTTATGCTATTTCTTTCTGTTTTAATTTAGTTTCTTTCAGTAAAACGTTTATTTGTCAAATCTTTTAAGGACTCGAATCACTCTGTTTATCCATTTTGGTTTAATTCATTTATAGCTAAAAAGATACCTGAAACACACAAAATCAAACTAATAAAATAACTAATACACTATCTGAAACACACAAAACACTATTGTTAACAATCACAGGTTAATACAAACACATGAATGAAAAAATCACATCAAATAAATAACAGAAAACATCCTATTTGCACTCTAAAGCCAAGATACGTGTGACTTCATTGAAATGGTCCAATGCAGTGCTGTTTCTTCAGTGTTATCAATTATACTTACAAAGTAACCTAATGCTCTTGAAAATATAAGCTAAATATGTAGTTGCTCGGTTTTGGTGCATAAAATCAATTCATTTGCAATGAATAAGATTGGTTGCACTGGCTTTTGGATTACTTGCATGCGCGTAAGTGCGTGCCCATTTCAAGCCTGCATAGGATTTATATGAGACTCAACTGTGAGGTTTCATTGTCAATCCCATTTTGCCTTGCAATGTGGCACCACAGGTCTTAATACTTCAGAGGTAAAAAAAATCAACAAAAACCTTTTAATATAAACGATTCGCATTATCTCTTTAAGGAATGGATATTGTAATATAAAGTCTCAACAGCCGAAATATTTATATATGCTCAAACCAATCCATGGATTCGAGAGATAAAAATGAACCCTTCAAAATAAAATTCATACCCTTTAAATCTCTCGGCCACCACTGTTCTAAGCTTTGATCATTTAAACGAGAGGGAAATGAAATAGAGTAACATCACTCTGCCATTTACAATACGGCTGGAGGTCGAATACCTTAAGGGATTAGCCGGCAAGTTAGCCAGCCGAGGAGGGGAAATATTATTGCGTAATATCATTAAAGTATAGATTGGATGGATGAGAATTATCATCAAGTAAAAGGAATACTTAGAGGATTAATTGTCGCGGGATAATGAAATATAAGCAAAGACCAGAAGTCCGGTAATAGGCAAATGGAATGATTGATCTCGAGATGAATTATCCTTTGGCAAGTTCTCAAAGCTAATTAAGATGGCCTTTGCGATATATATATATATATATATATATATATATATATATATATATATATATATATATATGCAAATTTCGTTAAAGACTATTGAGGATTTTACCTTAATTAATTTCCTTTGCCAACTTTCTCTTCTTCTAGCTATCTTTTTTTATTCCATCTTGTAGATGGTGGATCAGTTGTCCATTATTCATCTCTTTTTTAAATGAATGTGTTTGGTAAAAAACAAGCTAAATTGCTAAGCTTTCGATCTTGTTCAATCATCTTCGGAGCGTTTTGATATGTTTCTTGCCTCTTTTACTGATGTAATGAGTGGAATGAGAATCTGACAGAGTGAAAGAATGAATGAATGATGAATAATAGTTAAGAAAATAAAATTGGTGTGGAAGATGAGATGATAGATTGTGGAGGAGAGAGTATGTAGAATTTGCCCTAGTTGTGAAGGCTACACTTTTCATTTATTTAGATTTATTTTGTGTTTTAACGCTTTCAAGCTTTCTTTTATACATATTTTGAAACCTCCTTTTTTTGTCTAAGGTTTTAAATATATTTTTTGATTAAATTATTAAAGTTATTTTTATTTGTTTATTTATTTACACTTTCATATATATATATATATATATATATATATATATATATATATATATATATATATATATATATATATATATATATATATATATATGTATATATATATATATGTATATAAATATATATATATATATATAATATATATATATATATATATATATATATATATATATATATATATATATATATATATATATATATATATATATATATATACACGAGGAGCGGTCAATAAGTTTTGCAATTCGGATATAAGGAAACGAGATATGAGGAAAAGTGTTTTATTATTTTTCAATATAACTACCCTCGACTTCAATGCACTTGCGCCACTTGTCCCTGAGGCTTCGAATTCCCGACAACCAGAAATCTTCCGACTGCTGTTCAATCCCCTCCTGGACGGTGAGCTGGACATCTTCATCGTCCCCAAACCGGCGTCCACGCAGTGCAGCTTTGAGCTGGCGGAATAAAAAGTAGTCGCCAGGGGCCAGATCTGGACTGTAGAGGAAATGGTTGAGCTCCTCGAATCCGTACTCGCGCAGGGCAGCTTGTGCAACTCTGGCCTTGTGGACTTTGACGACGTTGAAGTCGATCATGGGACGTCAGGTTTCTAGGGACCCAACAGGCAGAGACCTTTTTCATGGCCAAATTGTCGTGGATGATGTTGATAACACTTCCATGTGATATTCCAAGTTGTCGCTCGATTTTTTCGACCTTCACCCGTCGATTTTCGAGGATTATCCTCTCCACACGGGCCACATTGTCCTCGTTGGTCACGTCTGACGGGCCTTCTGGACGGAACTTCCTATTCCAGTGAACAATGGTTGCATAGGAAGGGGCAGGGTCGGTGTACACTGCAACCATGCGTTCATGGATGTCTTTTGCATTCTTGCCTTCCTTGGTCAAAAATTTGATCACTGCGCGGTGCTCAACCTTCTCCATTGTTGAAATATTTGTGACTGACGATCTGCGATCAGCTACTGCTTCTTAAATAGACGAGGCAGGAGCGTGTGACTGCAGGTGCTGAATTGTCATAACTTGTCCTAACACCGCCACAAACAGCCATCTCTCTTCCTCTGTTTGGCCCTACCGATTCGAAAAACTTATTGACCGCCCATCGTATATATATATTTTGATGAGTTTGGAGATATATTTTTTATTTGAATTATTAAAATTATTCTATTTATTTATCTAATTCATTTACACATTATTATATATATACGAGGGGGAGTCAAAAAGTTCTCAGATAAATGGCATAAAATTTTTATTTGTAATAATACTGTAATCATTTTTCTACATAAGCTCCATTAACATCTATACACTTTCTTAATCTATGAATCCAACGGTAAAGACCATCTTTGTAGAATTCACGGGGTTGTCTCTGGCACCAAGTAATGACCTGCTTTTTTGCTTCATCTAATGATTGAAACCGGGTTCCTTTTAGGTGTCCCTTTAAATTTGGAAACAGAAAAAAGTCAGAGGGTGCTAAATCAGGGCTATAAGGGGGATGAGCAAGAGTTTCCCATCGAAATTCCCGTAGCTGAGATCTCACAGCTTTGGACGAATGTGCAGGGGCATTGTCATGGTGGAACAAGATTTGCTTGTGGAGCTTTCCTCGTCGTTTTTTGGCTATTGAAGTTTTCAGCTTCCTTAAAACTCCTTCGTAATAGCTGGATGTAACAGTTTTTTGTCCTTCTAAGAAGTCTATTAAAATAATTCCCTCCGAATCCCAAAAAACTGTAGCCATTATCTTCTTAACGGACCTCTCTGTCTTGAACTTGATAGGCCCTGCTGCCCCCCTTGGGTGCCACTCTTTTGATTGATTTTTACTTTCAGGATCAAACTGATACACCCAAGTTTCATCTCCCGTTACGAGGCGCTCAAAAAAACTATCCTCGTTTGCTTCAATCTTGGTCAAAATAGCCAAAGAAAGGTTGGCCCTATGATTCAGCTGGTCTTCTCGCAACGCTTTTGGGACCCAACGTGCTGAAAGCTTGCTCAGGCCAAGATTTTCAGTTAGAATTCCAAATGCTGAGCCATGAGAGATTTCACATGCATTGGCAACTTCATCAATAGTAATACGGCGATCTTTATCCACTAGATTCCTCACAAGCTCGACATTTTCTGGGTTAATGGAGGTGGAGGGTCTCCCTTCACGTGGATCATCTTCAACTTCTTCTCTGCCCCCCTTGAAGCGCTTAATCCAGTCGTAAACTACCGCTCTACATGGCGAAGAGTCACCATAAACCTGTTGTAGAGCGTCAATAATCTTAACAGGCTTCCAATCAAGTTTAGTCAGGAATTTAATGTTCGCTCTTATCTCAAAATTTGCCATTTTATGGGTTCAAAAAAGTAACCTTTTTGAAGCACATCTAATACAAAGAGTCTCGACAAATTGAATGACGAATTTTGTAGGAATTGTTCAGAAAACATGAAAGTCGTGTTTGACCCTGTATTTACTTGTACAAAATCGAACATTTCAATAATCTGGCATTTGTCTGAGAACTTTTTGACTCACCTA
The DNA here is from genome assembly GCA_963969495.1 of Ceratothoa steindachneri. Lineage (NCBI taxonomy): Eukaryota > Metazoa > Arthropoda > Malacostraca > Isopoda > Cymothoidae > Ceratothoa > Ceratothoa steindachneri. The sequence continues at coordinate 25,217,685 of OZ018335.1, forward strand.
CGTATATATATATATATATATATATATATATATATATATATATATATATATATATATATATATATATATATATATATATATATATATATATATGAATAACGTTACAGCCACGTTATTCATAAATTCCTCACGTTCCTTATTTTCGTGATTCAGTTATACATATATATATATATATATATATATATATATATATATATATACTTTTATATATGCATCTCCTTAATACAAGAGGCGGTCAATAAGTTTTGCGAATCGGTAGGGCAAAACAGAGAAAGGGGGGATGGCTGTTTGTGGGGGTGTTAGGACAAGTTATGACAAGCCGCACGCTCCTGCTTCGTCTATTTAAGAAGTAGTAGCTGATTTCAGATCGTCAGTCACAAATTTTTAAATAATGGACAAGGTTGAGCACCGCGAAGTGATCAAATATTTGACCAAGGAAGGCAAGAATGTAAAAGAGATCCATGAACGCATGGTTGTAGTGTACACCGACACCGCCCCTTCCTATGCAACCATTGCTCGCTGTAATAGGGAGTTCCGCCATGGTCCCATTGAAGATGACCCCCGTCTAGGACGCTCGTAAGACGTGACCAACGAGGACAATGTGCTCGTGTGGAGACAATGATCCTCGAAAATCGACAGGTGAAGGTCGAAGAAATCGAGCGAGAACTTTGATTATCACAAGAAAGTGTTATCAATATCATCCATGACAATTTGGCCCTAGAAACCTCACGCCCCATGATCGACTCCAACGTCGCCAAAGTCCACAAGGTCAGAGTTGCACAAGCTGCCCTGCGCGAGTGCGGATTCGAGGAGCTTAACCATCCCCCCTACACTCCCGATCTGGCCCCTATCGACTACTTTTTATTCCGCCAGCTCAAGGCTGCACTGCGTGGACGCCGGTTTGGCTACGATGAAGATGTCCAGCTTGCCGTCCAGGAGTGGAGTGAACAGCAGTCGGGAGATTTCTGGTTGTCAGGAATTCGAAGCCTCAGGGACAAGTGGTACAAGTGCATTGAAGCCCAGGGTAGTTATATTAAAAAATAATAAAACGCTTTTCCTCATATCTTGTTTCTTTATATCCGAATTGCAAAACTTATTGACCGCTCCTCGTATTATACTTATTTCAGACAGATAATTTTTTTAAAGTAATCCCATAAGTAGTTATTCAAGAATTTAATTCTACTATAATTTTTTTTTATTTTTTACTAGTTATAATGAAATTTATACATTTATATAGCTTTCATTCAACACATTCATTTATGTTCGTGGGTGTATTTGTTAATATATAGTGTATGTACTTATTTGTTCAGTGTGGTCTTTTATGTGAATCACGGTGCCAACTGCTCCTCTGAGCATTGTCTCGAGCTTGGAAATTGCCTAGTTCTGGTTCCTTCCTCTCCCAAGTTCCTTTGGCTACACCTTGGGTTGCCAGATTGATAGCTGTCAAGGCGGCTCTTCGGTGGAGTTCTTTTTGGGGTATTTGATCTCGCTTTCTGTGTTTATTTATGTAGAGAGACGCCTTGTTCTGGACTCTGTAGGCGCTTCAAGCGAGTCCTACTTAGAGTTTGGGCCACCCCCGTGGGGTATATGAGTGTTGGTCGAATATGCATAAGATATAACTTTCTGATGTTGTTAGAGCTCATATTTCTAAATCTGTGAAGTTTGATGAGTTCTAACTTCACATGAATTTCTCGCGTTATGAAAGGATGGCTGTACCTGGTGGAGGTGATGTTGAGCCCCAAAACACTCCCTTCTTGGTGATAGGGAAATATTAACTTCTCTATTTTCACGTCTGCTGTTTTTCTGCGGCTGAGGGCGAGGATCTTGAACTTTCGGCTATTCGTGCGGATCTTCCACTTCCTTTCATACTCATTTATGTTGCTGATTTTATTTGCAGTCTCTAGAGCCTGAGCCCTGGGATTCCTGTATGTACCAGGGATCACCTGGGTTATATCTTGCGCAAACTGGAGATATAATGAGTCCTCCTTTATCGGAGTTGGTAAATCTTGTGTAGATTAGATAAAGGAGGGGACTCAGACAACTTCCCTGCATGACTCCGCCCTCGAGAAGGAACTCTGGTCCTTGGTGACCCTCAATCATGATTCTGGTGTGCCGTTCATGACGAAGGCCCAGATAGTGCGCTCCAGGATCGGGTCTAACTGAAGGTTTAGGATCTTATATTGAAGGCCCCTCAGCCAGACAATGTCGAAGGTTTTTTACACGTCCCTTACTACGATGTCAGTGTACTTTCCATCTGCTCGGCACTTGGCAATTTACTCGTTTAGGAGCGCGAGTGCGCTGTCTGTTCCACGTTTCTTCCGGAACCTATGTTGTTGTGGGTTGTGGGCTCCCTTCTCATCAATTTGTTTCTGAAACCTGTTGGCTAGGATCTTTTCCAGAATCTTGCCGATGATTTCCAAAAGGGAGATGGGTCTGTAATCCTTCGGCTGTTCTGGCAACCTTTTCCCTTTTGGTATAAAGATGATTTTTGCCACCTTGTATCCATCAGGGAAGTAGCCAATGTTCAGTGCCGCGTTCATTACATTCGTAATGCCTTGTAACAGACGTGGGGGAGCATTTACCAGATGTTTTTTGATAATCACTGTCCAACCAGGAGCTTTCTGCTTGAAGGATTTGAGCGTGCTCAGGAACTCCCCAGTAGTGATCGGTCGTCCGTGGCCGACCATTCTCCTCTCTCCAGAAACGTGCGGGTGGGGATGCGTGCGGCGGATTCTGGTATTGAGTTCGTCAATAATCTGGTGTTTGAATTCCAGGTTGAAATCCTCGTTCTCTTCAGGGGGGATGGAGAATACTTTTTGCCAGTACCTCCTGAACCTTCTTTCGAGTCCCTCCGGATCTTCAATGATTTCTCCATGTTCTTCCAGCCTTATTTTCTCCTTTGGGGGCATACCTCTCAGCTTTCTAAACTCTTTCCATAATTTTGGGGGGTTCTACTCTGTGTCGATAATTCCGTCTCATATGGCCTGTTGTTGTGCGTTGATCTGGTCTTTGAGTTCCTCTCTGAGTTGTCAGAGTCTGCTGGTGTTATTTCTGTTGGAACCAAATTGCCTGCCTTCCTCATATATCCCTCTATGTTCCAAGGCAATATCTCGCATCTCGTAGGTCCACTTGTGTTGTGGAGGGCTTTTGTGCGTGATGTACGGAATGCAATTTTCGTCCGCTTCCATGACCAGGAATGTTATGCGGTTAATCTCCTCGTCAATCTCTTCCAGGATAGCTTTGCTTAGGTCTGCTGGTTCAAAGCTGTTAAACATTCGCTTGTATAGCTCCCAGTTTGCTTTTGCAAAGCTCTTCCTGGGTGGAATAGGAATCATGATAGATGCGAGGGAGATTGTGGTCATGATGGAGATATGGTCGCTTGGAACCGTGGAGCCAGGCATACTGACCAGTTGAAAGGAAAGTTGGTACTTGTTAATATTATGTCCGGGGCTCTCGCTGATCTTTTTGTGATGTAGGTCGGAAATTCCGGCCCGGCTCTCTCGAGCTTGTCCCAGTCAATGACCAGCTTAAGATTTCTGCTTCTTTCTTTAGTTCTGGTGTAGCCCGAGACCCCCAGACTAACATTGAGGTCTCCCCCTATGAATACATTCCTGTGGTGGGCAGTTAGGGTTAGAAGATTTTTGATGGGTTGATATCGACGGCGAGGAGGCAGGTATGCAGTTGCAATCGTGAGTTCCCCAACAAGTGTAGGGATTTCAACCGCTACAAAGGACTCATCAAGCTCTGGGAGCCTTTTGAATGTGATGTTCCTTCTAATGGCGATTGCAGCACCGTCAAATCTATCTTGAGTGAAGTTCTTTGCCAGAAAGTGGTAATTCGGGATTTTCATCCGTATGTTATTAGTGTTAATACCGTGTTCAGATATTAGTATAATGTCAGGGTCCGTCCTTCTGAATATGTTCTCATATTCATTCGCTTTCCTCAACCATCCATTAGTGTTTAGTGTTAAAATTTTCCAGGTATTGTTTATGTTCTCCATATTTTGTGTCTACTTCTAGAGTATGCTACTTATTCCTTGTGCTTGCGTACCTTTCCGTTCTTGATCTTTTTATATTCCATGGCTTTTATACCTACAATTCTGGGGTCGGTTCTCTTGGGGGGTTCCTGATTTTCTTGCTCTTGGTCCTTGTGTTGTGAGTCCGTTGTTTTAGCTGGGTGGGTAGACGCTGCTGCAATAACCTCTTTATTAACTTTTGGGAAGAATTGTAGTTGTAGGACATCTCCTGAGGGAGGGTTCTCTGTGAACCTCATCTCACTCAGATTGTTTTTCTTTAGGATCACGTTGAGCTCACTTGAGAACGTGCCCGGATTCGTTAGATTTCTTACATGCGCATAAAGAATGCAGGTGAGAATCTTCGCCAATTCCTCGTTCTCCAGTTTGATGTATGTCTTAGCCGGGGCTTGTGTAGGGTGGGACGTTTTTGTTGCTTGTCCATACAAAGTAGTTCTCCTCCTCTGTTCTTCTTTCTTTGCAGCCTGTTTGCTCTAAATTATGTTTCTTTTCATGGGAAAAGCCATGGCTAGTGCTCTATGGCCCTGCCCGCAGTTTACACACTTCTCTGTCTTCATGCAGTTTTTCCATCTGTGGCCACTTTCACTGCACCTGGAGCATGTCTCCTCTGCTTCTTGACAATCCTTTGTGGAGTGTTGCTCCATCTCGTAGCAGCGGAAACACATCTGCACCGGCGTGAATTTCTCTCACTCGATCTTTTTCCCGCTGATTTTGTCATGGAAGAGTAATAGACCCTTCTCTTTGGCCTTCTAGGCCATCTCCGTCTCCTTGAAGGTCACCTTGAATACATGGGTGTATTCTTGGTTCTCTCTTCAGTTTCAGTCGGAACTTGATTATTTCCATTACTTTCGCCCAGCTCTGGTTGGCCTCAATTTCTTCCTCTAGTTCTTCCTTCGTGCGATCACCTATCCAGGGATCGAGTCGACGGCAAATCACGCTGCGGTGGGCCTTCATTTGGAGTGTTACTGCGGGCTGGAGGTTTATCTCCAGGAGAGCGCGAAGGCCATCTTTCTTACTGATTGTCTCGATATCCTTTTCCCAAGTAACCGGTTGGGGTGTCTATTAGGCCAATTACTGCGACGCTGAGTTAACTGAAGATGGTCTCAAAAACGTTCCCTCTTTCCGGTTGGCCTGGCCGTTGATTACCCTGAGGGGTATTTGTGTGGCCAGATCTATTGCCATGTTGTTGAGGGTGACTCCCTCGTGGTCCTTGTCAGGCAAGCACGTAGGATAAGCCGACTTCCGTTATGTGTGTGTAATTAAATGAGTTTTTTCTGTGTGTTTTGAAATTATTAATTTCTTAGGGTGGCTCCTCCACCCCTCCCTCCCACGCTTTTTGAGCAGCCTTTGTCCGCGGAAGTATTCACCTTGGTGAATGTTGAGATGAGTGTGGTAATGACGCATTATGATGAGATGATAGATGATTAAGTATGTGTGAGACCGAGTGGGATCTTCCCGGGGGATGACTACTGACAGACTCATTGACAACGCTGCTCCCCTGGAGGGTTTGAATCGCGACTGCTCCCACCATGCATAGAGACGGTTAAGTGTCCATCTGTAGTCCTGGAATGGGCCTCCGGAGTGATTAGCAACGGAGGTTGCAGTCCGTCCCTTGTCCAGTCGAGCTTCATGACATTGTCCACCACTGTGGGCTTATCATCAAACCAGCTTCCTCCAATGTCCCCAATTATGTCTTCTCTAGTGAGCGACATAGTTAGGCGAAGCTGTGTAAGTCGATTTCCTTCTGTGGGGCCGCTGTGAAGCGGAGGGAGGGGGTGATTGTTTTGCCCGATCATCTTCTTAAAAGCGTAGCCTGAAAAAAAGATGATGAAAATGATGGTGAAAAGGGGGTGAAATGGTATAGTAGTAATAGGGTATTATCTCTCTTGTTGCTTCTATTTCTTCTTCTTCTCTTTTTTAGTAGCTTCCAGGTTGTCGTGAGGAAGCGATAATGGAGACGTTTTGGCAAGACCTTTCCAAACTTTTCCGCCTTTGCCGGTTGCTGACTTATGCCCAAGAAATCCGACCAGTCGAGTGAAAGAAAACGATATTTTGAGGGGTATTTATTCTGCCTACGTTAAACGTATCGTTAGAGGAAATGGGCCACTCCGGTGAGTGGAATTTTAAAATAATTTTAATGTCTGATTTTAGCTTGTCGCTTGACTGTTGATGGCCGGCTTATCTTCATTTATTAATGGGTCTTTGGACACACTGGAGGTCAGAAAGTTGCCCATTTCAAACGTTTCCAGCAGTAGCCGACCATCAACCAGCAAGGGTACATGGTGGCTGAGGATACCCTCTTCGAAGGTCATCTCGAGCAGCTCAGCTCGCAGATGAAGGTATAGGGGATCCCCAGTTATCGGGTCTTAGAAAAATGGTATTGTAGGCAACAAGGTTACCAGTTATATATGTCTTGACGACGATGGATCACTGGTATGTGAATCAAAGATGTTTCCGTAAAGCACCACCTTGTGAGGGAGCGACTAGTTCCAGTTTATAGGTGAAGGATGGCTTTTAGGCGAATTATTTATCAAAAGCTAAATGATCCTACGGTGTTCTTCTACTTGGGTAGGCTTATCGAAGGTTCAAGGCAAAGATAGACATACGAAAATAAACTCTATATACTAATAACGGAATATAATGATGCAAGCAGCGTGACACGGAGCATACTAGGCGGAAGACTAGTAGTCTATATATTATCAACAGGAGTACGAGTTAAGGGCGAGACAAGTCTAAGTGGATTTAGGCGGGAGAGTGAACGCGAATGAATTCGTTACTGTCCTTGTCTTCCTCTTTCTTTTCTTATTTATATGTGTGCTCCTAATGCAGAGGGTGTAGCTTGGAGATGACCGTGGAACGACCTACCTCCACTATGGTCATTTCTCCACTCTCTGGGCGGGTCTAGGGGGAAGCCTGTGCACGGTGTGTACCTTTACATGATAAACTCTTATTTGTATAATTTGATACTATTGTCGCTGCGCAATCTCTTACGGACAACAGCTGTGTTTACTCGAACTCCTCCTTAAATATCCATCTTTGATAATTATATCTCGAGACACAACTTGGGCAGCTTTATCAAACGCAGGTGCTCAACCATTTTCCTTTGCTCCTCTCTGTGTGTCACGCTTGCTTGCTTACAAATATGTACATTTTCAAATCGCATCCTATTTCTCATACAATATTGAATGAACTGAACAAGTTCGAAAGGACTTGGAATCCGCCTTTGATTTTCCTGTGTGATTTTTTGCATTTATTGCTATACTCTTGCGCTACTTTGTGAGTTTCTCACATCCACACACACACATATATATATATATATATATATATATATATATATATATATATATATATATATATGATAATAAGGCATGTTTGGATTTAATATGCCCAATTTGCGTCCATTTTGTGAAGGTATCATTTAGGCCTAGTGAATCCAGCAATTTTAGTGCCAGAGGTCTACCTATTGCGTAGTTCGATCACTACAAAAGATTACCTGAAATCTGCCCTGGCTGATGCAACAAAGTGTCCGCGCGATGACTACTTCGAGTTGCTGTAGCTAGCATATTTGTTCCTAGGAGGGGACACAATGACTCAACCATCGTTTCGTGCTCCTGGTGCCATCCACAATGCGAGGTGAATGTCAAAGGGCATCTACTGACTCAAGATATTCCTGTTCTGACACCAATTCAAGACAACGAAATGAGAGGAGCGAAATGAGACTGGCATTGCGCTGTTCATTTCCCTGGTGTACGTCCGCTTTTGGCACGAAGCTCCTATGTCATCCCACGCCTCATACGATGACATCATGATGTTGACCGAACTCCAGAAGTACACGAACTAGATGAACGTCACTGCAACTGCGAGCAATGCCTTCCAACGGCATCTCTGGTATTTGGCAGAAGACCTGGTTGGTCTTTCCTTGTTGGACGACCGGGTTCCAGACAAGTTGAAGACCGACTGCGTGACTCGGATGAAGACGGAATATAGGATTGAAGATCAACCACGCCGGGCAAAAATCAAAGACAAACGGAACATCGGCCTTGATGCGTTCTTTACCAAAAGGTCGCATCGTGTTTTGGACGTTCTGAAGAATGGCGGAGCCCAGCAAGCAAAGATGGGTTTCCTGCAGATGGATCCTTTGGCTTGGAAGGGTGACAAGCTGTATGATGACTTTCAGGCCAGAGCCAAAAGCCTGAGAGTGATGAACGACGCAGCTGAATGAGGAGTGGCTCTCGAGAAACGTACAATACGACGCTGACGAATGATAAGGATCAAAAGCGATTCATCTTCCGTCTCTTTCACGAACACCGAATGGCTATCCCGACACCCTCAACGACCACCGACCTGACGAAGAAAAAGTGAAAAGTGGGGCGACCCCTAAATGATGAGATAGAGAGATCAAATTTTGCGTGTAATCCCTTTTCGTGAAGTGTAATATCATTTTCAGTTTTTTGGGCCACCCTAATATATATATATATATATATGTTGCGGTGGGTAATTTATCACTAATCTTTAAAAAACTTCAATTCTTATAGATGATATATTTACCAAACTTACAGGTTAAGGGTTTGAAGGATTTTAGTATTCATTTTAATCAATGAAATGACCATCCGTCTCCTCCACAGCTTCCAAGCGTCGTCAGAATTTAGGGGTGGGGGGTGGGGGGTCGCCTAGCCCCGTCTTAACTCGATGAAAATTGTGGTAATTATGGACACAAAATCCATAGTGGTGCACAATGAACTGCTGTTCTCTCACTCAACGACGCCCCACACATAATAGTCCAGGGGATTGCAGTAGTGGCAGTTAGAAGGGCAGATGATCGGAGTGATACGTTGAAATGAATTGTCTGACGGACAAGACTGGGTCCTCCTGCTTGTATGGCACACAACAACCTTCCATCGTCCCCCTTCTGGATGAACGGCAAGACCAATCCTCCACTCGATTGATGTATCTCTCAGTATTGAGTCTGAATTTTACCAATTATTTTTTTAGGTTTTATCTTAAATTTATAACTAGTGCGTATTCAATATTGTTCTAAATAGGCTATATGCCTGAAACTAAAGAACTTACAGTAGTACAGAGAGTATAAATTTTGTCCAAGCGACTAGAAAATGATAAGAAGAGAGACTCAGATCTTTGTATTACGAAAGAGATGTGGCAGCAAAAATTTTAAAACATATAAATGAGACATCTATCATTCTGGCATCACAACATAATTGCAGTAAAACATCTACTGATTTTTCTGGGGAGTTCACTGAAGCTTCAAGTTAAAAAATATCACCCTGGAGAGTTGGAAAGGAACCTATAGATCAAGAAACCAAAGATGCAAGGTGAGGAGGATCAATGAATATCTAAGGTCAACGAAAAAACACTTCCTCAGTTGGCTAAAGATTACAAAATTTGGACACATGAACAATAGTTAAAAGTTACCTGGTCAGATGATCGTATTTATCAGATATATAAGAAAGACTTTCAATTGTTTCACATGTAATTTCATTTAAATATATCTTGAAGAAAACTATTTAAAATTCTTTTTTTTAACCATTTTCTATAGTTTTACGTTGTGTGTGTAGTACTCGTACCAACTCTGAAGCATGTCATTATCAAGGGCAAGGAAGATGTTAGGCCAAATAAGGATAAATTCTACAGCTTATAACACACCTTTTTCGAGCCCTCTAACCTTAAGGCGTGAACAAAGGTCGCTAAGTTGCATTGCATTATTAGCTAAGACGTCTTTCAACCCTTTATGTGGAGCAGCATCCAGGCAGAGAGAATGATAATATGGTTTATTGAGGTGTATAAAGATATAAATTGTATAGATGTAGATTCAATGGGGGTGGAAGCTCATTGAGAGGAACAGATGTGTCGTGTTAGTGGAAAAATACCGAGAACTGGTAAATCTATCTGTTCATACATTTGGTTCATATCTGTGTTTCGAAATGCTTGATTCTAATTTCACTCGTTTATATTTGATTTCGTCTTCTTGTTTTTTTTGGGTGGTTTACTATTAATTTTATTTGATATCCATATTATGTTCTATATTTTCTGTTTTATCTTTATCATTTGATTTCTAGTCTTTGTGTATTTAAAATTATCATGTATTTATATTTTTTTCTATTATTACAATTATTTTATATTATTTGGTTCATATCTGTGTTTCGAAATGCTTGATTCTAATTTCACTCGTTTATATTTGATTTCGTCTTCTTGTTTTTTTTGGGTGGTTTACTATTAATTTTATTTGATATCCATATTATGTTCTATATTTTCTGTTTTATCTTTATCATTTGATTTCTAGTCTTTGTGTATTTAAAATTATCATGTATTTATATTTTTTTCTATTATTACAATTATTTTATATTATTTTTTACAGTTTTTTTGTTAAACTTAAACAAACTTTTAAGGGTGAAATAATTAATTAAGTTGTTAAAATATGTACTAGTTCTCTCTCTAGTACCTAGACGCTAGTATAAACATCTAACTTGAGTTTCTTGATGCTTCTGCATGCGGTCTCCCTCCACTATCTCTTCTATACGCTGTCAGATCTTTTAAGCTCATTTTCTCAGTATAAAATTGAATGGTTCCAAAGTTGAATTTCTCGTTCAGTTTTGTTTGAGGATGTAATCTGGTTGTGAAAATATGTACTAGTCCTCTCTCTAGTACCCAGACGCTAGTAGTGGCATCTAATTTCAGCTTCTTGATGCCTCTGCATGCAGGCTCCATCCACTCTCTCTTTGATATTCTGTCAGATCTTTTGAGCTCATTTTCTCCGTACAGAATTGAATAGTTCCAAAGTTGACTTTCTCGTGCAGTTATATGTTCAGGTAGTGATTCTCATACCTAGGTCTATTTTCAAGCTGGTTAGGGATGGATAGAAGAGCCTGGCAATCACGTAGAATTACCCCAAAGATATATATATATATATATATATATATATATATATATATATATATATATATATATATATATATATATATATATATATATATATATATATATATATATATATATATATATATATATATATATATATATATATATATATATTTATATAATCCTCTTTTCAGGCATGTGCCTCACACTATCGAGAGAATCCCTTTCTCATATTTCTGAATTCTTTCGGTTTTCTGCAATTTGTTTCCAATTTTTAAAGTATTTTTGAAGATCATGTAAAACCTTTATCCACCGGGGTGACGAATGCAAATGTTCTCTAGGCCAGTGCGGGTGTCTATTTGCTATTGCTATGGCAACTTCGACTCTGGTGTATGCTTACCACTGTAGGACAGTAGCCGTATTTAATCCGTTAGGCTATCTAGAATGAACTACCAAGATGAACCTAACAATCTCTGTTTTCTTTTATTCATTCATGTGTGTAGTGTGGCATTCATGCCTATTGGGTCTATTGTTTTGCTTCTCTGCCGTATGTATGCACTTCCGGTTTCTCAAGTGTTCCATATAAGTTCTTTTTATTTCTTCTCACTGATCTTCATTATCTCTTTATAAACTTACCTCACTGTTTCTAAGCTGTTTTGTCTCAATTCATTATAGTTAAGCAAAGTTAATTTGTGTTTACTTATACTTTACTTTTCACTTCACTGATTTTCACTTATTTGCAACCTAAAAATTTCCACACCATCAGAATGTCCACCACCTACTTCATACATTCCTATAACTTGTCACACCTCATTACTATCGATAAGATCATGCGCTCTCCTCAGACCTATAAACTTCGCGCCTCTGGTACTTTCTCTAACCGATCTATTGGATTTATCTCCTTTCTTACTATTTTCGTTCTTACACGCTCAAATAAACTTTATTCACCCCGTTGCCATCTACACTTAATAGCTCTATTCCGTTGTAATTTTTGCATTTGCCATATTATCTTTCGCCCTCATGCAGTGATATTCATACATTATTCAAGCAATGTTTCACTTTTAAAGAAATTACAGTGAAACTACCAGATCTATTTAATTATACAAACCAATTCAGTTTTAGGTATCTCCGCTACAATACCATTCACTCAAACTGCTTAAGCGGATTTAAGTCTTTTCAATGCAATTACAACCTCTTGCATACTTATAGATACTATACTTTGATATATTTTCCCGATAAGCTTTTATGAAGTTAATAATATTTACATTCACCTAACCTAACTTAACCTAACCCACCCGTACATTCTCTAATATTACATTTTCCCCTCTTTTATTCACAACTAAGTAAAAATACCCTCGTCAGTTGCACGTCATTTTGGAGAATTACATATAATCAGTAATCCTACAATGGTTTAGGCGGACATTTGGATCTTATACTCTACCACTAGATTAGACTCATTACTATTATTTTTCTCTCTGTTATCTTCCTTTCTCATCCGCCAGATTAACTGATTTATATTTTGCATACAAACAACTTTACTGATAACGATAAGAAAGTATTTAACCTCATTGCCACCCACTTTCATTCTTTCCTTATTACTCAGTTGTCAATTCTGTTCAACGGTCTGTATAGTTGAAGATGGAGTTGCATCCCACATTTTCTTGCCCTTATTTAAAACAGAGCTTATCCCTTTGTTGTCCTTGGCCTGAGCGTGGATAAGAAATGAGTAAAGTGGCCATAGATTTTACTGTAGGGCGAAAAATACGACTTATTTATCGAGCGGAAGAGATTAGGTTTGTAGGCAACTAATCAGAGAAGTGAGAATAGCGATAAAATGTAATAAATTTAAGGGTGGAAAAGTTTGAAGATAGGAGTAAAATAGGGTGGTTTCATATAAATTTAAATGATTCATCTTCTAAAGAGATGAATTTAAATCTTTCTAGGGAAATCTTTAATGTTTAATTAAAACTTCGATGCTGAATTCAAAGACTGATCTTGGATTTATTTTTCACCTTAAGTAAAAAAGACGTAACCAGAGGGAACGTTTTCAGTACGTGGAGATGTATTAATAGAGGAATCTGTTAGATTAAAGGAAAGTTTAATGATGAGAGATTGCGATGGCGTTCTTATTAATCATTGGTGATTGCGCTATGTGAGACAAGCATGAATGGAAATGTAGATTTTGTGTCGTATCCAGTGAATTGAGAGCGATTGCATTCAGATGTAGAGATAGGTTGTAGGGGTGATTAATGGCTGACTGTACTATGGATCGAGGTATGCTGTAAAGTTGAATATGAATGCATGATTTAGAGAATGATTCGTAAAAAGACATTAACTAAATAATACTAAAGGTTGAACGGAGTGGTATTTAATAATATGGAATCAAAATAAGGTTATTCCATAAGCAGTGAAGCATTTCCTTTCAAATTTATCATAATTTTAGGAATAGAAATAATCGTGAACGGACTTGTTTTTATTCTAGCCTAGTCTACTAAACTCGAAGCCTAGGTATCTCTGTATCTAATTCTTGAATTTCGACATATATTAGTCGTAATTTTTTTTCATATTAATTTTGTATTAGTATTGTTAATTCTTATGCCTTATTATAAATGATAAATATTATGGAAGTGTTAAAAGAACACATTCACAACCTTATACTTTAGTAGTTTATAAAAGGGAACAATGCTAAGATAACTTCAGAAAGTTTTTGTCATTTATATATTGAAGGAAAAGTTGATTAGTGTAAGCCACTACCTAAGATGGTTTCAGTATTTTTGCTTGGGAAAGATTAGTCCCGAAGATGAACCCCGCTTAGGACAACCAGTGGAATTTGATCAAGATCCCTAAACAATAATAGTAGAAGAAAATACGATTGTAACTGTTAAGGATTTGCCTGGAGAACTACATTGCACTGTAAAATATCATTTAAAATTGGTAGGCAATGTTTCAATATTAGGGTAATCGATTTCAACGACCTGTCAGAAGTACACACTAAAAGAACTCTTCTGTGTATCATTATTACAGGAGACAAAAGGTTGGGTATAAACAATAATATTAGACGTTCTAAATAATGGATTCGTCCTGGGGTAAAAACTACCTCAGCTGAAACAGGGGCCTCATCCACAGAAGATTCTCTTGCGGATGGTGTGTCATTTTGAATTTCCTAAAACAAATCAGTTGGTTTGGATGCAACACTTGATTGAAAAATGCCAGCATTTATCATTAGAGGAAAATGTTCTTTTATCAAGACAATGCTTGAAAGTTTTGATTGGACACTAATAAATTATCTTCTATACTCACGAACTTAGCCCAATTAGATTAATATCCTTTTTAAGTTTAACGAGTTAACTAAAGTGAATGAAGATGTCTTCGACAAAAAATGTCGAAAAAACTTAAAAGAACTTTTTCAAACTAAAGTGAAATGATTTTTTTTACAAACATTGGATTGAAAAGTTAGTAGTTGAAGACTAGTGGCAGAATATGGTAAAAATTATATTACCTATTAAATTAATAACTAAATACTTATTTAAATACAGGGGGTTCCAAAATTAAGTGCGTATTTTGATAAAATTGAAAACTTTTATGAAGATTTCATGTTGAATTATGTTCATCAAGACCAAATTGTGCTCTGCACAAAATTGTAGTGTTTCATTTGTAGGTTGTCCCCAAATTTTAATTTGTTTTTCAATCCTTTTTATAATCTCTTCTTAATGGATATTAAAAAGAAAAAAATTGATGTTTATTTTTCCGGCTCAATTATGATTACAAAAATATCTTTTTTCCTAAGCGTTGAACGCGACTCTGTGCATTGTTGTCTTGGGCATATCAAGTCTCTGGCTGGCCTTTCTCACCAAAGTTCTTGGTTCATTTTCAAACAATTATCAAATTTGTTCAGTTTTGTTGTCATCAATCTTTTTCCATCATCTTCCTTTCTTATCATGAACCGATCTGGTTCTTTCAAATTTGTTCACAGGTGAACGGATCGCGTTGTCTGTAGGTCCAGGATTTCTAAACTTTCTTTGGAACTTTTCTTGTACTTTATTAAATTTCGCTCCTCTGTATTCATTATTAAAAGGCTCTGAATAGGATTAAAAAATAAATTAAAATTTTGTTGCAATCTGTACATGGAAAACTACAATTTTGTTGCAGAGCACAATTTGATCATGATGAACATAATTCAACAAGAATATTTCATAAAAGTTTATAATTTCATCAAAATATGCACTCGATTTTGAGACACCTTGTATAAAACCTTGAAAGAATTGTTTGATTCATATCCATAAGTTATGATAAACCTGAAAATATGCTGCATTATTTATGAGCTCGCCTAATAAAGGTGAGGTTGGCAGATATAAAAAAACTATCCAATAGTTTTCAGTTTCTTAATTTTCAACATATTCCCACGAGGTGAAGTCGAAAAGCACGACAGCCACTTAAATTCTCCTGTCCCTCCTATGCTTTTATTATTTATTAATAACGAAGTTATTCCTCTTTTTCATTCAATAAACTTATGTGGCTCTAAAAACTTACCTAAAATTAGATCATAAATTTCAATAATCCTCAAATTAATCCGAGTACCATTTACAACGTTTTATTATTGGTTGAGGAAGTAATGGTAAAATTTCTTCATATTATATAACATAAAATAATTTTACGGATGAAAAAGGCCAGCAGGGACTATCCAAGGTCATCCAAGGTAATCACACAGCCACTGCATCAAACGTCGGACAACCTTCTATAAACTCTGTCCACATGATTTGTGTTCAGAGCACTTTTTCTCTCTCTCTTCCTCTATTGTAATTTTTAGTTTTGTTTTGCATTAGTTTAGTATATCACAGTTAATTATCTAACTAACCCAAACTCTTAAACTAGGCTAAACTAGCTAATGTGTAAAATACAAACAACTAGTCATAAGGCGAGGAAACGCATAAATGCTACCGGATCCCTTGCCTAATAAGTGGACGGTTGGATAATGGGAGGACATGAGTTAGAGGAAACGAATTCGAGATAGAATTAGGGATAAAAAGCCACCTTTATACAGATAGGAATGGTCAAAACTTCTGCTTTATTATACTGTAGTCTTGTTACCCCCTGTAAGTATTGTCATAATTTTCTATTTCAGATGGCTGACACGAGCTCCTACAGTTTGGAGTAGAGGCAGATTGTAATTGTATGAGCAAATGATCATGTGCATTTTCGCAAAGGCATGGATGATGTGCAACATGATCGTGTTAGAAACAATTTATGTTTTCAGCTCAGTATCTTCCTTTTCGTAGAGGCAAGACTGCCGAATATTGTAGTAAAGTCATGTCGCACATCTTCCATGTTCTTGCCAGAACATGCATACACTCGCAATCTTCCTTTACTCCAAACTGTAGTAACTCGTGTCAGCCATCTGAAATATAAAATGAAAACAACAATTACAGGGAATAACAAGACTTTCGGACCACCCTGTACTTTAATGACTCCGTGTGATTAATTTAGAACAGCGAGTTTCCATTTTCCTGCGCCGAATTTAATTTACGTAGCAATTTGGCTATAAACTATTCTCCCATCAATTAAACCCTCAGCTTAGAGACTATAAACGTTCAATCAAACATTTCGTGTATAACAAAACAAGTTAACTTTACCTCAAGGCAGAAAGGCTTTGAGATCATGAAACCGCAGATGGGAGTCTTAGATACATGAAGTCTGTCCAGGCTCAGTTTACAGCTTATTGTGATCACAAATACTAAGCAGTTCAAAAACGTCCATATTATTTTTTTGCGTTTCGATGTACATTCTTCTTAAGAAAAATGGACATTAATTTTTTTATATTTTAACCTAGCCTTTATAGAAAGAGAGAAAAGTGAGAACTTAGCTAAATGTTTAAACTTCAATAAAGATAGCTGCTTTATGGTTTGCTAAGCTAGTCACACACCTGCTTAATCCATCTTTACCAACTCCATTGCTATAAATTTCTGATGAGGTTATACTAGAGGCTTGATTACGACTCGTTCGAATTAACAGTAAATTGAAACAAAGCAGTTAAATTGTTTTCCTTCCATAAATTTCCCCTCCCGTTAAGCTAATAGAAATCGATCGAGAGTTATTGGTATTTATGAGTCTTAAATTTGAACGTTTGTATGCGTGAATTTAACTAAGTCTTTGAGTAGGTATTCATTCTGACTTTCCAAAGAAAGAGGAACGAGCCGTTTGTGTGCTTGTATTTTAAGAAGTTTTATTGTATGGAGGGAATTCCTCCCATGAATTTCATTTTCCTCGTTCCTTCATCGTATTTCCCTTGGGGGCTATCTTCCAGGTGTTCTTTTTCCAAACTCACAGATTCTTTCATTTAACCTTCTATTTACACTGATTCCTTCCCTTGGAGTGACCCACTATAAGGAAAAGGAATTTTCCTCTTGTTCGCTCCTTCAGGGAAGCTTCCGTTGCCCAATTTTTTTTAAATTTTCACATTCCACTAAATTTAAAGTATCATTTCTTTTATTGTCTGAACATTACCCCTTTCACTGTTTTCTAAAGGAAGAACATTTTAACAGAACAGGTTTGAACCACAACCATTTTCAACTCGTATGATTTTATTCTATCCTAATCCCCCCCCCCCTCCTACTCTCAACTATTAACTAGAAAGTTGACTTCTTACTTAACTAGCACTGATCCTTGACCAAAGTATTCCCAACTATTAAATAGGAAAAGAGCTGTTACTTTATTTTTTTTTTCAATTCCGAGTCAACCTCAATTTAATGATCAACTTGTTCGCACCCTTATCTTAGTACCAATCTCCGTTCCGCTTTGAATCTTAATATAAATGAATATATATTCCATTTCAACTTAAACCCAGTAGAAAGAATAGCGTTGTACTATATGACCTTAAGGTGCTTGCAGCAAACATAGCTAATATATCTTTCAAATTCAGGGATAATAAGTTTTCTCATTTAACGAAAAAATAAGAAAAGTTTGCCCGAAGTTTTTAGCTTGCATTAATTTGAAAAAGATATATTTCCAACTTTAGGAGGGGCTTATACTAATAACGTAAGGTAATTAAAATGAAACATAAGACTTCTATCTTTTCATGGAAGAACAAGTTAATGCTACACTACCATTGTTGGACAGAATCTGAACATTTCATGTACAGAAATAATAACGAACGTCGACATTAAATGAATGTCCGATAAAATTAAGCATTATATCATCAAAAGGGGCATTTAGAAGAAAATACAAACGGAGATGGCTAATTTAGGCAGAGAGACAATGAGCTAATGCGGGACATTAAAGAGTTACTTTAGTAGCAAATAGAAATTATGAAATTAAAGTGACAAATAATGCAAAGGAAAAGCCCAACGATTTCTTTCACTTATACAGAACTAAGATGGAGATTAAATAGTGATAGTAATGCAACAGCTGGGATGGTAAATAAGTATTGTCTTTCAGTATTTACACTCGAAGGTATTCTAATTGTACTTGAAGGGACCTTGATCTTTAAGAAGAATGAGAAGGATAAACTATTAAATATTTTAATTACAAAGGAGATACATAGATTAAAAAAGAAATGGATATAATTAAATTTAGTAAAGCACCAAACTCTTATGAGATTTTTCCTAGGATTTTGAAGGAATGTAAGGATGTGTTAAGTGAGCCCCTAACATACCTATTTAGAAAATTGATAGAGACTAGTATTGTACCATCATTGGGGAAAGAAGCTAATGTGATACCTATATTTTAGAAGAGGGAAAATGATGGAATCTATAATAGCAAAATCTATTATGGATCACTTAGATAAACGAAAGTTGATTGAGGAATCTTAGCACGGGTTTACTAGGGGTAAATCGTGTTTGACTAATTTACTGTATTTTTACCTGAGGGAAAGCGCCAGGTTTAGGAGGCGCTTTTCTTTCAAAGGGAGTAAAGTTCAATTTTAAAAAGGAGTAAAGAGCAATTTTTAAAAAGAGTAAAGATCAATTGTACCCATTTAGAGCAATGAAATGACCCATGTAACCATGGGACATGGGATTATTGCCCCTTGAGATTTCAAATCTGCCCTCGGATTTGGCACTGGGTGGCGCCATCTAGTGGCAAAAGTCTTATTTATCCATACAAAGGCACTTGTAAGTGTTTTGAACCATGGGAAACCATCAATGCAATAACCTTTTGTCATTTTATCACAAAACACCCCAGGTCATTTGACGGACTTTCCCTCTTGTTATAGAGGTCAACGATGTTGTTGATTGAGATAAGAATTACGATATTTTTTATTTGAATTTTAGTAAGGCTTTTGACAGGGTGCCGCATCTATGACCTTTGAATAAAGGTCATAATTTTAAGAATAGATTTGATAGATTTATGGATAAGGATGCTAGATAGGATTGAATTGGGTAATGCTAACGGGAGTTGCCTCGATTAAGCTATTGATTAGCTTTTTGCAGATTCCTTCTTTTCCTATGTTCTTATGTACCCATTCTGCAGTTGTCATCTTGAAGATTGTGTGTCCTCCTAACCTAATGTTGCAGGTGGATTTGTGGCTTTTTTTTACATCCCTCCATCTTGCTATTTTTTTGCAGTTATATTTTTACAAAGTTTCTGGCCCAGATACCCTCGTTGATTTTCTTTTTTAAGTAATAATGTTCTCCTTTATCTTATCATTCATTAACATCTTTGCCTTTGTTGTTGTTTCACGCTCACATTTAGGGGGTAAAATTAGATTAGTGGAAAAGGTGGAAAACTCGATCTAAGCTGGAAGCATTCAACATCAAAATGGAAGTTTGTGTGGAAGCATCCAGCATCAAAGTAACGTTATTACAGAGTGTGACAAATCGAGTCATTTGTGCGATTGATAGCGATATTTTGAAAAACATTTCGAGACCATCTTGCTAAAAAAGACAAATGTCATTTTGTGGCACGAGACTTTGTTCGCTTTACGACGGTTTCATAACAGCCTTTTAAAAATCGAGAAATAAAAGGGCTTTCAAATAATCCTTCATTTCTCTTCGGCTTTGGCTTAAATTGTTTTAGTTTCAGTGAGGGACCAAATAACCCGGGAGTCATGGGCTTCTTAAAGGATTATTTTAATGTGCTAAGGCTCAAAGTGTATGGCTTCTGCACATACACCAAACATTTTTCTCTCGTCAGATGCGCTCGAGCGAAACTTCTAAATGCTTGCTTAATGTGTTATGGAAGTTATGAAAATTTAATGCTGCCCTCTTAGATAACTGGGATGAATTGAGAAAACAAATCAAGCGAAACCCTTTAAAAATGAAAAATGAAATGGGAGGAAACACAATAGAAAGCTAATTTCCTGAGAAAATAATGGTATCGTAAGCAGAAGACAAGTGAACAACTTAAAAAAAAGAGAGAATTCGTGAAAAGTATAATTTATTCATACGAAAGAACAAGGAAAGTAATAAATAGGAACGGAAAGATAAACGCAATGAATTGATTTCAATTGCAAAGGCTACTACAGCAAGCCTCACAAAGCCTAAATGGCATCATTAGAACTGTATACGAGCCTACAACAAGAGGGAAAGTCTCTCAAAAGACCTGCGGTGTTTTGTGATAAGAGGATAAATGGTTATTGCATCGATGGTTTCCCATGGTTCGAATCACTTACAAGTGCCTTTGAATGGCTAAATGATGCTTCTGCCACTAGATGGCGCCACCCAGAGCCCAATCTGATGAGAGATTTGAAATCTCCAGGGTGAATAACCATATGCCCCATGGTCATTTCATGGTTCTAAATGGGTACCATTGAACTTTACTCCTTTTGAAAAAAAAGCAAGGCCTAGACCTGGCGCTTCGCCGCAATATAAAGTGACGCTTAGACCTGGCACTTCGCCAGAGGTAAAAAGCAATGTCTAGACCTGACGCTTAGCTGGAGGTAAAAAGAGACGATTACACCTGGCGCTTCACCGCAGATAAAAAGAGACACCTTGAACTGGCGCTTCGTCGCAGGTAAAAAGTGACGCTTAGACCTGGCGCTTCGCTTCAGGTAAAAAGCGATGCCTAGACCTGGCGCTTTGCTGCAGGTAAAAAGCGATGCCTAAACATTGCGCTTGGCCGCAGGTAAAAATCGAAGCCTAGACCTGGCGCTTCCCCTCAGGTAAAAAAGGAAGCCTGGCCTGGCGCTTCGCCGCAGGTAAAAGCGACACTTAGACCTGGCGCTTCGCTGCAGGTAAAAAGCGATGCCTAAACCTGGTGCTTCGCTAGTTAGTGAGAACGCGACTCTGCAAGTTAGTATATCGTTGCGTAGGTCGGTCGATCGGTCAGTCGGATGGTAACCATTTTACTTTTCAATGAGTTTTGGGGCAATAACATTCCCTCCATTCAGCCCATTCTGACAGAAATTGAAACCCTTATGTTGCTTTACATTCTCTTTTGAATTATATGAATACCAATGTCCTACAAAGGTTAGCCCGGGAATTATTGATATTTTGAAGGTCATGAGTCAGAATAATTGAGAGCACCTGACTTAGGTCTCTTGACCTTTGTTTGCCTAAATTTAAAATGAATCCTTAAATTAAAAGTCCTTTGACACAGCGACGCCACGTGGGACTTCAATACCTCGAAAGAACTGGTTCCTTGAGGCTTCGAGGTACAACTTGTACGATACCGCATTCAAGGGTGATGAAGTGGACGACTGAGGTTGGATAGGATTGGATAAGGTTGGTCCAATGGCGATGAGCCAATCGCAGATTCGCTTAAGAGACGAAGAGAAAATTTAGACTTTGGTTAAATTTGTGTAGTGCTCTAATCTAACCCAACCTAGCCCGCCCAATCTATGCCTATCTAGTTTAATCTATCCTGATTGACTCCACCCTACTCTAACATACCCTTACTTAATTAATCTAACTACTCTACTATAATATAACTAAACCTAATAAACCGTAACATAACAAGCTTGACTGTCTCTACCATGGCCTGACCAAACCTACCTCAACTTAACAACCAACACTGAACTCAACCCTACACTACAGAAACCAACATGCCGGACTCTAACTTACCATACCTTAACCTACCTTACACAAACATCCTGACTGACTCTACCGCACCATTACCGACTCGAACCTACCGTAAATTAACCAATTTGAATGAAGTTACTCTACCATACCGGATACTAACCTACCTTAAATTAACAAACCTCACTGATTCTACCTTAATTGACCTTATTTTACCCTACCCTAACCTATATTGCCAACCCTTTCTTACCCTACAGTAATCTCACTAACCTATCCTACTCTTTCATGCAACTGCAGTGGAAACTACGCTTTCTACTACAATGAGGTTAAGTTATATCGAGTGTGTTAAGTCGTCGGATGGAATTCCGATCGGGTCGGGCTCTTAGCGTATCCTAAATGCTGTAGATTCCCTTGGTTCGGATCACACGTTAATCAGTAGGTTCCCCAAACAGATCCCCCGTGGATTGGATGCCACGTTAATCAGTAGGTCTTTAATAATAAATAAAAGGCCTCTTGAATGTATGCATATTGCTGATAAAATATAAGTAATTTTGTTTTTCTATCCTATTCTACCAAGCAGTTGTGAAAGCCGTTCTTTATCACTCTTTGTTAGATTTCTTTTATTTTTCCTACTCATAAATAAACTAGATTACGAGGGAAAGGAAGCATTAATTATGGAAATAAAATTCCCGCTAGTCGATCCAAGATCATAGTCTTAATTGCTGGAACACTTTTATTCCTTTTTATTACGTCTTCCTCTCTCATAAGGAGAATTTTCTGCTCTACTCCGTTCCCAGTTTCACCATAAAGTGGTGAAAAGTCGCGTTAAAGGATGCATTGTCATTCTCATTTATTATTAATGTCCTTTTATTTGATTAAATTTTCTCCGTCTCTTTGTTTCCACCTTTCTATTTGCCTTGAGTTAAGAAGATAAGAAGCGTCTGAAAAAGGCTAATCAATAGTTATTGCTTTTACGAGTTAGATCTAGTTCCCATCCCGAAGATCTGTCACACCTAGCATTCTCATCTATAAATTTATCCAATCTATTCTTAAGACTATACAGGGAGGACGCTTCTATCAAATCACTAGTGAGCCTTTTCCATTCATCTACCACTCTATTTGTCAACCAATGTCTACCAATCTCTTTCCTAAACCTAAATTTGTCCAGCTTAAACCTATTGCTACATATCCTATTAAGTTCATAATAAATAAAAACCTTTCCAATGTCTCACCTATCTTTGACCCACATAAAGACTTCAATCAAGTTCCCCTTGGATTCAACTCATCTCTAATATATGAAGATTTAGTCTCCTAAGCCTTTCAATACAAGGTGAATTAAGCTTCTCAACCCATAAATAATCTTAGTCATCCTTCTTTGCAGACTCTAACAAACCAATACCCATCCGATATAATAAGATGACCAAAATTGCACCGTATAGACAAGGTAAGGCCTAAATAATGCAAGGTAGAGTTTCGGAATGACATCTGTACTCCTATTAATTACACTCCTCCCATTAAACACCAATACTCTATTAGATTTATTCATAGCACTTATGTACTGCGCTCTAAGCCGAAGGTCAGAACTTACCAGGACACCTAATTAAGCTTTTTTCGCATTCTGACTTTCCTATAATTTTCCCATTTAGTTTAGAGTATATTATTCAGTGGATTACACCTACATATACTAAGTACACTACACTTGCCTAAGTTAAATACCATTTTTCTGCTCATTGGGATAGTATGGTCAATTCATCCTCTAATACCTCATCATCAGACTCAGACCTTATAATCCTACCTAACATAGTACCATCGACAAACTTGCTCAGGTCGTTACTTATATCTAAGTCAAAATCCTTAATATAAATCAAGAATAACAATGGCCCCAACAATCAGCTTACTGGTAACATTTCCCCACTCAGATTTAATCTCGTCTATACTAATTCTTTGCTGTCTGTCAGTAAACCACAACTGAATCCACCTAAAAATTACTTCCATCTATTCCATGCTCTTTAACTTTATTCATAAGTTTGAAGTGTGATAGTCTGTCGAAAGCATTACTAAAATTCAAGTAAACAATGACCTAATTCCCATTCTTATCCGAATCATAATACACTTTACTATAAAAAGACAGTAAATTAGTCAAACTTGATTTACCATTATTAAAGCCATGTTCAGATTCATTAATCAACTTATGTTTATCAAATGATCCCTAATAGATTTCTCTATTATATATTCCATCCTTTTTTCCACCACTGATATCAAACTCACTCGACAGTAATTGGACATACTCGTTTTTTCACCTTTCTTAAATATAGGTATCACATTAGTTTTCTTCTCTGAGGTTAATAAAATGCTAGTATGTGACGATTTTCTATAGGGTGTTCTATAAAAGGAGCAGCGCATTCTCATCGTGAAGACATTTTACCAAAACGGAGAAAGTACGACGCAGTTCGAATACTTCGTACCATTCTAATGAAATTTAAAACAACTAGCTAAGGTGCAACGGCCAAATCGACTGGGCGGAATCGATCTTGTCGGACAGAGCAACAAATTGCTGTTGTGCGAGACAGTGTCATGTAACTCAGTCCGAGAAAATTGATTCGCCGACGTTTACAGCAGTTGGACATCCTGACCACTTCATTTCATCATATTCTGCATAAAATCTCCATATGCATGCAATTTATGCAGCATCTTCAGCCACCTAACCACGAGAGGCAGAACCAATTTGCTGACTGGGATGTGGAGAGACTTGCAGCTGACCAAAATTCTGCAACGAAAAATTATCTGCAGTGCCCACTTCCACTTACGTGGATTTGTCAATAAACAGAACTGCTGGATTTGGGGAAATGAAAAACCTCGAATAAGGCAAGAGCGTGAAATGCATCCACTGAAAGCGACTGTGTTGTGTGGTTTTAGGCAAGGTGGAGTGTTTGGACCGTTCTTCTTTGAAGATGGTGAAGGGAATGCAGTTACAAGTAAGGAAGCACATTACCGAGACATGATATCCACTTATTTATGGCCAAACTTGGATGATACGGAGATTCACAACCTCTGGTTTCACCAGGATAGAGCGACCTACCACACTTCATGCCAAACGTTTGCATTACTCCACGAAATATTTCTGCAACGAGTGATATGCTTGCATGGTGACCAGGAATGGCCACCAAGGTCCTGCAGTTTACTCCTTTGTGATTTCTTCTAATGGGAATATGTAAAATCGCAGGTATACTCCAATAAACTACGCACAATGCCTGAACTCAAGGCTGAAATCAGTCATATAATTGGAGGCATCGAGACAAACATATGTGAGAAAGTGAGTTATCGGAAATTTCGAGCAGCGCATAAAATGTATGTAGACTCAGTGCAGGTGGACATGTAGCCAACATTGTGTTCACTACCTAAACTGGAGACATAATTCATTAGAAATATCAAGAATATAACAATGTTTATAAAAATTCGTTTTAATCATGCCCCCTTTCAAGTTCGGTGACCTTTATGGAACACCCTTTAACTAGGCATGCTAGGGACTCACGTAACACATCCTTACATTCCATCAAAATCCTAGAAAAAACCTTATCAGGGCCCGGTGCTTTACTAAATTTAATCATATTTTTTTAGACTATCTTCCTCGTAATTATCCCATAATTTCTTCTCATTACCCACGAAAATTAAGCTCCACTCAACTACAATTCAAATATCCTCGAGTGTAAATACTGAAAGAAAATACTAATTTAATATCCTAGCCATTGCATCACTCTTTCACTATAACTCTCCATCTGTAGTTTTACGTGGGCCTATTTCATCTTTACTCTTGGATCTATATAGTTGAAAGAAGCTTTTTGGATCTTCCTTTGCCTTATTTACCACTAAAATTTCATGGTTGCTCATGCTACACCATATATCCCCTTGCGGGGGAGATAAAAGGGTAAAGATGTACGACCTCCTATGGGAGTGCGTAGTCCCATGTGTGTGATCTCTTCTCAGAGGACAAAAGATCAAAGGGAAGAGAATTACCACCACATTTACGAAGAAATAAGAATCGCATAGTAACATAAACAAGGTCTGCTGACCAAAGTCGCGTGCTCTCACTTATTCTGATTTATGACCTTACGACCTTCAAAACTTTCAATAATTCCCGGGCTAACCTTGGGAGAACCTTGGCAATTATATCATTCGAAATAGAATGCAAAACAACATAAGGGTTTCAAATTTCGTTAGAATCGGATGAAATTGTTATGATGTTATTGTCCAAATAATTATCCGGCTAACCATGGGAGGACTTTAGAAATTATATCATTCGAACGGAAATATGTAAAACAAAATAAGGGTATCAATTTCCGTTAAAATCGGCCGAATAGTTACAATATTATTACCAAAAATAAAAGAAGCAAAACGGGACCGACGTACCGACATATAGATATAGAGTCGCACGCGACTAAAAACACACACGCGCAATATATTACGATATACTCACCAAAGCACATCAGCTACATATCAAATATTAACAGTACTAGTCATTTAAATAGGTAAAGAAATGAATTAACTGGAATAACTAATGCTAGTGGGGAAATCAAACTCGAATAGCCAGTTTAAGTAGCAAATTTAACTCTATTAATCAGTAATAGTGGAAAATGTGAGCTCGAATATACAATGTTAGTGGCAAACATGAACTCGAATAGTCAGTGTTAGTGGCAAAATTGAATTTGAAATGCCAGTGCTAGTGGCAAATATAACAGAAAAAATATATTTTTTTGTTTAATTTCCATCCTTTTTTAGCAACCCTCCAGGTCTAGCATGGGCAACTATACAACAGATGAGAGCTATAGGATTGCGTGCCTGCTCGCCCCTAGCCCCCGTAGGTTATTCTGCGTATATTTATTTTCCACACAATTTCACCTTCTCCATCTTTCCTGCTTCTTAGTTTTAGCTAAGTAATAAAATAATCAGCAGTCTTCCCACAAAGTCCCTATCCTGATAGAGGAGACAGAGTGACTCTAGAATGAATAGGCAACTTCACAGTGATTCCACTCAAAGCTTCGCTCAGAGAATGTGTTAGGAAAATCAAAAGCTCTTGGTCATAACGACAAATGATATTCATTAGAGAGGGACATTAATTGATATATCCAAAGTTGATAATAAGGATAAGTACAATGATGATAGTCCATAGTTAAGATCCGTTTGTCCTTACTTGAGCTAGGCTCTGTGCTTCAGGGAGGTGCTATAAACACTTAGGTGCCTGACAATTAATATTAAAATAATTTCATACGTCACCCGATGAATCTCAGTGGTTTCGAAAGGAGAAGAGTATTCCAATGGCGTTTTCACACGGAATGGACTTGATCTGCACATCAAAACGGGCTTGCTGCTTGAACTGCCAGTCGAAATAGGTTTTCAGCTTTCGTACCGCTTGTCCCTGACCATCAGAATGGGTTAAAATTTCAACCTACCCATTGGATTGGGCAAAAAGCTCGACCTACCACTCGTAATGAGTTTGCAGCTTGTCCTGCACATCGGAATGGGCAATAAGCTTAACCTGCTGATCAGAATGTGTTTTCAAGATGTCCTTCCCCTCGGAGTGGGCTTGCGGCTCGACATCCTTATTGGAATGGCCTTAGAATTTTGACCTGCTCATCGGAATAGGCCATTCCACTAGGAATGGCCTTTTAGCCCTGTCCCATAGGAATGGGTAATCGACAACACCTGCCTCACGGAACGTGTTTGTAGCTCAACCTGCCCATCCTAATAGGCTTGCAATTTGACCTGCCTTGCATGTTGAGCGGTAGCTTAACATGCGTAATAATGTATATATAGCTCGATCAGTATATCGGAATTCGTTTGTAGGTCGATTTTCTATCGGAAAGGGCTTGTAGCTGCATTAGCACATCTACATTGGCTTGTAGCTGTATCATTCCAAAAATGCGCTTGAAGTTAATCAAACGCATATATGGGTTCGCAACACGCCATACCTACCTATTGGAATGAGTTTTAGCTTAATCTTCCCGGCATAATGGGTTTATATCCCACCTCTCTCCAAATTGGTATAATGATCGAGTTGCCAATCGAAATCGGCATGTAGGGTGCTTTGTTTAATGGAAAGGGCTTTTAGCTAATCATGGCTATTGGAATGGGCTTGTAGCTTGACATGCCGCCCCAAAATGGTGTTGGAGCTGGACATGCCTTTAGAACTTTGCTGGCAAATCGTCATGCCAATTGAATGTGTTTGTAGCTCAAGCTGCCTATCGAATTGGGCTTGTAGCTCAACTTATTCGTTTGAATCGGTTTGCCGCTTGAGCTACCGATTGAAATGAACTATAATGTCACTCTACCCTTTGGAATGTGCATGTAGCTTGATCTATCAGAATTTGCTAGGAGCTTAACATGACCATTAAAATGGGCTTGTAACTTAGTTGACCCTCTGGTAATGGGATTTTATTTTAACCTACAGACAAAAATGGGCCTTTAGTTCGTCATGTCCATCGAAATGGGCATGCAGCTTAATCTACTGTTCGGAATATTCTTGTATTTTGAGATGTCTACCCAAATGGGCTTGTATTTGGACATAACCACTGTAATAATCTTTTAGTTCTACCTCCTCGAGTTGAGTTTGAAGGACTGTATGCCAAACAGGGGGCTTGTAGTGCCGTAAGAATGTATTGTAACGTTAATTGTCATCGGAATGGACTTGTCACTCGATCTGCTTATCAGAATGACTTGATAATGAAACTTCCTATTGGAATGGGCTTGTAGACAAAAATGCTTCTGTTAATGTGCCTAAACCTTAATCTGCACATGCAAATGGGCTTTTAACTTGAAATGATTAACCTAAAAGGATTTTAGTTAGGTATGCCCATTGTAATGGCTAGCAGCTCGATCTTTCTACAAGAATGATTCTCTACCTAAATTTTTCTCTTCGTGATGGCTTTAAAATTTATCATCCCAAATGACTGGACTTCTAGTTTAACTCACTGATCGAAATTGGATTGTAGTTCGATTTTCCTATCCGTATGGGCTTTTATTTAGGAATGAGATTTTGTTCGAACTACCCATCGGAATATTCTTGGAGCTAAATCTAACTGTCGAGAAGAAATTATAGCTCTACGTAATTCGACCTAACTGTCTATGTGAATAGGTTTTTTCTCGACTTGTATAACGAAATGGGCTTGCAGCTCGACCTACCCTTCGGGATAGGCTAGTAGCTTGCCTGCGCGTCTTAATGGGATTTCCGCATAAGATACAAATCTGAATGGCCTTCTAGCTTGATCTTACCTTGATATAGTCTTACAACCAATTCTACCAATTCGAATAGTGGGCTTGTAGCTTTACTGCCAATCGAATAGTCTTGTGCATGTTAATGCTCTTCGGAATAGGATTTTAGCTCAATCTGAACTTGAAATTGGCCCATAGTTCAAGCTCCTGGCTGTGGACTTGTAGCTTTTTTGAATGGAATAGTAGTTTCACCTTGCCGCTCGGAATGGGCTTTTAGTCGGCTATCTTTCCCAGAATGGGCACCTGGTCTAACTAACATGTAGCGCAAACTGGGCTTTTATTTTAACCTTTTCATTGGAATTAGTTTAAATCTTGTCCTTCATCACTCCTTCTAAATTGTAAGCAAACTGTTGGAAGAAAGGTTGTTAACTAATTACCCAGGCCCCTCCAACGCACCCTCTTAGTCCACGCCAATACCATGACGCTCTCCGCATGAACTCTGTAAATAAAGAGGCTCAGCTTCGTAGTTATAAATATATCTGCTATGAAATAATAAGTTAATGGAGATTTGTAATGCCATCGTTGTATTAATTTTTTTAAAATTTAATGATTAGAATGAGTAGGAAAATTCCTTAATATTCGGAGATGTTTCGGTGAAGTGAGATAAAAAATCGTAGATTTTCCCATAGGGCAGATAAGACGTTGTCATTGGTACGCAAACGACATTACAAGGCTTTTTTGATATAAATGAAAGAAACTTTAAGGTGAGAATACAAGTAGAGCACCTCAAAAGGTTACTCTAGAACTCTAAATACCGTGTACATAAGTGTATGCAGAAATACTCCGACACAAGCTGCTTGCCCTTCCCGTAATTCTAAATTTCCCAGTCGCCTCGAATTCTCTATCGCCCCTTTCGCGCCATCGTAAATTCCGACGTGGCTTGAAGGTGTGAAAGACTTATACTGTATGCCCACAGATGAAAGAGGTCTTTCGCGCGGTGATACGGATTTTATGAGAATTCGGTGATCTCTCTCGATTTCTGCTCACGAGGGAAATAAAAGGAAAACTTTCCCCTGGATTCGGGCAGAAGATCTTGGACCTACGTCGAGTGTGTGAAGCCCAATCCACGGAGGAAACCGTTCGCCCGCGGCAAGGAAGGAACTTCTTGGAGAATTGGTTTTTGCCGTCACGGTACTTGTAGGTGCCAAACTTCTTGCAGCCACCCCCACCCTTCTCCTTCAGAGTCCGAGGTTACACAAGACCTCCCTCTGCGGATTATCCTAGGCGTAGCTAGGTAATGGGTTTTGGCTACCCACTCCAAGAGCCGAATAATCGGACAGGCACTTCGAGGAAGAAGTCCGATTTTAGCCACAGTCTGGCTAACCTTCGTAATCCGGCATAGGATCAATATATCACCGGTCTAGGATTACCCCCTCATTCGGTAACCTCGGACAGCCGGACTAGGTACGATCATCGCCACCAGAAGAAGATCTTCACCGTGATTCTCAAAAATACTTACGAACTCAAAGGTATCGTTAAAGTGAACTATCCCCTCCCCTAACTTTACCAGTTTATTTGTGAACTAGAATTCCCATCCCAAGCCCATAACCTCGAGTATTCGAAGTGTTTAATTCAGTGTTTAACTCAATAATATTATTCCATTCGTTCTATCGGGTGTCATTAAGAGGCAAGCATCCTAGTGAATAATTTTCAAGTAATCCCCACGACATTTTTGTAGAGTTACTTATTCAGTGCACGATTAATCCTATTTATATTTGTATACGCTGTTGCTTCTTTTAAATTCATGTAAATTAAAGATTATTTTTGTATCTGTGTGTTTAACTATTTTGGACCATCCTTTGGCAATTATTAAGCAATCCACGGGGCTTAAAATCTCAATATTACACCAGTCCATCTATGACGGGCTTTTACTGAGTGGAGACACAGCATAAGAGGTTCAAATTTCGTTACACTCGGCCGAATAGTTATGAGGTTATTGCCCAATAATTCCAGGGCTAACCTTAAGAGGACTTTGATAATTATATCATTCTAAAGAGAATGAAAAACAACATAAGTAATTGAAATTTCATTAGAATCAGCAGAATAGTTATGGTTTTATTACCTAAACAAAATAATTTCCGGGCTAACCTTGGGAGGACTTCGGTAACTACATTATTCAAAAGACAATGTAAAAGAATATAAAGGTTTTAAAGTTGGTTAGAATCGGCTGAAACAATCATCGGTGGATAGGATTCGCAAGTCTTTCCATTCGCATTCACATTTTCTCCTTCCACCGAAAAAGGGATTTAAACTGACCGACTCTAGTGATTCATCCTGACAAACGTCAAGTTCAAAATAAAGCTATTTTTATCAACTTATTTGTAAATCCAAATAGGAACCTATTCGGTGAACACCCTCGAACGAACTCGAATCCCGAACTAAGATTCATAAGCAGAAAGAAATATTTGTTCTAATAGAGAACTAGTGATCCCTACTACAATCAAGCAACCTCTCCTCTCGCTACAAGCAACTTCTTCTCTTGCTCTCTCTCTCTCTCTCTCTCTCTCTCTCTCTCTCTCTCTCTCTCTATATATATATATATATATATATATATATATATATATATATATATATATATATATATATATATATATATATATATATATATATATATATATATATAAATATATATATATATATATATATATATATATATATATATATATATATATATATATATATATAAATAAATAAATAAATATATATATATATATATATATATATATATATATATATATATATATATATATATATATATATATATATATATATAAAGAAGAAGGAGCAAATGCAAGTTCTGCAGGTGATAACAACCACCACAGTGCTTTCGCCATATTTATTTTCTGCCTTTCAAAACAATTTTGAAGACAGAAACCTTGCATTGCAGACTATATTACAATATAGTACAGGAAAGAGAAATTTGACGGAATGAGCAATGAGACAAGAAACAGGAGTTTTTTAGAGGTAAGAGAAAGGGACATTAGAAGAAGACTAGAATCATAGAGAGCAGAGGGCGGCACAATGAAGGCAATCCTTTACCTGTTTCTTGTCTCATTGCTCATTCCGTCAAATTTCTCTTTCCTGTACTATATATATATATATATATATATATATATATATATATATATATATATATATATATATATATATATATATATATATATATATATATATATATATATACGACGATGGGCAGTCCATAAGTTTTGCAAATCGGTACGGCAAAACAGAGAATAGCTGTTTGTCGGGGTGTTAGGACAAGTTATGACAACTCAGGACCTGCAACCACACGCTACTGCCTCGTCTATTTAAGAAGCAGTAGCTGATCGCAGATCGTCAGTCACAAATTTTTAAACAATGGAGAAGGTTGAGCACCGCGCAGTGATTAAATTTTTGACCAAGGAAGACAAGAATGAAAAAGAGATCAATGAACGCATGGTTGTAGTGTACACCGACACCACCCCTTCCTATGCAACGATTGCTCGCTGGAATAGGGAGTTTCGCGATGGTCGAGAGTCCCTTGAAGATGACCCCCATCCAGGACGCCCGTTAGACGTGACCAACGAGGACAATGTGGCCCGTGAAGAGAGGATGATACTTGAAAATTGACTGGTAAAGGTCCAATAAATTGAGCGAGAACTTGGAATATCACATGAAAGTGTTATCAACATCATCCACGACAATTTGGCCATGACCAAGGTCTCTGCCCGTTGGGTCCCTAGAAACCTCACGCCCCATGATCGACTTCAACGTAGTCAAGGTTCGAAGGAGCTGCCGCTCTTGGACAGCCAAGATCCGGCGGTATTCGAGTCACGCATAGTGACAGGTGATGAAAGATGGGTCCATCACTGGGATCCCGAGACCAAACTCGAAAGCATGGCCTGGAAGCAGAGAAGCTCTCCGACCTCTATCAAGTTCCGGACCCAACCCTCAGCCGAGAACATCATGGCCACCATCTTCTGGGATTCTGAGGGAGTGTTGATAGTGGACTATGTGCCTCGTGGAAGGACCATCACAGGCCAATATTACGCCGAGGAACCGGCTGGGTCGAAAAAGTGCATCCGTCAGAAGTGGCGTGGCAAGTTGACACGCGGTGTCTGCTCCTCCACGACAATGCCCCTGTCTACAAGGCCAGAGTTGCACAAGCTGCCCTGCGCAAGTGCGGATTTGATGAGCTCAACCATCCCCCCCTACAGTCAAGATCTGGCCCCCAGCGACTACTTTTTATTCCGCAAGCTCAAGGCTGCAATGCGTGGACTCCGGTTTGGGGACGATAAAGATGTCCAGCTCCCAGCCCAGGAGTGGATTGAACAGCCGTCGGGAGATTTCTGGTTGTCGGGAATTCGATTCCTCAAGGACAAGTGGCGCAAGTGCATTGAAATTAAGGGTAGTTATATTTAAAAATAATAAAAGACTTTTCCTCATATCTCGTTTCCTTATATCCGAATTGAAAAACTTATTCACCGCTCCCCGTATATATATATATATATATATATATATATATATATATATATATATATATGCAGTTAAGAAAGCGATTTTATGGCTAAATAAGCTCTTTATCAATCAGCGGAAGGAGCTCTTCTCACAATCAGGAGAGGAGATCGTATAATCCAGCTTTTCTAAGCAATCTAAAAAGATTGCTATCAATCAGCCTTTTTATATTGATATCGCGACTTTCGAATAGAATGGAAACATTGCTTTACCCATTCTATCCCGCCCTTATAATTACAATTGCGTTATTAAAAAAATAATTATCGATTAATACGGCCGGGCTAGAATGGGTGTAGCGATTTTTCAATTCTCTTCGAAAGCAGGGATAACAATTTAAAAAGGCTGATTGATAGCAATCTTTTTATAATGCCTAGAAGAGCTGGATTATATGGTCTCCTCTCGTGATTGTGAGAAGAGCTCCTTCCGAGTGCTTGATAAAGAGCTTAGGTTAGCATATAAATTGCTTTCTTAACCGCATTCTTACAGTTACGTTATTACAAAAATAATTATATCTCTCTTTCTCTCTCTTTCTCTCTTGCTCTCTCTCTTTTATCTCTCGTTCTCCTTCTCTCTCTCCTCATATATATATATATATATATATATATATATATATATATATATATATATATATATATATATAAATATATACACACAGTATATTCGGCACGCAATTTTTCTTTACCTTTTTCCAGACATCTCCATTTGTTCTTTCATCTATGTCACATGAGCATTGTTCGTGATGGAACCATCTCCCCCCTCCCCAAATTTGATTTTAATTCCCATTTTCAGGCCCATCTCGTGTCTCGCTCTTCTTCCAAATTAGGTTTAGATCTTCGGGATTGCGCCATAACTACAAGATTTATAAATATGTATCTCGGATGACGCGGTACTTGTCACCAGCTCAGGAAAACGATAACATATTCAATCTTAAATATGCTGCAACGATGACACGTGTGGAGGTTATTGTTGTTATGGTTTTGGGGTTCTATTTATTGTAATCTATTTATTAGAATCGGAAGCACCACTACGGATGCAACCAAAAAATTCGCAAGTGCAACTTTACACACGCCTTTTCGTAAATTAACGCACACCTTCTAATATATTTCTCATTTACAGAAGATGCATACATGTACTCCTGCATTTGCGCCTTCTCCTTGGCTACATACTCCGCTTTGTGGTCGTTTCTGAGCATGACGCTTGCAAGGATGACGTGATTACGTAGTAACAGTGATTCCATCGTGTGATTCAAGTGATATCGCAAATGAGAAAGCTAAATATGGAAACTCGACTAGAACGACCCCTCGCTGGAGACATGGGCCCCTAATTCATTGATTTTATTTCTGCTAAAACTATTGCAAAAGAAATCTTAAGAGAACTTACTGACAAACTTCCTTCCCATAACAGCTAAATATTCAGATTCAGAGACTTGCGTCGATATAAAGAAATATAGATGAGAAATAGAAGCAAACAGACTCCCTTAAAATTTACATTCACATGCTGACAGAAATTGTAATCGTATTTCGCATTGACTATTATAACCCTTAAACTCTTAACAAGAAAACCATAAATTATTTTCTCCATAATTTCCTTCGGTTCAATCTTTTTATGTCTTAGTCTCTTAAGTTGATTGCACCCCATTGGGGATGAGGGTTTTCACAGAGAATTAAAATGCGTTCTGTACAAGAAGCTTAATTAAAGTGAAATTACGCGTATGGACAGAAGGAGATTAGACTGTAAAATCTTTATACCACGCAAAAAAAGCAAGTCTTTTAACTATCAACCTAGTTAAAACACAAAGATAGGTAAGTAAACCCAAAATCGCCTGCGAATGCACGCGCAAAAAATAACGATAGGCTGGAGTGGTTACCAGGAAAAGAGGTTTATAGGGTAGTTATATTCCTTGTTTGCTGAGGAGCATTATTTATAAGTTCACTTTTTGTTCGGCTTGACAGCGACTTCCTAAGTACTGGTTGGTCATTGGCAGCGAAAGATATTCCAAACAAGGAATCTCTTACATGGATGCGGGTCAACGGACGAGGAAGTACTTAACAGGAAACCACTTTAGGTCTTTCTATAATTCATGCTAAGGGGATGCTTGTCTTCCGGTCCAATATTAAAGAAATTGAGGAAGGGGGGGGGCTGAGAATATAAGCAAACATACTCGTTTTCAAATATAAATTAGGTAAACATAGGTAAACATAGATGCAGACATCCACATGAATTACCAGCATGAATATAAGTTGGTTGTCTCAATAGAATTTTTCATCCACTTTCGTTTGTCTTTTGTTCCTTGAGAGTAAATATTTAAAGAGTGAGAAAATATATTCCAGATAAATCCCTCTCAATAAATTTCACGTTAGTTTTCTCACGCTAATTGTGAGGAGAGGAAGACACTTTTAGGGATGAAATTGTGCCAGTTCTGGAGAATTGCACACAACTAGTCGTAGCACTTCAGTAGTCTCCTCCTATGGGTATTCGGGTTAAGTAACTTCTACGATCTT
Source organism: Ceratothoa steindachneri (assembly GCA_963969495.1). Lineage (NCBI taxonomy): Eukaryota > Metazoa > Arthropoda > Malacostraca > Isopoda > Cymothoidae > Ceratothoa > Ceratothoa steindachneri. The sequence continues at coordinate 25,253,801 of OZ018335.1, forward strand.
TCAATTTTTATAACATTAGCACTTTGTCTGCCAACTGATTTGAAAGATTTGCGGGCAACTCCCCCACCCCAAATGATTTCTCTTAATATAAAACAAACTAATATTTATGCATATTTGTGTTTGTTTTTGTTTTATTGTATATATCCTATAATAAAGAAAACGATTAAAAATATTAAGGTCGTTCCATGTGATAGCAGGGAAGAGTACTGCTTTTCCTCTGAAGATGGATCAATTACATTTTCTTTCCTGTAAATCGAAATGCCAAAGATAAAAGGCTCGAAATAGCTCCATATGTGTGAAGGAGAGGCGATTCCCTATCCTGAAATGGCCTGGGAATCTATGAAAAAGTAATTTTTCAAAGCACTCGACTATTTTATACGTTTATACCACATTCTTCCTGAATTCCAGATTAAAATTCAAAGGTCAACCGAGTTCATAATATATATATATATATATATATATATATATATATATATATATATATATATATATATATATATATATATATATATATTTATATATATATATATATATATATATATATACATATATATATATATATATATATATATATATATATATATATATATATATATATATATATATATATATATATATATATGAGAGAAGCAATAGGAGTTTTTTAAGGGTAAGAGAAAGGGTCATTAGAAAAACACTAAGGCCAAAGAGAGCAGAGGGCGGCACAATGAGGGCAATCCCTTATTGAGAAGACGTTACCCCATCAAACCCAGTATGTGACATGGACAGTGAGCCTTTAAATTGTGAGCGGGTTAGAGGATGTGGTATAAAAATTCCTTGGAGGTTCCTATCTTAGGGAGATACTGGGTTTGATGGGGTAAGCTTTGGGCGAAATATAGTTACTGTGCCTGGTAGCTTAGCGGTAAAGCATCTAACCGGTAATCAGCAGACCCGGGTTCGAGTCCCACCCAGGAATTTCAAAACTTGTTTCCCCTGGCGTTATTTCTGTCTTCTCGGTAAAGGATAGCCTTCACTGTGCCGCCCTCTGCTCCCTTTGATTCTGGATTCTTCCAACGTCCCTCTCTCTTACCTTTAAAAACTTCGGTTTCTTGTCTCATTTGCTCATTCGCCTCCAATTCTTCTTCCTCTTGTACTAGATGTATTTATAGTCAGCTATACAAGGTTTCTGCATCTTCCTTTCTGTCTTCAAATTTATTTGAAAGACAGAAAATAAAAATGGCATATCCCTGTGGTGGTTGTATAATAACCCACAAATCCTGTATTCGCTTTTTCTTTGTATATATATATATATATATTATACTCGTATTTATGAGAACAAATTTAAAAGACATTGTAAATCCACAAACATGCGAACAAATCCTCATTAATGTCAAGGGCATACAATCCAACCCCCCCAAATTTAAAGTAGCCCTCAGTTCCACCTTCTTTCTATCGTGTTAAAGCCTGTAGTTCTCGAATTCTTTTTTTCGCCGCCTTCATGCGACAGCCTGAAATGTATTGACCCTTATTTCAGGCTAACCGGCCTCTCCTACGACTGCCGGAATGGGGGAAGCTTGAGGGAATTCTCGTTTCCAATGCAAAATGTTGAAAAATGCCGCATTTTTGCCTGCCTCTCAGTCAAACAAATAGGCCAAGGCCCTATTCACGGATAACTCAGATATTACTTATCGTTCGAAAGCATTTTGGTTTATTTTAATTTCTTTCAAAGAAAAATTGACGCGATCCAGTGAAGGTAAAGAGAGTTAGAGGGGAAAGAAAACATGGAGAAGAAAAATGACAAATTTACGAAATGGATTCAAGATAGAATTAGATGATGCACACAGATTGCAACCAATTTCCCCTAGAGAGATATAAAGGTGTATCTGGAAATCTTGGTAAAAGAAGCCATGTGTGAGAGCACTCTTTGATCAATCGAATTCGATGCCCTCGGCACTGTTTCATATACTATTGCATGATTTTGTCTTTTTACCTCTCGGTCATATTTTAACGATACACAATTGATGCCAATAATAGAGTATAATTATTTAGATCAGTTTGGTACAAATGCTGAATAAACTCAATTAGTTTTTTAATTTGTTTAATTATAAATACTTAAATTGATACCATTATTTTATCAATGATAAGCACCTTCGGAAAAATATTTTATACAAAGGAAAGGGTGCCACCAAACATGAAGTATGACTTGACCATGCCATCAAGGAGAACCTGGTTGAAATTTGCCTCATTTAAGTATAAAAAAGCCAGGTTATGAAGTATAAACTCGTTTTAGGAAACAAAGATGTATTTGACATCCGGATCAAATAGAAATAGGAATTACTTCAAACAAAGTTATTTTGGCAATCAATAAACTAGAATGAAGGTAAATGGATACAAAAATGCAGCCAGTGAGAAGACAAATTCTCAAAAGTTTCCTTCAAGAAGACTCGATAGGTAATTCTTCTAACCCTCGTGATATGTATACAACAGCAATTCCTTAAAAGCTTGCCAGCCTTTGTATTTTACCGATTCAGTGGAACAAGGAATTCCAGTTTTTGAATATTTATCTCTTTCGCATAGAGCGAAGGACATCAATGGAGCAAGACAGGACATTTTTGGAGACTTTCTGTCATTTGAACCTAAACTAGACTACAAGGAGGACTACAAAGAAGACTAAGTTTTCCCTCCCTTAATCCAAATATCTTGCTTATGGTGCAAAAGTGAAGCTTTCGAGGCGTCAATATTGACGCTAATCTCTTCATTTTGAGAAAAGACATGTGGCTCTAATGATACAAAAAACAATATAAATCCTTTACATACAACTACCAAAACCATTAGAGTTATAAAATGCCCAACCCAAGACATAAAAAAGGTTTATACTTCTGAGTGTCTCTGTGCTTTATGTACGAAATAGTTGGGGAAAATTTGATACCTCTGTTCTCCGTAGTTGGTGTGAATGATATTTACACCTGTAATGTGCTATTAATGTTTTTTACGTTTCCACTTCCTACTATTTATCTATCTTCTTCTACAGGACTAACCGAATATAAACACTAATATTCAATATTAATGAAGTTAAGTCACATCTTCACTATTGTTCAGTGTTTCGAATCGATCACTAAACTGCAATTCATAACTAAAATAGATTTATGTTGCGATCCCCGTGTTTTCTCCAGTAAAAATCTTAAGCACTCAGGAATGGTGCCACGGCAAACGGCCTTCTTTAGAGATCTCAAAGTAAGGTGGAATGATAGTCAGCTTTGAAGTGTTCGAGGAAAGGGCAAATGAGACGATCAGATTAGTGGTGTTGCCTATCATTTAACCATTGCAGTGGGGACAATGAGCGTCTAGTCTGCGTTTGTATTCGTGTGGTGCCCTGAATGTAGGCAGTTCCGAGAGACTGGTTTGGCGATCCTGGATGTTTTCCAGAGGGTGCCCCCCGCTCCTTCATGCGATCCGTACGCCAGAGCTCCATCAACGCAAACTGCTGAAAATCGATAAACATCCCTTCACGCAAAATCTCCTACCTCGGTTTCAATATCGTCCTGAAAAAAAAACGCATCCAGCTCACAACCACCATGTTGGAAAAAACGCGCTCGGCACTCACCATCATGTCCTCATGACCCGTCACTCGCAAAGCCTGGACCAGGCTCGCAGGCCTCCTCAACTTTATATTGCCTGCCCTCCACCTACCTTTCTGCTGGATCCAGCTCTGTTACCAGCAACAGGACCACCCCAACCCTGGCCCTTTCCTCCACCTCAGCCGTCTCATTCATGGAAAATGGGTACGCTTCCGCCCCCCAAAAGGGGCGAGACCAGCCATATATGTGGATGCTTCTCCCTGGGGCATTGGCTGGTGGTGTAGGGAAGTGTCGATGACTCTGGATTGTCGCAATTGGGACACGGGCATATTCGACTTGGAATCACTTGGTGCCATCCTTTCGATCATCATGGCCCCCCGTGCTCTCCTCTTTAGTGACAACATTGGAGCCATTTGGAATTCCAAAAGAGGGAAGCTCCCTGATTTGATCCTCCGCTCCCTCTTTCCAGTTTTCCTTGTCAACTTCTCCAAGGCATTCAAGATCGCCTCTAGAAACATCGGCTACATGAGAAGCAGGCGCAACCCGGCGGATATCCCGTCTCGGTACTTTTCAAGAAGTAACCATTAGACCGTGTGTGGGCGTCCCCCTTCGTGGGGCTACTTAAGGTCCCACACTCCCCGAGACGGGACGGACGTTTAACAGCCTTCTGCCATGTAGCACCTGCTCCCTCCGTCCTTCCCCTTGCTCCTCCTGTTTTTCTTTGTTTTCGGACTCCTTTGAGTCCCTTGTGTTTTCATTCATGTATTTGTGTTAACGTTTTCTACTGAAAACACTTTTGTAAAATCTTAAAATAAAAGGAAGGTCCTCCTCACCCACGGGGGGGGGGAGGACTAAACTAAGGGTGTTGTTTGCCCCTCGTCCGAGTAATACACGGGTAAAGTGGGTGTGTAGATGTTATATTGTGTTCTGATTCGGTGGTGTTGGGGGGACTCTTCCCAGTAGTTGAGAGTAGTGGGAGGCGGGGGTAGTCTTAAGGTATCTAAAGAGAGCGGTGCAAGAATGAAGAGGGTGTTTAGTGGCTGGATGAGGTGGCGTAAGTTGTTGAAGAATTGTGTGCCCACCATGACTAGGTGGTCACTGATGGTAGTATTTTGGTTTCTGACTGGAGGTAGAATTCGATGCGGCTGGTTGAGATGGGGAGAGCTGTGCCCAGGCTGAGGGTGTGGATGAATTGTTTGTATAGAATGTTAAAGGTGTCTTTCAGCAGCCTGAAATTGGGCAGTGTCCTGAGGGTGTATAGTTTTGTTGTGGCCTTGTTGTTGATGTTGTTTGTGTGTGTGCGGAAAAGGTCATACCTGGACCCAGGGTAATGTCTACTAGAGTGGGGTTACGGTTGAGTGGAAGGGATTGGCATTGGAGCGTGATATGGGGGCGTCTGCTGTATTTATGTGGAGGGAGTGAAGAGGGGGACAATTGATTTCCGGGGGATAGGTTGACATTCCATTTAGTTTTAGCCAGTTTTAGACGTGTCCTATGTATATGCTTAGTTGTCTGGAGTATGTGTGTATGTGTGTGTTGGTTGTGGTTTGGTATGTGATGGTTAGATCGTCGGCTTATATGTTCAGGCGGAATAATTGGCTTATGGCGAGAGGAACATCGTGTATGAAGAGGCTGAAGAGAGGAGCATAAAGGATGATGCCCTGGGGAGACCCCATTGTGGTCTTTGAGTCTTGAACTGGGAGCTCTGGGGTCTCCAACTAAGATATGCACACTATGATTTAATCTATGGCGAACCTTATGCTAAACATTTTCCTTCAACTCTTAGTCATCTTGTGTTTTCTCTATTAATTAAAAATGCCGTCGTACGTTAAACCATGGCCCTCTCTTATATGTTATTTTTTAAGCTCAGCGCAAAAAGGCCTTTCTTAGGCATTTTAATCATCATTTACGACTTTAGTTAGGCGCGGAAAGCACTTATTTTCAAGATACTAGCACTCTTATTAAGACTATTTGCAGCGGTACTATCTTAAAAATAACTCCTTTCCGTGCGAAAACGAAGCTGTAAAGGATGACTAAACTTTAAAAAGCTTTACTAAAATGGTTGCCTATTTAAGGCTATTTATTAAACTATTCCATAAAACAAGGATGCTGACCTTTGATTGTTTGTGTTTTGGTAGTTCGGACAATTAATGGCTGGGTATTTTTCTTCTTAGACTCAGAGACCTACCAGATGACCTGACATCTCTAAATATACAGAAGGACGGCAAGAGATTTGAATTTTAATAGAGGGAGATGGATTTCCTTAAGACTTCGTAGGGCGAAGTTTTCTCTCTCTATATTTCTCTTTCTCTTTATATATATATATATATATATATATATATATATATATATATATATATATATATATATTTATCTTTCTATTTCTCTCTCTCCCTAAGTAGACACGGTCACTTCTGATCATATAACTCATTCACTACCCAAAATAATAGTATACTTATTTTGCATCACGTAATATTCATGAACACCAATCAATTATGTTTACTGGCTGGTTTCTTATCCCGTTGTAACGGTCTTGCACACATTAACTTGATCGAAAAATGTGAGATATGCAGAAAAAACAATGAATAAGAACAACAAAGGAAAATCACTGCCAAGACTGATCGACATTTATTATAACAACAGAGTTGTATCCACCATTTCATTGCGTTTTTTATACGTATAACTTATTTCACAAACATCATTAGCATACCTTTCTAAGAAACACAAATATCATAACCTTTCTTAGTAGTTCCCCGAATTCATCTTTTATGGATAGAAAGCAGTAAAAGTTTTCCTAGATCAGAGCACTTCGTTTCCGTCTTAAACATGTACAATACGTCTGACAGTAGGATAAATTGGGGATAAAAGAGCTGTATTTCGTAATATGGTTGTATGGCCTCTGGGAACTGCCTCTTCAATATACGAGTATGTTCATGCAAGTAAACGTTCATTTTTCCGAGAAAAATGAGGGCAAATTCCGAAATAAGCCATAATTTATCGTGCCACTCTTCCATAGATGTGAATAAATACCCGAAACGCGGGAAAACAGAAAAAAGATTTGTTTTCATTATGGAAGGGGCTATTAACAGGGAAAGCAAGGTAGTGCAATTAGGGTAAAAAAGGGGAATGCGAAGATTGGCTGATTTTTGTTAAAGAGTAAAGCTTTCAAGTTAACAATTAATATACGAGTAACTGTCATAATAATAGGAATTGTTGTATGAATGAAGTCATTTTACTAAAGTTAGAAAGAATGGGGAGGGGAAAAAGAAAAGGTGAACAAATAAAAAGAACAAGAGTGTTGAAGATTAAGATGATAAAAAAGTAGAGTACATAAACATTGTTAGATAATTCGCTCCTGGAGAGCGAATTATTGTTGAAGAGTAAAGCTTTCAAGTTATCAATTAATTTACGAGTACAAATAACACAGAACCCCAAGCACGAACAAAAATCAACTTTATGTTATTGTATTTCTGCCTCAATGGTTGTTTATTAAATTCAAATAAACATCACTAATCACAGTGGCGAGAAAATGAATTCCCATCATTCTGCAATCACAAAAGGGTTCAAATTGATCGTCTTTGGGCTCCTTTACTCTTTGCACAAGCTTGTTCCTCGAGTTTCCAAATACTTCCCATAACTACTACCATTTAAATGTGACGTGGTGTGATGTCGTCCAACCTTTGTCCTTGAGAAATACTTTCAAAACTACCATTATTACGGCATTTACCATCTACTTTCAAGGCAAAGTTATATTTAGACTTAAATTAATGGATAGAAGCTCCTAAAATTTTCGCAAGCATAAGGATATTACAATTGCCGGCACGAAAAAGAAAAAAACACTACCAGGGATTTTCCGTATTAATATAGAGGTCAGACACGAAAACCACTAGGAGAAATAATGCAAAAATAACTAAGCAAAAAGATTTTCTTACTAAATATTTATATTCATATACAAATCTTAATATACACAATAATGAAATTAGTAAACAACTTAGGTGAACCACGTTTTTTATTATATTTATATAGTCTTATGTAAAAATTACGGCAGATGTGTAGTTGGACTATATGATCAACATTTTAGTTGATATAACAGGCAACTTTTATGTAAAGTAATGAAAATATTACATAAAAGATAAATTTAATACCAATTTGGTAAAAAGCACAAAAGATTTAATCCTAAATTAGCTTAAATCGTTATATTTCAGCGCTATACAAAAGTCTTCGGTAAATTTAAAGAGAAATTTGTATTAGTATTTATTGATGGAAATAATTGGAAACCATTTAATTCACAATAAAATGACCATGATCCAGGAATAAACCATTTAATTTATATTTAACATAATGGTTAATTATAATAAATACAGAAAAAATGTGAAATAAATTTAGCTGAGTATATTCTTATGCAAAATCGATATTTAATAATCCGTATTTCACCGGTGAATGCTTCATAATTAAGAGAGTAGGATTGCATTACATTTCGTAAGTAAGCGTCATGATTCTTAACCATAAGCCAAGATCTGTAATATTATTCACAGAGATTCACATGAGTGATTCGCATAAGTGGGCAAAAAAAGCGTTTTAAGCTTCTTTGATGTAGTTTTTAGAAAAAGAAACTGTACTTCAATAACAATATTTCAAAACTTCCCGTCTATTAGATTGTGGCCTCATCTCATTCTGAAGCTCCACAATATTTAGTTCAAAATATTTTGTTCATCCAGGCTTTCAATATTGCATGTACATGGCAAGTAAAATGGTTTAATAAAAAGGTTACCATGAGTTTCATGATAGTATTACATTAGTTTCAGGCTTTTAAACTTTTCAATCAATAGTGAATGGTTAAATTCCCTGTCACCTATCGTATACCTGATATTTGTGCTGCCTGATATATGTAGGTATCAGGTAAATTGTCAAATTTAGTGATAACGAATCATATATATTTCCAAGTCTCTCTTTGTCTGAATCTGAGTGAGAGTTAAAATTGCATACAATCTTTTTTTGTAAACTTGTTGTCTGATAACTATCTTCTATTGCTAATATATTTGATGCGTGTTATAAAATATCACAAGTTATCATAGCCGGTCAGATTTTGCTATTGTTAATAACTCTCCAGCCTGAAATTTATTTGTTGAAAGGACAAATAATAACAATTTTGATTTCACCAGGGAAAAAACCCACCCCTGGGTAGCGGATTTGATCTTATTTGATTTGTTTTCATTTCAGTATTAAGCGGGTAACTAGAAAGAATGTTCTCAAATCAAAAGATTTTTCATTAAGATGGAAAATGATTGTCAATATTTTATCCACTTATAGCAATACCGCTGCATAATCAAAATAAGCTCATTAAAATTAACATAGAAAATAGGCTTCTGTCTTGCTTGGGTAGAAGGGGATGTTCTTTATCCTTTATCCTTTTAAAGGAAAATTAATGATATTGCATCTCTCAAATTACGAAAACTCAATACCAAGGTAATGATATGAATGACACAAAGAACACAAAATAGCTGCATAAATAACAGTAGAAACAAATGAAAAATATATTACTCGTTGTTAGAGTGTTTGAAAACAACTATTTTGGTCCAGAGAGCAATCAATTGCGATGTACTGTGTGCCCTGAAGGAGAGTAAATGTGTTGGAATTTTTTTTGGGGGGTAAATGTTAAATTGCAACAAATGTGTTCTGTAAATGTGAAATTGCAACAATTGTGTTGTGTAAATATTTTATTGCAAATGTGAAATTGCAACAATTGTTGTGTATGTTTTTTTGCAAATGTGAAATTGCAACAATTGGTGTGTATTTTATTGTTGCAAATGTGAAATTGCAAAAATATTGTGTAAATGTTTTTTTTTGCAAATGTGAAATTGCAACAATTGTTGTGTAAATGTTTCGCTACAAATGTGAAATTGCAACAATTGTTGTGCAAATGTTTTGCTGTAAATGTGAAATTGCAACAATCGGTGTGTAAATGTGAAATTTAAAAACAAATCTATAAATGTTTAGTTTTAAATGTGAAATTGCAACAATTGTGTAAATGTTTTGTTGCAAATGCGAAATTGCAACAATCGTTGTGTAAATGTTTTGTTGTAAATGTGAAATTAAAAAAATATAAATGTTTAGTTGTAAATGTGAAATTGCAACAATTGAGTTGTGTAAATGTTTAGTTGTAAATGTAAAATTGCAACATATATCTAAAAAAATAAAAATGAGAACATATGTGGCAGGCACTATGTATGTTGTCCATTCACACACAGATTGAACCACCGACAGAGTGGGTTAAAATTCTTAATTTTCCTGTTTTTTATTCATTTTTATTCTCTGCCGTTTTTACTATCCACATTGGTTGGTTGAGCGCAACCTTATTGGATTACCACGGAATGTTCATCTCAGTAATTAAAAAAAAATTGGCTCTTAAGTTAAGGTAGCGTGTGAGAGAGTATGTATGTCTGTGTGACATGGGTGGCATATCCTTAGGTACCCACCAAAGTATTCATAATTGTTCATTAGATCACTGTTCGAATTCATCCCATGTAGTAATTTTGGAGGTTCAATATCTCAACTTTCCTTTTAATCCAATTTATTCATCTTCCCTAATTAATTTTCCTTTAATTTGCATTTCATTACTTTTATTCTTTCTCTCATTTAATTTCCTTACCTCTTCGTTAAAACACATTCAACCTCGAAGTAGTTCACAGGAAGTTGGCGGTGAGTTTATTTTTATTCGCGAATACGAACCTGAATATAAAATTTCAATATTCTATCAAGCGAATTAGAATATTATTTTTGTTTTACTCGTATTTATGCCTGTAAATATTCCGTGGCAGATATAGAGATGCATTCGTTCTATTAATCTTTTTTAGCCAGCGATTTAATTGAACTACCAGGCAATAGCTTCGCCACTCCTCCCTACGGGGAAAGCTTGCGATTCACTGCTAAAATTAAAATTTAAAATCTGAAAAAAAGCAGCCATGGTTAAATTTGTATAAATTTTCTGAACTTCGCTAATTATAATAATTTTAAAAGGAACTCTAAACTTAATTCCCCACCTTTCAAAATATCACGTTGCTAAAATCTAAAAAAAAGCACCTACGAGGGCGGTCAATAAGTTTTGCGAATCGGTAGGGCAAAACAGAAGAAGGATGATGGCTGTTTATGGGGGTGTTAGTACAAGTTATGACAAGTCAGGACCTGCAGCCGCACGCTCCTGCCACGTCTATTTAAGAAGTAGTAGCTCATCGCAGCTCGTCAGTAACAAATTTTTCAATAATGGAGAAGGTTGAGCACCGCGCAGTGATCAAATTTTTGACCAAGGAAGTCAAGAATGCAAAAGTGATCCATGAACGCATGGTTGCAGTGTAAACCGACACCACCCATTCTTATGCAACCATTGCTCACTGGAATAGGGAGTTCTGCCATGGTCGTGACTTTCTTAAAGAGATGACCCCCGTACAGGACGCCAGTCAGACGTGACCAACGAGGACAATGTGGCCCGTGTGGAGAGGATGATCCTCGAAAATCGACGGGTGAAGGTCAAAGAAATTGAGCGAGAACATTACAATTTAACCATGGCCAAGGTCTCTGCCCATTGGGTCCCTAGAAACCTCACGCCCCATGATCGACTTCAACGTCGTCAAAGTCCACAAGGCCAGAGTGGCACAAGCCGCCCTGCGCGAGTGCGGATTCGGTAAATATGTAGATTAGCGACTCGAACGATGGGACGTACTATTTCGTCCGTGTTCCAAAATGTTTCACGTTTTTGGAGTACATTTAAGGGGACGGCTCGTGTGGGAGTAAACACAATGGGGAGACCACACTACGATGATCCTGATTTTCATTTAATTTGGGAGACGTCTGGGGGCACATCCCCCAGCATATAATCCTAATTGTTTATAGACTAATGTCATAACGTTTACAAAGGTGAATGATTTAACCAAATCATGTCAGCGCCTTTAATCGTTTTGCGAATTATAATGGGGTGGGGGTGGGGTCTGCCGTCAGACGGCTCAAACGCGCATGAATATTCCAGCAGTGATGAACGAAAATATTTACCACAAAAAAAAACAATTTTCTCGGCCGAGTCGCTAATCTACATATTTACCGCGGATTCGAGGAGCTCAACCATCGTCCCTACAGTCCAGATCTGGCCCCTAGCAGCTACTTTTATTCCGCTGGGCTCAAGGCTGCACTGCGTGGACGCCGGTTTGCGGACGATGAAGATGTCCAGCTCGCCGTCCAGGAGTGGATTGAACAGCAGTCGGGAGATTTCTGGTGGTCGGGAATTCGAAGCCTCAGGGACAAGTAGCGCAAGTGCATTGAAGTCGAGGGTAGTTATATTTAAAAATAATAAAACACTTTTCCTCATATCTCGTTTCCTTATATTCGAATTGCAAAACTTCGCCAATTATAATAATTTTAAAGAGGAACTCTAAACTAAATTTCCCCCCTTTCAAAATATCATCTTACTAAAATATAGTTATAGAAGAAGATATATAAAAATAAGTTTTCTGAACTTCACCATTTGTTATTCTTTGGGTTTTAAAAGGTTCACAAAATTTCGATACTTATATTTATTTCTGAACTTCAACATTTTGTTTTTTGATATTATAAAAGAATTTTTAGAAATAACTGATAAAAAAACGTCATAATAAAACTAAGATGAAATTATTATTCAAATACTCAAAAAATCCCCTTCTTAAATTATAGAGTTAGTGAAGTGATGATGATGATGATGTATAAAAATAAGTTTAGACAAAGTAAAACACCTTTTTTTCGAAGAATTCTCGATTTATTTATTTATGTCCACTATATGCTAAAAAATAGGGGTACTGCGGGGATATGCATCTCGCTCTGGTGTAGTTAATGGGCTAGGTTAAGTTAACTATAGAGAAGAATAATATAAAATAATCACAAAATCCTAAAAAGCTAAATTATCTATCCTAAGAAACGCAACCAACTCGTCTACTGAAACAAACAAAGACAGCAATTTCTTTCCCCCTTTGAGAAGCAAGTTTGTTTCTCCTTTCAACTTAATTCGACCGGTGTCACGGAAGACTCTTTCTGCCAACACTCGATTTAGCAGTTACGAGTTGCAAGTTATCATGTTGTGGGGCAGTCATGTGGCTGAATATTTAGATTCAGAAATTGATTTAGCCAATATATTTGCCGCATTTTTACTCCTCGTTGAGCAAAGGCAAATGGAAATATTCGGAGCCCTAAAATGCACCAGTCTAAAGCCCATCGTTTGCATTCTGTTGTCTTTTATTTTTTTGCAGACTGAAAAAGATATTTAAATATTCAGCTCTTTTTAATAGGCGAACGTTAGTTATTTTATAACTGGCAGAAGCATCCAGTAAGGAGAAAGGAGATTACATCCATCTAAAAGTAAGTACTTGGCTAATGCTTTGAAATAGATTGTAAACATTTGAAAAAAAACTGTGAATTTGTTTAGCAGTGGTTCAAATACATACAAAAATTTCTGTACCTTTTAACGATTCGTGTTGTCCTGGCGCATCTACCTTTGGCTCCACCGAGCGCACAAATACACATAGGGTCTAAGAAGACCTTCCAGCCCAGTTTCCAGTATTCACCGCGAGAAAGCTCAGAGCAAATTCCCTTATCGGTTGCTTTTTCACCGGCGCTCAGATTTTGACTGAGAGCGGGCCCACTGTTAAAGTCCGGAACTCCGAATCTCAGGCCTCCATGGGAACGATTCCCACAAGCAGGGACCTGCGTTGAGTTGTATCAAATGTGACAAAAAAAAACTACCCTAAGGAAAGCACTGAAATGTATATCTTTTCGTCCTTACCATAAGCAGAGCGTACAGTTCTTGTCACATTAGGTATTGTATACAGTTCCGCCCACCATAAGCATTGGATGCAGCTATTTTATCCATGAGCAATTGGTACAGTTCTGATCATCATAGGCTTTGGATACAGTTTTGGTCACCATAAGCATTGGGTACAGTTCTGATCACCATAATCATTGGGTATAGTTATGGTAACCATTAATTGATAAGTATTCACATAAAAAAGACATTTGCTATGAGGAATACCGAAGGCCAAAGAGGTTCCTGAAGCTATTCGATGACAAATAATTAAACTTCTTTTAGGTAGATTATCCTAAAGGACTATTTGTAAGCGAGTTGAATGACTATAATATGCAACTGTAGGTTCCATGATTCGAAAGTATCGTGGGCATGGAATCACCTCCACCTAGCAAAAATGTTCTGTTCTTCACATTATTACCAATCGATGTCAACGTTACATGCTTACAAAGCAAAAGAATAATCCAATGATTACTAAGAAAGTTAAACAAAGCAATCTGGAATGGTCAGAGCCTAAAGTGAGTAAAAGAACTATTGATAGAGCGCTCTATCGTATAGATCTGGATTCTTTCGCACCACACAAAATTCCATTTCTTAATAAAAGGCATTTAACTAACCGTTTAAAGTTTGCCAGGGTGCATCATGAAAAGGGTAGTAAATTTCGAAACAATATCATATGGTCAGATGAGACTCAAAAAAACTCTTCGCCTAAAATGATGCTCGTCTCTTTTCGAGGGCAGAAGGAACTAACTATTTATAGTGTTAAACACACCATCCCACAAATGAAACACGGAGGAGGTAGGCTCATCGTTTGTGGTGTCATATATCGAAAGATACTGCACGAAAAGCTGCTTCCAAGTTCGAAAGAATTCTACGGCCGACATCATTGGAGATTCCAACAGGACAACGATCTTAATCACAAGGACAAATTGACTCAAGGATGGTTTAAGAAGAGAAAAATAAACTTAGTTCATTGGACAAGTCAATCGCCAGACCTCTATCCTTTTGAACATTCGTAGAAAATACTGAAAGCTGCCATCCAAAAGTGAAACCCACAGAAGCTTACCTCTTTGATGAAGATTTGGCTATAGTAGTGGAACAAAATATCAAGAAATGATTGGGAAAAGCTAATATGAACCTATGGGAATCGTCTTCGTACTGTTATTGCAAACAAATTTTATGCCTGCAATGCTATGTGACTGAAATTAATATTGACTGAATACTTTTGGCACCTGCTAATTTTTGTTTATTAGCTGTCGTGGTATAGGAAGAACCGAGTGATGGCTGGAGTTCGTACGTATTGGTTGTCTACGTACTTCAAAACTCTGTGATTACGTTTTATCTCTAAGAGTGCTATATTTTTAATTATGATTAATGAGTATTATCTGATTATTACTTCTTTAATCTTTGAGGGTTCCTAGTGCCTTGCTTAGCGTTTTGAGGATTGAATAAAAATTTGTTTTAAAAAACTAAAATTTTAATTAAAAAAACATGAACCAATAAAATGTAACACACTACATATACAGAAATGAACTCAACAAATTTAAGTGAGGCTTTATAACTGACATACTTGAATTTATATTTATGGTTGACCCACAGCTCACTTTAATATAAAAATGCAAACTCACCTACACTGAAACGGATACCTGGGTTTAAATACCTTTATAGATTCCTACTAGAATTGCGTTTGAGTCTAGCCTTGAACTCAATTGTTACATCACCTCAAGAATGTTGTTGTCGGGATGACGCGTGGATCAGCGCTTACAGCTGTGTTCTCAAGGAGGAAATTCTTTAAAGACAGAGGCCTTTGGCGCGTGTGTCAAATGGAGAGACACTCGCCTTCTGGAGGAAATGATCTCGCCACAGGACAGGAAAAGAATGTTTCTTTTTCTCTTCAGGATACTCGGGCAATAATTCGCAATGGCGAGCGATGAGTCAATGCTTGAATCCTTTGACTCAGGGGAGTGCTGGAGGGAGTTCAATCGGGGGTATTCCTCAAGGGCGAAGACTATCTCTATGATTTGGGATACAACAGGATAAGGGGTTTCTCTGACGAGAGTAAGTTGAACTTTTTTCTTAAATCAAGTTAACTTAAAGTTCGGTGTGACCACAAGGAACGGACTCTAGGATGAGCTTCTTCTTACCTTCGGTATTCCTCTAGGGTGAGGACTATCTCGGTGCTTTAGGATCCGCCAGGATAGGGGGATTTCTCTACCGAGATTTAGTTAAACTAGCTTCTTAAACCAAGTTAACTTAAAGTTTGGTGTGACCACCAGGAATTGGCTTGAGGATGAGCTTCTTCTTAGTCCCTTCTGTTGGTAGCCGGGCCTCTTGCCGGGGTCTTCATCGCCATGATGACTAACGTAATCTACCAGGTTTTTCCAAAGATATTTGTTTTTAAAAGTCGCTACCTCACAGAAGTAGGGGCAGGAAGGAGGAAATGCGTGTACAGGCCGCATGAAGTCTCCTCCTCCAACGGTTTTTCTCAGAGCGTCGTACAACTGGCCCTGAGGGACCTTCTGGCTTTAGAGCGACGCTCCTTTAAATTCACATATGCGGTGAAATTGAATACAAGCTCTTAGGTGTAATCTTGCTGTTTTAACCAATGTTAGGGTCTCGGGTCCGACCTGAGGTAATTAATGCATTATGTGGTCTGGGCCGGCCGTTCAGCTTCTTTTCGAGACGAGAGGCGAGAGGGAGGAGGTTAAGTGGTCGAGCTACGGCGTCTACACTGCTAGGATGTCGTGGTTAACGACCAGTGGCTCACTTATGAGGGGGAGGGGGAGGAGTATCGATTCCCTTACATTAGCAATTGTTATTATATACAAATAAACTTTCTTTTCTTATGTTTACTTATTCTGATAAATATATGATTACTGAGTTTCCTGTTATTTTTCCAAGCAGACCAGAGTTCGAAATATTTCAGAACTATTAAAATTTCATGAATGCAAATACTTGTGTAACCTCATTTTATTTAATTAGGACTAGGCTGTCTTCCTTTCGGCGAAGCATAGGATTACTGGGAATTTAATTATTAATTATTAGGTTTAATCAGTTTCTACATGGATAAGGACAATTAGCGTTGATTATTAGCATACCGAAAATTCTTTAAAGAGAGAATCCTAAAATGCAAATCCACGATCGTAAATAAGGAAGGACCTAGATTCCATTTTACACAGACAATCTTGCAACACGATGGTTCTTAGCGGGATCGTATTTCAACTCTCTTCTCAAATGTGATAGAAGACCAGGTTTTAGAGGTTCTTTTCCTCGAAGGGTACTCTTCTACCCTATTAAAGACCAACTCTACCGAATCAAGAAACGCGTAAATGTCCTTTAGGGATTTTGCTTACTTCCCATTCTTATATCCTATTTTGTACTCTTTCCCCCACTGATCCCCTCAGTCGTCAAACCATGAATAGAGATCCGTTATAATCATACCCTTGAGGAGAGCAATTCCTAATATTTTTGGTGTCTTAGCCAGATCCGTGGGCCCCATAGCAGATTCGTCAATGCGAGATTCCTCGGGATCCAATTGAGCGCCAGTGTGAAATATGGGCGGCGAAATGCCTTTTTGGAAGACGTGAATCGCCTCGTAAAATGATCGTGACCTACTCCTTTCGCGAGACCCACTCGGAAAATCAATATCCGCGCGTTTTTCCTTTATAAATCTAAATTGGGAAAGAGGTATTACTAATTCCGAGCGAACTTTCTTTTAGTACATTATTTATGGTTTCTATTTCGATATTTGGGATTGTATTCAGTTATATATATTTATTAATCCTTTGTCAACCTACATTTCCCTTCAATAATTTATTCTCATCTTAAAAGAATCATGCCACTTGAGAAATGTTGCCACTGGACTGTTGCTCAATTTGTCTCAAAACCAAGTGACATTGAGAACTATTCTCCCGAAACGGGATAATTTCTTCGATTTTATCAAATACATATAAAGTTACACGACATTATTTTAGGCCATGAGTGCCATTAAAATGTAAGCTGAATCCAGAGGCGCACGGAGACCGCTAGGAATAAGAGAAGAACTCATTATTTTCTATGTAAAGTTTGCAGAAAAATTGGCAAAAGATCATTCATCTAAAAGTAATATGTTAACGCTTTGAAATAGATTGTAAACATTTGAATTAACCGTAAAATTTGTTTAACAGTGGTTCAAATATATAAAAATGATTATCTGTACCTGTTAACGATTCGTTTTGTGCGAGCACATTTTCTTTTTACCCCAGTGACTTGCACAAATACACATAACGACCAGGAAGGAAGACCTTCCATCCTAGGTACTAGTTTTCATTACGAGACAAGCTAAGATCAAATTGCTTTTTAGTCGCGTGTCACTCCGTATCTCACTATGTCGGACAGTCATTGGTCCGTTGGTTCCCGTTTTGCTTTATTCTTTTTGTAATAACATTGTAACTACTTGGGCAATTCTAACGAAATTTGAAAGCCTAATGTTGTCTTACATTGTCTTTTGAATGATATAATTGCGAAGGTCGTTTCAAGGTTAGCTGTGGAATTATTTTGTTTTAGCAATAACATCATAACTATTCGACTGATTCTAACGAGATTTGAAACTCGTTGTTTTACATTCTCTTTCAGATGGTATAATTACCAAGGTCTTTTTAAGGTTAGTTCGAAAATTATTGAAAGTTTTGAAGGTAGTAAGGTCATAAATCAGAATAGGTGACAACACGCGATTTTGGTTAGCAGACCTTGTTTTCCGGCGCTCAGATTTGGCTGAGCGTGGACCCACTGTTATACTCCGGAAATTCAGAAGGGAAGACCAAGATTTTAAGCTAAGGCTCTGTTCTTTTCAATCTCACACATCCATGGGAACAATTCCCAAAAGATGGGAAAAGCGTAGGGTTGTATCATTTGAGGTAAAACAAAATTAGCATCCGAATTTGAAGGAGAGAGACAAGTTGTTAAACTTTCGCATCAAGAACTGGCAAAAATGTTAGCGGAGCGAACCCATTCTCCAAATCCTGAAGTTAATAAGCCAGGCGCAGCTTCCTGGCGATATTTCCCATATTTAATTCTCTCTCTATCATTTTTCTCTCTTCCATTCTATGTTTCACTCATTCTCTCTTATTCTTGCCTTCTCATTGTCTACCTCTCATTTCTCTCTCATTATCCTCACGGTCTGTCTTTCTATCTCATTCACTTCCTCATGCACTCGCCTCTGTCTCTCTCATTCTCTTCCAGTCTCTTTCTCATGCTCGCTCTCTTATTTCCACAGTCACTGATTTAGTCTCGCTAATTCTCTCTCTTTCTTCCTCCCCCTTTCTCTCTCTCTATCTCTATTTCTGGGTTTTTCCTGCTTATCAGGCAGAAAAGTAGAAGAAAATGACTGTAAGATTAATGCTGATACTATAGAAAGTAAAAATGTGTTTAAGATCTTAGTCAGGCATTTTTGATGAAAGGTCATCAATCCTCCAGATTTCAGCGACAACTAGTTTGCCCATGCTACACATGACATTTCCCCGTAGGTCAGTGTCTCAAGAGTGTTAGGGTGACTTAATAAGGAATTTCGTGTTGTTTTCGAGCCCGTGTTTCCCGGTTGTCCACTTAACAGTTGGATCAAAGGTTTCCAATTAACGCATGCTTCATCAGGATATAGATCTATCTTCTTTCCTTAGTAGAGAAACAATGAATTCTTTTTTTTCAAATATGAGTTAATTGGTCACTATATTCGATCTCACTCACAATACAAAATTTAGTGTTCGACCTTGACCTTTGTAAAGCGGGTAGTTTATACAAAAGAAATGTTTAACTATTATGCTCTTGACTGTATTCCTGAAGAGCAGCCGAACAGTGATTACGAAGGAGGTATTAGTCTAGAGACCCCCTATATAATCTTCACCACCTTTGATTTAAATAGGCTCCCTCAGTTTGGTGCGTGAGGAATTGTATGTATTTCTTCAAAGTTAAGGATCCGTGACGTTATCGCTTAGGTGTTATCATTGCCATCGTATCGTTCATACATGCCAAATGTTAACGCCGGAGAAAGGTAGCTCCAAATTTCTTAACATATTGACGTGGGATTCTGCCCTTTATATAATGCTGATAGAGTTACTTTATTGCTTTTCTATCACTGCTTTACTTGCTCAAGTACTTTACTACGGAAGGTAAATTTATTCTTCCAGATGGTGACCTTTATTGCTTGAGAGTGGATTTGATACACGTCCTGGCAGTGTATGGAGAGCCAATGATGCCCTAAACATTCACTTCAGTTCAGTTTTTGGAGCTTATTCGAGACTTCGGCCTATCACTTGTATTGGTGACGCAGAAATGATTAATCTAAGACTCCATCTTGAAGGATACAACCAAAGAACATTTGTCGCCATGGCTCTTCTCGCAGAGCTTCCAAAAGACGATAAGTATTGCCCTCATATTTCTTCAAACAGACGAGGGGCGATCAATAAGTTTTGCAATTCGTAAATAAGGAAACGAGATCTGAGAAAAAGTGTTTTATTATTTTTCAATATAACTACCCTCGACTTCAATGCACTTGCGCCACTTGTTCCTGAGGCTTCGAATTCCCGACAAGCAGAAATCTCCCGACTGCTGTTCAATCCATTCCTGGACGGCCAACTGGACATCTTCATCATGCCCAAACCGGCGTCCACGCAGTGCAGCCTTGAGCTAGCGGAATAAAAAGTAGTCGCTAGGGGCCAGATCTGGAATGTAGGGAGATGGTTGAGCTCCTCAAATCCGAACACGCGCAGGGCAGCTTGTGTAACTCTGGCCTTGTGGACTTTAAAGACGTTGAAGTCGATCATGGGGCGTGATGTTTCGTGAGGTTTTTATGGAGCCAACTGGCAGAGACCTTGGTCATGGCAAGATTGCCATGGATGATGTTGATAACACTTTCATGTGATATTCCAAGTTCTCGCTTGATTTATTCGACCTTCACTTATCGATTTTCGAGGATCCTCCTCTCCACACGGGCCACATTGTGCTCGTTGGTCACGTCTGACGGGCGTCCTGGACGGGGGTCATCTTTAAGGGACTCACGAACATGGCGTAACTCCCTATTCCAGCGAGCAATGGTTGCATAGGAAGGGGCGGTGTCGGTGTACACTGCAACCATGCGTTCATGGATCTCTTTTTCATTCTTGCGTTCCTTGGTCAAAATTCTGGTCACTGCGCGGTGCTCAACCTTCTCCATTGTTGAAAAATTTTTTCCTGACGAGCTGTGATCAGCTACTGCTTCTTAAATAGACGAGGCAGAATCGTGCGGCTGCAAGTCCTGACTTGTCACACCTTGTCCTAACACCCCAACAAACAGCCATCCCCCTTTCTCTGTTTTGTCCTACCGATTCGCAAGACTTATTGACCGCCCCTCGTACATCGTGCCACATTGGCAATGTGAGGTGTATTAGATGACTTGAAGTTCAAAGGGGAAGAAGGCTTTGAAGATACTTCTTCTTGTTTGAAGCCGGCGGGTCTTTTCCTAGCGCTGCGTCTATCTTTACGGGAGAGCTGATTGAAATACCCCCGCTCAGTATGGAAAATTGGCCCACCGTTCTTGGTTCAAAGAACGCTTGTATTTCATCACGACTCACAAAATCACTTAGTACTCTTGAGACATTGGAAACCACACAGTCGCTTGTTACAGTATCCATGACGTTGTGGCTACTGTGAGACGAGCTGATGTGTAAATCATTTTCTTTTCGGTTCCTGGATATGTAGGGGTTGCTGAAAAAGAGTACGTTGATATGGGATTGGGGTAGGAGGATGGAATTAGATTTTGAGAAACTGGACCTTACATTCGTTAGCCACTACAGTGAATACCTACAAGGTATTAGGACGTCTATTTAATCTGAATCTCAGAGATGATGAGAGAAGGCGCGTTAGATAGTAATTTGAAAGGTATCGCAAACAAAATATTTCCAAGTACCCATTACCAAACGCCTACTAATCGGAAACGTCGTCATCTAGTAAAACGTTCCCTGAACCCTTCATCAAGGAGTGTTTGCGGACTGCACGCTAGTTTTGGGAGGTTGTTCTAGTATGTGGGTACTTCGTGCCCTGAACTTTTCTCCTTAACAGAGCTTCAGGGGTGGCTACTTTCTCTAGATAGTGCGTGAGTCGGAGCCTCAAAGGAGGTTAGCCTCTTCCTGGCTATTCAAATTTTTAAATTGGTGATTGCACTGTTGAGTTCCTGAGGGAGGTGGCTCCCCCTGTTACACCTTAGCATGCCTCTGGGCTACCTTTTCTTTAATGATTTTTTAAAATTATTTATTATGTTATATTAAGTTTCTCTTGTCTTCTTCTTTCGGTCGCCCTGCCCTCGTCGATGGATGACTAAGGAGAGCACTGAAATGTATATCTTTTCGTCCTCACTATATGCACTGCGTATAGTTCTAGTCTCCATGAGCATTGGGTAGAGTTCTGGCAACCATAAGTATTATGCACTTATTGGGTACGGTTTTGGACACCATAAGCGTCGGGTAGACTTATGGTTACTATGAATATTAGGTACAGTTCTGGACACCATAGGCATAATGTACAGTTCTGGTCACCATAAGCTTTCGGTACAGTTCTGGTTACCATAAGTATTCGGTACAGTTCTGGTTCCTATAAGCATTGGTACAGTTCTGGTCACCATAAGCATTAGGTACAGTTCTGGCCAACATAGCGAAGGAATAATTGTTAGAAGGAATTGGTACAGTTCTGGTCACTATAAGCATTCGGTAGAGTTCTGGTTACCATAAGCATTTGGTACAGTTCTGGTTACTATAAGCATTCGGTACAGTTCTGGTTACCATAAGCATTGGGTATAGTTCTGGCCAACATAGCGAAGGAGTAATTGTTAGAAGGAATTCGCGTTGGGTTCAGCTTGTGACACAACGCCGATGAATGAAGAAATTGCATTGTAATCCTTTGGAAACCAGGAATTTGAGAGTACATTGGCTACCGTTCTGGTTACCATAAGCATTGGATAGCGTTCTGGGCACCATGAGCATTGGGAAAATTTAAATTCACCTTAATCTTTTAGTATAGTTCGGGTCACCATAAGCATTGGGTACATGTTTGATCACCATAATCATTGGGTACAGTTATGGTAACTATGATCATTGGATACAGTTTTGATTAACATAAGCATTGGCAACTGTTCTGGTCACCCTAAGTATTGGATACAGTTATGGTCACCATGAGCATTGATACAATTGTCGTCGCCATATCATTGGGTACAGTTCTAGTAACCATAAGCATTGGGTACGGTTCTGGACACCATAAGCATCGGGTAGACTTATGGTGACTATGAATATTAGGTACAGTTCTGGACAGCATAAGCATAATGTACAGTTATGGTCACCATAAGCTTTCGGTACAGTTCTGGTTACCATAAGTATTCGGTACAGTTATGGTTACCATAAGTATTAGTACAGTTCTGGTCACCATAAGCATTCGTACAGTTCTGGTTACCATAAGCATTCGGTACAGTTCTGGTTACCATAAGCATTCGGTACCGTTCTGGTTACCATAAGCATTCGGTACAGTTCTGGCCAATATAGCGAAGGAATATTGGTTAGAAGGAATTCGCGTTGGGCTCAGCTTGTGACACAACGCCGATGAATGAAGGAATTGCATTGTGATCCTTTGGAAACCAGGAATTTGAGAGTACAGAATTTAAAGGAAATTAAGTTCATTTGAGTCTAAATAAAATAAAGTAATTTAATTATTTAAATGCATTCTTATAAGGGGTAAATAGATGAAAGGAATTTGTAAGTAAATGATTTAAAGTAATTTAATAATTGAGGGGAATTTGATAGCAAATACCTTAAGTGAAGGTAATATTTGAAGGAATTGGAGAGGAAATAATTTAAAAGAATGTATTAATTTAAAGAAATTTTAGCGTAAATAATTTAACAGAATTTAATAATTCAAGAGAATTTGAGAGTAAATAATTAAAATGAACTTCACAGTAAAGTATTTAAAAGAATTTTATAATTTAAGGAAAGATCATTTTGAATAAGAAGGGCGCACGCGTTTAAGGCTTCCATATCTTGTAATTCTTCTTCCTATCATTGAAATTGCGTCGTAGGAGTTACATTTTGATGGCGGAGGGGCTCTATCACCCATTATAAAGTCAAGCAAAGTAATATTTTAACCAGACTCTAGATAGCAAGAATTCTTCCACGACGCCATCTTTAAACGCTACCACACAGAGTAAGTTACATCCGCTCTTTGAAGATAGCAAACAGGTGCAAGCGTTTTCTTGACGTTTTCATCGCAAAACAACGATCTCCCTCCACGTTTTTTTTATCATTTCATCTCTACCTCGGCAACTATATTAAATACGTTGTTGGGCCTAAACTCACATTTAGAGTAACGCAATTATTTTGGATTGTTAATCTGTACAATTACCTAACAATACTAAACATGCTTAAATAACCTACTACACCTGACCTTCTACATCGTGGCTCCGAAAATACTACTTTCAAGAGCTAATAACTCTGAGAATAGTGCTTTTTGTGTCGAATAAATAGCAACAGACAATTAAATAGGCATGTGTTTGTTTTCTGTTTAATGTGCGTGAACACATAGGGTCTTAAGTACACATATAGGTCTATAAAATACATTGATATTAATTTTCATGCAAAAACGTTGAAATAATTGTGATTAAGTAGGCAGAAAGCGTTTTGTTCATCCCAAAATAAAGTAAAACGCTCTTCCGTATGAGATAAAGGACATCTCATGGCATTTAAAGATGGTGTCATTGAAGGATACCTGCTTTGCAGAATTGGGTTGAAATATTGATTTTTAGTGGCTTTATAAGCGAGAATTCAGCCTCTACGCCATAATAAATATTACTTTTATGACACTATTATAATGATAAGAAGAAATATGACATGATTTAGTAGCATAAAACGTGTGCGCCCGTCGTATTCGAAATTACCTTAAAAAGTGTGAATGTAAATAACTTAAAAGGAGTTTTTTATATCATGAAAGAAAAAAAAATGAATGGTTAATTCGGAAACCGTCGTAACCTAGTGGTTTAAGCTTTGATTTTCAATGCTTTGATACCGGGTTCGCTGCCGAGTGAGAACAGACGAAAAATGTAGGTGCTGGTAGGTAATTTCCGCCAAACCCCCCGGCAGTTTCACTCATATACGACATCACACAGCCAATCAAAACACGCATTGTAGCTTTGATCACACCTATATTCGCACACACAACACATCACTCAGCCGTTTACGGAACTAGCTGAACGGTGGGTTTCAGTTCACACTATCCTGTATTGGTACTTATCGCTCTCCTAAGAGCCACGAAAGGTTTACATGGTCGCCAATTTGGGCCAAAACACACCCCTTACGGCTCTCGGTTCACGTTACTTCCCAAAGAGAACCCATCCCTGGTCTCCATAGGATTGGCATTGATTTTCGAAGGAACCAGGCAAAACAAATTGCGGGAGGATGGGCAGAATTAATAATAATAATAAAGGCTCTCTTGGCCAAGAATTAGAATATAGTTTTTTTAATTTAGTTAAGTTCATTTGTATAATTCGTCACCCTAACAAATTTTTGGTTTTAAATCTAAATTAATACAAGAAACCCTCGAAGATGCTATGCCCGCAAATTTCATAGTGATCCAAAGATGTCGCTTGGAGAGAGAAATTACCCAAAGGTAAAATTAAAAACCCCCTTAATTAATGCCTAGGAATCTTCTAAATAATCATTTTAAAGCATTATATATTATCGGATTGGTATAAAGATTACTAGCCTATTCCCTTTATAACATTTAAGATCCTATACAAAATGAAACAAAAAGAACGGGAATACTACAAGTATATTTACCTAACTCAGTTGCTTGAACCATCCGATAACGATAATAATCATAGTCAGCTTTTATTCACATTCTAATAATTATGTTCGCAAACACTCTGAACAATAATAATTCTTTGTAATTTCCAAGATTAAAACTAGTTAATGACTAATAATTTTTGATTGAAATAATCTGGTAAATTCGGTTTTATATCTGTGGTGATTATTTTCGATTTATTATTACAGCCTTCAATAATTACGCTATTTTTTTGTTTCGTAATTTAATCACAGCAGAATTTAAAATCAAGCCTCTTAAGCTTGCTTTGCTTTTCAAAATGGTCTATTTGCACAGTATGGCAAGCCAAAATAACATGAACATTAGTGTGATAGTGTCAAGAAAAAATAATTGAAATTAAGGTTACCTACACTAACCATAAAAGTTTTAGTCGCACTAATAGTTGATACTGATATAAGTTACGCTATACATTACATTTTGTTCCTAGTAATATTCTATTCCAAAGGTAGTAATACTTGTTAAAGGGCAAATATATATCTTTAAATCTTATTTTCACTTTTGTCTAAAGTATCACATAATTCCTCAGAGCAAGCAATAATAAAAAGCTCTCGGAGTAAGGGCTTGAGTCATTCCTATAGCAATGGGTTGGAAGGAAGTTCAAGCATTTTCATCCATAGGTATGTAGAGGAACATTGCATAGTCATCTCGCGTGATACCAATTTTAAAGCATAGAATTAGAGCGAAGGTCACAGCGTCATTTCTCGCCCTGTTTAATTCGATCATTTAAAGACGTAAAATGGCTGCGTCTCATGAAAGCGAAATTATTTCGATGAGACACTGAACGAATACACATATACACAGATATTCATATGAACGTATTTGTATCACACATACATGGGTAAGCATTATTACACGCACAGATATTTAGGTAATGGAAAAGATAAGAAAATCATATATGGAAAACGGGAAAATGCCAGATTGCTACAAATAATCTACTTTAGGCATTCATAGTGTTATTTCACTTTTGGGAAGAAAGTGTATTGGAAGCCATTCTGATAAAGTTCCTCTGACGAGACACAAAGACCGAGCTTTTGATATGTCTGGCATCGAGTCGCGGAATTTTACTTTTAAATAAGTTACAATATACATGAAATTTCCAATAGCAGTAGTAAAATATTAGCTCCCCCCCCCCACACTCCATGATTAAACGTCATCAAACTAAAGGAAATTTGCTATTTTGTTTCTTCCCGGTAGGTTTTCTTTCCCCGACTAATTATGTTCATTTAAAATAATTTGAGAGCAGCGAGGTCAGTTTTTCTTCCTGGACCATCGTCAGCGCGGTGTATCTTATCGGGTTTTCTTCATTCTGCAAAACGTGTTCTTAAAGTGTAAGAATTTGGCGCTATGATTGTTCAGGGGTAAAGTACGCTTATTAATTTGCACTGATGAGACACAAGTATTTGCATACTTAAATTTTCAATATTTCTGAAATATTTCGTGCTTTCATTTAGTCATAAAACTTATAGGAAATCAGTAAACATAAATTAAACAGAAAAAATACACATAAGACAGATTTTCTTGGTATATAAATACAATGGTTAATAAACAAAATTTAGCAGATGACAAAAATATACAAGCTCTTAATTACATGCAAAAATACTGTCATGAACGAAAGAAATCTTTTAATTTCAAATTAAAGGTAGGATTAAAGATTCGAGAAATTTATAGAAACTAAAAATCATGTAAACTGCCAAATTTTATCACCATATCGTGGTATACGGCCGAGTGGGTATGTACGTTTGCTCCGTACATGAATAACTCCGTTCAACTTTTCTCTAAGATTGCTTTACTTTAACTTTTGATTCTTTAACCAGGGAGGATTCGTAATATAATATATCTATTGCCATTTGCAGCGTTTCGAGGATTTAATTAAACAACTAAGGCAAAGATCTACTTTTAATTACATAAAAAGATGAAATATTAAAACTTTAACAATACTAATGCTATAATAAGAGGATAAAAATAAAAATTAATACTACCAATGAGTACTATGCGATGGTTGACGCAAATTTCACTTTAGCACAGAATGGTAACTAACGAACATAAATAAGTTTTGGATTCCTATTACCTTTAACGAAGAAGGAGTCTGGAATTGGATGACCTTGAACGAGAACCTCTTTAATGCGATGATTTTAGACGTGTTTGACTGGAGCTGTCCTCGTGGACGTGAGACTGACTCGCACAACAGCTGATCGTCTCTTTGGGAGAAGGGGATGCTTGTTGAGGCTATTTGGGAAGAAGAGCGCGTGGTGATGCTTCTTGACTTGAAGATATAAACGAGGGAATTGTGGATGTACGGGTTACTCCAATCCCTGTGTTACACTTGCGGGTTTCTTGATGATGAGACTTGACCAAGAGGTGAATCTTTTCTCGAGTGGAACTTCACATTGGTATTCCTCAATGGTGAGGGATATTTCTGTTTTTTTACAGAAAACTAAGAAAGGGGGTTTCTCTGAACGACATTGATATGAGAGTATTTTTTATACCACTGGTCTACTCTTCTGAGTGACCAAAGGAACAGCCTCGGGAATGAAAATCCCGCTCGGTCCCACTGTCTTCTTAATTTCCTGTTTACTCAGGGACCTCTTCTTCTCCTGATCAAACTATATATACGTCAATTACCCCCTTGGGATAGGGGAGGAGAGACGAGAGCCAACCCTTAAGGGCATAAATTTTCAACGTTTTGACCAATCGCCCTTCTGGCTTATCTACAGAGAAGTGAAATTTCGTCTATTTTGCAAAAATTGACATAAACAATCGGAGGGGACAGTGAGCTTGTTCACAGATTTTTATTCTAAATGCTATCCCACCCTCCTATGTTTATATTAACGGACTACGAAATCTGCTGATTGTAATCCTTCTTTGCGAGAGACCTCGAGGATCTTTAGGGCAGCAGGGAAAAGGAGGGGGGGTAAAGTATCGGACCATATGGATTTATTTTTTTTTAAGGGGCTATCTGGCGACTGCCAACTTAGCATAAGTCACCGTAAACAAACAGCCTAGTTCTAAGCCCTGTGCACTTTTGGTCTTAGTCAGGGGCTCCGCAACCGGGTGAGCAGAGGGGCCGGATGTGTCTATCTTGGCTTGGTCGCTTGCCAAAGTGACAGCAGACCCATCCGTCCCCGTAGCCTCCGCGGATGGAGAGGAGCCCCGAGTCTTTTTTGTCTTTTTAGTCTTTTTCTTTTTCTTTTTTGGAGAGGAGGGCGGGGAATGAACCCGCTTCTCACCTCCGCTGGAAGGAGCCCCTAGGCCAGATGGACCGGCCTCAGTCAGGTACTTCTCCGAAATGGAGAAGATCCTGGTGGTCGCAGGGGCACCGGTCAGAGGAGATCCCTCCCTCCTTGTACTGCCTCGGAGGCCCCAGCCGTTTGCGGAGGACCTTGCATAGGGGCGAATTCGGGTTCGGTGCTTGGCGCCGACCCCGGATTTTCCCCCATGAAAGGCCCTACCGTCTGAGGCTGGGTTTCCTCAAAGACCAGGTCTATCTCACGGGGGGCATCCAGTTTGCCATCTCCTCCCAGGACATCGCAGGTCCCCTTGGCAGCGTCACCAGTCTTGTTTGGGAAGGCACAGGCCTTAACCCCGGCAAGATTTAAAATTATTTCCAGCAGGTCTTTTGAGGAGAGCGACCGAAGGGGCCTGGCTTCCCTCTCCCCCCTAAGGGGGTTTGCACTACCGAACCACTTCGATGTGGAGCGGCTGGCTAATGGCTGCCTGCTGGCTTTCTTATCAGTCCCCTTGGAAAGAACAGAGGGGACTGCCACTGGAAAGCGGGAGGTACCCGAAAGCACCTCCAGAGAAGGAGGTGATGGAGAGTCCCTTACACCCGTAGGTGAAGGAGAGGAGTGAGTCTCCTCTCCGGTTAGAGAGATATAGAGGGTCCCGTTGCGCAAGCACAGGGGAGGGGGGACCTCCATTTTTTCTGTGGGGCTGCCCGAGGGCGGCTCCGTTGATGTTACAGGGGAAATTGAGGGTTGTTTTTTTTATATTTATCATTGGGCATGGTGACCCTATTTGTATCACGGGACGCAATCGCGCATCACCTCTCGCAGTTGCCCGCACTGCGAGAGGTGCTCACAGGCTAGGCAGAGCCATACACCACCATTTGGGACCACCCCTTCCGCCTGGTGGCCTGGCAGTTCATCGGCATGGCGGCTCCACCTTGGACACGGCGTAAAAAAGATAGATTGTGAAGAGGAGAGGAAAAGGGATGTGAGGAAGGTATCGGTGGGGATAAGGCAGGTTGTTAAAAACCAACCACCCCAGACCGGAGCTCAGGGGTTAGTGAACATTGTCCCCTCTCCCTTCAGCCCCGATACGGCACAGTTGGCTGAGAAGAAGGTAAGCATCTACCCTGTGGAATTAGAGGCTGACCAGAGAAAGTTTGGGAGAGGTTGTATGAAAAGCAAGGAAACAAGTGTTTTGAAGGAAGGAGAAGAGGCTTAGCTGGGGTCGGACGGGTTTGCTGAGTCCCGTCAGCACGGCGGCCAGGATGGCAAATCGCCGCGCCCCTTACGGGGCAGACAATATGGAACGTAACCGGTGACGCTGTATAAACAAACTAACGTCTGTTTGTCCTCGTGATATTTATTTCCCCACAAAGCATAATACATTAATAAGAATCCAGAAAAAAAGGACAAGTGCTTTTAGTGATGCAAAAGGCCAAGGAAGTTCCTGAACTATTCAACATAAAATAATTAAACTTCTTTCAGGAGGGTTATCATAAAGAACTATTTTTAAACGAGTTGAAGGGCTATATGCAATTGTAAGTTCTATGAATCGGAAGAATCGCGATTAGGAAATCACCTCCACATTGCTCGGAGACAGTGCTCCTTGAAAGATTAACGATCGGTCTTGACGCTACATGCTTTAAAGCTAAATAATAATCCAATAATTACTATGAAAGTTCAACAAAGCCATCGGAAATAAGTAAAAGAAGTGAGTACAAAATTATTAGTATAGCGCTCTATCTTTTGCATCTGCATTCTTTCGGTCCACACAAAATTCCACTTCTTAATAAAATGAATCTAATGAAATGTTTATAGTTTGTCAGGAAGGATCATGAAAATAAAAGTGAGTTTTAAACAATATCATATGTTCAGATGAGACTCAAATAAAACTCTTCGCCCAAAATGATGCTCGTCTCTTTTCTAGAGTAGAATGAACTACCTATGGTATTTATAAACAAGCCATCCCAACTGTAAAACATGGAAGAGGTAGTATCATCGTTTGGGGCTTCTTTAGTGCACATGGCACAGTAATACCACATCCTTTATGGAAAAATGGACGGTGCCACGTATGGAAAGATACTCGAGGAAAAGCTGCTCCCAAGTGCCAAAAATCATACGGCCGCCGTAATGGATGTTTCAGCAGGACAACTTTCTAAGCACTCGTCCAAATTAACCCAAGTATGGTTTAAGAAGAGAAAAAACATCTTTCCATAGCCAAAACAATCGCGAGAACTCAATCTAATTGAGTAATTATGGCAAATACTGAAGGGTGCAATCCGAAAGAGAAGCCTACACAACCTTGCCTCTTTGAGGGAGATTTGCGCAAAAGAGTGGAAAAAATATCAAGAAATGATTAGAAAAAGCTAATATTAACCTATGAGAATTCTGTCCATGCTGTTAATGCAAACAAAGTTAATGCCACGCAATGCTAAATAACCAAAGTTTTTATTTGTTCAATATTTTTATCATCTGCTGAAATTAGTTTAGTAGCAATTGTTATTATATACAAGTAAACTCTTTCTTCTGATAATATATATGTTCACTTAGTTTCCTGGTAGTTTTTCCTCGCAGACCAGAAGCCGAAATATTTCACAAATATTGAAAATTTAAGTGTGTAAATACTTGTATCACATTACTGTATGAAATTAGGACTAGGCTGTCATCCTTTCTGTGAAAGTTAGCATTGCTTGGAATGTACTTATAAACTATAGATTTTTATTGGTTTCTATTAGCATGCCAAAAATTCTTTAAAGAAACAATCATAAAATGCAAATCCACGATCGTAAATAAGGACCAGTCCAACCAAACGCTAGCCCTTGGTTGGATCCCATTTCAATATGTGAGGACCTAGATTTTTTTTTTTTACACAGACAAGCTTGCACCACGATAATCTTTAGTGGGGTCGTATTTCTATTCCTTTCTCAACTGTGATAGAGCTTTAGTAGTTCGAGGTTCCATTCCTCAAAGGGTAATATTCTATTATCATCTTGAAGACCAACTCAACCGAATCAATAGACGCGTAAATCTCCTTTAGGGATTCTGCTTAATCAGCCCATGTATTTAGGGTAGAAATATTGCGCCATTGAACTTTCATTTCTTATATCCTATTTCTTCCTCCTTTCCCCACTGATCCCCTTGCTTGAGGTAGTCGGTGCCGATTTCTGCTGAAGTCGCAAACAACTAAAAGAGAGCCCTTATCATCCCGCCCTGGAGGAGAGCAATTCCTAATATTTTGGGTGTCTTTCCCAGATCCGTGGACCCCATAGCAATTAGTCAATGCAAGATTCCTTGGGATCCAATTGAGCGTCACTGTGAAATATAGGCGGTGAAATGCCTTTTTGGAAGACGTGAATCGCCTCGTAAAATGATCGTGACCTCCTACTTTGGGAGACCCTCTCTGAAAATCAATATCTGCGCGTTTTTCCTTTATAAATCTAAATCGGGAAAGAGGTATTGGTAAATTAGAGCTAACTTTCTTTTATTACATTGTATATGGTTTGTATTTCGATATTTCGTATTGTATTTAGTTATATATATTTATTAATCCTTTGCAAGCCTACCATTCCCTTCAATAGTTTATCTTATTCGTAAAAGATTCATTCCTCCGAAAAAATGGCGCCACTGGACTGTTGTACACTTTGTTTCCAAAAGCAAATGGCAATGAAAATTATTCTCTCAAAAGAGGAAAATTTCTCAGATTTTATCAAAGAAATATAAAATGATGCGACATAATTTTTTTAGGCCATGAGGGGCATAAAAATGTAACTTGGCTGCAGAGGCACACGTAGTCCGCTAGGAATAAGAGGAAGTCTAGTCATTTTCTGAGGAGAGTAAGCAGAAAAATAGGTAAAAGAGGAATAAAAGGAAGGCTATCATCAACAGAAAGTTTCCTGAATTAGGCGAGACATACTTTTCCTCATAAACATGAGAGAAACACATGAAGCCTCTACATCGACAAATTTGTCACTTTCGTCTCCGTCTGTGTCTCCGACGCTGTAGGACTAGATCCAGCAAGGGCATATTGGAAACCCTGATCTAAGAATGAACTATGTAAGGACGTTTTACCCTTTTAAAAGTGACATAGGTTAAATAAAATGTGAACCAGAGGATATACCTTATCACGCTTAATTTGCATGTAGATGTTACGTACAAGCACGGTTCCGCATCTTACCTAGTTTGTGCAGCCTTTAGCTTTTGAGTCGCGGTCTAGATACGCTATTGGATCCTCCCTATATAAGTCTATTTAAGGGGGCTTTATGAGGAGTTTTAAGTTTGAGAGGGTGGGTTTGCTTTATTTATATCACCATCAGTTTATTTGGTTATCTTACGGGAGTCAAACTTTGGGTTTTCAAAGCGTACGAGAACCACCGTGAAGTTGACTCAAATCGGATCTCTTTCCGGTAATTAATGGCAACTCATGTGTCTTCAGATACTGTAGTTAAAGGCGGTGTCACCCGTCCTCTAGGTCGTAGACTAGGTTAGCTTAGAGTTGTGTACTGAGACCTCTGCACTGATTTGAAGTGCTAGGTCTATCTTCACTTTTAGCCTGGGTTTACTCTATTCAACTTCTAGCAAGGTTTAAGAAAAAAATCCAGAGTAAGTAAAAGAGGCAGATGTCACAAATACATGTATTGTGAATAGCCATTTAATGGACAATTTGGGGGACTTGGACAGATGCCCGGCTAATCCTAGTTTTTATATGAAAAAGGATTGAAGAGATTCAGGGTAGGGAAATAATTCGCCCTATATTAACCATTCCTAACGAGAGCAAATTCCCAAAAGTATTCATACTTTTAAACAATATGGATATAATTTACGCTGAATAAAAATTATTTATTGGAGTAAGGTTAGATGTAAAGTTTGATAACAATTTGTTGCCACACGCCACTTGCCTGGTTACAATTTACTAGTTCCGCTTTCCCAAAAAAGGGGTGGGGGCACGCATCCTCCTCTTTCGAGCAGAAGACCAAAATGAGAGGAGAATGATTTTCCTTTATTAAAATATTTTCAAAATTATGATCGGGTAAATGAAGTTTCTATGGTATATAAAGTCATTTAATTAACAAACCTTATGAAGATTTCATAAGATATAATCGTATATTCAAAGAAATATACTAAATAAATTCACAATATAAAATATTGATACGTGCAAAATGAGAGAATGATCAGTCACTGAATTACTTATCAAGCAAATACGCTAGAAACACAGCAAGATTTGACAACGATGAAACTTAAAACAATTACTATGAGGTTTTGTAGCCCTTGGTTTCTATGACTTGGGCGCAACAACGACCACAAAACATCACTAGTTTCTTGCAAATTTCTGCTGTCGTTCATAAATCCGTTAAAGTTGAAGGTTTCTGGTCTAGAACTTTGTCTCCACTGATCTTCCAGAAGTTGTCAATTTGTACAGTTCCAGGCATTAAGCAAACTTCGATATTTTTTGTTTGAAATAGTATTTTCCTAGCTCTACAGTGCGGCGCATTGCCCCACATAAATACATACTGCTGGTTGGTTTAAAGATATTCTGAGTAAAAATATAACGTGGTGTCGTTCCAATTCTTCGAACTAGTGGACCAACTCTTTCAGGAGAAAACATCTCCCATGCGATGACGCTTACTCTTCCATGTTTGGTATAATTTTCAACACATTTACGGTTAAGTTTATTACTTAGGGTGCAGCAGCAAAGCGTCTGTCATCAGATCTCTCTAAATTAAATTTACTTTCGTCATTCAATTAAAATCTCTCAATCTTCATGCCTGAAAAAAACTTAGCTTTAGGTTATTCTAGTCTCGGCTTCTGGTTCTTCTTACTGATGGTTAGTTGGTTGCTAGAAAACGAGCTTTTAAACCAGATGCATTGAGGTGACGGGACATTGTGAAACGGTTCACTTTTTTGCCACTTTTGTTCTTAATTTTTCGATATATTCCTGCTACAGTCTCGAAAGAATCCTTCATAGACAAGCGTCTAAACGCTCTGTCTTCTCTAACGGTGGTTATCCGGTGTTGACCGACTTTTGCACGAGATGTA
Source organism: Ceratothoa steindachneri (assembly GCA_963969495.1). Classification (NCBI taxonomy): domain Eukaryota; kingdom Metazoa; phylum Arthropoda; class Malacostraca; order Isopoda; family Cymothoidae; genus Ceratothoa; species Ceratothoa steindachneri. The sequence goes on from OZ018335.1 coordinate 25,288,300, forward strand.
CAGGTTTCTTTTTCAATGTATAATTTCAGAAAAAGCGAAATCCCACTTGAACCTTCCTATCTATGTTGCAATCGCAGAAAGAGTCTTCAACGAAGTCTACAAGCGAAACATTCTCTGACGAAGCTCAGGATTCACTTTCATTTGTAGTGGCATCACTGCAGAGTGAGTCGGAAAACAATGGTGGTTGTACAATTCGTACCTAGTGAGCCAAATGTTGTCAGATGATTTTAAAAAACTTCTAGAATATTCCTAAAAAAAGTCGTTCTCTTATTTATACGTGACCATATTTTACTTTATTTGTTTATTTTTTCCTTCCTCTTCTGGCAGTAAATATAGAGAAAGCACAAACAGCAATGCAGCACAGACGACTATGAGAAACAAGCAGCAGGGGACTGGAGGCAAAACCAGACCGTATGATACTCATAGTGTAGAATTGTACAGGTGCGGTTTTCGAAGTAAGGAAGCTGTAAGCGAGAAACACTTTCAAAGGAGAAGAGCACCAGCTGCAATGTTTCGAACCGGTTAGAGCTATAGAAGAGCGGAAACTTGTAATCCAGAGAGCACGGAGCTACAGAAATAAAAGCGACAGGTAAAGAAGACACGGTGGCGATCTCAAAACTATCGTCACAGCTAAGTTTCGGACAAAGGAGAGCGAAAGAATATTTAGACCACCGCACTCAGGGCTTTTAGAAGATATTTGAGTATCAAGATGATTCCAAAATATGAAATTTGAGGTCTCTAGAATGACAAACTAATTTGAGAAATCGTCAAGTCTACCTTTGAGTCACAATGCTCGAAGTGTCTTCTCATATGATCTTGATAAGGTCAAGGAATTCTTAACCCTGTTTGGGATGCTCATCATAGATCCTACACTAGAATAGAAGGTATGGAACATGTCCCTGTAGAAAATTTGGGAAATGTATATAGCAGGTGACCATCTAAAACTTAACTAAATTCAAACCTGAATAATTTAGTTAAATGTAATTTGATATAATAAAAATTCGCAGACAAAAACTTATATTGGCTGCTACTACGTTTCCTTAGAGCTATTGAACCAGTAGTTTTTATCTTTTTAATTAAGTTATGAACACTTCTATGTATCCAAATTATATGTGGAATTTCACGACAAATTCTATTTCCATTCCAACCTTTTATTTAAAACAGGCTTCTATTATAATCTTACCATTTAAACTTATCCCCATTTTGATAGGGGGTATAATAAATAAACTTACAAGTTTAACGTTTAAAATAATGCCTGAGAAAGAAAAAAACAAACAAGGCTAATTATAGCCTAAAAGCGTAGACATCCATACTTCGAATCTCCTATGCAAAAATCGCCTGTTTCTAAATTCGGTCAGCAAATCTTTGAGTGACTCTAATTTTCTTTAATTGTAGCAATACTTGAAATTTTCAGAGATAATAATGAATACAATAATTTGTTGTTTACAAATTTTCATACATATCTAATTACCTTTGAGAGAGTTATTAAAGTTTTTGCTGGGCTACCCTATCCCAATTTTTAGTAATTATTATAATTAATACCCAAGTTCTTCTTTAGTTCCCCGGCAATTAAATCACTTTCAAACCTGACACAAACATGAAATTCCTAAGAAATTTCAATTCCCAAGAAGATAGATCGAAGCAACAGTGAATATTTTGGATAGAAAATTCCCATTGTCAAATTAATAACCACTTCAGTTAAAGAAGAAGGGGCTTTGATTGAATTGGCTTCTTGTTCACGAGAGCTTTTGATAGAATCCTTCTTGATATTGGAGCATATTTTATTTATCAGATTAAAAAGGAAATACACGAAGGCATCTAAGCAGACAAAGTTTTTGAAAATAGATTTAGAAGGATATGGTGTAATCAATGGAAAAGAAAGTGTATAAGCCAAATGAGATAATTTGGCCCTCTTGGGACCAGAGCAAACACGCAACCCCATGAATCCAATCCTGTCCAGTAAGGAAAGCAGATTTCCTGCTGTGTGCACTGCCCCTCCCTTCAAACTTGGCTTGGAATCTTAAAATTAAGGCAGAAACTAGTTGCGATTACGAATTAAACATAAATTAGTCTGCCTAGATTTAAATAAAGCAAAAATGTGAAAATTCTAGGTAAAAATTATATCCTAAAAATCATCATCATCACTAACGCTATAATTTAAGAAGGGGATTTTTTTGAGTATTAGAATAATAATTTCATCTTAGTTTGGTTATGACTTATGTTTTTTATCAAAGTTATTTGTAATAATTCTTTTATAATATCAAAAACCAAAATGGTGAAGTTCAGAAATAAATATAAGTATCGAAATTTGGTGAATTTTTTAAAAATTACAAATGGTGAATTTCAGAAAATTTATTTTTATATATCTTCTATAAGTCTATAGTTTAGCAACGTGATATTTTAAAAGGGGGGAAATTTAGTTTAGAGTTCCTTTTAAAAATTATTATAATTGGCGAAGATCAGAAAATTTATAAAAATTTAACCATAACTGCTTTTTTTTTAGATTTTAAATTTTAATCTTTGTAGCGAAGCGCAAGCTCCCCTCGTAGTGGGGGAGAGGCGAAGCCATTGCCTGGTATTTTCAGATTCTTAGAGGCAACTTTTATATTTTCCAATCAGTTCAGGGCAAATTACGCGAATAATGAAATCACCACCGCTGGAAACAACTATCTTCATCAATTTCGTTATTATGGACGTATCAAGGTTGTCATTTAATATTTATTATTTAACTATAATCTTAAGAAAAGGAATAAAAGTAGAAAGAAGAGCATGAAGATGTTAGATATATGGGACTAGCTTAAAACGCGACTTGCCACATGCTCCCCAAATCTCAAGGTAATCGCGAGATACAGTAATCTTCAAGGTCGTACTTTCAGGAATTTCTGCGAAGTTTTATTCGAAAGATAACATTTGGTAAATAAAAAAAACCAATTATTTAATTCATCTTGATTTCCGCAACCATAGGATCGTCATAGCCAAAAAAATGTTTGTTTATTCACTGAACAAACTTATATATAGTCCTTTGGATTTAAATAGTATCTGGGTTGTTATTATCCCAGATACTTGACTGGGGGTAATAATTATCTCAAAGTCGGTGAAAGGAAGTTGTTTGTCTATGTCTGACTTGGTTTCTTCGGTCATTTTTGGTATTATTAGTTCTCCTTGAAGTCGAGTTTAAGCATCATACCAAAGTCTTCACAGTTGTGAATTGCATCTTATTTATTTTTTTCCGTTTGCTTCGTACCTTCTACAAACATTAATTGGTCCTAGCTCGTCTGGGTGAATAACCTTAAGGTGAGACAATAATTGTTGTATTATCCTTAGATAAGATTAGGTTTATTGCATTAAGGAAATGAAGAGTGCTTCGCCACATTAAAAGATTGATCTTCAATTACTTTCCTAATACGCGAATTTCTTGTATACCACTCAGAGTGTGCCGAAAATTCCAGGACAATTTTATACACTTTGGCGACCTAATTTCTGTAAAAACCTATTCTAATTCAATTTGCATTAAGCGGCATTTAAAAAGTTAGCTATCAAAAACCCGCCTACATATGATATTTCCTTTAAGATATTCAAAATACTTAAAGAGGGCAACTTAATCATTTTGTTCTTCACCTTCAAGATAATGATTTTAATAAACTCAAACTAGTGTATTTTTCTGTTGTCTGGCCCTTAGTGATGTTACAATAACAGTGACAGCCACTCATGACAAATGAAGATTGTCGAAGACTACACTCAAACCTTCCCAACCGTATATACTGTACCAAGTAGGATTAGAGTGAATTATAATTAACTAGAAGCCAGTTATTCCAACCTGCACTGGCGCTAATTATTTACGAACTTAAAACGAGAGAGAGAAGTGAAAAAGTTGTATATTTGGTTGCCGTACATATTTTTCCGGAGGCTTTCCGTTGCAGCCCTAAAAGTTGGCACTCCTGCGAAGAAAGCAAATACAGGGAGCGTCTCGTACACACGAGAGTAGCCCAACTTATAGAGCCTTTAAAAAGAAATTAAATCTCATTAGTGTAAGAAGAAAGAGGGGAAATATTTAAAGAATTCTATTTGAAAAGACTCAGTATTTCAGCGTCGCCCTTCTAAGAATAGAAGATACTCAGCTGTGGCTGATTTCAGTGGAAGGGTTGAAAATTGAGGTCCTGAAGACTTACCTACACACTCTCACGCACACAAAAAGAGAGAGAGACAGACACTGGATAAATATAATATGTGGCCGAAAATTAGACATGTAGGAGGATATCTGTGCAATTAAAGTTAGGGTCGCTCTTCTCATCTCTTCTAAATATTTCTCACAGCCTAATTAATATCTTGGTACACCATCGATCCATAAAATGTGGAAGGTGGTATGACAGAAAAATGGGACTAATTTCCAGAGTACGCATAAAATAGCCGCAAATGCTCTTTGCCTGTCAAAATCCTTTATTATTCTAATTAATATTAATTATTATTGGTTATCTATCATCCATAAATTGAAATATTGAATTATTTCGTCATCCCAAAATGGTAAATCCAATAATATTTATAAAAAATATAGTTTTTTTTATCAAATTTCCCTCGCAGGGAAAAGAAAAGCTTTTTCTCGTTTTCTGACGAGGATTAATTGCTAAAAATATTTTGGCGCCAAATGATTAATCCTTTCGCAGATAATGGATTGATTCGGCAACCGGCAATCGAGCAATAGCAGGCAGCTTAGATAGCGATAAGGACCGATGGAACGAATGAGGACAGGAGCTTTTAATACATAAGGCAGGAGATTAGTAACTCCTACACAGCGACAGTTATTTCTAAAAATATAACAACAATAATACTATCAGGCCTTGTATGAAATGGAGAGGGAATGTGAAATCATTAAAGTAATTAATTAATATTAGTATTACTCTACTAATTTATTATTATTAGCTACATAAGTTACCATCCAACGCCATTTGAAAGTTGGCCTTTCCCTTTCGTCCATATCTAACATACGCACGAAAGGAGAAGGATAGGAGGGAAAGCATAAGTATAATAATTTAATAACTAATAGGGAGAGGAAAAGAACTGTATTATTAGTATCCGAACGCACTAACATGGTATCAAACATCATTCTTTAATTGATGGATAATTGGACATTGGACATATAAAGTGGGGAATATAGTAGTAGAGGGTTTTTAATAGGAGAAAATAGTGGGGAAAGATGGCGAAATTTATAGAAAAGGAAAAATGAATAGTAGGATGAAAGACAGGTCCCTGGTGATAGGGCATCTCTGGCTGATTGATAATAAGAAGTAAGGGTTCTTCTTCGTTTGTCTCTTTTCTTCTTTTCGTGTTTACGCTCTAATACAACGTTCTTCTGGTTCTAAACTCACGTTATCAATTTTCTATTGTTTCATTTTCCATTACACCTGTCAATTTTCGAGGTTATATATGGCCTAGCAGGGGATAAACACTCTTTTCATTTACAGCGAAGTTAAGCGACGTCGGGTGCGCTTAGGCCTCAAAATGAGAGCAGATCGGCACTCAAATCCCCGAACAAATTCATTTATTCTATTTTCAAGGTAAAGATTTGTTCGCGCTTTCGAAAAACGAAATAAGTCGACGTTTTTGCGATTAAAATTCCCCAATTCTACATAGTGAGTTAAAATGAAGAAAAATAGTATATATTTAAGGGTAATCCCGAAATAAAATGCCCGAAAATGATAGAAAATGGAATAATCTATCTTATATGCAGAATTATTTTCGGAAAGGGGATGAGGCTATTTTAATTTCATTCCTCTGTAACTAGCATGTAAATTACACGATAGAAAATTAAACCTGCCTTCAAGCGCTTTAGGCTTGATTTTCGGAGGCATCGTTAAGGAAATGATAATCCTAAGGTTGGTTAAATACCGTATGGTGTGAGTTAAGGGGTTGCCGGCAGGAAGGACATCCGGCCGTAAAAACCCATGCCAGAACCATGCGAGGTAACCGAAGAAAAGAGCACAATGTGACACGGGACGTATATCTTTTAAGCGACGCCCGGGCAGGTTCGACGTCTGCTGAAAACATGCGAGGGCTACGGCGTGAGGGTGGACAAACAAGGCTAAAGGAGCAAGTCAATCCTGACACACATGATGACAGGAAGGGGTAGTAGAGAGGTGGCTATTATGATAGTATGGAGAAACAGATTGTGTGAGAGAAACAAGAGGACGAGGTAACAAGGCAAAAGAATTTGGAGATTGGTTTAAATTATTCTATAGCGCTCCTTATAAAAGAAGTATGAGTGAAGTTAGCGCACGCTTGAGTAATTATATGAAGGAAAGCCTGGTAAGTGTTGATGTAAAGAGTAATAGACAGATGGTTAGTGTTTATGCATACCGAGTAAGCTATGAATATGAAGAAAAGAATATTTTAGGAGAGAAATGAAAGAAGTGCAAACAACAATGCCAGAAAAAGAGAGACTTCACCTAAAGGAGGGATTCAAATGGAGATTTCGGCTGAGATAAGAGAATAATATCCAGAATACTTGGAGGAAGAGTAAGGAGAGAGATTAATGTAGCCTCCATACTGGATTTTGGCATGACAATTGTTAATATCTTCTTCAAAAAGGAAAACTATACCACATATAGAAGTGATGGGAGAGATTGACTGGCTTCTTCTTAGATGGAAACAAATAAAAGAAGCGAAAGATTGTAAGATAGAAAGTGTGATCATGCAAAACAGATTGGTGGTGGTATACATTTTGATGAAGAGAGAGAAAGAAGATAAAAAGAAAAACTAGACCTAAAGATCAAATGAGAAAGATTGAAGGATGGGGAAATGGAAACTCAATTTAAAGAAATTGTTTTTAGACACATAAAAATGTGAATAAAGGTGATAACGAGTGGAAAAAACAGCAAAGTGTTAATGAAAATTGGAGAGAGGCTGGGTAAGTTCTTAAGAAAAGGTTCTCCGAATGAAAAAGAGAAGTGGTAGTGAAATGGAGATACCCATTCGAAAGTCAAGAAGAAAAAGGAAGCTAAAAAAAATCCCATAACAGGGGCAGAACAAAGGAAAAGAAGCAGCTCTAGAAACATGTAAAATAAACTTGCAAAATAAAAAATAGTGAGAGTGACGGCTGAAGCACTGAATGAGAAGTATCTTAAAAGGCGAAAAATAGTAGAGGGTCTGCATAGTATCTGCAAAATCGCTAAAGCCAGAAATAAAAAAAATAACTAACCGAAATCAACCAAATAAAAGATAAAAAATACAATGTTATTGAAAAAGAGAGAGCATAAGAAATAGATGGAAAGATTATTTTGGAAACCTATTAAATGTAGAAAATCCGAGAAAATTAAGAGAGAAAGGGATGCCAAATGAGAGGAAAACGCCGGAAATAAATAGACACGTTTTTAGAGGAACCGTTGACAGAATATAAGATGAAAATCAGTTGTGCAAGATGGCATACCGGACGAAGTGTTGAAAAGGTTGGTTGAAGAAAGGAAAATATATGGGATCTAAGGAGAAAAATATACCATAAGGACAGGACACCGAATGTCTGGGGGGAAATTAGTCTCTTGTTTCTAATTTTTATAGAGAAAAAAAGAGACGTAGAAAACTGCGTAATTTTGTTTTCTAGGAAGCGATTAAACTGATGCACCTCATATAGAGATTTATAGGAGAATAATAGAAACTAGAGTTAGCTGAGAGACAAGGGTGAGTGAGGAGCAATTTGAATTGATGCCCAGAAGAGGAAAACATATACGATTTTATATTAGGTTTGGTCATAAAGGAATATGGTGAGAAACAAAAGGAGTAGCCGATAAAGAGTTGCAACACGAGGGAAAGTCTCTCCAATGACCTGCGGGGTTTTGTGATAAGATGGTAAATGGTTATTGCATCGATGGTTTTCAATGGTTCAAATCACTTACAAGTGCCTTTGAATGGCTAAGTGAGGCTTCTGCCACTAGATGGCGCCACCCAGCGCCAAATCCAATGCCAGATTTGAAATTTCCAGGGTGAATAACCATATGTCCCATGGTAATATTGGTCATTTCATGGCTCTAAATGGGTATAATTGAACTTTGCTCCCTTTGAAAAAAATAGAGGACGCCTATACCTGGTGCTTCGCCGCAGGTAAAAAGGAGTTACATCGTGTTTTTTGATCTAGAAGAAACTTATGATCGAACATCAAGGCAGGACATTTGGAGATGCAGGAGAATGGTGTTTCGGTAATGTAGGTAAAAATGATAAAGGATATTTATTAAAATATAACTACCCAAGGGAAAGTCAGTAGGAGAGTTACAGAGAAATTTGCAGTGAAAGTCCGATTGAATCAGCGTTCTGCTGTAAGCTCATATATATATATATATATATATATATATATATATATATATATATATATATATATATACATATTTGACCTTTTAATAGATGTGCTAGTGATGGAGATCTTTGTGGACGACATTGTACTGATGACGACAGTAGAGGAGTCGAGTAAAAAGTAAAGTTGTGGAAAGATGTACTCAAGAATAGAGTGGTGTAAATTGCTAGGGAGAAACCCGAGTACTTTGGTTAAGTCAAGAAGATTAGATGGGTGAAGTAAGAGTTGGGAAAGTTAAGATGGAGAGAGGCAAATCATCTAAGTAGCTGGGATCTCGTGTGCTGGAGGGTGGAGAGTTAAATCGTGAATAAATCACAGGATTAAATTGGCAATTAGAAATTGTAAGAAAATATGGTGTTTTTTCATAAGATCAGTGCGAGAGTAAAAGGTAAAACTATTATTAGATCAGCAATGACATATGGCGAAGATGGATAAATTCGGAGTGAGAGAATAAGAGCGACAGTAGAAATAATATAGCTATCGAAGAATTTACGCTAAGAGAAGAAATTAAGAGTACGTAGGAAGAAGAATATGGAGGTGGAGCTGAGAAGAAGAAAGGGGATGCCACGATTAAGTTGGAAAGCTATGGTAACACTAGAGCGAGAGAAGATTAGAGGAAAATCCGTTGCTTGATCTGAGAGAGTGGAAGCGGTTGACAAGAAACAGCGACACCATCATAAGATGGAAAAAACTTGAAGTTAAATAAGTATAAAACTAGTGTTTGGGGGGTAAGGGGTTTAATAAACTCTTTCACCCAATTTTGGTTTTAGTTAGAGCGTACAAGAATGGGATAGAGGAAATGAAGATAAACAAACAAAGAATAAATTATAATAATTATTATTGGCTTTATCCTAGTTGTAAAGATATTGGTGAGTTAAAATGGAAAAAACACGTGGGAGGTGATCATTCAAAGTAGCACTCAGAGCGGAGGAACGATTAAAAAACAACAGTGCAGAAACTTTCCAAACACATTGACGCCTAGATGTTGGGGCCAGGAAGGACTTAGAAAACATATATTTAGAAATAATAAATCAAGACCATATTTTGAAAAAAAACGAAACCCATAATTTTTGTGGATGAAATTTCTTTCGTGAGACGAGAGTTCCATGACATTTAAAGGAGGTGCCTTCAGATGACATTTAAATATTGATCGCGCCTTTAAATTCGACCTTCTGAGGTTATCTGCTAACGATCGGAATGGCATCATTAAATGTCGTTCGACGCCAACCTGTCCTTATTCAGATCAGCGTGAAAGAATTAAGAAATCAGTAGTGAGTTGAATTTAAGGACAAAATTCACCCATATAGTACATAGTTGATTTCTTGAATGAAATAGTTTAAGTCATTCAAAATAATTGTATTCTAATGGGAGTAAGTATTGTAAAACGAGTATCTATATTATTATGTATTGTCGTTGCATATTGATAATATTGACGATCCTTGATTACTGGTAACTTCGTAGCGGTATTCGGGACGCAACGGTATGAATTCAGTTTATAGACGGATGTTTTGGGCTCGATACAATGTCCTCTACCTTGATGTTGATTGACTCACATGGCCATTGATTGACCTGGTAGGTTTGGTCATTTGTAAAATTATGCTATATTGTTAAAAGAGCAAAGTTTAAGAAGAGGATAACAAATGCATAAATATGTATATAGAAGAGCATAAAGACTGGTAACCTGCGAAATGGTTTGAGACAGGTACCAGCGATAGCTTAGAAGTATTGTTCAAACGGTAGCTAAGAAGCAATGTAGGTTCGTCATGCAGAAACTTTCTTCAGGAAACTTACGTCATAAGATAATCGAGAGTGATACCATTGAATAGTTTATGAAGAAGGTGTGACAAGACTTTGGTAGAGTCAAGCGACTAGTCAAGTTTACGGATATTTGTCGATAATTTGACTGGCCCTTGTAACCTTGTGAATTGATTCTATTTTTCCATTCCTTTTTACTTTGTCACCAAATTTAGAGAGACAAATGGATTAGGTGGGTGATGTCTACTTCAGTTCTCTAAGCTTATTATATAGACCCGTTATTTTACTTATTACCTTCATAAAAAAGCCTATTCCTCCTCTATAATCCAATAACAAAGGATGATTGCTGAATAATATTACAGATTTTTCTCACTATTATATAGAAGCCTAATATAATAAATCCTTACTGGTTTCCCCATCAGACTAACATTAATTCACTCCAGTTATGAAGTGATAGGTCATTTCCATTCACCCAATTTTTTATTTAAGAAAAACCAATAAGTAAGGAGGACGCTGAAAGAATTTTTATTCAAATGTAAGATTTGGGATGGCAACTCTTAATTGTACCGCCGTTTCAAAGCGAAAGCTGTTCGCCCGCCTTCTACAGCCGTTCACACGGGGAGCGGCTAATGACAACTGCAATTTGAGCATCCGCGAGCTTTCTTTCGATATGTGCCTATACCGTTGTTCCATTTCTCTTGTTTTTGTTTATACTTCATCTGAAACTTATTACCACTACTGAGGAGCCTAATTTTTATTGCTCCTGAATCCCCAACTTTTTACCACATTCGAATCGGAAGATTTTGGCATCTTTAAATCGCCTATTTTTTACTTCATTTGAATAGTTAACGCTTTAGCCTCTTTAAATCTTTGTTTCTGCCACTTTTGAACCTATATTTGCCCCTTATGTATCGCTAAACTTTTGTTACATTTTTTAATTACTCACTTAGTCCACCTTTGGAATTGCTATCTTTTTATAGGTACATCTGAATCACCTAGATTTTCCACTTTTGAATCACCTAATGTTATTACTTTTTAATCACCTTTTTATCACCTTTAAATCACTTGTTATTACCACTTATGAATCACCTGCATTTACTTCCTTTGTAACACCTGTTAATACAATTTCTGAATCACATATGTTACCACATTTAAATCATCTACTGTTGCCCCTTTGAATCACCTACTCTTACCACTTTCTAATCACCTAGTTTTGAAAATTTTAATCGTAAAATGTTACCACTAGTAAATCTTCCAATTTTTACCATGCAAATCGTCAGCCATCTGTTGCAACATTTGAATAATCGTCTTTTGAATTGCCATCGTTCGTCGACTATTGAGTCTCTACCTTTTTGGCTTATATGAATTGCCTAATTGTTACCACTTTTAAATCGACAACAGTATACTACTTTTCTTTTGCGAATTCTGACACCAAATTGCCCACTAGTTTTTTTTTTACTTTTTAAATGTAACTATTTGCCATTTTGGAATGACCTACTTTTTACCATTTTTGAATGGTAAGTTTTTGTCATGCCACTTTTGAATCGCCAAATTTTACAACTTTTGAATTGTCAACTTTTTGCTACATTTGAATTGCCAACTACTGCTATTTTTCTTTCTCCAACATTTGCCACTTTGTCAATCATCCTCAATTTAATACTTCTGAATCTCATAGTTTTGCCACTGGAATATCATAGTCGCCGCCGCTTTTGAATCGGTTAGATTTCCAGTGTTAAATCGCCATATTTTTGTCACATTTAAATCTGCAAATTTTTCAAACGTTTGAAATGCAAACGTTTTGCCCTTTTGAAATGCCAAGTTCTTCCACTTAGGAATCATTTGATTTCTAGCAGTTTTTGAACAGCTAACGTTTTAGCATTTCTAAGCCACCAGCTTTGTACCACCTTTGAATTGCCGTCCGTCAGAAGGATTCACTAAAATTGTTTTATCCTGTATCACCAACTGGTAGATTGTTGAAGACATAAATGTATTTCGTAGAATTATTTGAATTGTATCAAGATGTTTAAAGATAACTGCAGCAAATCCTATATTTTTTTATAACAGGTAGTAATGCCTCAACCATTTTTTATCCTAGCAATGAAAAGAACTTTGTTTAACCTAGTAATGCCTGAAAAAATTCCAGAAATGATTTTCGAAATTTCTGGACAAAATTAGTACGTAGTAAAAAGTAAGTTCTTTGCTAATATTAAGAGAAAAAAATGGCTTTATCGCAACAAAAAGTATTTTGACTTTTAAAAAGGGTTTAGTAGGATTCGAAAAAAAGAAGAGCTATTCATTATGAGCTCAATAATAATCAAACATTTACTGCAGACCTCCATATTTTATCAAACGTGCAACGTTTTGATTGGATGTTGAACTAACACATCGCTAACTGGTTAAACGAATGGATTGTTCTCCTCCATTAAGAAAATGTAGGCCTACTAATTTGATCCAAGAAAAAAAAATAATGCGCTGGAAACTTCTTCCTCTCCCTCCATTTTCACCTAATCGTGCGGCATTTGATTACCATTTATACGTCATTTCATTATCATATTATTGGCAAAGTTTAGTATTATATAAAGGAGGCGTTAAAGTATATAAAATATTATATTCCATCAAAAGTGAAAGAATTCTTGAAGAAAGACATTAACTGCTTACTTGAACTGTCACTGTCATAGCTACTGATACCTGAAAAAAATGTAAGCACAGTTTTTACTATCCTTCAGCACATAAGAATCATCACACTACATACCCCATCATAAAACTCATTCTGCTCATTTATAATAATTTAACAATTAAATATTTTCCATACTTTAATTTACACAATACCACACTTATACCACACTGTACAACATAGTCTCACTTTCACCCGTCCTCAACAGTAACGCGCATTTATTTCACCACCAATCCTCAATTTAAATAACATTTACCACGTATCATCAGTGATAAAAGTATTTTTTGAGGTATTGAATTCCAAAGTTTAAGAAAAACAAATCTAACGACTTCAATTATGTTTACAAGTAAGAAAGAAAAAGGGCCCAGAAATACTATCAATGTGGCGAGAGTTCCATGACATTTAAAGGAAGCGCCTTCAGATGACATTTAAATATTGATCGCGCCTTTAAATTCGATCTTCTGAGGTTATCTGCTAACGATCGGAATGGCATCATTAAAGGTCGTTGGGTGCCAACCTGCCCTTATGCAAATCAGCGTGAAAAAATTAAGAAATCAGTAGTGGGTTGATTTTAAGGACAAAATTCAATTATGTTTACAAATGAGAGAGAAAAAGTGTCCATAAATACTATACATATGTCGACGTTGATAAAAGAGGAACATTCGCGGACAGAGATTAAAAAAATTAACCCCTTGCACCAGGACCCTGAACGACTATTGTCTGACCTTAGTGAAGGTCTGGATAGCAGCAGCCAACCAAACCATGTACCCATATCACATGAGTAATAAAGGAAACAATCAAAATAAAACGACATGTTGCAGTCACTAATATATTTATAAGTTTGTGATGAACTGTTGGACTCCAGGTAGTAGTTATACCAGGTAGTGTAATCCATTACACTATTTTTTCCATTTAAAAATAAGTTTGTATGTACAACATTAGTTTAATGTAAGAGTATATTTGGTTTATTTACTTTACCATAATCACTTTATTTAGATAGTTTATTACTTTTTCCTGTAGAATTTTCTGTAGTTTGTTCATATCTGTTTTTCTCTTTAGGAAGTCGGAGGCGAAATCGCAGTAAACCTCGATTTTGCCCCATTTCGCCCTACGACCGCCCAAAACGAAGAAAATATTTGAACAAAGCAAAGAGAAAATAGTTCAAGAAAAAATAACCTTAGCTAATATAACCTAACAACCTACAATTTTCAAATTACTAGTTTGTAAAACTATACAATCTTTTGTACCTACCAAACAAAGGTGGGCCTTGCTCCTTTATACCTCATTTTGGATAAGGGTTCCACCCACAACTCGCAATATTTTTAATTAACTCGTAATATGAACAACTCGAAAGCACAAAACAACCTCAGGAAAAATTTCCAATGCACGATTAGGGTCACAATAAACCTCTTTTATGAGGTATTCGAAATATAATTCCTATCCACTACAAGTCATAACGCAATGCTTTCCAATTCACAACAGAAGCAAATGGAGAAAAGGGTACCGAAGTTTGTTCGATCGAAAATATGTGGGAAATGTAACGTTATTATATCAATGTTTTGCTGAAATATTTCTCTACTGAGAAGTCATCACAATTAAAGAAGAGAAAAATATTAAAATTATAAAATATTTACGATTTCTTTGTTGAATATTCAAGGATTTTCGAGATATAAAGGATATGAGGTTCAACAGCTGCTGTTGAAAAAAATATATATATTCTTAACTGAGCCTCAACTAAAAGTAGAACCAATTTTTTTTAGTGAAAGCATTATATCAATAGATAGCATGAGATTAAAGAATGATAGAAATGGTGGTCGAATTACTTTACTATATAAAGAATGTGAAAATATATATTTTAAGGAATTTACCTGTCAATCCAAAGATAGTTTAAATATGAATATATAGAGGGAAAATAAGGAAATTAGGATTATTGTTGTATATATCTCAGTCAGAAATAATTAACAAGATAGAACAAGAAATTAAAAATAATAAAAGAAGTAGAAGAAAAAAAATGAAAACATAACAAACCAAGCCTTGATAATAGTAAGGGACTTTAATGGTCATGTTGGATTCTCGGGATATCGAAAAAATTATAAAATGGTAAAATAATACTTAAATGGATAGAAGAATATAAAATTATATAGTTAAACGATAATGACAATCCAGAAGGACTTTATACATAGCAAACAAATGACCAACGAAGTGTAATTGACTACGTACTTATAAATGAGAAAGCCTATTAAATGTTAAAAAGTATGATCATTGATGATCAAAGTGAGATAATAGATATTTCAGATCATAACTTAATTCTAGTGAACATTAAGATATAGAAAGAAAATCGTAAATTTAAAAGTAGATATTATAATAAATATGAAGAAACCACATATTACAGTAACCATGAAGTTGATATCAAGGAATGTATTGAAGAGTTAGAGAAAAAGATAAATGTTGATGAGTACACAACCATTGAGACATTTAATAAAGATATTAAAGAAATTGCTGACAAAACTCTTAAAATAAAACTTTTAAAAAAATAGATGAAAGAAAGATTCTTAAAGAACCAAATTGGTTGAATGAAAATATTAGAAATGAAATAAAAAAAGAATATAATTAAATAGAACACGAAGAACAGCTGTAGATGAGGATAAACATATACTATTCACTGAATATGAAGAAAACAATAAGGTCAAATATATGATTAAGGATGCTTTGTATAAATATGAGAGAAAATTAGCTAATGAAATAAAAGATGAAAAAATCAAATAAACTTTGAGAAAATATAAACACTTTAAGATATGAGGCAAAATTCCAAGATAAAAATATATTATTGTATGATTTATGTGGAAATGTTATTGAAAAGAATATTGAAGAAGAAATTGAATTATTCTGGAAAGATATATATCAAAAATACCCTAATGAGATCAATGTGATTTGAAATTAAAGTTAAAATGAATATATGTGCAGACATATTAATAATACCGATAAATGTATTGGAAACATTATTAACTATAATGAGAAACCTAAAGAACACCTCTGCATGGTGATTAAGGTCCAAATTAAGGTGCGTGAGCATATGGATGGAGTAATGGAAATTCAGAATTATATAACTCTTTTGAAAAAAGTAACTATTACAGAAGAAAAAGTATCTAAATGTCTACAAAAATTAGGAGTTAAGACAACTCCAGGCCCAGATAATATTAAACAGGAAATTTATGTCATTGTTTAATAGTAAAAATCTATAAAATATTTACCATTTGTCTTCAAAATGAACTAAAAGATAAAGACAAACCAAGAGAGTGGAAAATATCAAGAAATAAATGATATCAAAAGTTAAATAACCCTACAGCAAAACACTTGCGACCTAGAGCTTCAAATAATGTATCCTATAAAATACTTATGACTCTCATAATTGAAGAAATAGATAAACATCTTGTGCAGAATGACATTATGAAGGGAAAATAAGGAGGATTTACGAAAGGACGAAGAATAGAGGATAATATTCTTATTTTACAATACTGTATTCAAGAAAGTTATAAATGTAAAAAAAAAAACATTATATGTGATCTCAGTTGACTTTAATATAGCCTTTGATTTAATTAAACAATGTACTCGTAGTTTAATAGATGCAATGATGCAACTTAAAATAGATCGAAACATTATATAAATTATTGCTAATATCCATCAGGATGAAAAAAATATATAAATTAAAATCATAAAAAATTGAAATGACAATAAAAATGGGAATAAGACAGGGTTGTTGTACGGGCTCTACAAAATTATTTAAGTTAATAAGATATATAATAATAAATGAAATTGTAAACAATACAGTCGGATTTCAAAACGAATTAATAAACATAAGTAGTTAACTGTATGTAGATTTTCAGAGATCAGAGAGAGAGAGAGAGAGAGAGAGAGAGAGAGAGAAAGAGATACGTGCTGCCGCGCCTTCGATGGAGAGAGACAAAAACATTTGGTCGACCCTTTTTGTATGCACTAATGTATGTGCGAAATCATGAGACGCCGCGCTGGCCTAAAAGCCCACCATCGCAGAAGGCCGCGACCAGTTTGAGGGCCCAAAAGGTCCCATCTAAAGTCGGACAAGTTTAGCCTCACCGACTTAGGAACCTTCTCGCGATAATAGGGCGAGAATACTCTCGTCTTCCGATGCGTTGGGCCCTGGAACATTCCCCTTCGGATGGAAGGGAGGGTGAACCCAATTCGACCCCACTATAGATCCTCTGGTGCCAGAGTTGGCAGGAGTATCCACCGTCTGCCCGCTCCGTCAGTATCCTGTACTCGCACCCCCGTCAGTACCCGCTATTCGCGTCCCGTTAGACTCTGCACAATTCTCGCAAAACCACTCAAGCTCCGGGTATTCTCCATTAATTCGCGTGAGTCTACCCCGTACTCGTTCTACCCGCTCCTCGAACGTAAAGCGCCCAGTCTCGACTCGTGTTCTAACTCGAAAGCAAGATCTAAGTTCATCCCATAATAGTCATTGTCAATAGACTATTATTTGAACTTTGCTCCAAGGCAAGGATTACTCCTTCGAACCAAATCTCCGAGGTAACAGCAACGCGCAACACTTCTGTGCAAGTCCTCTCTCTACTACCTCCTTCTCCCAGTGTAAGCTTCTATTGTCGACTTCGTATACGCTCAAGGTCTAGGAGCGACCTTCGGTCAATATTATTCGTTTGTTTGTACAGCGACCGTCCCCGCCAAGTCTCCCCCACATTCTAGCCTCTGATACTCTTGTACGTCTAATGTGTATATAGCTTTTTAAAATCCCTTTTAACTTTGTAAAATAATATTAATTTGCATATTAGTAAAGTTATTTTTGTACCCGTTTTTCTATTGTCCCGGAACCTCCAAGATAGTCGACTATTTGGCTAACCTACATTCAGTTAATTTGCACTCTGCTCGTATTATAAATCTCCTACGCACATAGCCGTCATCGACCTCGGCTGAGAAATGCAGAAAGGGTTAACTTGACCCTATTCTATGCTTTCTCTATTATAAAAATCCTTACTGAAGTAAAATAAGCAGGCTTACAAGCAATGGGTTAAAGACTAGCATAATAATTATGAATATGAAAGAAAAACAAACTGATTTAGTAGGAATTAAGTTTGTAAATGAGATTAAATATATAGAGTAACTGTAAATGACTCCCAAAAAAAATTTAAAACTATAAGCACTCAATAATTGAAAGAGCACATAAACTGTAGCTCAGAGTTTTCATAAATTGGTGATTTGTAAGACCTATTGGAAGAATGTTGCCCTGCCTGCCATTCTATATGGATCAAATATAATTAATTTAAATTATTCAGATGTTAAGATATTACAAACTATAAAGTATAGTGTGTATAGGAAGATGTTGGGAGCCCCAAAATATGCCCCAAACTCTACTTTGAGGGCAGAAATAGGATCATCTTTAATGAAGAAAAGGATAGTAAAGGAAAAATATACGAGTATGTACAAGTATATTAAAAGTATTTCGGAAGGAGAAAATGATCTTTTGAAATATATATTGAATGATATTAAAAAAAAACAGAAATTTATGAAAGACCTTACAAAACTATCAATTAGCTCACAAATAGGTATCAAGAATATTAAAATTCAAAATAAAACAGAAATAAAACAAAAAATATATGCGTGGGACCTAAAACTGTTGAAGGAAGAAATCTCAACAAAATCAACTTTTGAGCAATATAGAAATTGAAAAAAAGAGATAAAAGAAGAAAATATTTATGACAACTCTTATTCATCAGTTATACTCTATAAAGCAAGAACAAATAATCTGCCACTATATGACAGATATATACAATCTAATGGAAATACAATATGTCCAGTTTGTAGAGGTGAGATAGAGAATCTTAAGCACAATCTATTCCATCCTACAACTGTTTGAGAAGTGAGGGGGGTATAGAACAATCGGAATCTGAGGATACAATTCTTGGAAAATTTCTCTTTCAAGAAGATAAAATCGAAAACACGAAAGAACTAATGCACAAAATATGGAAATATAGAACAACCAAAATACGACAAAACAATTAAGAGAGGAATTTTTAGCCGCAACGGGAGTAAATGCTGCTGCGAATGGCAAGACTTTCGATACTGAACTGAAGACCAAATCCACGTTGCAAAAATGGATAAGCCGTAGACCGCACTCTCCTCCTGGAAGGTGCAGAGTGGAGAGGCCGTTTCTCTTGTAAATATATAATTCCAGTCTCGTTCTAAATATGATATTAAATTATTGATTAGCGAGTCTCGTACCCACAACTTGAAAGATTTCGTAACCTGCGAGTATAGTTACCGCTGGTTAAGAAGCAATGCCCTAAGACCTCATTTAAATTAAGCCATTGGAACTCGACTTCTTCCCCGCTCTTGTTAATTTAACTTCAAAAAAGACTAAGCAAAAGTAAGATATTGTTACTGCAATTTACAATTCCTTCAATTTACCTTGTTCCTTAATTACTAGGCGGCTTTATATGTAAATAATATTTTCTCTTAAAGGAAGGGAATGTAGAACAATTCTAATTTACTCGGGATCTTTATAGAAAGTTACTACTGAGCTAACTATAAGAACGAACTTAACACTTACATATCTTTAAGGAAGCCTTTAAGAGGTGGTCGTTTATACTATAAAGAAAGGACGGAGACCGATTTAATTAATTAGGGAATTTGTCTCAGAGTACTCAGAATACCCACGACAAGGTACAGAGACTAGCTGAAATTTAATAATACTTTACTTTGTTAGCTTAGTTATTTTATATAATTATATGATTTTATGTAGTTTATATTACATTAATTGTCAACTATGTGTTTTATTCATCACTTTTCCGCCAAGTCTAAAGAATTTTGAGTTTTCTCTGAAGTTGTATAATAATCCAATAAATGCATTAAATGGCCTAAAATGATTTATAATGGTGTGATTTGTCTTGCTGCGTGGAATGTGTTGCCAATTGGTAGATTCTGTTGCTTAAAATAAGATAAAATGGATGAAATTTGAGAGTTTACAGTAATGTATGGGCAGGTGTGAATGGTACAAAGATACCTAAAAACAAAGACGAAAACCAGAATAGTGACATTTGAGAAAGAGAAATAAACAAAGACGGCGATCCATCTTATATTTATTCTTCCATCCCATCCACCCCCCTAAATAGCCTTGTGAAGAAGGTCTCCGTTATGACGCCATCATTCCCCATCGCCATCACCCCTACCACTCCTTCCCTCATATCTTCCACCAACACTCTGGTGCAGAAACCCAAATGTCACGTCTGGAGAGGAATGGAGTGTAGTTCATTTACAACAGCTTGTGATAATTCCCATGTGCCTTTACTCCTCCCCCCAGTCTCTCTCTCACACACACACGCATACAATGGGCTGCAGATGGGGCCAATCCCAAATAGTACCCATCTGGTAGCCGAATCCGGTTTAGGAATTGTGGTAATTGGTCTTACAAGAAGAGAAAGGAAAAAAAGAACAAAGCGGACTCTTTTTAGTTAAGCTGATTGCATGTGTTAGTTAGGATTGTGTGGTTGTAAAGAGGAAGATTGATTGATAGATGCCATAATATTAATTTAGTATCCGTCTTTAATCATTTTATCCATACCTTCTATTTGGTTTTCCTTCGATTTACATCCTCTTTTCCTTTTCTGGTTACTTTTCACATTTTAAACTAAATGATTATGCACTTAAAAAATCATTTCGATTAATTGATTTGTTCCTCATTTTATGAACTCCTGTAGCCAGCTAATTAATAAACCAATACGAAAACGATATCAACTAAATAACTCACAAATCCCTCAGCCAGAATTTCAAGAAAAAGATCACATATTAGCAAAGAATTTTGAAATAATCTTTAAAATGCTTTGATAAAAGAAAGGTTGGATCAACACTAGAGAATCCACCACCCAGCTTGCCAGAAATGTTCCAACTGGAGAATCCGCCCCCCAGAATTACTCAACTGGAGAATCCGCCGCCCAGAAATACTCAACTGGAGTTTCCGCCACCCAACACATCTGGGCGGCGGATTGTCCAGTTGATCCAAAAGGTTTATTTTGAGACACAACACATGGGAGTACTAAAAGATAACTAGCGCAAATTACTCATTAATGAGATGAACCCTACGTAAATGAAAAAGATAAAGGCAGGAAAAATAGAAATATGGAAAGAGAGTGAAAGAAGAAATCCATACACGTTTAGGTAGAGCTTTCAAGCATTGGACAAGCAGCTTCATGGAGGAAGAACAGAGGAATAGAAGAAAATGAAAATGTAGAAGGGGAAAGCAAAAGAGTGGAGAAAACAGAGAAAACTAGCAACTCTCATTACCACATAATCACCCACATTTATTTAGTGACTACAAGAATAAGCCAACGAGGGCATTTTCATCAGAAGAGGAATAAGGGTTTCTTAGAGAAATTGGTAAAGTTAGGGGAAATGAAAGTGTTTGAAAGGTACATAATTATCAGGAGAAGCCAATATGAATTTAACTTTAGCTAAATAACTTTCACACAAATTAGGGTCAACTACTGTTCACGTCCCCTCCCCCGACGACCCTTCCATTAGGCCCACCAAAGCACAAAGGCACCGACCATTTCCCAATGCCAAATTGACCTTTCATGAGGATGTGGCGCTCAATTTTGTTTTCTCGACTCCACTCAAGTTTGGCTGATGCTGCTTGCTACTATTACTATTAATACTAGTAATACTATTATTACTACTGTTAGTACTATTATTACCACTACTACTACTACTAATAATAATAATAATAATAAAACAAGCCCTGTGGCTGAAAATCAGAAGGAAGTTAAGAAAACCGCAAAAAGCCCTTTGATGGGGGTGTTATGGTGTGCCCCAACATCTCTTCTAGTGAGGCTTCATCCCTAGGCAGGAGAGAGCCCCCCCCCCACTCCAATCAAACCTACCATACACACTATCATCTATCCTTCCCTCAGTCAGCCATTTTTCTCCCATCCACATCGCCAAAACACATTTGGTGCCATCTTTCATCCCCTCTCACACACTCTTATATCATTTCCACCCATTCTTCTTCCGTGTCTACACCACCTCACACACTCGTTCACGCCCTTCTTCACACAATAAACATCTCTTACACGTTTTTTTTCTCTTTCACACATGAAGTGACGCCAAACGATGTCATGTGCACCATGAGCGAGCTTGCTTGTTGCAGCTGACGTCTGAAAATTTGCATGTCCTCTCCACGCCACCTCTCGCAGGATCTTCTTCGGTGATAACTCTTTCCCACATTTCACTTCATTCTGGGCACATTTTGAAAGGATGGCCCGAAAGTCTTGTCACCTCTTCCGAAAAGTAATGGGAGCATTAGAGGAATAATATAATAATAACAAACACGTATTAGTTTTAGTGTATTTACTTTCATTCACACTCTCAGACATCTTGAAGGACTGTGTGAACACCATTATTTTCGCGGCACAAAATGATGCGGTGCCATGTTCTAGTAGCAAGGGGTGACCAGACTTTCCGACCAGCCTGAACATTTGCACTACTCTCACTCAAGATCATTGATACCCCTTCCATACCATCGTCTATACACTCCTATACACCAATGTTGGAACTACCATACTCTCATGCACTGTCATGGTGCATTCCATACTCAAACTCTTCAATTCACTAATGCTCTGTTTAGCCCAGGGATTTTCCTACCATTATATCCTTAAGGTCCTAATCATTCAAGGATAAATCCTTGGTAATTAAAACTTTGCCCTTGTTCAAGGTTAACAACAAGGTCACTGTTATCCCCTTACACGCACATACCCTCAAAGTTAAAACCAAGGTCACTGTTATCCCCCTACACACATACCCTGAAGGTTAACAAGGTCACTGTTATCCCCGTACACGCACATACCCTCAAGGTTAACACCAAGGTCACTGTTATCCCCTTACACGCACATATCCTCAAGGTTAACACCAAGGTCACTGTTATCCCCCTACACGCACATACCTTTAAGGTTAACACCAAGATCACTGTTATCCCCCTACACACACACACCCTCAACCCCAAATAAGGTTATCTTACTCTTTTCCACATTCACTTTTAGTCTCTTACACTGACAAAGGGTTCGATAAGCGGTTTCTAATTCATATCCCTCTCAACATCACACATCATGTCATCATAATCAACCAACAGAGATAAAACCGAGCCTACATCATTCCTCATCAATTCCCCCCCCCCTCCTTACCTATATTCTCAATCGTACTTCTCTCAGTACTCTACTTATAAAGATATTAATCTGCCATTGCTTCATCACACAAACTTGTATTCCACCTCTCTCTTCCAGTCACATGTCAAAGAACCTATTTCGACAATCTATCATTCAAGCGCACGCAATACTTGCAACATGAATACTCTTCACTCCAGCCAATCGTTTACCACTCCTCCTTACATTTTGACTGCCATGATCTACACAATCATATCTTTTCTCCGGATCATGAATTCAGCATACACTTTGCACCTCATCCATTGTTTTTTTTTCAACCAAGTCTCCCAATGCAAATACTTGATCCGTACACCCTACTCGCTCAACAACCATCTTGTTCATCCCCTATCATTGCCTTAATTATCATTCTTATACAAACCCAATCCGAATTTTTTCCTACAATTCTCCTCCAAAATCTCAACAGTTTTATCGCCATTCTGTTCTCTATTCACTTTTGTCCAATTTATCCTTGTAAGAAGATAATATCACAACATTCAACTCTCACATACTCTTCAAGTTTCAAATGCCTTACAATTCACACGCCAGAACCATTCCATAACACAATTAGTATCAAGTTTACTCCTGTTATCTTCCCATTTTCAGAAGCTTCACTGCACTAACAAACGTTTTGAATGCTTGTCGCTTCCATGCTCAGATTTAAGCCCGTTTACACCCTCAAAGTAAATCAACATTCGCGTCATCGTACATTTCGACATTAGAGAACTTAGCTTTGACTTCGACTTCTGGCATTGCCCACAAGTACCGCGCCATTCTTATGATCATTCAACAATACTTTTCTTGGATTATGGTTTAGGTTTCTCAGTTCCAGAATATCTTCGTGTTGCCATTCGGATCTTTATTCATCCTCTTTCCCAAGTGCTTCATTTGCTGCTTCCTTATTTTGGTTAATCACTCGTTTAATTTTCTTTTTCTCCTAGTTTGAATTTATCCTTAGTTCGCTGTAATTCCTTTCTTCATATTTTGACTATTAATTAAGAAGGCGTCCTTTTTTATTCCCCTGCTTGCTTCGCATCGCCATTCTACATTTAGCTTTCTCTTTTCAGTTCTATCACACCCACATACAGAATTTGTTTCATATTTGCATTATTTCACACTTTTTTCATCGCTTCTACTCTTAAGCATATTTCAACCATTCTTACATACTCCTCCTTCTCTCTCTTATTCATTATATTTTCAGTTTTCATTATTCCTTTCTTTACACGTTCCTCGGGTCGTTTCATCCACGCCTCTACTAATCAACCTTATACACAACGAGCATACAGTTTACTCATACTTATTACTACTTTCACACCATTACATTCCGTATCCTATTCTCTCTTACTGGGTGCAGATCAATCAAACACATATTTCCCCCCTCTCCTTTGTCTTACCTCTGTGTGATTCTGCATATGCTTGTGTTGAAAGAACGTACTTGCCAAACATACATTTCTTTCAACACTAAACCAAACCAACCAGTTGATATTTCCATTCGCTCCAAGTGTAACAAAAGCTTCAGTATCCCCCCTTTCATGTTACTTATTCATCAATGCATATTTCTGACAATGACCAACCGAACTCATTCTCACTTCGATCCACTACTTGTTCAAAGTCATTCTCGAACCTCTCTTTCTCAAATTCATTTCATCATTACAGGGTACATATACTAAAACTACGCACAGTTTCAACTTTAAAATTTCCAACCTATCTCACGTAATTCCCGAGTTCACACATATCAAACCAAATGCATCCTAGTGCTCGTCAGTCAAAAGCATTTCCTATCTTCTTTATCTTGACTCTCACCTGATCGCTTTCTATTCACCCCATTCGCGAAAACTACTCAAGCTTTCTGATTAGCTAATAATAATAATTGCCCCATTAATGTATGCAGACGTTGGCTTATTAAACCTTGAACCATTAAAAGTATTCTTAACTATTTAAAAATGTTGGGAGAAAATCAAAGAAATTTTTAGCCAAATGAAGCACACATTCAGGGGTTTTAGCATTATAGATTTTATTTTATCATACTATTTTCCTTTTTGCGAATTTAAAATTGTCAACCGTAAATTACTCCTTTAAAGAAAATGCGAAAGAAATTTTGAAGAGTAAAATAAAACAGGTATAATACAACGAAACATCTAGTGGCCAAATTTTCGAAATGTGTACCTCAAATTGCATGCAATTTTGCTCCATTTTCTGTTGAAATAAAAAGTTAGAAATATTTTTAATTGTGCAGAATTAAATGGTCACTGTGTATTTACTATATTTACTTACATATATACATTGCCATTCTAATCAGCGAAAAGATGGTGACGATTTAACCCTCCGAGAGACTCATTGTATTTAATCCTCTTATCAAATACTGTCCGAAAGGATTAGAGCCGCTGGTATTAAGCTTATCTTCAAGTAAATTTGCACTTACATTTTGATTTTAGGGTAAAGTTGAGTATTAAAAAAATTATGCTAGTTTGAATATCTTAAAGATAAATACCAAGCTCTTGTGGCTTTTTGACATCCAAAATTTATGTTAATACAAAAAACGAAAAAAGATAGGCGGAAGAAAACCTTAACTGTGTAAGTTTATATATGAAGATAACCAAAGCATGAGTTCGTAGAAGATGGGAGTATGAAGGGGAGGCTCTTGAAGGTCGTCCCTAATTATGGAGAACCTTGAAGGTACCCATGAGGGCAACCCAAGAGCCTTGAAAGGGGGACGCTGGTTGTCAGTAATGGTGATAGATTACCGAGTTATCGCGTAATCTTTTGGCAAGGACTCTGGTTGATACAGATGCCCCGGTTGGTTTGCGTTGCCCTTCGTTATTTCCCACGAGAGTTATTTGTTGATTGCTATGGGGTGCCTTAAGCCGAGGTGCGGTCTTACTCTAGCGACCGGATCATATAGCCCGGAGGATGGGTATAGACCACATCAGGGTAGAACACCGGTATTTCGGGAGTTATTGAACTAGATCTTATTGCCCCTTACCAAAGTTCTTTAATTAAGTTGTAAGTTCTAAGTTATGACGTAAATTAAGTTTGAGGTCAAGTGCGAGCAAAGTTCAAAGGAGGCCAGACCAAAAGCCTTTAAGAGTTACACCTTAATGTCTGCGTTATGTACAAGACTATATACAAAGATGTATTACGCGAATCCGAGAGATCGGACTGAACGATCTATAACGCGATATACTGCAATATAAAATCTTAATCTAATTATTCTCTGTTCTGACTTCACATAGTTATATATATTCAATTTAAGCCACGCCCTACAACTTCCTCGTCCAACTAAGCCCCTTCCCCCTCTTATGTACCGGGCTGTTGATTTGTTGGTATTAACCTAACTCAACTTTTGATTGATTACTGCCGAACAAATTGATTAGAAAGGCACTCCGTCAATTGAATAAAATTCTCTGTGGGCGGTGGCATGTTGCCATGGAGACAGCTTTCTGACTTGGCTTTTATTTGTTTAACAATGAGAGCTACCCAGATTATTCTGGATTCTGCTTTGATTATTATGTTTGCCAATGATTGGCTCGACCAACTCTAACAGAGATAACTGTGGTCCGTTTAGTACCGTGTTACATTCTCGTAAACAGCGCTAACTTTACTTTTCTCTCTCTCTCTTTGTACTTTTTGTGTGTAGCGACTCTCACGTGTGTCCTATTTTGGACGTACACGCCGGTTAGTACAGGAGAATGGAATTTTATCATCGGATAGAAACTCTAACAGTATGGCAGATTAGAGAATTACTAGGAACCAACAAAGACACAAAGGCCTAATCGACACTAGTTCATTAGGGACACAGGAGGAATACAGAGGTGATAGCAAGTTAAAAAGAGATTATCTCACAGGTTATTTATTTCTTACATTTATATTAAGAGTAGAAACGAAAAGAGAACACAATTTTATTCTAAACTGGCCTTATGTACTAGATGTGGTACATAGGAGAGACCGGAAGAACCTTAACAAAACGAATTTAGGAACATAAAGGTGATGTCAGACGAAGCAGTACCACATACAGTATTTCTAATCATATAAGCAATTTCAACCACAAAATTGACTATTCAAAGGCACAAGCCATATATAATTGTAAAGATTTCCGTAAAAGAAAAATAGTAGAATGTATTATAATAGGAGAAATTACCAATTTTAATTTGTCAGATGGGCAATTGAAATGCAGCCTCCATTCCCGTAACCTCATCGTAAACAGCTTAGTCAACGATCTTAGACTCACACCCCCTGATTAATGACCTATTTCCTCTGTTTTGAGTTTCTTTGTGGTTTTTCTTTTTGTTTTCTTTTCTGATCTGTACGCTATTTATAGACTTTTGTAACAATCGCATTCTCAGTATACGACTGAAGAGGGTATGATAAACTTCATACTAAAACTAGTGTCATAAATTAAACTTTTGGCTCTCATATAGTGGTTTCACTATCATATATATATATATATATATATATATATATATATATATATATATATATATATATATATAAATAAATATATATATATATATATATATATATATATATATATATATATATATGCATAAATATGTTTATTTTAAGCTCGCTTTTTTAAGATATTCATTCACATGCATACTTTAAAGATTTAGTACCCCGTGAGAATTGTTTGTGTGCGTCGTGTGTTCATGCGAATCATGGTGTCAACACTTCCTCTGAACAGCGCTTGGAGCTGGGAAATAGCAATCTTCTGGTGCCCTTCCCATTCTTGCCTGCGGGAATATCTAGCCCCTGAGCGAGTTAAGGTTCGTTTTCTGCATTAATCTTCTCCCTTGTTCTTTTTTTCAATTTCCGACTCGTCAAACTGATTGGTTTCAAAGCGACCCTGTGGTGCAGTTCGCTCTGAAGGATCATGTCATGCCTTCTTACCTCGTTAAAGTAAAGTCGCCTTGTTTTGGATCACTTGTAGCGCTTCAACACCTGGTTTCTTGAAGCTTTATCACAACCGCTGTGTATATTACCGAAGGGCGAATAAACATGAGATTAAGGTGACAAAACATTACCTTAACACATTCTTATATAAAAAATGAAAGAGAATAACTTCAAACGAGAGAGTGATTAACATAAAACAACATGGAGGCAATATTAATAAGGAGGCGCTGTCTTCTCTTAGGGTATAGCTGAATAAAAGAGTGCGATGCACCGAGTTTACTGCTGTACTTGTGAATTAAAAGAGTCATTCTCTCTCATAAGTTTGTTTTTCATTCATTTTAATCACCTTTACACCAGGCTAATCCACGATTACTCTAGAAAGAGAGGAAGAAAAAGAGCACAATTTAACTCAAGCCTACCCCCCCACCCGCCCCTCTCTCTCTCTCTCTCTGAGGACCTTTCTGTCCTGCACGTTGAAGAGGAGGGAACAACGCCACAATGCGTGGGAATTGATACTATCATCAGGGTTGATTTACAACGCGGCCCTGCGGTCACAGTCGCGTCATCAACACTGATTTATAGATCATAGCCATCATCACCTTCTTGCATCTTTCGGAACGTGAGTGAAGGGAGTGATGAGGGAAAATCATACATTGGATGATAATAACGCTTTATACATAAATCGCTCTTGGGGGCGGAGGGATATATTTCAAAGAGTGATTGAATTGATTTATTGGAAATCAAACAGGTAGGGTGCTGGTCACCGTATTTGTGGGTGTACATGAAATATATATATATATATATATATATATATATATATATATATATATATATATATATATATATATAACTGAAATCACATGACACGTGATATAATGGATGCATTTAAAGGCCCAAAGAAATCAAAATTGGCATCACGACACTAAGGTTATCGACCATTGAAAGCTTAAGAAAGAAAATGTGAGATATAGAGACGGAGAAAAATAGTGAAAACTAATTTTAACCGTTATATGAAAATAAATAAAGGAGCCACCATCAGCGTCGTGGTCACAATAGCGATGTACGCTTGATGACACAGGCTCGAATCCTACTCCTTTATTTATACCTCACATTTTCTTTCTTAAGCTTCCAATGGTCGTCTTCCTTAGTGTCGTGGTGCCAATTTTCATTTCTTTAGGGCCTTTAAATGCATATATATATATATATACTGGGAGAGAGAGAAAGATAGAGATAAAGAGAGAGATAGAGAGAGAGAGAGAGAGAGAGAGAGAGAGAGAGAGAGAGAGATTTAATTATCATTAATAATATAGTGATTTTTAACGATGAAATTTGATTCAGAGGGTTGGAGAATAGAGGTTTCTAAAAAGGTGGTTGAAGATAAATTAAACATATGTAATAAATTGAACCTGGTCAACCAAATGAGGATACTACTTAGTGCAGCGGTCACCATTACATTACACTATTCTCCTAAAAAACCCTTTTAGCTACACAGACAAACCCTATTACACGCGATGGAGAACTGAGATATTATATGCTTTAAAATATTATTCAAGAGTCGAGGGTAATTTATTCCTTATTTTCGTGAATTAGTAATTAACACAAGTTTCACACACAAAAGATTTCTTTCACGCCAAATCACTCCTTGACATTTATATTTCCTTCATATTCCACCGACCAATAAATCAGCATCCGCATGAAAATGTGACTTGTCCAATTTCATGTCCATGATAATAAACCTTTTTTTCATCCATGTTACGAATTTAATTTTTCAGCTGTTATGCAAACCCATTTTCTAACTGTATTATGCAAACCCATTCCAGCTGTATTATGCAAACCCATTTTCCAGCTGAATTAGGCAAACCCATTTTCCAAGTGTGTGACGAATATTTAATTTTCCAGTCGCGTTACGAGCATTTAATTAGCTGATTTTGGCCCCATCCATCTTCAGAATGATAATTCCGCGTTTATGTAGGCTAAAAGAATGGTTAAATGGCCTCAAAGGTGGTCCTAGTCAGTTCGTAAGGGTAAAGTAAACCTTTACTAATTGGTCAGGACGCGCTTGAAAGATTACATCAAGGTGTCTAGAGATTAACCAGGTTAGAGTGAGTTTAACTTTGTAATTAAGACAATTTCCTCTAGTTCTAGCTTTATTTTTACTCAATGCAAAAGTGGTGATCAGTTCGTTTATCTTTATAATTAGATTTAATCAAGAAAAAGAAGAATTTATCTCAAGATTTTTCTCAGCTTTTTACGTCGTTAAATCTGACTCGTAGTTTATGGTAGTGAAACGAAACAATGGGGCCATGGGAAATGGTGTCATCATTTCTGACTTGATTGTTATATTTAAGATTACTAAAAATATAAATACAATTCGAAACAATGACGCTTTTGTAAATAAAATAAAATATGCTTGGAATCGCTATTTTTTCGGTAGACTCAATATAAAATCGTTCAATTTGTAACCTTGACACACAAGAAAATGATATTTCATTTTTTTCTGGAAGAATAATATTATCGTACGCGTCATCCATTAATTTCCGCTTGGTTGAATTCTTATAAGAAATTGATTCGCGTTAAGATTTATGGCCTATCTGGGGATTATCTTTCAATAAACTTACCCGCTGAATGGCACCAATATAATGGACAAGAATAGCGTTATATCAATATCGAAATATCAGTATCAATAGTCATGAAAGCAGACATTTTTTTTATGTCAAGACCCAGTTCAAACTTTCTTTTATATGTTGATATGTACAGTATTAACTTACTATATCATCAACACTTTATAAGATCGGGTTATGCCCTTAAACCTTGGAGCCAGTTGAATTATACTAGCATGCGTTACACTGCAATTTGAATTTAAAATTTTCATCATTTAATTCCCATGACTACGGCGAAGTGAAGTATTATTATTAAGTTCCAAGAAAAGCGCCTAAGTATGACCATGCGTAAAATTGGCAACACTTACGAGTATATAAAAATAATCCAATAAATACATTAAAATTGCTAGAAATGGTTCAGATGATTAGTTGGCTCTGAACTTTGAACCGCAATTCTAGACATTTCCTACCTCGTTGTCCATTTCTGTGTTGGAATGACTAAATTGAAACTATCTCTTGACTTTTAGTTCATAAGTGCCCTCAAAACAATTATAAATCCATATTAAAGTATGAATGAGAGATTAGTGCTGAAGAAAGCACACCTAGGAGTAAATGCCATTCGCAAAAGCTAGAACATTATTATTTCAAAAAGAGAAAAAAGATTAAGGTTGTCGATTCTTAAACGAACATAACCATAAAGTGAAACTGTTAAAATATAATGTGTGCACATTTTTAAGTTATCCGTACAATTTGCCTTATTTTAAGTAGTGGATAAAAATCCTAAAATAACCTCTAATTCCTTTCAGGAAACTTTATTAACCATTGTTCGCTGCATTTTTCAAAAATAATGAAATTCTGCCATCTATCTTTGGGTCCCAAATTTCGCTAGGCCCAAGGGTGCCATAAATTTTTATTGGTTACTCGAATGCTGACTATAAATCAATGGCACTGATTGTCGAGAATAAATTGCTAGTTTCAGACCTAATAAAGATGGATCTCTTTTCATTCGAATATCCTTCATTCCTATAGCATCTTTAAAAACGACAATAACAACAATAACATTGGTAGTGTATACATATATACTCATATATATATATATATATATATATATATATATATATATATATATATATATATATATATATATATATATATATATATATATATATATATATATATATATATATAAAGGAGGGGAGCTCGCTATTTTACTTCCCCCTTCGTCGGGAATCGGAAGCCGAAATGACCAGCCTAGGCCTGATCTTTGGTCAGAATTACGAAAGACTCGCTTTTCCCAAGCTCTTCTATCTCTTTCTTTCCTTTTGGGGGTGACCCTTTGCTCCGACAGGATGCAAAGGGTCTAAGCTCTTGCCCTCCTCAGGGGCGAGGGTGTGGCTTTATTTCAACACTCCTTGTCAAGGCGTGGGAAACCTTGTATGGGACCTTCTCTTGGAGCCTCAAGGTGCCCTGATCATAGGGTCTAATGGGTGAGAGAAGAAGGGGCGATAGAAGGATAGCATGACAGGTGGGTGGGGTTTTGTTTTGTTTTTTGGTGTGTTTTTGTTTTCTTAGGGGTGGGAGAAATGTGAGTATGTATGATGAGTGATGAATATATGCCAGGAGACTGGCTGTTCTTTCTTAAGTTATTCTAATCATTCTGTCTTCTATATTTTTGAAAGGGCCTGCTAAGTTGGACCTTTTACAGGTACGTAGGTTCTCTATCATAAATTTATATAAATATATACGAATATATATATATATATATATATATATATATATATATATATATATATATATATATATATATATAATTGGGCATCTATATGTTGCTTCTATATCAGGTTTTCTTTGTTATTTAGGCCTTTCATACCTTTGTATTTTTGTCTACTGCTTGGGTATACTTGTCTTGGTTTATTTTCTGTTTTGGATTATGATTTCATGCATAAATTGGTAGTTCTGTTCTACCTGCTGTAGCTGGATCCTAGTGCTTAGGAACCTCTTAGTTGAGTTTTTATTTTGAATCAACAGATCTCTAAATATCTGCGGATGTTTTCGTTTAATTTTCTGCCATATTTTCTTCGCCCTGTTCTCCAGGGTCAGGTTGATTGTGTCAATATCTGTTATTTCGATTAAGTCTCTGATGCGCTTTCTTTCTGCTCTTCTAATTTTGGTTATTAAGTAGATTGCTTTATTTTTGGATTCTCTGAAGTTTCTTCTTATTTGACTTCGAGATAGTGTGCAGCGGGATCGAGGGGTATACTAGGACTGATTCAACAAAAGCTTTGTACAGTGTTCTCAGTCGTTTTTTTTATTCATTCTGACTAGGGTGTACATTAGCCTGAGGCCACCTCTGGCTTTGGCTATCCTATTCTTCTCATGAGCATGGTAGCCTCTTGTGTCAGTGTGTAACCCTAGTACACTTCCTTCCGTCGCGTAACTGTAGTTGGTGCCGTCAATGGATATTTGGTCTTTTTTAAATCTAGATAATGGTATTATTTTAATTTCTCATTTGTTTTCATAGTCATTAATATTCTTTATTTCCCTTTCCGTAGTTCGTACTTGCCATCTTGGATTAGTGGATCGCGATGGAATAATCTGACTGATGTCGTCCGCGTATTAAACATTTAGACATTCTGGTGTTATTGGGGGCGGAAGGTCAACCGTGAAGATCGTGTATATGGTGGGGCTCAGACCATTTTAGCTGTCTTAAATCTTTACGGATAAGCTCATATGTTCAGATATGCGTTGAACAGGTAAGCAATTGCCTTAGTTATATTCTCTGGGGCATTCTTATAGTTATAATTTGTGAGGCCTGTGCTACCGGGAGCCTTCTGTTTAAACAATCTTATGGCATTTTTCAGCTCTTCTTCTGTGATCTGCGCTCCTAGACCTGCATTTTCTTGTGTGATGTAGTCAACTCTTCTTTCTGGGGTAATTCTGTGCCTGTTTGTTATCAAGAATCTGTTTACTCTTTCCTCATTTTCTGCGTCATATCTCTGGTTATCTTCTTCTTCGATGGAATATATTCTGCTCTGTAAATTTATCTGCTGTTTCTTCGTTGCTGTTTATGATTTCTCCTTGTTCATTATTTATTTGGATCTTCTTTCTGGGGGGTTTATTTTTTATTAATTTTATCAATTTCCAGGCCTTTCCTGGTTCTTTCGTGTTTTCCACTTTGCTTATAAATTAATTCTATAAGTCACTTTGCTCTTCTTCAATGAGAAATATCATATCACTCTTTTCTTGTCTTACCTCCTTAGCCTTTACCCGATTTGTGCCAATTTCTCTAATTTCCGTGTATTTTTGCTTAATGTTTCTCGCTTTTATTCTCATCTCCTCAGTCCATTTCGGGTGAGGGGGCGTTTTTGTATTTAATTATTGGAACGCATTTTTCATCTGCATCTGTGATGCACTTTATTAATGCGTCTGTTACCTCTTCTAGCTTGTCGATGTTTTTGCCTTCTAGTTCTAGTTGAGCATAACCCTCTAGCATAGTCCCATATGCATCCCAGTTTGTCTTTCTGTAGGATTTCTTTAGTGGAATTTGGACCTGTATTGGGTTCTAGTTAATGGTCACCAGAATTCCAATATAGTCACTACATGGGACAGGGACTGGTTTCATATGCATGTTATAGGGGAAGTTGTTACTAGTTAGCACTATATCTGGTTTGGTTGAAGCTCTTCCATTTATGTAAGTTGGGAACTCTGGTCTAGCACGTATTAGGATGTTTCTTTCTATCAGGAGTTCTAAATTTCGTCCTCCATTATTTTGTGTTCGCAGTCTTGCATTTAGGTCTCCCAATAGTATTGTTGGATTGTTCTTATGAAATATTTCCATTATCGAGTGAATTGCTATGTATGAGCGGCGAGGTGGTTGGTAAGCTACTGCTATCGTGAGTGGAGAGAATTCCATCTGCACAGTCACAGCAGCGTATGCCTCATCGACTTCTTTCTTGGGCAAAATATAACCCTTTTTTTTAACAGAAATTGCTGTTCCATCATACCTTTCCCCAGGGAGGTTTTTCTTAATGATGTCATAGTTGTGTATTTTTATTTGTGGGTCGTCTTTGATTCGGTGTTCGGAAATTGTGATTATGTCTGGATCTATTTGGCGAAAGAAGTTGCCGTATTGAATAATTTTATTTTTCCACCCGTCTGTATTTAGGTGGAGGATTTTTAATTTTCTGTTGGCGTAGTCCATGATCTATAGCGAAAAGTCTTCTATTCTGCTTTGCTTGCTCCTTGTTTTGTTTTAGTGTTCTTCCGCTTTCTGTTGGTTACCTTTTCGAAAGTCTCGTTTCTAAGAATTCTGATGACATTGGGATATAATCTGATTCTGTTCTCTCCTAATAATTTTTTTAGGGAGGATTCCTCGTGATCAGTGACCTAAGTCTATTTGCATGTCCCTCTTTATATGCCTTTTTTTGATGTCTAATGGTTTGGCACCTTTAGGCAGAGGATATGCCTCGTGTAGAAGACTTTGAGTTTACAGTCTCTTGCTTCGTACTAGCATTCCTCGTTATCGTTTTCTACTTCGAAATCCGTTGTGGTTTCTGTCTCTGTAGTATTTTTTTTGTTTGGTTTCTTTGTTTTCTTGTGGGTTTTCTTTTTCGCCATGGTTTTTGGTTCATTTTATGTATCAACGGTTCCCATTTCTTCCTTATTGTTTCTACAGATTCTTCGTGTTGTTCTTTTTCTGTTAGTGTGGCTCCAACTTACAACATGTCATTGACTTGCAGAGATTTCCCCACGGTAACGCCGTAAATGAGTGCCGAGGGAGGGTTAGGGGGAACCACATCTTACGAATGCCGTTCTTTTCCAACAGAAAATTCAAGGTTTCGGCGAGTGTTCCCTGTTGGGCTATATTGTGCACGTGCGCAAAGATTATGCACACCAGAAGGCAAGGACGGTGCCCTCATTTACGTTAATTTTATTTTTTTGTTCTTGTGTCTCTTTTACTTCTTTTAGTGTAGCTTTTGCTACGCTGGCGTAGGTTTGGTTAATTTTCATTTGAATTTCATCCGTTTTTTCTTGTTCTTTCTTTTCTATTATGGCTTTTCTTTTGGGTAAATTGATGGCCATGGTCTTGTGCGGGCCCTGGCAGTTTATGCATTTTTTTTAATTGTTCTGTGCATTCACGGAAGTTTGGGCTGGTATTGCTGCATTCAGGGCAGATTTTAAGATTTCTTCGGAGACAGTTTTTTGCCACATGATCCTCGATTGCATAACACTGGAAACAGGTTTGCACATTTATGAACTTCTCAATTTTTAGATTTTCGGGTGGAGTTCGCATGTCGAACGCCAAAATTCCGTTGTTCGTGGCTCTGTTGGCCATCTCAGATGTGGTGCACACTACTTTGGAGATGTGTGTGTGGTGGCCGAATTTAATGAGCTCCGAGATTTAAGAAACTGGTGTTCCCCTTTCCAGCTCCTATTTTAGTTCCTCCTTAGTGTGCGACCCGACATACAGGTCCACTTTGCGACATATAAAGAAGCGATTAGCCATTAGTTGCGGAGGCAATTTTGCTCAGGGCCATTAGCCCGTTCGTTGCCACCAACCCCTCGATGTCTTCTTGTTTATGACAGAGCACGACGTATCCGTTTGACACATCTATCAACTTTGTGATAGCGATTTTTAGGTCGGTATATAGGGTCTTAATCAATAATCCTCTTTTCGGTTTCGTTTTTACTTGCTCCGTCCTTAGTGGCAGTCTTCTATACTCCATGTTCATATTTGTAAAATGGGGGCCCTCCCCCCCTTATCCAATAGTCCCGCCCTCGCTAACTTGGCTGATATATTGAATAGGATGAATGAACGAATGGACCCGGGTGGGCTACTTTGAAGTGGTGAATAGTGACGGACTTTTTGTTGGCTAGCGCGGAATCAATCATCGCTAGCCAGGGGTGCCGCCGCCTCAGGGAAATTAAAACCGCGGTCCCTTCCTACCATACACTGAGACGGTTGCGTGTCTCTCAGTAGTCTTGGGTTCCCTCACAGGCGCAGTGGTTAGACTCCCCTGCAAAGGCTGCAACCCGGCCCATTGTCCGGGGGCTCCTCTGATACGGGTATCTGGCAGTGGGCTAGTCCTCAAACCTCCCTCCTCCCGTACCTCCAATTATACAGTTGCTACTTCATTGTATAGTTGGGACGAGGTCGAAATATCAGCTTCCATTAGCTAAGGCATTGTGTCGTAAATATTTTTTTACTCCCGGAAACGAAAGTGGAAATTGTACATAGACATTCCTTTTAATTTAGTTTCCTTGTTACGAATATATTAAAGTAAGTTGGGAGTAGTAGTAATAATGACTTGGGTTAATTAAATTTTAATTAGTGGTCGTCGTTGCGTTTTGTGAAAGTGTATTGTCTCGTGTTGCCACCTAGCACATATCCTGGTGTACCGAGAAGCAGTTTTTTCTCTTCTTATACTACGACTGAGTCTCAAGACGTAAATATAGACCCCGTTAAATATCTACTAAAAATTCCGCAAGTTATCAAGTCTTGGTTCATATGGCGTGAAAAGCCGTATGATAATAACTTAGCTATTTTGATTTAAGTTTCATAAATATTAATGGATAAATAAGCCATTATCTCGCTCCGAGATCAAGATTTATCACCATTATACGGGCTAAGTATATATTTAGCTGTCATTTATTAATAATAGCTACCTATTAGGATCTTTTAGGCATATTACACTTCGACACTGTGAATGGGATATTTAATAACCACCTTATATTAGAGCAAGTAAGTGGAGATTTTTATTCTTTTACTAAGTTTATATTACAGCCATTATTTTCCATTCAAAATTTAATTTAATTATTCTTCTCGCAGTTTCTTGTTCAAATTGTTCCCAGTGACCAAGTTCATAATTAAAAATTAAACAGGAAATTCGCGATACATTGGACCTTGGGTGTGGGGTAGAGGATGGGAAATTAGGCAGTCATGATGTTAATGCTGACTGACCAAAAAAGTATTATTTTCTTTCTTTTTAGTACCTCCCTAAACGGGAGGATCTTTTGTGTGGGAGTGGAAACGGTGCTGGAGACGAAAGATGAAAATGAAAAGTAAGGTGCAATTGAGATGAACGGCTTCTTCTTTTCCAGGCGACTAATTCGCGTCTATTTTCTTCCAAATTTTAAGAGACGTAAATTTTCTCGGTTGTAAAGGTACGCATTTCCAACTTCTTGAGTGAGAAAATCTTTTACCTCTTGGACTGTCTAAACACCACTCACATTCATCTTGGTAAATTAGACGCTCCAAAAACTAGCCAGTCGTATTTATTCATCATAAGGTATATATACACGGGAAACAGGCAGCCTGCCCTAATAGGTATCCGTCGGAGAACCAGAAATTTGACATATCCGAGTCGAGAAGTGAGGAGGAGGTGGCCGGCTCAGAGATG
The DNA here is from genome assembly GCA_963969495.1 of Ceratothoa steindachneri. Classification (NCBI taxonomy): domain Eukaryota; kingdom Metazoa; phylum Arthropoda; class Malacostraca; order Isopoda; family Cymothoidae; genus Ceratothoa; species Ceratothoa steindachneri. The sequence goes on from OZ018335.1 coordinate 25,326,192, forward strand.
CCGAATTCGAATGAATCGTCTTAGGTCATCTTAACTGGCTCCTAGTCTGCTACTAGAGCCGTGGTTATGTAGCCTATTCTTTAGAGAAGTTCCACAGAAAGCATAGTTTAGGAAGACTTTGTGTTAAAGTAGGAGATGAATAGGGGCCTCTCCCACCGAGTAAATGGTAAGGACCAAACCCTTTAATCCACAGAAATAGGAGAGGTCAAACCTTTCCTGCCTTTCTAGAGAGGTTTGAATATACTCATGGGATTGTAAAAACGGGCTTTCTTTCCTTTAGAAATGGAGCCGCTTGGGGGCATCTCACAAGAAAGAAAAAAACACATTAGCGTCTGCCGCAAAGTGGAGCTCTTCTCCCAGTAGCCGAAATGTAACCAAAATTTAATTTTCTATAGGCTTTGAAATTTTATTCACTTGCAAATGCCCACAAAATTTCTGAAAATTGTGACAGAAGTAAAATTAAAGAGGGTGGTTCTCATTACTGATAGTTGAACAAGGAAATGATACTGGTGAATTTATATATGAGGAAACCAAGAAATATCACCTGTTTCGAGCATGGTTTTACATCTACCACAACCATCAGTCTTTTTTTCCCTGGTGTTCAGGAGGGTACAGTATTCTTCAAATTTCAAGTGTGCTATGGTTCCCATATTACACCTTATACGACTGAGGAATTAAAGAAAGTGTAATACAGTTAAATATTTTAAAAGGTGTAGAGAAGGACCCCAGTGAGAGCAGCTGAGAGAGTTACCACCATCGTCTTCGCCTTTCATACGGTTGATGAGACCGGGAAGGTCCTGGCAATTTGGTTACGTCTCTCCGCTACAGCTGGCATTCCCGTGCAATGAGGCCGGGATGGCGCGCTGCTTCTCAAGATACCAAGTTTTAGTCTCCATGGGGCATCCCTTTCCAGGGTAAATGTAATGAATGAAACCTAAATGTAAACAGCATCTGGCCTTCTGAACGGATCCTCTACGTATATTTTATTGTCCCGAAATGGCGGCTATTAATAAAAAATCAGGAAAGTAAAATGTTATAAAATTATTTGGAAATCTTTACTAAAACACTTGGTTGAAAATTTTATATCGGGGAATGAAAATTATTAGGGGCTCTTGGGAACAGTAGGACATCGTTTATTTTTAATGATAGAAGTGTTCAAAAATTTCCTTAAAGCTCTCGTCACAGGAGCCTCAGGAAATCAATTTTCATTGAAAAATTTGCTCAGAAGTTTTGGGGGAGATTTGGAAGCAAATGCGGTAGGCACGGAAAATTAATGTTTTAATGAGAAATTTTTTTATTGAAAAATCCTAACAGGTGGGGGAGTTAAAGCCCTAGCCTGTAAGGGAGGATGCATAGAAATATTTGGTTTTAAACCCCTGAAAAAGATGGGAAATATCAATGTCCAAGACTATTCACACGTCAATTTAATGTTGTGGTTAAAAGTATTCGCAAAACACCAAATCTTTTCGCATAAATCTCAAAATAAAACAGTAAAAATGTATCTTGAACATAGCACGGGTAATATATGTCTGTAATAATCCCATGACTCTTTAAAAACGAATAACAGCAATAACATTTGAAAAAAAATCCAAGCATTCGAATAAATTCATAAACGGCCGAGAACTTAAATATTTCCATACCCTTCAGTGACAAACATCACTCTTCCCATATGTGTTATGGCGGCTAAATATTCCTCTCTTTTACCATTCATTGATTTATTGATCGTTTCCAGCTTTTTAGTAGGTAGCCAAACCTGCAACTGGCCTTTAACATTTATCTATAAAATCACATTCATTCGGAAAAATTCTCAGGTAATTTCGTTTCTGTAAATCTCCAAAAAGTAGATTTCCCCGATGGAGCTGCCATTCCCAGCTTCGTTAAGACTCAAATAATAATTAAGTCAGACAATGAGGCAGATTCGAAGGTGCTGCGAAGGCAGTGATTTGAACTTTAAGAATTCTCATTGCATCAATGCTTGTTCCTCGAAAAATTAAGCCTACAATCAAAATGTTTTCAAATTTAGAATTTTTTTACGTTGAAGATTACTCTAAATTTGGAATACAGCTCCTCGTTGTATATCATTTAAAGACATTCTGTTATCATTCGAATCCATGCCATTTATTTAACAGTTCGCATACCCACACAGGCATATATGCACTTTCTTAGGTCGAATTACAAAAATGAACTATGAAATCATCATCTTTTATCTATTACAGAGTTGCCGTTATTCGGAACTGCATTATCTTTAATTGTGGGCTTATCGTTGAAACCAGAGGGGAAGACAATTCATTATTCAGCGTAATATGAAATCGATATCCCCTTATCTTGCACTGGTAAATGGGGAGGGGAAGATATAGCAGTTCCCCATATTTAGACTCCCATTTCACACTCTAAGCACAGCTTTATCAGCAAGAGTTGATTGTTTGGAAGAATAATTCAAAATTATTTGTGATTTTATTCAATTACTAGCATATTTCTAAGAGATTGGTTGTTTGATACTAATTTGATCATTACAAATATGTAGACTGCTTGGTTGATTTGGTTCGAGGTTGGATGTTAATTAAATTATTTTTCTTCGATTTGATTAAAATATTGCTATATTAGTCTTTTGATAGATTTATTGAACAATTATAAATAATCCGTTAACTACTTATAAACTAAGTTAAAAATACATGTCTTTTGAATCGTTTAAACGGCCGCGTTGCTAATTGAACTTTTGGTTTAGGATTAAAGTAATATTTTTATCAAATAACCCTTTTCTATGAATAGATAGATGATAATAGCTTCTTTATTGCAGAATGATTCTTTGTTAAATTATACTTTGTTTATTGAATATTTAGAAGAAACAAATCTACGATAAGTTTAGTGGATTAATGGCACTGTATGAGAAAGAAACACAATGATGGATGCCAAACGTCGAGCAAAAATGTTGATTGAGGTTAATTTTTAGCTAAGTGCGTGCAAATTTATTCTGAACTAGGAAGAGACTCAGAAGTACACACAGACTACAACTTTCTAAAGGACTCCGATTTCGAAGAATACAAATTATTAATTGAATTGCAGAGATAGATGGAGACGTGTCCTAGCAAAAGCACAGATGGCCGCACGTCTTGGATAATGCAGATAAAGTCACGTGTCCTGGCGAATGCAGAGATGGCCGCGCGTACTGACTGGTGCAGAGATAGTCTCGAACCCTGGCTAATGCAAAGATGGCCATGTGTCCTGGTAATGCCTAGATGGGTGGGCATACTGCTGGCTAGAGAAGAGATGGCCACGTATCCTGGCTAAGGCAGAGATGGCTGCGCGTACTGGCTAGTGTGGAGATAGCCACGAACCCTGGCTAATGCAGAGATGACCATGACTCCTGGTAATGCCTAGATGGCCTGGAGTATTGGCTAGCACAGAGATGGCCGCGCGTAATGGCTATTGCAGAGATGACCGCGAACCTTGGCTAATGCAAAGATGGCCATGCGTCCTGGTAATGCCTAGATGGCCGAGCGTACTGGCTAGCGCAGAGATGGCCACGTGTCCTGGCTAATGCAGATATGGCCGCTAACCTTGGCTAATGCAGAGGTGGCCATGCCTCCTGGTAATGACTAGATGGCCACGCGTACTTGCTAGTACAGATATGGTCATGCGTCCTGGCTAGTGCAGAGATGGCCACGCATCCTGGCTAAGGCAGAGCTGACCGGTGGGTACTGTCTAAAACAGATTTGGATGCGCGCCTTGGCTAGTGCAAGATGGCCACGCGTCCTGGCTAAAGCAAAGATGGACAGGGGGTACTAGCTAGTTTCCGAGTTGGCTGCGCCCCCTAACACGCGGACATTAAGGAATTTAGAAAAGAGACTTCGTTAGATTAAATACAAGCGAGGAAATGGATACGAACAAAGAGTTATTTTATTCGGTCGAGATAGAAGTAAAAGAGGGGAAGAGATGAATGAATCAGGTGGTTAAATACAAAGAAGAGAAAGATCAATGTTAGAAAAAGGACTATGAAGGCAAATCTACCCAACCGTGAATAATGGCGATGTCTTACAAAGAGCACAAGTACTTAAATCTACGAACAAAAATATTCCGTAGGACCCTGGTGTGGATAAGTATTAAAAGATATCTGATGGAGGTGGTGGAAGAGACACAAGAAACAGGTGAAAAGAGATAAACTGCCCCCCCCCTCTTGGATTGTTTTGCTTGTCTATCTGTCTTATAGTTAGTACCTAGAAGAGTGGCATGCCCTACCCACCCCAGTTTCCCGGAAATCTCAAAATAGATTGAGACTACCTTGGCTTTAAACTCTCAGACATTTACATTTTAAACTTTATTCGCTACTTCTATTCCAAGCCTCTTCTCACCTTTTTCCTTGACAAGCGGCTAACTTTGCAGGCTAGTCGCCGAATACCTTCCGTCCATTCATCCTTCGTCGGATTGTTAAGAGGAAGGGTCATCCTTCCCTTTGGCTCAGTTTGTGGTGGCGCTTTTTAACAGGCCATTATTCCTACCTTTTTTTTTCCTCCTTTTACTCCCCCTCCCTCCGTCTCTAGTTTTCCTTTACCCACAAGAAGGAGGGCAGGATTAATTTGGCTATATGTATCTTCTACACATTTTCCCGCTGTCTAACTTCACCACTTTTTATAAGATACGGGCTCGTGGCTATTTGCGCATTTTAGCCGCTCTTTATACCTCTCTATTCTAATCTCTAATTTTCTCAATTTTTATTTATCCATCTTGTTAACTTTTGTCGATCTGCACACCTTCCATTTGTCTGCCTTTCTAAGATATTACCTTTTTTTAATGCCGGCTTTCTATCTATCTGCCTAATCTTGTTGTCTTTTTTTGTATGTCTGCCTATCGATCTCCCGTTCTATTATAATCTGCGGTTTTTTTTTTAATAATTTCCTCAGTTGGCGTGGTAATAAAGAAAAAGAATCATGAGGAATAAAAACAAAGTAAAAGCGAGGAGAGATGAGTAAAATCCAATAAACATGTGAATGCGGCGAGGAAGGATTTGGTACCTCACATACGGACGAATTCTTCCCCCGAAACGGGCTAGAATCGAGCTCGGAAAAAATCAAATTGAAAGCAGAGCTCTTTTATCCTGTCTGTGGAAACCGCAATTTATATGAATATTGTGGCTCTCGGCTCAAATAGGAAAATTGCGGCATAAAAGAATAGGGAAAACAACCTCACACACAGGATTCGAGCCGTACACATCATACAAATCAATGGACAATTAGGGCCAAGCCATTTAAAAAAGAATTTAGTAAATGATGATTTATGTAAAAATGTCTTTACAGCGTTTTCTCACCTACAGGTCAAGTTGGCAGGAATTAAATATTTAATTGTCTTAGGTTCAGATGCGAAATAGGAAAGCGATGTAATTCAATAATGGACTGATCGCTCCTTTGGTGGAGAGGAAACAGACATAGTAAGGTGGAGGATACGAAAGAATTGGAAAAGTTAAAAAGGTTAAGGGCCACTTTTTAACCCTAAATGAGAAGCTGAACTTGAGTGCCTTGGCAACAATTTTATGTAGAGAGTATAGGCCCTAAGAAGTATAGGTTCAAATCCCCGGCTGAGGTTCGAAAGTGTTTTTGGCGCGGCGCGAAAGCTCCCTCGTCACCTTCGGTCTCATGTTGAGTGATCTTTTTCGCGAAGGGGCTAAGAGGGAAGGCTCGCGGCGAGACGTCCCTTCGCTCTATTTCAATTACCCAAAATGGTTAGGGATCAGATTTGAGTCCTAACTTCTTGTCCTCTGATATTATAGGTATAATAATGCCCCCTGTTACTTTTCTATGATGGGCCCCCAAATGGACAATGAAATCAACATAAGGATTATTACAATCACTGGCAAGCACAGGGGCACCAAAGTCGATCTTCATTGTGGTAACAGAGAAAGAAAGACCAGTATTACTATCCTTTGCCCCAAGCAGTGACCGAGTGAACCCTCTTTCTCCCAAGAGAGCCACCCGTTTTCGTCAAGGGAGTGTGGATTGAAAACGCCCATTGGCGCGTTCCGTAAACGGAAAAGTGATGTAGTGTGTGTGTGAGAATGAAGAAAAAGAAAAAAAAATGTGCTTTTTCTCCAGGTTTATAACACACCATTCCGCTACCATTATTTAGAGTTTACAAAAATTACTCTCTTCACATTGCTAACTATTTCTTCTATTTATACTATTTTAGTTTATCTTTTCGTCTTAACCCTATTGTCAGTGAGGAAAAATCCTTCCTTTCGTACCATCAGCTTTCCTTTTTTATCGAAGGATCTGAAGGAATACTTTAATTCATATTGCTACTAAAGCGATGCATATATTCCACTGCCGTACTATCCCCTTAAATTACAAACTAATCACATTTCACAGTCATATTCCCTTCATTATAGTATTTGTACAGATGTTACCCTGCGCTATTTTAACTGCTCATTCGATTCCTGCTCTACACACTGGGCTATTATCATACTATCCCGTTACTCTTCCATACCACCATATCTTAGACTACATTCCCCCATCATCTATTGTCGTTCCACGCTATTGGAACATTCTAAATGTTTCCCTTAAATTCAGCAATCATTTAAAAAAAAATCTGACTAAAAAAGCTCGTTATAGAATTGTTAATTCATATTTTTTAAGGGTGGAAACACCAAGTGTGGAAGATTGCAATAAGACTCCTTTTATAGTCACCCTTGTGACGCTATGCGAATTCGCCCTCATAAAACAGTCGCACTTAATCTTAATTTCCATCTTGGAGCGGACCTTTGGGTCGTTCCTTTTGGCGCGAATCAAATAGACGTTCCCTTTGGCGCGAAGGAAAATGAGCGTCGCTTTTGGCGCGAAGGCAAATGAGCGTCGCTTTCGGCGCGAAGGGAAAAAGCTTTTGGACGAACTTCTAAGGGCATATTGAGGACTATGAATCAGGAGGTGCTCTCACATTACAACGGATCTACATCTTTCCAATCCATGCGAAAATGAATGAAGATTACGCCTATACGTACATCCATATACACGACCAGGTAAATCACGGCAGGTGTTTAAGTGAGACATCACAACCCCAATCGCCAGGTATAATCTCGTTAACCTGCCAGCACCTTCGCCATCTCTCAGGGAACATCGATGTGATATAATCGCTTGGCTGGGCACGACTTTATTTATGCTCCACACAAAGAACCCAATCTCATTCCTCGGTTTGGTGGGTATTTATGTCTACATTTAGGGAACGTGCGTATTAAAGCGTGTACCTGTGTATTTTTGCCAGATGACGGATATTTTTCTGTTCTCTTTCGTTTTAACGCCGAGGGTTCAAGTCGATTTATCTTCTTACGTTGGAGTGTTCCCATCTACAGTGAGAATTTCTTCCTAGCCCCTCCCATTTCTCCCCTCCCCCTTCCCCGCCTCTCTCTCTCTGTCTTCTTCCCCCTCCCCTTCTCCCTCTCTCTTTCTTTCTTTATCTCATTTTCTCTCTTTCTCTCACTCTTTTCTCTACACACACATATTGACACGTACGAGTATGTATGAAAGACACATATGTGAAATATTCAGATGTTCCTTTGCTCTAACAATTTTCCTTTTCACGAAGGCGATAGGAAATCAACTTCGGCTTCTTCCATCTTTCCACCTGAAGGTCACCATGTCGACTGTTGGTCATTAATGCAAGATAAACCTGGAAAAACACCGAGTAAAACCTAATTTACTTTTAACATTATTTTTTACGTCACATAACGTAACCTAACTCTAACATCACATATAAACACCCTTGCCTAAGGGTATGAAGTACCCCTAATCGATTTATACATATAACATTTAATAAAACTTTTGATTCATAATTTATCATATGCATAAATATGTAGGATAATAATGTGAATTTTGCAAATATGTTTGGATATTTTATGCATATGTTTAAATTATTTAATATTTTTATAAATGCTGTGTAAGTAATAGAATGGTATAGTGTCTAAAATCAGAATTTAAACAAAATTTCTTGTTTCAACTTAAATTTCGAGACAACAAATTTTAAGCAATGCAGTGTAACATTGCAAAGGGCAGCAGAGTTCTAGGGTACTCAGCTAGGAGTTTTACATTTAAATCAAAATATATTATTTTTCCATCATAAAAGGCGTTTTGGTCTCCTAATTGGCAAAAGGACGTAACAAACTTATCGTGTGTTTAGCGACGAGCAACAAAATTGATCCCTGAGCTTAGAAATAAATCACGCGATGAGAGAATGATGGGGCTTAAATCTGCTTTCACTACAAAATCCTCGTTTGCGTCGTCAACTTAACTAAGCCTTTAAAATATTAATAAACGGCTCTACTAATGTAATTGAGTTACTTTTGGGGTTAGATACTTATCGAACAGCCACTAGAAATATCGGATTCAACATTGAAAACCACTTAGTCAATATTCGTAGGAATAAAATCGATAAATATAACTTAAACATACCTATAAACTGAATAAAAATCTAAAATGCATATGTGATACTTGCTTTAGGCCTTCCCTCCTAACTATGATCCTGTTCTCCGCTCTTCTTTCCTCTTTGAGACTAGCCTCGAGTTGACCTTAAATTTTTGGCTTGTCCATAATTTTTTAGTATTCTTTAATTAGGTTTAAACAGAAGTAGAACGAAATAATAGAAATAAAGAAAATAAGAATAAATACTGGCGAGAAACTTCAATTCTAAACATATGCTGGGTCAGAAAGATACATTTTACAGAGCCTGCAACTTCTATCACATGTTTCAAGAACTAAGAAGTACGAAATTTGAACCCATTTGGGGGGTACCAGGACTAGATAAGACACTACTAAAACCTGGAGGAACAAGCATGAGCAATAAACGTAAATTTCCAAGAACCCTTGAATCTAATCGATAGAGAGATGGGAACTATTTGCATGAAATAATACTCACGAAGACATACCGCTGACCTTAGACCAAATAGTTCGTGAAGAATAAAGATAGTCCAGGTGCTTTTCTTACCTGGAAAGAAAATGCAAACAGATTTTAGGAGATGTTCTTTGTTTGACCTTTTTCGCAGACAAGCTCTATACCCCGATTATTAGAGTGATTTTAGTAATTAAATCACTTGATTTTAAAAATGTTTTAAGAGTTTTGTAGTGTAAACTGAATATCTAAGTGACATTTTTGTGAACATAAATTGAGTGATTAGTATTTTAGTATATGTATGTATAAAGCTGAGCCATTCCATTGGAGGGAAAGGATGATGGGGGGGAGGTTATTTGTCATATATATTGTTAGTTTGTTTTTGTTTTTCTTTAAGTTCTTTCAATCAGCTTTGAGAGGCTCCGGTGGTTTTTATTGAGTGGTGGTTCTTTATGTTCCTTATATTTCCAAAGGGAGGATTAAACTCAGAAGAGGGGAAGGAAACCTTTCACTCCACTAATAAATTTACAGTCATTAAACAAGAAAAGGCAAATATAAGATTCTTCTATACTGCACTCTGGGAGGGCTAACAGCCCTGAAGGGCGCTTATAAATACCTATTATTATTATTATTATTATTATTGGAATCAAATTACTTTCGCGTCTCAAAATTTGATTGTTTACCACTAGGGTACGTTTCCTTTGGTGAAATCGAGCTATGAAACGCCTTTTTATTAACGAATGCGATTGCGTTTATGTTTTGTTAACATATTTGCATGGAATGCTGTTAGAGGGTCTTTGTTCGTATATACGTCGTCGTCGGTAATCCTTCTTAGTTGAAGATGAAGATCATTCTTCTTTTATCGGTTTGATATGTTTGGGCATGAAGAAGACCACAAGGCGTGATCTGTATTGTTTCAAACAGTTTGAGAAAGTGGTGGTTGAAGTGAGGTACTGGCGACGTCATACTATGTGTCTAGGTTGATATTATTGCATTTGAGATATTGTTTAAGTGTCTCTCCATCTTCCCCTCTGTTTTACTTGGTTATGCTCTGTTCACAGAACCTGAGGCGGAAGAAGGGAGCCGGCACTCATACGCATTGCCCGGCCCGGTCCTTTGACTTTTCACGATGCGAGCTTTAGAGTTAGTGGAATTTGCTTCTTCGGGAACACTGATGTTCGTTCTGTAATCTTCTCATTTAATATTAAGGATTTTTCTGACACATTATTAACGAAAAGTTCTAGGGCATAACTGTCACTCATCTGTATTGACCACAGGTCTCTCTTTATTAGTCGACCAAAGGCAGCAGCTGCTCGAATAAGACAACATTATATTTCCTTGTCATTATTTGCGTCGAATGGTACAGTAATTCTAAGATATATAAATTCAGTTCCAGACTTCAGCTCGTCTTGTCAGATAGTGATTTCCATGTCTGTTGTATTTTGTTTTCCTAGTTTTATTAAAGCATGGATTTCTTTTTTATAGCAGTCATATCAAGTCCAAGGAGTTTGTAAACATTGTGGAAACATTTAATTATGGTTTGCATGGTTTCAATTGAGAAAGTAACAACCATGCAATCTTTGGGATATTGTAGGTCTTTCACTTTAGCAGAGCAATCAAAAAGTTCTACTTTACACTTATATTGACTCGTAAAGGTTATTTAGTTGTTATGTGACATAGGAAGGTTACTTGTATCTTGTCAAGGTAGAATCTTAATCATATTAATAAACTAGTTTGGATTTCCAAATTTCATGAGTAATTTTCAAGGTGTTGAAGGTTTTTGTCAGGTGTATGAATCAAATTGCAAAAATTTAATGCTACTATTTTGCCTTCCTTTGTATCTGTCTGACGGTTAAGCTCACGTAATTGCCTCTCCGGGATGGTCTAAATCAGTGTTTCCCAACCTTTTCCCCCAAGCACCACTATAACTTTCAAGAAAAACATAGGCTCGACGGGAAACCGGTTGAACAAGATTTTAAAAATTAGAACTCTTTTTAATATTTTAATCTTAATTATTGAGTACAAAAGAATCTAACATATTTATTGAACTTAAAGGAATAAATAAATAAACACAAAATTTCGTATTGGCTTCTTTAGCAGCTCAGACAATAACTAAAACAGGAAATACGGTGTCAACCACAACTTACCACAGCGGTGAACGACAAGCAAGTTTAAGCGACTGAGCTAAACTTGCCATTTAGCAAATTTAAATAAAATACAGATTGGTGCTCATTGTCAAAAAATAATCTTGAATACCACGTCCACACATACGCCCCATCAAAATTTTCCCGGGCCCAGTCATGGGGTATATGCCCCACGTTGGAAATTACTGGTCTAAACTCACATTGTGTTTCGCGGAGGTTCTCTTCTGAGCTGGGTCAGCAATTGTATGGGCATTTGCTAGAAAGTATATCCCCGCCCAACTAAAAACATGATGAGAACAAGGATTCTTAGACTAAGATAAGAATTAGGTAGATGATGAATTTAGTGATTTTAACATCAAGAGGGAACACCATCACACGCAGGTTGGTCTTTCTATGTAAATATTCCCCAGTGGCAGAGTCAAATGGGTATCATGCCAAGAGATATTGGAGGGTAAGTAAAATGTTGCAGAATAAAATGAGAACCATGTTAAAATTTGATATCTCTGGGATTCAGAGTGTCCTAAAAGTTACTGTGCAGTGGAAAAAGACAAAATTTGATAACCCAAAAGACATTGTGCGGAAGAAGTTGAATTCCTTCCATGTAAGGTATACGTAGAGCACGAGTTGAAAGAGCATGATCACCACTCCCTCCTTGACTACTGCAATTGTTTTCAGAACGTTATTCGTGATAGGGGTGAGCACATGCTTGATGTAACCTTTTTGACCGATGAGGCATAGTTTCTTCTGTTCGGATACATGAACAGCCAGAACACTAGTCAATCGGGGATTAAAAACTCCCATGAACTAAAAAAAATCCTTTACACGATCAGAAGGTCGGTTTATTGTGTGTTTTACATCGTACGCGTATCATTGGCTCCCTCTGGCCACCCTCCAGAATGTTTTCGATAATATGCAGTGACGTGTGCAAACTTATTTTCAAACCTTTGTAGTGGCATTTCCAGAATTTACTGTAGGAGAAACTGTAATATCGAATAAAACTTCACTTTTATTGAAACTATACCTAAGCACTGCACGGTCAATTTTCGGACACCATGTATAAATGAAACATCTGGAATCTACAAAGGATCATGGGGATTGGAGCTATCTGGAGAATTAACTATAACAGAATCTGTTGTGGGCTACCTTATATAAGGGAACCGTACAGGCTGAAGGACAAAATATCGGTTAAAATTTACGTTTGTGTGATTTCATTCGATAACGTTTCATCTATGTTCCATAAAGTATCATACAACTTTTCAGGCTTATATCTTCTTTAGTTAGTAAATTATGAAGTTATTTATAGCAGGTGGTCAGCGTAAAATAAAGAAAATTTAGGAGAGTCTGACCCCATAAGAATTGCTCGAAAATGTATAAAAGGACTAACACAGAATGCAAACGAAAGTTTTCATTGAAAAATATGGAGCAGAGCGAAAAAGATTAAATTTGTCGGTTTAAAAAGAATGGAATTCATCACTAAACAGGCTACTTTTAACAACCTAGGTTATGAACAAGAAAGTCTACTGTAGAAGATAAACTTGGATTCAAGCAGACTAACTGAATTTTTGAAAGAGAAAGACAAAAATACAAAAAGAAATAGATCTTTGTCAGTAACTTCGAAAAACAAGAAAAAAAATATAGTGCAGGAGCTTATTAAAACGTGTAGACCTGGTAACCATGAGCTGCGTGGTAAGCTCTGGCACCTATCAGTAATGCATACTGAGGGGGACTAGAAACCAATGAAAAAAGGAAATTTTAAAAGAAAGCAGAAAAATATGGAATCTTATACTATGGAATGTTGTGGATAGCTGATGACGTGCCGTAAGAGTTCATTTTCTTGTTACTTTTTGTATAATTGCATTTTTCTCCAATTATAAAATGTTGATGAATGAGAGACTGGCGAATCTTTATTTATTGGCCGATTTGAATCAAATAAGAGAGAAAAGGTGTTGGCAATAATTCTATTGTTTAATACTTTTGAATTAGTTCATATATTTTAGGTTATAGATGGAATACCCCCCAAAAATATTGAGTGGGGTATATTACTGTATACAAATTTTCGTGGTGTTTACATATATAAATCAGGAAAAATTAGCAATAAGTTAAACGCATTGGGGATATCTTTCATTTACCTCAAATTATTTAATTTCTTTCAGTACTTTAATTTATTTGAATTTTAAAATGGTCAAAATATCAATGTTTGAAGGGGGGCCCTGCCTCCCCCCCAATAGGGAGTGGCCCCAAATTTTGCTCTTTTTAAAAATAATTTGATGATATTAATACAGAATAACAAAAATAAGAAAATTTGAGATAATTGTTACAAAATGCAAGAGTGCATGTGAAAGATAGAAAGTGGTACCCCCATGGGCCTTAAATGGTTAAAATGAATCTGAAATAGGTAGGTTTGGAGAAAACATTTAAATATTAACAAGTAACTCAAGTAGTACGAAGAGGTAAAAGAAGAGTGAATGTATAAAATTACAGAGAGAAATCAAAGCAAAGAACTGGAATGATATCTCCACCAGATTAGATTTAGAAAGAAATCAGCAAGAAAATTATGAAGTTTGGAGACGTAACAATATATGAAAGAGGAGAGGGCAAAGAAAATTAAATAGGTGACGATGGGAATACACTGCATTTTTGGATTTCAGAACCTGTCGAACTCCTGTCCAAAACCTCTTATAAAGAAGTGAAATCTTCGGGTGTAATTGATGAGACTTTGGATTTCCGCAACTGCGAAGCACCAGTGGTTATAACTGTAAGCAGAGGTAAGAGGGACGAACAGACGTTGAAAGCAGTAGGGCAGATGGGGAATGGGAAATTTGAATTTCCAGTTTGTCTCGACAAAAGAAACCTTTTTGTAAAGAAAAACTTGTGACCGCCCATTGAATACTCGCCATGAAATTCACGCCTGATTCTACTAGTTCGGGGATTTTAAAGGCGTCTCTGAGGCCTGATTTTAAGGTTAAAGATTAATCTGGTGGTCATGAGTTGCTTTTATTCACAAATGTGTAATAATATTCGCCATTACTGAATTGGGCATAGTTGGGACACTCTTTTAATTGGATGTTTTAGTCTTCGCTTTATCTATCGCATTATCGAGGGGGATCAAGAACTAGTGTGGTTGCTCTGTTCTAAGTGTCATTCAAGCTGTAGGACACACAGTTCTGGTATGTAGTTAACATAGCATTTGGACTTGGACTTGGACAGTAGTAAAATTTAGGGAGAGTAAGAGAGAGATAGTGAGAGAGAAAAATGGTGAAATAGGGTGAGTTTAAAGAATAGAGGTGGTGTGAGAGACAGAATAAATAGGTCCCTGGTGAAAGGGTAACTCTGTTTGTTTAAGTTTTGTTTTATTTTGTTGTTTGTATGTATTTTGTGTTTGTTTTGTTTGTTTTTTAATAAACTAGAAAAATCTATAGTTTATTCTAATTAAATTAAACATGTTCATTTAATTTTTATTTATATATGATCTTAATGATCTTAAATGGCATTCAAGCCTTTATTTGTGGCGGGGGGTTTTTCTTCCTGCTGTGAATTTTTGATATAGCTTTTCTAGTTGAATTTTTGGAATTTGATATTTTTCGCCAAGTTTTGAAAAAAGGTAATATTAGTGATGATATATGAATTAATACTAAGGAAACCTGAACATTACACTAGTCTTTTTTGTGATTTGTCGATTTTGTCATGTGTATTTTGGAGTCACGTCGCCGTCAGACTGTATCTTACTGCTTTTAAATGGTCTTATTTGTTGGTCAACCTCGATGTCTAAGTGTGTACGAAAGAACTCCGGGGACAGGCTGGTGCCAATGGCTTGCCAGATCCTCTTAGCCCTCTCGTGGAGCGCCACGTTGATCGGAGATAATCCAACCGAGTCATGGAGTTCCCTCTGCCGTTTGTATTCTCGTCTTCGGGTGTTTGTGATGATAAGCACCGCTTTGTTCTCGATCGTTTGTAGATTCGCAATGTGGGTCTTGGAGCTCGCGTTGGGCGGCACCGGAGGGTACAAGAGTCTCGAGCGAATGCACGCATTGAATATCTTTAGTTTATTTGAAGGATTTAGGTCCCGAAACCTATAGAAATCCCTCGAATCTCTCTTGCTATTCGCGATTGTTCGATCGATATGACTCGTGTAGCCCCTGGTGTGATTTTGAGCCTCAAAACCGTCCCCTCCAGGCAGTAGTGGATTCGCTTCCCTTCTACACGTATATCGTTGAAGGTCTTGCGAAACATGGGAATTATTTTGAATTTATGGGCATTGGGTGATATCTTCCATCTCCTTTCGAAATAGTTGATGTTAGCTATCTCCTTAGCTGTATTCCTCTCCATAAATTTCCTGTGAAGATCAGCGGGGGTACAAATTTGCGATATATCGTCAGCGAACTGTACGTATATCGTACCCTCGGAGAGAGGTCGTGGTAAGTCACGTGTATTAATGTTCTATAAATGGGACTGAGACAGCCCCCTTGAGGGGCCTCTGCTTCGAGTTAGAATTCTGGGCCTTTATGTCCTCTGATTTGTATTTATGCTCTCCTCTCCATTATGTAGTCACATAAAATCCTCTCAAGAATGGGGTTGAGGCCTGCTTGAAGGATCTTAAATTGTAGTCCTCTCTTCTAAATCTTGTCAAAAGCTTTTTTAACATCGCGGAGCACTAGGTCAGCATACCTTTTGTCTGCCTTGATCTTCGCGAGCTTTTCGGTAACGACGGCCAGTGCCGTGTCAGTCCCTCTTTCCTTCTGAAGCCATGTTCCTACTCGTTATGCAAGTTAGCTTCATTGAGAAAAGAGTTGACTCTGTTAGCCAATATCTTCTCGAAGACTTTGCCATCAAATTCTAAGAGAGATATCGGTCGAAAGCTGGCAGGGCAGTCCAGGGGCTTTCCCGGTTTGGGGATGAAAATCATCTTGGCCACTTTCCACTGGTCGGGGAAATAGCCCGTGTTCAGAGCGGCGCTCATGATGTTTTGAACGCAACTCCAAACGTAAGGCGAGGCCTGGATGAAATTTTTGCGGGTCAGCCCCGTAGTACCCGGAGCTCTTTGACGAAAGGATCTTAGAGTAACGGAGAGTTCTAAGTCAGTTATTTTACTGCCATAGCCCTCCATCAATCTTTCCTGCGACACAGAGTGGTGAGGAGAGGTTTTGTGGATTTGGGTGTTTAGCTGTTGGATTACGTCAGTTTCGAATTCGAGGTCGTAATTGCCATTTTCTTCTCGGGTAATTTTGAAGATTGAAGACAAGAAAATCCTAAACCTTTCTTCAATCGCTTCAGTCTCATAAATTTTGGGGCCATTGTGAGTAATTGTCATTTTTGTTTATGTAGATTTTCCTTTAAGACGTTTAACTATCTGCCAGAATGTGTGCGAGTCTCTTTTTATGTCGAGTCTGCCTATTAGTCTGTCCCATAGTAGCATTTGCTAGTCCGTAATTAGTGTCTGGAGTTCGTCTTTAATTTGTCTTATTTTCTGTGAGCATTGTGGCTGGGGCCTATCAGCGCTACTAAATTGGACAGGTCCTTATATTCTTGAGACAGAGCTCTCAGGGCGGGGGGCCCAGGGGGGAGCTGGAATGGTTTATAATTAATACGGGGAATACTATTTTGATCTACTTTGATTAGGAAGTCAGTAATTTTATCCAGCTCCTCATCTATTTATTCTAAATCGCCATCAAATAAAGGGTCGGGGATATAATTTCAGAGGTACTTGCAATTTCTATAATTTTCCCAGTTCGCTTGCTTGTAGCTTTTGCGTTCTGGGATTTCATTTTGAATGGGATTTACTCCTACTGTAAGTTTGATAGACTGGGAGTCGCTCGGAATGATGAGGCCCGGTTCAATGTAGTAATTGTAAGGAAACTTGATACTAGATATGACTATATCTGGTTTCGTAGCTGCTCCCACAGATATGTACGTCGGAAATTTTGGTCCGACCCTTGTCATATATTGTATGTTGAGTAGTAGTTCGATGTTTCTACATGCATTGTTGTAGGGGGTATATCCTGCAACAGCGCACCTGGCATTTAAATGTCCGGGAAAGATAACATTTTTCTGTGGCTAAATAAAGACAAGAGGTTGTGCATGGGCACATAGCCGCGTCTTGGGAGTTGGTGCCCCGTGGCCACAAGCAGTCCCCCTAGGGCAGTGCCTACTTCAATGACAAGGTAGAATTAATCTAAGTCCTCCAGGGTCCTATATGTCATTTCTTTTTTGACACTTATTGCCCAGCTGTCATATCGTTCCTGACTATGATTATTGCTAATTACGTCGTATTGAAATAATTTTAAGTGTTTTTGCGCGGTTAGTCCGTGTTCAGAATTAAGTATTATGTCAGGGTCACTCTGTCGCATAATATTGCCATAGATGGGGCCTTTTTCATCCCACTCATTGACATTTATATTTATGATCGTAAGTCTGTCTATATGGAAAAGGGACGCCGAGAAGAATACCCCTTACATTTGTTTCAGGAATTCCTTCCATCTCTATGTCTTCCAAGTATAACTCCACGTGGATTAATCTCTGAATCCAAACAGAAAAAAGAGAAGAAAGAATTTGAATATCCGTCAGCTGCTTCACAGGTGCACTTAATTAAGTTGAGCGTGTTAAAAGCTTTTACCTCGCCGATGAAGGGCTAATCTCCGTAGTCTGGAAACTGCTAGCCGAAAATTCCCAGCCCACAAAGTAAAGGCCATTAAGACTTGGGTTAGGCGACAAACGCTAATCAATCTGGCCGCTGGAAGTGGTCAGCCAGTCGTCTGAGTTTGCCAACGAAGAGAAACAAAAAAAAAAAAAATGGCGGTAATATAAATAACCTGGGTTTTCGAATATCGGCAGATTGAATTTGTGAACCCGTCGCCTTTGGTTCAGATCGTCTGTCTGTTTCCCCAAGTCCCTGGTGTTCGCTCATACCATCGCGGTTGGATCTCACCAGGTAGGTCCATCTCTTTTATGAAGGCTTACTCTGTTCAGAGCAAGCCTCGAATCGTTTTATCCTCGAAGGATTGGCCGGGATTTATCTCGTCTCATCTGGATTCTTCCCCCTCCCTCAAAGATCTCCAATTTCCCGTGTGAGACTTCGCGCCGAGCCGCGTTAGAGTTTCGAATTTTAGAGGTTGCACTTTGTTGAAGCAGAGGTGCCATCGTCCGTATTCAAGGAGGATCGTGAACACGTCTTCTGTCCCCTTCCTTTCATTCATCACCGTGACCATCAGGATATTCGGCCGAGAATCACGTCCATTGTCCGTCTCCAATTCCTCACGCCGACTCGCTAAAGGATTCCCCTTCCTTGAGGTGACCCCATTAAGGTAAAACGACCCTTGACTTTATCTCCCGTTAATCGACCCACTTTCCGACACATAAATATTCCCTCTGTATAACTGATTTATAGAATCCCATTGAAAAGCTGATTAACGAGTAATTAACGTTGCCCGATTGCCAATTAGCCTATAAGCTGTCAGAATTGTCCCTATTTACATTAGCCAATATTTACCTTGTATATATATATATATATATATATATATATATATATATATATATATATATATATATATATATATATAAGGAATTAAACCACATTCTCCGAAGACAATTTAATTCAGAACAGTTTCGGTGTATCTCACACCCTTTTTCAACTGACACTGGGCAGAAAATATAAGAGAAATGCATATAAGCATAACACAAGATGCCCTCCTTTTCCCCCAATCCCCTACTTGTGGCTAATCTGGGGGGGGGGCCTAAACATATTGAAGGGCTGGCATTTTACTATTTTGTTTATTTGCGATCTTATTACAGGATTAGAAGAAAATTGACCCTCAGATAGATTTAAATTAGGAACTGACGATATCAAGCTCGATTCAACGATTATTTTCTTAACATAGTTAGCCGATTTAAATAACATTTTACTTCCATTGAAATCGATCGTATGATTCTTGTCTCTAACATGGCAAAATATTCCACTACTTTCGCTGCCCACTCTAATATCTCTTTAGTGTTCGTACAATCTCTTGTCTAGATTTCTCCCCGTTTCCCCTATATAAACTTCATGGCAATCGTTGCATGGTACTACATATACATAGGAGTATATGCAGTACCATGCAACGATTTCCATGAAGTTTATATAGGGCAAACGGAGAGAAATCTAGACAAGAGATTGTACGAACACTAAAGAGATATTAGAGTGGGCAGCGAAAGTAGTGGAATATTTTGCCATGTTAGAGACAAGAATCATACGATCGATTTCAATGGAAGTAAAATGTTATTTAAATCGGCTAACTATGTTAAGAAAATAATCGTTGAATCGAGCTTGATATCGTCAGTTCCTAATTTAAATCTATCTGAAGGTCAATTTTCTTTTAATCCTGTAATAAGATCGCAAATAAACAAAATAGTAAAATGCCAGCCCTTCAATATGTTTAGGCCCCCCCCCCAGATTAGCCACAAGTAGGGGATTGGGGGAAAAAAGAGGGGATCTTGTGTTATGCTTATATGCATTTCTCTTATATTTTCTGCCCAGTGTCAGTTGAAAAAGGGTGTTAGATACACCGAAACTGTTCTGAATTCAATTGTCTTCGGAGAATGTGGTTTAATTCCTCATCTTTTCTTGCGATGATGCATTTATTTTCATCATATATATATATATATATATATATATATATATATATATATATATATATATATATATATATATATATATATATATATATATATATGTTAACTAGTGACTTATTAAAATTTTATTTTTGGTTTTCACTCTTTAATTATATCCTTGAACTGCAACTTGGTAAAATCATTCAACGCTGTCGGTCCCTGTAGTAAATCGTACTCTTATACCTCGTAATCAACGGATTACTCTTACGAAGTGAACGTACTTATACGTAGTGAAAGACGCGTACGTACATTAGAGAATATATGTATATATAACTGTATATATATACGTATTCTCGTGGCTTTTATCTCTTTCTTCCCAACCAATAGATACATATATGTATATATAGATGTATTGTCTAGGGAGCTGACCTATATCTCGACATATATATATATATATATATATATATATATATATATATATATATATATATATATATATATATAAATATATATATATATATATATATATATAAATATATATATATATATATATATATATATATATATATATATATATATATATATATATATATATATATATATATATAAATATAATAAATTATGGTGTCAGGTTTATTGGGTTAATTGAGGACCCCTTTCGTTTTCAAGTCTCTTAGTTGAATTAATAGAAAATTTACCAAGTTGGGTCAAGTTTATTTAAAGATAGTAAAATATTTTTTCTAATTTTTTTATTTTATTTTGACTCTTCGGTCTCTTGTGGTGCCCGTGAGGCCATATTTAGTAGCAAACCATTGGTTTTTGTGTGTTTTTGGAAAAATCTTTCAAACTCCCCTCCTTATCATCTCCGTGCCGGATTAAGAGGTCCTATATTAGGTACTCATATAGCAATTAGTATATTTATTATAATTTATTCCTTTTGTCCGTGTGTGTGATCACAAGAGTAAGATTTAATTTAGAATTTTTGGGAACTATTGCGAGAGCCCCATTTTCTTTGCCGTAAGATTCTTGAATGCGTCGAGTGGCTAAGGCTCGCGTAAGGAAACAAGATGACGTCCTTTGAGAGATTTAGGCAACAGGGTGAGATGCTTGGTCTCTCCGGTAAAGAGCTAATCACTCATCTTCAGGATGAGGAGAGAAACGAAAGAGCAGAGAAGAAAGAACTAAGAGAAGCTGAGGAGAGAAGAGGAGAAGCTAAAGCTGAAGAGAAAAGAAGAGAAGCTGAAGCTCAGGAGAGAAGAAGAGAAGCTGAAGCTGAGGAGAGAAGAGAAGCTGAAGCTAAAGAAAGAGAAAGGGTGAGGCACCATGAAAGGGAGTTAAATAGGAATAACTTAGAAACCTTCTCAGTTAGTTCCAGGATTGAAGCCTCCAGATCACCGCATTTAAGGAAGATGAGGATTAGAGTGCTTATCTGACTCATTTCGAAAAGATTTTTGAGGTAAATCACTGGATATTCAAACTGATGGAGTCGCCTGACTTTTGCCTCTCCCTAATACTCAGCTGTTAGATACTTTCATTTCGCTACCTGCCGAGGCTACCCTCGGATATTCAATCCTTAAGTCCGAACTCTTGGCTGCGATCAACATGAATCCGGACTCCTACAGGGCAAAGTTTCGTCAGGCAAGGTTGCTACCTTGCCAGACTCACCCTCAGAAGAAGTCTGTAGTGTTGGTTGGACTCGGCCCAGGTAAACGGTGACTATGAGCCTCTGCGACTTTATTTTGCGAGATTATTTGATGGCTACGCTGCCCTCTGAAATCCCTGCATTCGTAAAGGACCGAAGAGTTGCTTCCTTCAAAGAATGCATCAAAGAAGCGGATTTGCACGCCAATCATAATATCTACCCCAAAGATCCCAATAAGAGTCATCCTCCCTTCCCCAAGAGTAAAGCCCACTTCCCTAAATTTCACCCGAAGAACGCTCCCAAATTCCTAAAAGTCCCAGGTCCCTCAAACCGAAATATCATCCCCGTCTGAACCTAGGGATGTTAAGCCCCCCTTCTTTAATCCCCCTGCGTCGTATTACCCCAGAGGACTCATCGTCTGTTTTTCTTGCAAAATCTCCGGGTATATGAGGACGAACTGTCCCCAAAATTCTCAATTCCGTTCTGATCACAGCCACCAAGTCCACTAAGTAAGCGCTTCTCTTTCTCTTCCATCTGCTCGCCCCGAAACGCCTGCTCCCCCACCAGCGAATAGCCCTTCTGGACCTCAAGTTAATTTTTCATTTAACGAGAGCTCGTCCAGTGGGCTCAAATTTGAAACCAGTTCGGTTAATGGTTGTCGGGTTTCAACCCTGGTCAGAGATTTTGGATGCACGTGCATCGTCGTATGGGAAAAGATGCTGCCCCCAGTGAGCCCTGACCACGATAAATTTGCAGTAGCTCAGGACTACTCGGGACGAGCCAACCGCTTTCCAGTGGTCCGTTGTTTCATCAAATGCCAATATTTGTCCGGTTGGGCTGACGTCGTTACAACTTCTATTAAATTCTGGGCCATATTAGTCAGCCATATTAGTTACCACTGCCGCGCCTGCATCAACAATATTGTTGCCCTGGACGAAGAGGCTGTAATGGAAGCCCATTATCCCACCAAACCTCTTAACCTAGTCCAGACAGTTTGCGTAAAAGCTGACAATGACTACCCACTCCCGTTGCTCTCCGGAATGTATAAAGACTCCCCCCAGGAGATCGATCTAAATCCTCACCTGGAGCCCGCTCAGAAAGCCCAGTTATTCCGGTTGTTGAAGGCCTAGCCGGATGTCTTTTCTAAGTAGCCTGGTTGCTCGAACCAATTCGAGCATGACATAGTATTGACCACGCAAGAATTGATCCGATCCAAGCCGTAGCCTTTGCCCATTCATTTGCGATCAGCGTTCATTGCGGAGGTCGAAAACTTACTAAAATTAGAAATAGTCGAACCGTATTCGTCAGATTACTGTTCTCCCATTGTTATGATTCAGAAGCCAAACCAGTCCTTTCGAATGTGTGTAGACTTTCGAAAACTTAATTTCGTGAGAGTTTTCGATGCCCAACTGATCCAGAGGCTACATTTGTTCGAGAACGCAAAATTTATTTCTTAAATAGATTTTTTCAAGGCGTACTATCAAATTTACCACTTCCAGCAGATGAAGGATAAGTTAATATCTGCCTCCATATTGCGGCTCCCGAACCCGAACAAATAGTTTGGAATCCGTATGGATGCCTGCAACGATGACATCGGTTGCGTGTTACTGCACTACGAAGAAGATGAGAATAGCTATCCTATCACTTATGCAAGCCGGAAGCTGTTACCGCGTGAGAGAAACTATGCAGTAATAGAACTTGAGACTCTGGCAATAATCTTTGGTGTTCGGAAGTTTAAAATGAATCTGATAGGTCAGAAGTTCTTGATCGAAAAGGATCACCGTCCTCTGGCGTACTTAAGAAATTGTAAAAGCCAAAACGAAAGGCTTATACGCTGCAGTCTGCTATTGATGGAATATCAATTCCATATTTGGATTAAAAGGTAGTGAACACTGTGTAGCAGACAGTCTTAGTAGGAATCCAGTACAGGACCCTCCTCCTTTAAGGTAAAACTCCATACATCCTATAAGTTCATGTATATATTCGATCTCGTTGCTCGCCCATGTAAAATTTATTTTTGTGCGTGTGTGCGTACGCCCATATTTTAGTGTATTGCTTTTATATACGTGTCATTATTGATTTTTTTTTTATTATTTCCCGGATTGTCACTCCGCTTGATTGATTCCTTATTCTAAATTGTGGTATTGCTTTTACATGAAACTATATATATTTTAATTATGTAATTAATTTCCAATTAACCTAAATGTATGTGTAAGTTTTTCCCGTCGTCTGGGAACAAACGGAGCACATCCTGTACCTTGACGGCCGCAGTGTCGGCTGAAATTTTAATACCGATGGGTTTTGGTCGAGATGCGCTTTTTCCTTCCGCTTCGCGTCGGAAAAAAGGCCATCTTTGGAAGGGAGACATGTAAGGGAAAGGGACGCCAAGAAAAATACCCCTTTCATTTTTTTCATGAATTCCTCCCCTCTCTATCTCTCCTAAGTATAACTCCACATGGAGTAATCTCTGAATCCAAAGAGAAAAAAAGAAAAAAGAATTTGAATATCCGTAATCCGCCTCACAGGTGCACTCAATTAAGTTGAGCGTGTTAAAAGCTTTTACCTCGCCGATGAAGGGCTAATCTCCGTAGTCGGGAAAATGCTAGCCGAAAATTTCCCGTCCACATCGTAAAGGCCATTAAGACTTGGGTCAGACGACAAACGCTAATCCATCTGGCCACCGGATGTGATCAGCCAGTCGTCCGAGTTTGCCAACGAAGAGAAACAAAAAAAAAAATGGCGGTCATATAAATAACCTGGGTATACGAATATCGGCAGATTAAATTTGAGAACCCATCGCTTTCGGTTCAGATCGTCAGTCTGTTTTCCCAAGTCCCTGGTATTCGCTTATACCATAGAGGTTGGATCTTATCAGGCTTACTCTGTGAAGGTTTACGCTGTTCAGAGCAAGCCTCGAAAAGTTTCATCCCAGAAGGATGATACATCGTGCCGAGCCGCGTCAGAGTCTCGATTTTTAGAGGTTGCACTTCTCTGGAGCAGTGGTGACATCGTCCGTCTTCAAGGAGGATTGTGAACTCTTTAAATATACCCTTGAACTTCAACTTGGTAAACTCATTAACCGCTGTCGGCCCCTGTAGCAAATCGTACTCTTATACCTCGTAATCAACGGATTACTCTTACGAAGTGAACGTACTTGTACATAGTGAAAGACGCGTACGTACATTAGAGGATATATGTATATATAACTGAATATATACGTATTCTCATGGCTTTTATCTCTTTCCTCCTAAACAATATATATATATATATATATATATATATATATATATATATATATATATATATATATATATAGAGAGAGAGAGAGAGAGAGAGAGAGAGAGAGAAGTATTGTCTAGGGAGGTGACTATTCCTCGACACTGTCTGTCATTTTGTGTATTGTTAGTTCTTTAGTGTGTGAGATTAAAGTAGACTTTTATTCACGTTCTACTTTAGCACCGTATGGTTAATGGGCAGAGTGTGCTCCCTGGCGTTTCTTTTTTTTCTATTTTCCGTGTCCCTGATCGTGTGGAAGCAGTCTGAGGTCAGTTTAACCATGTTTTCAGCGAGAGCATCTTCAATCCGTCGCTCGGGAACCTCATCTGTACATTCCCACTTGTTCCTTCCGGTCCTAAGACCTTCAGCTACTTCGCGGGAATCGAGCTCATTTGGGAAGGGAGCTGATTCGTGGGCAAATATATTAAGGTTAAATCCCCTCGCGTCGTATTTGAGCTGATGCTCTCTAGCTCACGATGAGGAGAAGGTTGACCTTGGGCAGCGGTTTTTTCAGGTTTTACTTGATCGTGGAGACCGGGCCTCTTTGGGTCGCACTGCTTCCTTGTTGAGTGTGTGCGTGTGTGTGTTTTATGTTTCAGTGATCTTATTCTCGGATGTTTCGGGAACTTTTTCTGGTGTCTGTGGGTTCATTTGTCTATCTAGACGCAAGTCGTATACACTGTCTGTGTTTTGGGGCGTGGGAAGTTTATTACACGAATTTTTGCACTGAGAGGCTACACTAATGCGCATAACCTATTCTGATGTCGGGTTATCCGGAAACCACATCTCTTGTAAGCCGTTTTTAACCAGCATACGGTGGACTTTTATGGCGAAGGTACCAGGACATGTAATGTTTGTAATTTGTGCATAATAGATGTAACATTATTTTTGTAGACTGTTCATTTACTATGTGGAGGTATTAGTTTAGGCGATAGCGGCTTTAGCAACTTTAACATAAGTCATGTTGGGCTTATTCTCCTCGTTCTCGCCCTTTTTTGAGTTTGTTTTAGAATTTCTTGTTTTTTAACCGGAGATGCCATAGACATAGTTCGGTGGTTTCCCTCACAGTTTAGGCATTTTGGGCTGTTGCTTTTGCAATCACGCCAAAAGGGGTCGCGACTGGCGTAGATAGAACAGATTATAAGTTCCTTGTCCGGGCAGTTTGCCGTGGTGTGTTTGTCGTAACACATCTGTAGGTCGCCAAACTCCTCACGTTCCATCTGCTCCTGGCAGACTCTTACGCTAAAGAGAAGGCCATTTTATTTTGATTTCTGTGTCATTGCAATATCTTTGAAAATAACCTTAAAGATGTGCGTGTAATATTACAATTTAATTACTTCCGCTACCTTCGCCCATGGCTGGTTCCTTTCGATCTCTGCTTGAATTTTATCAACCGAATAACGTCCAACCGAGGAGTCAAGATGACTGCAGATTAAGCTGAGGTGTAATCGTATTTGTGGAGGGGTTGTAGGTTTAAGGTTGATTGATTTCAGGCATTTAACGACCTTGTTTGAGGCCAAGGCTTCAGAGTCGGCCTCCCTCGCACAGATGGCCGAGTAACCGTTGGGTATGTCTACGAGTATAAGTCTAACTATTGCAATGCTCAATCAACCCATAACTTTTTCAAAAACCTTACCTCGATCCGGTTTCGGGCCCTCCGAGAGGGCCCGGAGAGTGCAACAGAGGGTCTCCCTCATTTCACTTGCATGTTATTCTAAGATATTGCATGGAATAGGAGAGGAGCCTCTTAATAGTGGAGTGATGAGGAGAAAAAGTATGAGTTCACCGGGATTTTGTTTGAAGTTAAGTATAAATAGGAGAGGAGTGAGAGAATGAGGATCCGAAGTCTAAGTATTTGTATTCCACTTAAGCCTTAAACTTCCTTAGGGCTTGCGTATATTCCTGATGGGGCTTCGGTCCTTATATCTACCAAAGGTGTCAAGACTCCCCCCTTCACTTTCTTGAATCGAAAACTATTGGTCCACTTTTCGAGCGAAATCAAGCTTTTTTCACTTTATCAATTTTTTTCCACTACTCTGAGCGAGTCGAACCAATCCACCTTCAACAAAAATCCACTTTAGAAAAACTCCGTAAAATGGGCACAATTTACAATGCTGAACACAAGCGAGAAAGTAGACTAGCACCGGCAACCAGAGCAGTCTAACATAGCATTTGTTCAGCGCAGGAGCTTAAATAATCTAGTAGATAAGGCACTGGATTTCTACGCATTAGTCCCTCGTTCGCTTTTTAGTGAGAGTTGCCGAAAATTACGCAATGGTAGGAGTTAGCGTCAATTACGGAAGTACTCCAAGTCTGACCCAAGCGAGCAGGTAATTCCATTCACTTCATCACACGCATATCCAATCACAACATTGTTGTTCATCTTCCTTTGAAGTTGTTAATGTCGCATTAAAGTTTACTCTAAATGTATGAGACAGGAATGTAAGATTTTTAAAAAATGTAAAAAAGGTTTACTTAGAAAATTATACGATTAAATGTTTATTTCAACGCATATTTTTCCTATTTTCTCGATAAACCAATAATTAATGTTCAGATTATATCAAATTCTGACTAGGACGTGCTGAAATTCCGACCAGGACGTGGTAAAATTCCAGCCAGGACGTGGTAAAATTCCGAGTAGGAAGTGTTAAAATTCCGATCACCACGTGCTAAAATTCCGAGCAGGGCGTTTTAAAATTTCGAGCAGGACGTGCTAAAATTCTGAGCAGGATGTGCTAAAGTTCCGAGCAGGACGTGCTAAAATTCCGAGTAGGAAGTGCTAAAAATCCGAGATTGAAAATGAAGACTGTGGAATCAAAGCAAAAATGGTCTTATGTGTTCTTCAAAGCATTATTAATGAAAGCCAGCAGGAAAACTAAAAAACAAAATGCCCCCATTGGTGGAATTAACATGAAATATGGCAGTCCAGATTCACTAAAAGCATACACTCATATGGAAAATGTTATAATGCAAGGATGGAATAAATCTCGTTTATCTTCGATATGGATCAAATGGATTGTAGTATTCTGATAGAAGATGATTTTGTTGAGTTAAAGGCAAGGGGAGAATCTGAATATATTGAATTACGTTCATCAAGCCTTCTAAAGGGTGCACGTCTAGGCGCCAAATCAAATCCAGCCAGTGCTGAAATTTGGTATATTCTTCCATCTCTTAGCTTCTCCATCCATTTATTACATCCAGCCGTCCATTTATCCATTCATCAATTTTAAAAAATCGAAGTCATACAGTAGAGGCTCCGGCAACAACTCTTTGAAATGAAGCTATTAAAGAAAAATATAAAGTTAAGATAATTTAAATTGTTTTGAAGGTATAAAGCTTGAAGAGCTTACACAAGGTAAACCGTTGCCCTACTATACTATCGATGCTAATACCATGCCATATCTTTATGAGTGGAGAAGTGAAAGAAGATGAATGAAAATGAGGAAAAGGGATGAGGTACAAGCCAAGATAAAGGATTTGTAAAGGTTTATTGAAATTTTTTCAAGATAATTGAGGGGATGGACTTATGGGTATAAATGTATTTAAAAAATAGTTTAATGAAGTTATGATATAAAGTGTGATACTTGAGTTAATATTATAGTGAGGAGTTTTAGGTATGTGGAATTTATGTGAATGATAATGGTACAAATTAAGAGAATAGCGACCAGAAGGTTTTAAATGGAAAGGAAGGCTCCAGGACGATCAGAGCGTTGCACAATGATAAAGTTCTTAGTGTTGGACTGTGCAAGGAAGCTGCATGAACTCGTTCAAACGATGGTGTATGCGAGTAATATTATCGCATGGAATGAGTACGAAAAGTTTCGACGTAGAGCTGTGCAACAGGTAAGTACGGCTTAAACATCCTTCCTTAAAGTACCATTATAGTGTAGCGCGCTCAAATCAAAAGTAAAGTAAACCCGTGGTACTCTAATTGCAAGATAGGTAGGCTCAGCGAGGAACCTCACTAATGAGCACCCTGTAGACATATGAAAGCCTCAAATTGTGCACACGTATTAATCACTAACATAATATGCCACGTAATAATGAACCCATCTAGAAAGAGAGAAATACGTATAGGAGAAATTAACATAAGTTAAGAAAACATGAATGTAGATAATATGTTTACTTTGCTAGAGGCGAAAAGAAAGAGTTTGAGACGGCAGGAAACCTATAAACATACACACGAACATACAAAAATGGTCATCTGTTCAATCAAAGCTTGATATGCAGATGGAGAACTGAAAACACTATAGCAGCGTTCATTGTTTTATAGCAAGGTACTGCGAATCTCAGTCGCACCTTTGCTATTTGGACCAGAAACAAAATCTCTATCTCTTTTGATAGGAGTGAAACAGGCTCCACCCAAAAGATGGAAAAGGCTCCACCCAAACAACACCAGTGGATAATAATAGGCCACTCTCACTGTCTTCGGACACAGATATATGCCACTAAACTCACAGAGTCAGAATAGTTAGAAGAGAGTAAGAGCGTAAGAAAGTAAGAAGACAGACAGACAAAAACGAGTAAGAGAGTGAGTCAGTCAGTCCGCCAGTCAGAGTGACGCTATGCAGTATTTAAAAGAACAACCTCTGACCTTCTCACGTTATTTGGAGCAAACTGCGATTGTATCCCGCCATGGAAAACGTCGCTTCCTGTTCAAGATCATTCGAGAAGTTTCGGCTCCTAGGCGTATTGGGGAATTATCTCCCAATCCTGCGAATTTGTTTTTGGGGGTCGTCTTGCCGCTAAAAGCTGAATTTTCGTCCGCCTCGTGGATTAAGATGTCTGGAGCTTCCGAATCCCCATTTTCCCCTTCGGGATCAATCGTACAAATACCCGGTTTGACTTAAGATCGGTAAGTCCCGCACGAACCTCAAAGTCGTCCTCATCGTCTTGAGTCAAAGTTCTGTGAGCGTTCATTAGACAGCAAGACTTTTTCCGCCGTGATTCTACCCCAGTCAATTGGTAACGTCTGTGAACGGCATTCCTTTGAATTTGCGTGACAGTCTCACTTCGTTTAATCGGTCCGAAGAAAATCTCCATCGATTACATTTGAGGAAAAGAAGTTTTCCCTTATAGTGAAATTACGAGTAATCCCACATTTCCCCGTCGAACGTTATCCTTGAAGATTGGCTATCTTCATCACTATTCGGGTCGTACCCCATTTGCCTCATCAGGAAGGTGCCCTACCTGTCTCTTCAGGATCGTGCCCCACTTGCTTCATCGCAAGCAAGACCATCCTTGAAGTCACCGACCTGTAAGATTGAAACCCCCTCAATTATTAGTATTGTTAAGTTCCCCCTTTTGATCTGAGCATAGTAACGCTAATTAATTAATTTTATTTGAGAATCCATTCCTATCACAATTATCAAGAGACTATTTAATTTTAAATAATTCCTATTTGCCTATTTTTATTCTTATTTTGATATTTGTAAATAAAGTTATATTTTTGTTGCTTCATCTTTAACTAACCTTGAATGATACTCTCGACCTATTCAAGTAAATCTCGCAAACCCTTTTTGGCACTCTGCGTGATTTGTTAGGGATTTGAAAGCTAACGTCTCAAGTTTGACTTCCTGGTCGATCGTTAATCCCAGTAAACAGTCCTAAAACGGTTCGCGTTGAAGTAGGTGATTAAGTCACCCCCACATAATATAGGAGTGTGAGGGAATCCCCACGTGGAAGATCTTTAGCAGAAAGGAACTCCCATGTGCAGCAGAAATCCCGGCTAGGCCTAAAGTGGTAAGCCTACCCCCCACCCCCTTCCACAAGCGGTAGCCTCGAATCGAGTCCCCCACGATTCACCTATATGCGGGCTAAAATAGCTCTGCAAGAAGATTCGAGACCACTCGAGAGTAGAGCTGTTTCCCGCTGCCCCCAACTCCGTGGAGAGCCTCGGACATAAATAACGCTCGACTCCCCGGAAAAGACGCAGAGTTGAAAAGTCTCCCGAGACCCCAGAAGATTCCCCATGGTTCCAAGTCAAGTGCTAGCAACAAAGCAAAGTGACAGCTGGACTATTTTGTGTATTTGGAATTAGCCCCAGCCAGGAGGTAATTCCACTGAATGATCGCCCCGAGTGATTTTCCCGACTTCTCCCATCACCTCCTGTCGAAGCCTTCCTTATTTCGGGTAGCCGAAATACTCTCCCCTGGAAGGAAGTTACCCCCCCCCCCTCCTTTGTTTTTGGAGAACCGCCATCACTCCAATCTTCTGCTGAGAAGTTCCGAACAGCCACACCTCACGTAGAGAAGACATCCGTAAGCCAACCCCTCCCCCCCTTCAGTAACCCAATTGAGTTAATTCCCCCTTTCATTTACTGATGTTATTTTGCCCGTTAATTCTCTGAGGTAATTTTACCCATCAATTCTCTCATTATTTTTTTAAATAAAATTATATTTTTATACATGCCTCTTTAAATAACCTTGAGCTTTGCCATTGTCCACAATTTATCTGACCTCGTTGCACTCTCTCGCTACTCAGCCCGTCTAAACTCGTGGTTTTCCGTCCCTTTTGTCGATTCGCTTTCGAATTATTGGTCCCTTTCCCATAGATATAATATGGTATTGTTATAATTTAATGTCATACCACGACAATGAGTTTTGTATGGTATAGAGTGGAGTACCACGACAAAGTAATAGGCTCCACTTAAAGAGACCACACGCTAGTCTCGAATCCTTCTTACGCCCAAGGCTACCAGAGTTCTATGCCAAAATAAAGAGTCCGAAATCCTTCCGTTTGTGACTTCCTTTCTAAAGGTAATCCGCATTGATCCTTTAAAACCCAGCCTATCTAATCTCAAGTCTCGGTCAAACGAATTCCCCTCTGCGCCGAAGCCTACCACAAGAAGTTCGGCCCTCCTATACTCTCGAGACCCTTATAACTCGTGCACATTTAATACCATCAAGAACCTGCTATAAAATGGTGACCCCTTTACCCGAACGAGAAGAAAAATCAAAATACGAACAACGTTCGAGATTTAAGAAAGCACAAGTCGCCTGTATACCGAAAGAATCGGTGTGCACATAAAAGAGTAATTTGTTTTAAGCACGAATCAATCACCATTGACTCACGGGACACTCATGAAGTGGCACATAAGAGTCAGTAACTCGAGGAAAAGAGACTTATATTTGCTGCTTCCGCCTACCTATAAACAACCCACTCACTTGCTGAGCACACTACACTGAGAATACCACTCTACATCAACTTAGGAGTTTGTTTTTAATAAGAACTCGAATATTTATTAAATATTTATATAGCCGGGGTATCTTGTTATCTTTGGGCACTCCGAAATATTGATGTAGGAGAATAACATAATGCACCCACATTTCTTCACCGCCCTTCCAGGCGGGCTGGTTATAAAATGTTCCCCTTCCGGCCCGATATCTGATGGTCTCCCGCCGGAAGAACCCACCGACCATTTTAGCTAACCACCGCGTTCCTTCTTCGACTGGTTATAGATAGATGGGACACTATCTTGGCTTCCGGTGTTTTCCGGGAGTTTACAAAGGACGAAATGGAAGAGATAATCAAGCCTCTCTCTACTTCCGGCGCCATGTGAACCTCTCCCAAGTTTCGAGTATAAAAGATGAATTCTTTTGACCCTCAGTAGTAGAGCTTGCACAGCGTCTGGCGTGGCAGGAATTGCCTTCTATCTCGATGTAGTGGTAAATCATCGAAGTACCAAGTCTTTAGAGAGGAGATCGGTCCCAATTAGGGAGGCTCTTTACCCCGTTGGTCTGCAAGTAAGTGCAAACCCAGGCTCGTACTCACTTTTTCAGAGACGAAGCTACAAACGGTCTCACTCTGGTTCCCTAAGCGAGAAAACTACAACTTGGCTTTTAACCCGTGACCCTACGCGTCGATAGGTCACTTCGCCTTCCCTCACAGAGGCACCCAAGACTCCTCGGAGTTTACGAGCGTGGGGCCTTCTTTAACAAGAAGCTCCTGTCACCACCTTCTTCCAGCAGAATTGTGACGTAATTGTGGGATCAGGTCGGTCCCTTGAGAACCCACCTCATCGTCTCCCTTCCTTATCTCACCACCTTCACTCACCAACGCCACCCGAACATCAGGTTCCAAGTAATCCTTCCCTTTCAAATTCCCCAACTTCACCGTGAAGCTTACCAACATTACAAGTGTATAGGGATTTACATAGTGAATAGTTATTTACAAGCCAAGTGAGATATCCGAGATTCACTTATTAATTTATCCCTCAAAGCACCTTATTTGTATATATATATATATTTTATTTTCTTGTTTAGTGTTCATTAAAACTTTATTTTCATACAGTTGTGTATCTAACTTCCTTTCTGTCGCTTGCTGGCAAAGTTCATTCCAATCTCTCCGTAGCCAACTTCTAAGCACTCTGGGTCAATAAACCCATTTAGGGCACGGGCCGAACGAAGTATAAGGAGTAGTACGACGACCCCTCCGCATTCGGGATAATAAGATATATATATATATATATATATATATATATATATATGAGAGTCGGGGAAAACTCCAACCACCCCTCGGCCTATTCCTCAACATATAATATATATATATATATATATATATATATTATATCATATTAAATTATTGTGTCATTAGGTGTGCGAACCCGTCAATTTTTAAATTCCCCTTTTCTAATTGCCAAGCGCCCACGGTTGGATAAAATAAATAATAAGACATTTTAAATTTTGTTGGTGAAATAAGAATTGACCCCGTGTCCTTTTAATTTTTTTTTTGTATTCTCGGTATACAATATAAAAAGGGTTAGGTCACCTTCGATAACCCTTGCTGCCAGCATCTCACCCAGCATAGTAACTATTTGTATTTTCTTTATTTATTTTTATTATTGGGTATATTATTTGTCGCTGCGGTATAATCTGGGGTTAAGTCTTAAAGCTCTTTCGTGAATCAGCGGATCCGACAGCGTATCCAAGATGTCTTCCTCCTCATTTGAGATGTTCTCTAACAGGGACAAATTTGGGGCCTTTCGGGCAAGTAATTGATCGACTACGTCTAAAACGAACAAAGGAATGAACGTGAGGAAAAAAGAGAAGAACAACGAAGACAAGAAGAGATAGAAGAGAGGTGAAGACAAGAAGAAGAGAAGCGAAGACAAGAAGAAATAGAAGAGAGGAGAAGACAAGAAGAAATATATATATATATATATATATATATATATATAGAGAGAGAGAGAGAGAGAGAGAAAGAGAGAGAGAGAGAAGAGAGGGAGAAAATTCGTCAACACGTGCGTGAGTTAAGTAAAGATCAAGTAGAAATCAGTTCCGTCGGGTCCAGAAGTCATCAACCTCAAGCCCCTGCATTAAAGCTCTTCCCTTATGGTGATCAAGAGGACTTTTGCACTTACTTAACCCATTTCGAAAAGATCTTCGAAGTCAATGGGTGGGACATTGAGTCTGAAGGAGTAGGCCGCCTGCTCCCGTTGCTCAATTCTCGTCTAAGAGAAATCTTCGGTGCCCTCCCAACAGAAGCGACAATAGATTATTCATCTCCTAAAGCAGAACTCTTATCCGTGATTAATTTAAACCCCGAGTGCTACATACAAAAATTTCGATCGGCTAGGATCCAGCCAGGACAGACGTATCGACAGTTCGGGTTCATCCTGAAGAAAAACTTCCAATTTTGGTTGGACTTGGCTAAAGTCGGTGGCGACTACGACTCAGAGCTAGATTTTTTTTAAAGGACCAGCTAATGCACACCCTCCCTACGGAAATCCGTGCATTTGTGCAAGATAGGCGTTCTTCTTCCTTTAACGAGTGCCTCAAAGAAGCAGATCTCTACGCCACAAATCATCATTTCTATCCTAAGGAGCAAAAGAAGAACCGTCCTCCGTCCCATAAGAACCAAGGACAATCACAACCGAGAAAACCCTCTCATTTAGTAAAAGTCCCAGTCCCTTTCAAACCAAAAGATAACCACCATAAGAAGCAAGAAGAGGTGAAACCACCAATTTTTAATGCTCCATCGAGTAACCCCTACCGAAGAAACCCCATTGTATGCTCCTCTTGCGGAATCCCTGGTCACTTCAAATCTCAGTTTCCACAAAACTCCCGCTTTCCCTTTGCCCCTGGACAACATGTCCACAAAGTCTCCGCAACTCTCGCTGCCGAATAGCCTAACGCGCCTGCACCTCTGCCATCTTTGTAGACCTCTCAGGAGCACCAGGTGAACTTTCTTTTTAATATCACTTCTTCTGGTGGGCTCAAATTCGAGTCTGGATCCATTAATGGATGTAGAGTATCCACTCTGGTGAGAGAAACAGGGCTTACGTGTATAGTGGTATCGGACAAGCTGCTTCCCCTCGTGGACCCACAACATAAGAAATTCGCTGCCGTACACGATTTCTTGGGAAGAGCTAATAAATTTTCAGTCGTCCGTTGTCATGTAAAATGCCGCTATTTTACGGGGTGGACCAACGTCTTAGCTGCCCCGATTATGTTTTGTGCAGTGTTGGTGGGCCAGACCGCGCAGCTCTCCCCAACTCCTGCGTCGCAAGCTGTCGTCATCCGGGCTCAGGCTGATAGAGACGCTTGCCCCCCTCCCCGCGTCTCTCAAGACCCCGTGCACCCCTAATTACGAGGGACTGAATAACGCCCAATTCATCAGTGCCCAAAAGGACTGCCTTTTCCTCCAACCCTTATAGGAAAAGGCCAAACGAGGAGAGACAGAATCGGTTCGTGGAGACCAAAAAGTGAGGTATGTGATAGAAGACGCTTTGCTATTTCGTACTTCCCTGGATCCAGTAGGCTCCCTGTTCAAGGCCCTTTGCGTGCCTAGGGCCTCCCTTGCGAAGATTTTACAAATAGCACACGAAGGTGTGTTCGCAGGACAGTTCAGCAATAATAAAACCTCGCAACGCGTATTTAAGTATTTATTTTTTCCTGGTGCAGCCAAGAATATCGCAGAGTATTGCAGAACCTGTGATATATGTCAAAAGGTCACCGCCAAAGGATGAGTACAACCGGCCCCCCTTCAAAAGACTCCAGTTATATCAGAACCATTTTTCAGGGGCCCCATCGATCTTATTGGACCGATATATCCCCCTTCCACCGAGGGACACTCATACGTTCTCACCCTCGTCGATTGGGACACCCGGTTCTCCGAAGCAATTGCTCTCAAAAAAATTATTAACATCTCGTGTGTCGAGGCATTGATCTCTATTTTTGCACGGATAGGGATCCTTAAAGAGGTCCTCTCTGACAGGGGCCGCCAATTTACGGACGAATTGATGGAGCATGTGAGTAAGTTTCTCCAAATTAGGCCCATTTTCACCACGCCCTTTCACTCTCTGCAAACGGTATGTGCGAGAAGTTTAACGCCACCTTGAAAAGCGTGCTTAAAAGATGTGCCACGACCAGCCCCAGGAATGACACCGGTACCTGCCAGTAGCTTTATTTGTGTGTAGGGAGATTCCCCACCGAACTCTTGGATTCTTCCTATTTTAGCTTCTCTATGGTCGCAATGTTCGAGGTCCACTGAACATTTTCAAGGAGCTCCTCACAAACTCTCGATTGGATGAGGAACTAAAGACCTCCTACTCGTATTTTCTGGACTTGCGTGACAGGCTAGGAAAATGCTCGGAGGCTGCCGTGCAAAGTTCCGAGATAAATCTAGAGAAGTATCGAACATATTTTGTTATTAAATCTAGGCGATGAAGTTCTGTTTTTACTCCCCACGGACAACACTAAACTCCTATCCAAATGGAAAGGACCGTTCTCAGTCATAGAAGCTAGAGGGCCTGTAGATTATGTCATTCAGTCGTCATATGGCAATAAGTTGTTCCACATCAACATGTTAAATAGATATCACCGGCTTAGGATCCACGGATTTACAATCAAGCCATCCAAGTGCCACTTTGCTCATAGCACTACCTCTTACTTAGACTTCCAAGGAGGAGAGGGACAATTAGCGCCCCAAGAGAACAAAGTTAAGGCAATAGAAGGCATGCCACTCCCTAAAACCAAGAAACAGCTTCGTTCGTTTCTTGGCTCCATCTCCTTCTATCGGCGGTTCATCCCCCACTTCGCTTCCATAGCGTCATCCGTGAATGACCTTCTTAAAAAGGCCGCACCAGACCCCATCCTATGGAATGCCGCCGCAACTGTGAGTTACGGCGAGCTAAAGAAAAAAATTGTCTCCGCTCCTATCTTCCGTTTGCCCAATCCCCCCAAAAATTTGGCATCTTAACTGATACTTCTAATCTCGGCATTAGGTGCGTTTTATTACAATATGAGGAAGAAGGAACCCCATTTCCAGGGCATACGCGAGCCGGAAACTGTTGGTTCGCGAAAGAGCTTACGTTACTATAGAACTTGAAGCTTTAGCAATCATTTATGGCATTCATAAATTTAGAATGTGCTGTGAGCAAGATAGCCACTGACTACAACAACCACAGTGCTTGTATATGTAGGGGTATTTTGAGTCAAAATGCTACTACTTATAATTTCAAACCCAACGACGACATCAAATCGTATATAGAGAATTGTGCCTTGTAATCTACAACCTCAGGACTGTATATGAAGGGGTACATCTAACAGAACTGAAGTCAATGATATCTCAAATGGGGAAAAAAATGGTCTGTGTGGAACCCAACGATAAGGAGAATCTAGCACTGAAACAAGATACCATTACCTATTATACTATAAAGGTAAAGAAGACCACAAAAAAACAGGGAGTTGGATTCATTGTACAAAGAAATGGTAGTAGAGATTCGTAGCTTATCGTAAAGAGTAATTTGCGTGAACTTCAGTGTCTAAGAAGTTTAATCTCAAAATAGTCCGAGTGTACGCATTAACATCCGCAGTGGTTGTTTTCCAACGACCACTGCATCAATAGACACAGATATTTCTAATCTCCACAAAAGTCTTAAGTAACAAAAATCCTTCTTTGTGTTAATATTTCAAACTATTATATTCTATGTTTTTGTTTCGTAAAACATTGCATTTTTTTCGAAATTACTAAGAGAGAATCTCGCCTCTACAAAATTTTCCGTTAACCTTGGTTCCTTTACCTAACCCAGGGTGTGTAAGAGGGATCTGACTGGGATATTGCATTTCCAGCGAGGCTATAAAATAAGCACCAATCGCAGTCGGAACCAACTAATCTCAGTTTCTAACTCACATCCCACTTGTGCCTATTTTACGCACACACACATACACGCATATATATATATATATATATGTATATATATATATATATATATATATATATATATATATATATATATATATATATATATATATATATATATATATATATATAACTTAAATCACATCTCTATATCTCACATTTTCTTTCTTAAGCTTTCATTGGTTGTCTTCCTTAGTGTCGTGATGCCAATTTTCATTTCTCAGGGCCTTTAAATGCATATATATATATATATATATATATATATATATATATATATATATATAAATGGTGTTTCCAAGTTCTTTCGAACTTTATTAAGTTCCTTATCAAGGATAACTACAAGAAATAATATTATATTAGAGGTATATATACGAAAGAAAAGTATGAAAGACCGCCTCAAAAAAACAGAAATCACTAATGAGTTTTTCATATATATATATATATATATATATATATATATATATATATATATATATATATATATATATATATATATATATATATATATACATAAATAACCATTTTGAGCCATTAGGTTGTATTCGTGAGCAACCTTTTCTTTATCCATCACTTTTCCTCTGTCGAAATTATAAAATTGCGACGAAACCTTGTTTTATTTTTCTTTCACTGGAGAGAAGGAGTTGATAACAAAGGAATGACGTGAATAGACTCTTCACTGATTGAATTGCTCGAAGAAAATGGTTAGGAAGTCGATATCAGTAATTAGGAAAAGTAGTTCGTACCGAAGTTATTAAGAATTTCCTATATCTCCAAGCAAAATTCTTGTCATAAGGGATTTTATGTTTGTATATCTGAGACGCCTGCACCCATATATCCGTTCTTTATTTCTTTTTACTCTCATTGCTTTCGATGCGCGCGCACAACGTATTACTCTTCCGCTTCTTGCAAACTGCCTGGGGTATTTTTAGTCCACTCCTGCCATGTCTCGAGCCACAGTAGGAGAGACAGAAAATGTAGAGTGGTAAATGAACCGAAAATATACAATATAAAGTTGGAAGATGGTGTGTAAAGGACTCCATGAGCCATCGTTTCAAAACCCTAATGGTGTAGTCTGGGGGAAAGGGAATCAAATCCTTTAAAAAAACTGTTGTTTAAAAGGAAAAGAGACTCGAAACTCAGATTCAAATCCCTTTGAGAAAAGGCTTTGGTGTCTTTGAGGAATTGTTGAAAGTTTGAATCACTTTGCGAGGACTCTATGGGGTTATTGAGGAATTTTCGATATTTAGAATGTTTTCGAACTGTGGCTATCCGTCGAGCGAAGTTTTCAGGGAAGAAAAGGTTCTGAGAAGACGATTTGGGCCCCGAGGATGGTGGTCACAATAGCTGCTCGGCCAAAATGACAAGACCTTCAAATTGAACACAAAGGTCTGAATGCTCGAATCCTCTCTGTCGCAAGCTTTCCTTGTTTCAGATTATATCTGTGGTCTTCAACATAGGTAATTTGTGCTATTGGGAGAGCGATAAGAAAATGTATAAAATTATTTACAATTCAACAAATTTATAATTTTGGCTAATTTAATTTAGCCAAACCGTGACTTTCTTAATCGGCGGGAGAATCGCGATAGTCATCGAAATAACCCAAAGCCTCCTTGTCCATATTTAGAATGCATGTCTCGTGCAGATTGCTCCTATAGAGGCAAATCTTCAAGTTCAGGATGAAAGTAAATACTAGAAAACAGGTTTCATATATTACGAATTTTCGGTCTATAAACGTCCTTTTTTGGTTACTATAAAAAAAGCTAATTGTAATCAGGGGATATGAATTAAGAGTTTAAAAACTAAATTTCGACAAAATGAATTTTCTTAACTGCGAAAGATTTCTTAATGAGTTAGGGATCGAACAAAGCACACTGGGGCAGTGAACAACCGCTTTGATCTCAAGTGAAGCCAGCCCTCCTCCGTCCTGATAGGTTTTAGGATTGAAATGTATCGGGCCATATCACAATGGCTCGCAGGGTATCGTTTCCCTGCAAGTGAAGTTAAAAGGACGAAATGAATGTGTAGATACTAATGTAATAGATTTACTCAGTCTGTTAGTATCGCTGGCTTCTTTTTCAACGACCTTACTTTCTACACTCACTCAAACGTCGTAAGTCGCATCATAGTGACGAGGTTTCCTACCAATTACGGCGGGAAGGGCATCTAGTGAGTCGTACTTTTCCAATTATAACGTCAGGAAAGCGATCCGGTTCTTTTCGTTGTTTCAAGAATGACGTCAGTAAGACACCTTTCAGAAAAGTCACTGTAGAAAAACGTTGAAACTATGTAGTTGCTCCTAACCCCGCATGAATTAGGAGGGATAGAATTCGAATAATTTTCCCTTGTTGAAGCCGCTCTTCATTTCAAGGAAAAATAATTAGGTGATACGTAAAAAAGAATGGCAGTGGTACGATTCACAGTCCAGGATTATCATTCTACGGTGAAGAACGAACAATAAACATTCCGTGTTTCTTCGTTAGAGTAAATGATATTTATTAAACCCTAGTAGATAAGTGTCGGCTGCTTTGTGCATATGATTCAATAGAGGATAAAGAATGAATTTGAATTGAATGGAGTTCAGAAAATGCAGATTAAAATCGCCGTTTGCATAGACTGCTATTGGGTTGATGAGTTACTAATAAAATGCCATGAATCGCGTGCAGCCTTCGTCAAAAACAAGCGATATCTATTACACAAACACATATATTGGAGAAAAAATCGGCAGGAGATGTTTTTTCTCATAATTCGCCAGCTTTTATCACATGCAAGTGTTTTCTGGTTTTATTTCGAAAATAATTAGTATGTTTAATGATGCGAATGGTAGCTATGGGAGTATTAATCTGAAAATTACTAATGTCTAGACCGTTTTATCATATCTGGCATCGGTCGGAGACAAAGATTGCTTTAGAGACATTTTTTCGAAGGAATTAGAGTCTACACACACATACATGCATGCATACATACATACATACAAACACAAATTTTGGAGAAAATTATGCGTGTAATATAAAGATTATAAAAGTCTAGACCGTATATAACATATCTGCAAATATTGCTTCTCTCTCTAAGGGACCCTTTTCCTCTCCCTTATTTCTTTATCGTCCTAAAACACCATCTGTAGATATATAAAAACTAATTCGAAAAAACTCTCTTAACATTGTACTTCACAGCTTTTTCTGGGAAGAAGATTTTTTTCCTTTGTTCAGGAACTTAGTTTAAGTAAACATAAGAATATGAAGTCATGAACAGAAGATCAATGGAATTCATACGGTGAGTTATCTGACTTCCTCGAACATTTCACCCCTTCGCAGTTGGCAAGTGCGTTCACAAAGTAAATCATTTTCTTTTTGTAACTTGTTTTAAAAAAAGTCAAGGTTGTTATAATGATTTATTTTACATTGTAATTAAAATATGCCTACATTTTTCTACGGATTATTAAATCGAAAAAATATTTAATTGATGCTAACCATATTATATAATGGCACATAATAAATACAGTTGAGCTGATAGGCTACAGAATTGCTTATTTACCAACAATTAATTTTATTGACTGTACATTATCAATATTTTCTTTACAATGCATTAGAAGTATTTTTTACGACGATCTCTTCGTTTCTTTAATTATTATATAAATCATATTGCTCAATAAAAGATCAATATGATCTACCTTTGTCATCTGCTGAATGAAATAGACACAAAACAAGCCACATGAGTTTGAAAAGTAACTCTGAACTCCGAATGGATTGACGATATTCGTTTTATTCATTTTTACTAAGTTTTTACGAATATAAACATCGTTCTAGAACCTTAGATATAGGCTGTCGAAATAATACAAACTTTTATGGTTAACAAACTAAGCCATCCAATGCGAACCAGGTCGAAGGCTGCTGTCCAGAATAACTATAAGATGCTGGCAGTTTTAAAGGTTGACATAACTGAGTGTCTCTCGCATTCATTTTATTAAGAATAAACTAGTACATTTCTAGACTTATCTATCTCAAAAACAGACTGAAACTCTACATATATAAGAAGGGAAACCGGGTGTATTAATGGAGATCTGAACTGTAACTGTATTGATAATATATCCGTTGTATAGGATTGGAGCATTCACCAAGACAAGTAGTACTCTTATGTTGATTTAGGTTAATAAAATAAATATTTTTATTTTTTAGAAACTCTTCATACGTAAGTCCAATACTCTGCCCACCTCCAATACACCCTATCCCGTTATATAACGAGAAAAAGCCATTGAAGCAAATGAATCTGCATCGTCCGAATAGTTTGATTCAAATGGTGTTTCAACCTCATTCCCGTTTATATAGATAGCGACATGATTCACATTATAGCTACCAGAAAATGCCGAATTACCATCCTCGTAGGTATTCTTCCCATGAAGATATTATCCACACTTTTTATTGATATTCCATACACAATTGTAAAATTTCGAATAAGAACTTGTGTGATAGGGTACTTAGCGTTTGATGTAAGCAACGTATTTTCCATCTCCGTAAAAGTTGGTGCTAAAAGGCGGACTTTTGTAAGGAAAACTCTCTAATAATTTTATTTTAGCCTTAAAATTGGTCTGGTTTCTAAATAGTGTAAATGAATGTGGTGCTCTGGATAACTTTATCTTTAATGAGACTCCGTGTAGTTTTCCATATACATCAATTAGTTTTTTCTTCGATCTGCTATATTTCTTTTTTATACATTTTTTACTAGAATAATATCCTGCAATGGAAAGAGATGCAGAATTTTCTTCTTCAGTATAGTTCCCCAGAGTCTCTAAATATGCAGGATAGGGGTAATTATTTTCAATGGAATTTACAGATGATTCATTTAAATAAATATCAACATTGCTGTACAAAGTGTGAAAAATATTATTTTCCGGAAAAATATTCTCCCCATCTTTAAGTTCGCTTCCGTTTGCATTCACAATGTTTGCTTTAAAATAAAGATAAGCCTCACTCGGGTCTATATAGTACTTTCAGCTACCCCATATATACTATTCAACCGAGGAGAGATCTGGTGAGCTATTGCTAAGGGGAGAGTAGGACTGATAATTGCTCTCAACGATGAAAGTTTGGGTTGGAGGAACGGTGAACAAATCGAGTTCTGTCTTCGAACAGATATAGCTTGCTGGCTGAAGAGCATTCATCTTTATACGTGTCTGATTTACAGCCAAAGATGACTTTATGAGAACATCTATGAAACATATGCTTGTTTATATTATGATAAAAATCATCCCCTTCCTCTTTCTCATCTATATTCAAAGTTTTCTCTTCTACAACTTTTTATTCATCCATTTCCGCTCATTTATTACACCCATTTTTTTTAACTTCCTCTCATTAACACTCTTAGATTTTACCTTTCTTCTAATCTATTGTCTAGTATCTTTAGGAATAGTATTTTCCGCCCTTATCAGCTGATCTTTCAAAGCTTGCTTTACGGTCTCCCCATGCATAATATCCTGAACGGTATCGAAACCGGCGGAAATGGCCTTCTTTCCTAGATAGCAAGCACCACTCTTTAGATAGGGCGCTGCAATTCGGAATAGGGAGGAGGATAGAGATCCAAGACCATGTCCTCTTTTAGCTCTTAATCCTTCAAACACGCGTGGGCCATTTAACATTTTTAATTATTTTAATGTCTTCTCCTAATGGGTAGTTTTATCATAAAATGACCAAGAACCAAAGGAAAATTTTCCCTTCAACCGTTCTTATATAGATATAAATTGATCTTAAGTGACCAGAGCTAAGATTCAGATAATGTGGATTATCAAAAGTATATTGAATGATCCATCATTGAAAGGAAGGTGAATAATCCTCAGCAGCCTCGACTGGCTCCCACCTACTAACTCATATATCTCGGATGAGATATAACAGCCGGAAAATACTATATTAAATGCTATACAATTATTTAATTGGAGGATATCATCTCTGATAGATCTTTTTATTATATTGTAAAATTCTTCTGACAGAACAAATAATGGATTTTCTTTCCTTTTCACATTGAACAATGAACGTGAAG
This sequence comes from Ceratothoa steindachneri, assembly GCA_963969495.1. NCBI lineage: Eukaryota > Metazoa > Arthropoda > Malacostraca > Isopoda > Cymothoidae > Ceratothoa > Ceratothoa steindachneri. Next base: position 25,369,869 of record OZ018335.1, read on the forward strand.
TGAGCATTAACACATAGTCAGTAGATATTTTCCGTTGCGTTTTGTCAGATTGAAACAGTAAATCTTGAGATGATAATTTCTGTCTCATTTTCAGATTATTTTTCTCTAGAAGTGCTTTTTAATTTTTATAATATCCGGCGTCTCTCTATATCTCATCATAAGCATAGTCAATTCCTTATATTTTTGTTTCCTTTCGTCTTACCAATATAGTATATAAGCATAATTATTTACTTCCGTCATTTTCCGATAGACTGTGAATGCATGTGTAGGCTTAGTAATATTATAGATATTCCCTGTAAATTGAAACGCACAAAGCCCTAATTCAGACTGACTGAGGTCTGTTATAATGGATTTGTGCAATTTGATTCTATAGTCAGACAAGGTATTTTGAGGGTACACATCCAGGGAGGATGAAGAAGGAAGGGTAACATAAAAACTCTCTGACTCCATCTTCACAACTGATACAAAACCTTCCTCATCTCTTAACTTTTATATAATTTCACGAATGAATGTGCTCAAGTCTGGTGTGTGAAATCACATGCCTTGACGTATGAATTAAACGATTTTGGGTATCCTCGCCATTTTACTAAATATCTCTTATTTTTCCCCCCTTTTCGCTTTAACTATCTTTTCCACTACATATTTCTTACGAGAGTCAAACTTTACTTTCTCTAGTTCTTCTCCATAAACCCCACCTTCAATATATTCTCCATTTAAATCTTCAATATAATACAGCTCTAATAGTTTTAAAATTCTATATATCTTGTCGATTTCCTCACTCCACCCAACCTCGTATCCTTTTTTAAATTACTGGAAACGCGTGAAACTCGAACATAATCACAGATTTTAAATAGAAACCTCTTTTTTTAACTTCAGATCTCTGTCCCGGTATAGCAACATCATGTATAACTTTAAATGGTGTGTTCCCAGTCATTCTATGTCTAGAATTATTATAAGCCCTTGAAAAATCATCTAACACGTGGATGGATTTCCATGTAATATTAAAAGTAAAATACCTGAAAAGTCTCTACTTTATTGTTCTTTGTACACGCTCTACAAAACTAGCTTTGTTTAATCAGTAAACATGATTTCCGTGGATATTATATTCACTCAATAAACCTTTCATCTTCTTTCCTTTAAACACTCCTCCATCATCAGAACATATATAACACAGAATCCATCTTCTATGAGATTTCGTAAAGCATTTGTTACCGACTGATCAGTCTTCTCCTTTAAAGGAATTAGCCAGAGATATCTAGCATATAGGCCAGTTACAAAGAGTATGTAACATACACCATTATTAAAAGTTTCAAACTTAGACATAATAGTTAGATCTAGTTACCAAATCTCGCTAGACCCTTGTGCTTCTACGTGTTTTGTCTTGAATCTTTTCCGTACGAGTTTGTGTAGTGTATAGCTATCCAACCTCACAGAAAGCTTTCCACATCAGATCTTTTAGCGATGTTTTATACAGATTGGAATAGCCGATTTACCCCACCAAAAGATGGGAGACTCGGGGATGTATATAAGTGTAACAATCGACGGTTCATTTTTAACTGAATATCTAATTCGTTTACACTCTTATATAACTATTCAATAAAAGACAGCTTAACTTAAAAAACAAACTCAATTTTATTCTATATCTAGGTTAAAATACATAATTTCAATTAGAATTTCATGGAGGCCGAAACCTTATTACTTTGTAAACATTTACTGATTCTCTGAATCCAAAGACCTGAGTTAATCTGGTAGGAAAACTGTATTCGATCTGCAACAGATAAAAATTATTAATATGTATTTTTAATCCAACTTCATCTTTTTGAAAATTAATATCGGAAGTTTTTTTTATATATGATCTAGAATTTGAATAAACATATTTGTTAGGGAATCGTGTTCTAATAAAAAAATATTTTTATTTGGGGCAAACTTAAACTTTCTTCTTGCAAGTCTTGATGACACCAGCTGGTGACATTCCATCCTCTGGACTTCCATGGAGAGACTGAGTGATAGATAGATATTGTATTAACTTCGTTTTACACTTAATGGGAACATAGTCATAAAGATCCCTTAGGGCAAATTCTTTCAAAATTTTGATAGTGCTCCCTCTCCTGTTTAGAAAATAATGGAACTTATCAAACGACATATTTTTTATATACTCATCTTCTGTGATGGTAGGTTGAAGTTTTCGACAGTCATCGAGTCCAACGTTGAATGCAAGATAACAAGCATCAACCACATTCTGTAAACACTTCATCCGACGAAAACTTTGATCAAACTCGTCTTCAAGTTTTAGAAAAGTATCGACTTCATACTCATTGTACAATGCGTTTTTAAATCCTGTAGGAATGAACTCTTCATCCCTGTCGAGGAACGACACGGTGGTGTCACGCTCTATACAGAGTCGGGCCCATGGGTATTCAACAAGGCCGGCAAGTCCCCGCCAAGGGCTTGTGCCTAAGTTATATTCGAGTGCGTTAATCCAAGGTTGGCCAATAAAAGGGGGGAATCGGTATTGCCGTTTCAGCTCCGGATTTATTGAAAGAAAAACCTCTTACAAAAATAACCTTTAATATACAAGTAAATAATATAATTATTATTGGTCACGAAAACTAAGCAAACTAATAAAATAATAAATAAGTGACCAGTTGTTAATAGAGGCGGGCAAGGAATAAATGAGAATAGCCCGGAAATTGTAACAATGACTTGAAAGACCGTTATTAAACGCGGATTGAGATAATATTAATTAAATGCGGGGAATTACGAGGGTTTTCGGGGACTGAATTAAATGGAGGAATAATCATGGGACTGAGACCTCAGTTTTACCTCAGTGGCGGTGAATTCGATGAAGCCTCGGGAGGGACTTCGTAGAGAGGAAGATGAGCGTAGATCAGGTTCCAAGTTGTCCTCCAAATGGGAATCACGAAGGGGTGGGGGTCCGCTCCAGGGACTGGTGTCGGCTCGGCGACCAGATGGGAATTTAACGGAAGGACTTCTCGGACTTCCTTGCTCTTGTCTCACGGTTTAGGTTAAGGTACACGTATCTTGTATAGTGGAGGGAATGAGCGGAGAGGTGATCCCGGTTAGCTCTCCGGATTGGAAATAACGAAGAAGAGTAATCTGTCTCTGACCAGAGAGATTACGAAGATAAGATACGCGCAAGGGATCACAGGACGGCGATTCGATGGAGAACGTGACGGACGGACTTCAGAAGAACTCTCGTTCACAATAAATGGAGTCGTTCAAATAAATACGGCGTATTTATGAGAGGGGCAGGGTTAGGGAGAGAGGCGTAAGACACCTGGCGTCCCATGGGAGACTTGGAATGTACCCATTCAAACAACCCCAAGTCACTAGCGCCTCATAGCGGCTGGGAGGGGGGAGTAATAGATTTCGTTTTCAACTTTACCCTGGGGGATGATAACCCATCACAATGGAGGGGGGTGGGGCGCGCGCGACAGGGTTTCGAACTAATTAAACGTTCCGGAGGGCATAAACTAAGGTGATATGGCAAAACTATTTCTGGGAATGTTTTCACCTTTTGATCTCTCTTGGGCTAACCTACACAATCCCTTATTAAGGAAATTCCGAAATGCATACTTGGAAATAGACTGTTTGTATTTGCCTCTACTACACACTTCAGCTGTTTTACACCGTAGCCCTTCACCACTCGATCAAACCTGTGTATTTCCCCGAACACAAGCCAAAACTCATCCTCACTAAGGAATAGTTTATTGTTATATCGAGTTCTTCCTTAGGTGTTTTCAAAGATCATCTAACATAACCGGATTTTGTTTTAGTAAGCTTTAAATGGCTGAATATATTAATTTTATATTCTTGTTGTATAAATTGCTTCATTGAAATCAAGACATAGCTTCTTACATGTGAATATTCAAGGAGATCTGGACCGCCACTGATACAAACTCCGATAGGATAGGGTTTCTTTGACACGAATCGAATAGTCATCAATTGCCTTATGTAGAGTTGCCACTTAACTTTTTAAAATCCCCTGATTGGTCCGTCTAGTTGAAATCTTTCAGCGGTTGAAGTGATTAATAATTTATCCAGTTCCTTAGTTTCTTCTGTTGATGATGAAGAGAAGTACAACGAGTGTTTGCGTGATCCACTGAGCTTGGCGTAGAGAAAGTTGACGTGTAAGTAAAATTTTCTAACTCTTTCCGACGTTGCGAGTTTTTATGATAGATTTAGGAAAATTAGAAGATATTACTTTTACTTTTACTTCCTTCTAATAGGTGAGTGGTGATTTTTTCCACGTTCTAGATAAATCATTGATGAGGTCGATAATGTTAGATTGTGGAAGTTTTTTGCCATCGATGGTAATCGCCCCATCATTACCCTAACTGAATCCCTGAGTATCTTTTAGTGTCTAAAAATTAATCTACCACTTTCACGAACACTAGGCTCCAATGTTTCTAGTACTTTATCTGTATTTGATAGTGGCTACTCTCATCGACTTTAAGGGTGGATGTGTTCACAACCGTATCATACTGTTTAGAATAGTGTTCCAGCGTGTTTTGGTTAAGGATAACACGTCTATCTGGTGGGATTTGTGAATTATTTAGTATAGTAGTCAACTCTCTCTCCAAAGATAATAGTCTTTCTTGTAGTGGGATTAAGTTTGAGGGCACTTCTCTCTCTTTTTCGGGATAAACAATATTTTTTCATCTCATAAGGTTAGAGAGGATAGGTGCTAGAACAGAGCAAAAATATCGGTAGAAACGATCTTCCATTCTGATTTATTAGTTTTTTCTTCGGACCTATATGAGCTGGCTTCCGAGCTAACATACGTATCAAGCGTTTGAATCGTGATATATTTTTTTTCTGCGAAGATGTCATAGGAACATCATTTTTTATTTGATTAAGACACATTTCACATGTACAGTTGACAAAATCACTATCTATGCTTCATATTATTTAGTTTTTCATCTTTTTAGAAAGTGTGGGGAACGTATGATATAGATACGCGTATCTTTTCATTCTATAGTTCATTCTAAAAGATATGCGTTCTTGATTTCGTTTGGGAATATCCCTGTCCATAATGTAAATCGTACAGTGTTTCTTGAGCTGTAGTCACAGAGCAGATAACCATAGGACTTTGAGAAGGCCTCTTTTTATATATTCTTGAAGCTGTTCTGTTCCTCAGCCATTATTTGTCCAGCAAATGTATTTATCTGGGAGATTGTCTCTCCTCTAGTTAAATAAGACTAGATTGTGACAATTCAAGGCAATATCACACATATAAGATTTTTTATAAAATAGATTTTGAGCCACTAAGAATATGGACATATTCCTATGGTGTGAGGTCACTGTAAATATCTCTGATATAATTGCATCTATCTTCTGCATTAAGTCATCTAAAATAAGAAGTGTATGACTTCGTCCATCCAAAGATGACACATCATACACACATTCGTGAAACATTACTTTATTTTTAAATTCTTCATAATCTTTTCTGCCATACAGTGTAACACCAGATGATTTTATCAACGCATTGAGTAAACATCTTATCTCTATTCCAGAGTATACGTAATAGGAAGTGGGGTTTCCCGCTAGACGTTGACCCAATGATAGATGAAGTACATGGGGATATAAATTTAAATTTATTCATATTTCTTTTATTCATATTTTCATTTTGTATAATGAATGATGCAACTTCTTTCAGATAACTATATACAAAAATCCTTACTCACCACTTAGTTCTTTTTCATACTGCCTTTATTCATGCTTTCTTTTGTACAATAAATAAACCGAGCTTCTTTCAGATATCTATATAGAAAATCTTTTTAAACTTCCTTTACTCATGCTTTCTTTTTATATAATGAATGGACCAACTTATTTCAGATAACTATATACAAAATCTTTTTTCTCTCTCTCTTTTAGTTGATCAGAAATAATGTTACCCAACCTATCATCGAATGAAGGTGTCAGCTGTGAAATTTTACCCATATTCTATTCTGCTCCAACTAGTGTGTCTAATGAGCAAGATGACGAAGATGATGAGGATGATAAAGTTTTTCATTGGTAGCTTTTTCATATTCCTTTACTCATGCTGTCCATTTCAGATAACTATATACTAAATCTTTTTTCTTTCTTTTTTAGTTTATTAAAAATGATGTTTATTCCTCCTGCAAAACGAAAGCGGATCTACCGAAACAAGCCAAACGCTTATTCTTTACCCAACTCCTCATCAAGTGAAGTTGTCAGCGGTGAAATTTTTACCCATATCCTATTCCGCTCCAACTAGTGTATCTGGTGAAGAAGAACACGAAGATGATGGGGATGATAAAGTTTTCCATCGGAACAATACATACGGTGTCATTGCACTAAGCCCCGACGATCAAGATGTAGTACTTGCACTACAAGGTTAACGTTCAGACATACAAGATAAATCATGTAACAACACCATTCTTTTTTTCTGAGGGAGCAGTAAATGAACTGTGTAGAACTTCGTTCCCTCATACGCAAAAAAAAATCTTGAAAGCAAAGAAAAAATTATTCTCATGTAAAAAAAAATATACCCTTAAGAAAAAACATACATGGAAAATTTCTCATCATTTTCTACTGTATAATTGTGGAGAAACCAGAAGAAGCTTGTCTTGGTCGAGTAATGCGTGAGCTTTCACAGTATATATTAAATCTGCAATGGTTTCAGGAGGTAGATTATCGTGTAAATATAAGTTTTGAAATTGCAGATGCAACCGGTAATACGATCTATTTACACATTCCATTCGTTCAACTGCGCGAATCGACACTATTAGATTATATCATTGGACGATTCGAGGCAGCATTCCAGTCTGCGGACACAATTGAGTTTGGAACTTTCAATCTCGTTGTATTTATAGAATTCCTGCAGGCCATGTTATAATTCCATCGAATACTGTATTTAATCGAAATAGAATATATAGAGGATATATAAATTTTACAGGATGAGCCTTTGTTTCCGCAGTCCTCGCGAAAAAAAATGAAGGAGAATGTTCTTTAGAAAAAATTTTGGCTTCCGACAATTACAAAATAAGCTCAGGAGTTGGCAAGAAAATGTAATCTCGTGTACGAAAAGGCTGTCACTGTAGATCAGTTCTCATAGACCTATTATCCAATTCGAAGTATTAGTGATACATATATTAAAAACAAGATACTTTCTTTTAATCACGGTATGTGTTTTTCTTGCTACACGTTCCATGACAACGTAACGGCCAATCTAAAAGAATGTGAAGGTGTGTGTAGTCAGTGTCTTGGACATTGTAATGGAGAAAGAAATCAAGATATTTTATGCAATGCGTGTAATCGGATATTCTACAACCAGTCTTGTTTTAACACGCACAAAAAGCTACGTACTTGTGGGAAAATTTTGAGTTGCCGTAAATGTAATCGTATAATCTTACATAGTGCAAACTGGACGAGATGACACGAGTGTGAGAAGTTGTTCTGTTCAAAATGTTATACATACTATAAAGCGGATGGAGAAGAACATACTTGTTGGATAAAAAGGTCGAAGAAGTCGGTGACATAGAAACCTATAAAAAAGTGGGATCATTAATACTTTATCCATATATATTGGTTATGCAGATAATCTGTAAACTCTTCTTTTATAATGAGAATGAAGCTTATGTAGGAATTGTGGTCCAGGAACAAAGACTTTTGAAATAGATGGTAAAAACTCCCCTTTTAAACCCTTTATAGAAGAGTTAATACGAATAAGAAGATCGAGAGAAAATGTGAAAACATATGTGATGGCACATAACAATGCCAAATTCGATGTCCAATTCATCTATGAGGAGCTGCTTCAATATTTTAATCCTAATCTCTTTACTTCAAATCCAATGAAACGGGGACGAAAAACCTTTAAGTTAGAGCTCGTTCAGGACATAATTCTTAAGGATACACTCCTATTAATGCCATCATCGTTCAAAAAATTGCCAAAAACAATGGGAATACTCGAAGTAGAAAAAGCTTATTTTTCTTACGATTTTCTTTCAGAGAAAACGCTAAATTATATTGAGCCGGTTCAAGAAAAATGTATTTTGACTATGAAAAAGTGAGCAATGAGGAAAAATTACATTTTGACAATAATCTTTACCCGAATATCCAGGATAGAGAATACAATATTCGTACAGAGTGTATTAAGTACTGCATTCACGATGTTTCTCTCATCCGCCTGTGTTTTGAGAAGTTTAGGTGTTCATTCATCAGGAGATTTAACATTGATTCTATGCAGGCTTGCATTAGAATAGCGTCCCTATGTTACAAAGTGTATAAAGATGTTTTTTTATTAACAAATTCAATTAAAATTATTGAAAGGAAGAAATCAAAAGTTTTTTCTTCTAAGGCTATACGTTGGCTTATGTTTGAAGAATATGTTAGAGGAATCCCAATTATGCGTGTAAAAAACGGTGGTGAGCGAGGTCGTTCTATTGGTTGGAGATTATTTTTCCCCGAGGAGTTTTCACCATCAGGAGAAGGAACCGTGTTTGTCTTCCATGGATGTCACTGGCATGGGTGTTAGAAAGAGAACTGTAATCTCAAACAAGATGTTCCCATTGGTGGACGTGGGTCGTTGGACCGTTACACAATAAGGGGGGTAATCGAATTCTCAGTAGTAAATATCAAGTTATCATCATTCTCTGGGGGTATGAATTTGATACCATGATGCAAACCATTCCTGGACGACGTGAGGTAGTTAATAGAATTTCCGCCGATTAAGAGAATGGTGTACTAAATAAGGAAAGTGCCCTTTTTGATGGCAGATGTACCTCATTCATACTGTACTACCCACCAACCGAAGGTGTCAAAATATACTATGTCGATTTTTGCTCCTTATATCCGCACTGCGTGAAAAACAATCCATACCCCGTAGGATCCCCTCGACGTTGCGTACCTGTACGAGAAATTCCCTCAATTCAAGAACTCACCGATGGTATGAATGTGACATATTTCGGTATCGTGAAAGTTGATATTCTCCCTCTTAATGATCTGTATATTCCAGTTCTTCCTCAATCCATAGATGGTAAACTTACTTTCACACTGTGTACCACATGCGCTCACCAAAACTCACGCGAGTACCATCACTCTGAGGGGCAACGTATGATTTGCGGAGTGTACACCAACCACTCCGGAACTAAAACTTGCCCTGAAAAAGAAATATAAGATCAAGAAAATTTACGAGTTTTGGAAGTTTGAAAAAAGGGATGGCTTGTTCACAGAGTATATAAAAACATTTCTAGAAGAAAAAATAGAAGCTTGTAGATTCCCACAAGGAGTGGTTGGAGAGAAGGAGAAAATGGAATATGTGAAGAAGGTGAATCAGGCTGAAGGGATAAACATAAGAATAGACGACATCGAAATGAATCCTGGAAAGTGTTTTAGAGCAAAGCTCTTTCTAAACAGATAAGGACTTCTTCCTGCGACTAGTTTTTTCTGCATTGATGTATTACATTTAAAATGTAATTTTTATAAATATTACCACATTTTACAACGAATATGAAGTCAATAATATCTAAAACTTGAAGGCGATAATGATAATAATAATAATAAAAACTTGAAAGCGATAATGATAATAATAATAAAAACTTGAAGCCGAAAATAATAATAAAAATAATGCAAAAAAACCCACCCCATTAATCCTGATGATATTTTATTCCTTTTATAGTCTATTGGGAAAATTCGCTCAGTCGAATCATGGTATGAAAACGGTCATCTGTGCCTCTGATCATGATGTAATCGTGCTGATCAGAAACGGCGACTTCATTGTCAACTCTTTGGATGTGGTTGGCAATACATGCATCGCGAAAGTGGAGAATGCTGAACATGTAGAAGTTGAGTTCCACGTAACGAATGTCCCAATTGCAGCATTCACAACCGCCTATGCTCGAATCAAGCTCTATGGCCTCCTAGACTCGTTGGGGTGTGCGTGTCTGCGTGTGTGTAGACTCTAATTCCTTCGAAAAAAGGTCACTGACCAAAAGTATTGGGAGGGGGGGGGACTAGGCGACCACGGTAAGGGGAGGGGGAGACTAGGCTTCCACGGTAAGGGGGTGGAGACTCAGCTTCCACGGTAAGGGTGTGTGGGGTAGAGGGCAAGGGAAAGGGAGACTCAGCAATCACCCTGCATTAATACTCCCGTGAGGGGCTACGAGATTACAAAGTTGGTATTTGCATGATACTCGTCGCTAGGAATGAAGTGGAAGGTATTTGCAGTGTCAGGCAGAGAAAGCCAGCCGCAATAATACCGACCCGACTGCCTCTCTTGGTGGTTCTACAGTGGTGAAGAAATGTGTATCCATGAACATAGAGTTTAGAAGGCCCTTCCCACCACTCACTGATGCAGAAGTACTTCAATCTTATCGATTATAATTGTCTAGGTCTAAATTGTAGCGATTTTAGTCTCTTTTTTTCAGAAAAAGGTTGACGTATAGTTAATAACCATCGGCTTTGGAGATCACTCAGAGGAAAGATTCATTTGAAAAAAAGTGAGCTGATATTTGGAAACTGGAAGCCATCTGAATAGTGGGAAACAATACCTGTAATATGATGATTTGCGCCGGCTATTATAATACCAATTTTCTTAGTGCTGCTTAATACTCTGTGACTATCGTAAAGGCTGTAAGACGTGACCTTTACAGCTGCAACAGAGACTACGAATCTAGCAGTAAGAGACAAAAGAGGGGTACTGACTGCCTCAGCACGCCGGAATTCATCCATCAACTGCAGGAACAGATATTGGAAAACCCAAGCAAGGGAATCAGAAAATTGACGAGAAAGATGGGTGTTGGAGTCAAAACCATGTAGCTGGCCTTGTATGAGGAACTTCGCTACCACTCATACAAGAGAAGAAATGGAAAAATTCTGACAGCCAAAGCAAGGGAATGGAACTTGACGAAGTTAAAGAAGCTCCAGAGAAAGCTGAAGGGTCCTCTTGAGCAGGAAATCAGTTTCAACACGCAGAGAACAACAGGTGACTTACTTACAATCCATGAGACGTTCCATGTACCATGAAGAGCAAGTTCTCCAAACTGAGATGGTCTTTCGGTGTCTCTAGTCAGGGATACGCCATGCTGCGATACATCTTTGAGCAGTGTCTTAGGCACAATTCAGACGTTATGTGTAGCTGCGGGAGACTGCTGAGATTCTGGCTAGAGTTGGTTGCTACTACAAGGCCATATCTCCGGAAAGAGTCAGAAGTGGTTGTCGGTAAATTTCTACTATTTCACTAACGCCATATCTTGGCCTAATTAACCGGATTTTAATTCAATGTGTAGTGCTCGGTTGAGAAAAATACAGCCCAAGCCGATGTGCCTGCAACATCAAGAACTAGTTGGTGGCCAAGATCAAGTAGGTGCCTGAAAGCTCGTCCCAGGGACACAATAAAGAACGCACGCAACAAAATTCGGAGCCGGCTTGAGGCTCCAGTGTAAGTTGTTGGCGGCTAAATTGAATAAACCCTTATTTAGCAGCCATAATCTAGTTGATATATTTGTATTTTTTAAAATACATTGATTTTCGGCTGAGATAATGCGTGATTTTCATTTTATCCAGACTGTCCAATTTAGCCTTGAATACACACACACACACACACACACACACATATATATGTATATATATATATATATATATATATATATATATATATATATATATATATATATATATATATATATATATATATCATAGCCAGTCGGTCAATGGAAGCAATGCTTCCCCAAATAATTAATATAAAAAAACTGGAAATATGATTTTTTAGTTAGATGATTACAAACAATAATAAATTGTGGAAAAGTATCTCTATTTCTAATAAAGACATGAATCATATTGTCTGTGATTTTATTATGCTTCGAAGCACTTCCTTAGGCGTTAAAAAACGCGAGAGTGAACTAAACAGGATTTTTCTTCTTTTATGAAAAATATTTTCAGTGACTTTTACGAATTCATACAATAATACACTTCTTTTTTTAATACTGTTTACGATACATATTTTTAAATACAGATACCTATCGATGTAAATAGATTTAAGGTCTTTCACACTTATAGGTGAATATAACTAATAGTTTGTATTGTAAGATTTTATACTCGGATATAGAATCAATTCAGCTCTCGTCATCCTCCAAAGAGCAAGCGAATTCCAATCTTATGCAATTAACAACACACATTCAAAAGTAAACCTTACAGCTTCCTGAATTAGGCCTGTTTTTTTACGAAATTCTGCCTAATTATTATTCACTATTTAGTTTACTTAAATTAAAGAAAAGCATTATCTTAAGTTGATATTAAAGTAATTTATTTTTGCATGCAAATAATTATTTATTTGAAGGTGACCTCTCCAGCCAAATTGTGAGGCACAGATCCTACTATAAGTGGGACGGGGAATTTCTTGTGCGGGGTTAACAGGAACTCTTGCCATACGTTCATGTCTGCGGTTTTGTCGCTCGATCCTGGTATTCGCGATAGCGGCTTCAAACACGTCGACAACCCGATGGACTGTTAATCTCCAACTTTTTCGATCAGTAGCCAGAATTTCAAGTTGGTCAACAGGAGTGTTCATTGTTTGAAAGTGGCCTTTATTTGGTCTTCAACCGCTTTGGGGGACCACCCGGAGAGCGGTCGCCATCCATCAGCTCGCCTTATAGAATTTGACGTGATAGGTGACAATCAAACATTCTGACCACGTCACCGATCGACTAGAACTGGCGAAGTACTATCATTGATTCAATACTAATGGTGGAAGCATTTTGTAAAATTGTTACATGAGTGATTCGGTCACGCCATGTGATGTTAAGAATGGTTTGAAGACAGCGGATATGAAACCCTTTAAGTCTTCTATTTTGGATCTTATATAAGGTCCAGGTTTCGCTGCCTAAAAGTAAAATGGATAGACAGATTGCCTGGTTAACTTTAACTTTCGTCTCCACAGTTAGATCACGGTTTAGGAAGACGCGGTGGATAATTTTTCAAAGCTTAAGCACACTAGTCTGATGCTGGTCTGGATTTTATTTTCTATGTCACAGGTGCCAGGATACTTGAAATACACAACGGTTTTCAAGTCTTCACACCGATGGTAAATGGTGATATTCGAAAAGCGGTGTTATGTTGTATTGGGAGCACCTCAGTTTTGCTGGCAATGATAACCAGACCACCTGCTGAGTAGATGTTATTTACCGCATCCTGATTTCTTTGAAGAGATTGAGGGTTAGGTGTAGGGTAGGCGGCATTATCAGCATATTGCATATCAAAGACATAGGCAGTGCAGGTTTTTGTCTAAGCCTTGAGACGCTGGAGGTTGAACAGGCTACCCTTAAAACGGTAGTTGACGGCTACGCAATCGTTCACGTCAAATTCATACCTTGCAAGTAAAGTGACAGCTGATAAATATATGTTGAAGAGGGTGGATGCAAGGACACAGCCTTGTTTGGACACCAACGGTAATAGCAAACTAGTACGAGACATTACCGCCCATACAGACACGGGCAGTCATACCATCGTGAAAAGCCTTGGTGATGGCCATGAACTTAGGGGGGCATCCGCATTTGACCATCACTCTCCATAACATTTCCCTGTTGATGGCGTCAAAAGCTTTTGCAAGATTCTAAAAGGCTATGAATAGATCTTGGTTCTGCTACCTGATCTTTTCCATTAGTTGCTACTAGCCACAAATATCATGTCATTAGTACCGCTGTCTTTTCTGAAGCCACACTGGGATTCAGGAAGGATGCTCTCTGTGACAGAGTTTAGTAGACGTAATAAGAGTATTCGTGCAAATACTTTATCTGTAACATCGAGCAGAGATATTCCTCGATAATTCCTGCATTCAGCTTTCTGGCCTTTTCTGTTGTACATCATTACGATTAGGGGGTCCTTCAGGGATTGAGGGATGTAGCCAGCCTCCCAGAAGATCTGAATCATCAATTAGGGGTGTTGCATCACGAATTGGCCATCAAGATTGAAGAACTCTCCCTGGATGCCATCAGGGTCTGGTGATCTATTTTTTTCAGGCTCTTGCAAGCCTTAAAGGTCTCGATAAAGGGCGGTTTTAAGGGGTTGTTCTGGTTTAGAAAGCTTCTTAGGTACTCAACCCAACGTCTAGAATGCCTTTTCTGTCTTTTATCAGATTTGCTCCATTAGCTAACATCACAGGAGCTAAGATGCTTTGTGTTGGGCCATATGCAGCTTTAATGGCATCGTAGAAATTTTGCTGGTCATTTGATTCAGCATATTGCTGAATTTCAACTGCTTTATTGCACTACCATTGAATTTATATTCTACGAATGGCCCTTTGGGGCTCCTGTCTTAGTGCTTGAAACTTTTGTTTGAGCAAGAATGAAGTTGGGTTGTTTAGGGCAGTCAAGTGGGCATTGTTTTTCCTCCTTATGAGATCTAATATGTCTACTCGACTTTGGTCGAACCAATCTTGGTGGTTGCGAGTCGACAATCCGAGGGTATCCATTAGGGTGGAGTAGATCGAGTCTGAGAAGGTTTTCCATTCGTACTCGATTTGTTTAAGAGGTTAGTTAGAAGTAATTGGCTCTGGTAGTTTGGAGATGTTTCGGTGGATTGCTGTTTGGAGTTTAGTCAGGTTATCCTGATTGTGAAGCATTGCTCGGTTTATTTGCTTATTTTTAGAGTTCTTGCGTATTGGAGGACGAATATGGAATGACATAACAGACCGAATTAGTCTGTGGTCTGTCCAACATTCAGCACCTCTGATGGCTCTGGTAATCAAGAAGTCACTGATGTTAGTCTTGCGAGTTATTATGAAATCAATTTGATACCAATGATTGGAGCATGGTTACATCAAAGACTTTTATACTTGTTAGGGAGTTGAAACAAAGTATTTATTATGGTGAGGTTATAAGCAGAGCAAAGAGTCAATAGCCAGATAAAATTGGAGTTCTCTTTGCCAATTCAATGGCGTCCTATGACTCCCTGCCAAACATCAAAGTTAGACCCAACTATTGCGTTGAAGTCGCCCAAGTGAATTACTTTCTCATTGGTTAGCAGGTTGTGGATCAAATTGTCTAGTTCTTCATAGAACCTATATTTTATCTCTTCCAACGATGGTAGTGTGGGAGTATAACATCTAATAAGTGTGACAGATCTTTGTTTCATAAGGGGAAGACGCAAAGTCATGAGGCGATCATTTACACCCACAGGGGATTCAAGAAGGCGATTGAGAAAGGATGTTCTAACTGTGAAGCCCACGCCATGTATTCTCTGGGAATCTTCTGGTATCCTCTTCCAGAAAAATGTGTAGCTGGAGCCCATTTCATGCAACGAGCTCTTACCAGCCAGTCTTGTTTCACTAAGCACTGCAATGTTGCTATTATATCTGCGAAGTTCAGATGCAACAAGCGAGATATACGTATGAGGTCTGCCCTAATCATTGTTGAGTGGTTGGTCCATCCTTGCCCTACCATTCAAGCATGCCAGTTTCATTTGTTTGTGGTTTCGACCGCACCACAGGAATGCCTTGGTGAGGGCGGTTGCCCACCACATCTTTGGTAGGAGATGAACAATGTTTGGGCCTTCTTTTCTCGGCCCCTCATCCATAGCAGTGAGCAGCGTGGCTCCCTAAAGGGGGCTGCTCAGTCATACAGCTCGCTTCCTCAGGGAGGGTATTATATCCGCAGTTGCCTAATCCCCTACGACTATCATGACAGTACCGCCGTTCGTGTAAGAAGGGAGCTAAGAACTTCCAGATATATCTATGTCATGTCCCCGTCCCTCCTCCACCAACTCTTGTCACCACAGACTTGGTTGAGGATAGGAAAAAGTGAAAAATAAGGAGATAAAGAGTAAAGAGGATAAAAAAACCTGCACAATAGAGAAATTTAGGTGCAGAAGCGGCTGCGCCCTCCAGCAACTGCACGCACTTGACCACAGCAACTAGAACCTGATGGCAAGGGAAGCCCAAGATAATTCGGTAGTTGTATGTGGATGCAGTGCCATGCCAGGTCTCCGGTCACTAAATGGAGCCTGCCTACCGACTGGTACAACACGAGAAAGGGAAAGCTTAGCTATAAAGGTGGCCTCGACTCGCCTGATAACCCTGTTAGAGAGCTTTAGGAGAAGATTTAGTGAGTGGGTTATTGGCAGTACCCACCCCTTTCCACTCAAGAGAGCTACTGCCAGTTTGTCCGCGACTGCTTATTTGCCTTATTCGCAGCTAGCCATACTAGAGTATGATGAAAAAGTTGTATAAGATAGGATACGCTATTTTGTTCTACGAAGTTCTTGTCTGTAGAAAATGTGAGCAGAGTCTTATGTCTGGATAGGTCAGATTTGGGTGTGCTCTAGGATTGTCGGGTTGATTTGGATGTGGTGGTTAGGGTGTGTAGCTATTCTGCTATCTCAGTGTCTCTGCTCTCTGTTATTTGGAAAATGAAGTAGGATGGGTGGTATACACTTAAGTCACCACAGATAAAAAGATTCGCGGAGTTATGTGAGCAATTCGATACTTTGTATGTAGTTTGGGATACTATTGTGGAAGGGGGCTGTATGTACATTGGTGTTATATTTTTATGTGGCGTTGTTATAAGCATGTGTCCTCTGGGCTTGGTATGAAAGAAAGAGATGGGAGCTAGAAATGAAGTCATTAAACATTTTGGAAGTGGGTGATTGTGTATTTCAAATTCACCTAGCTATTTGGCTCGATTCCCAGCTTGTCGTCATTAGGCGGTAGCAGAGTGACGCATGCGTGCTCCGACACCCCGCCTATCAGCATTATGCCTTAAATAGTGAATCGCAGAACCTTCATATCTTGAGATATCAAGTAGTTTCATGCTAGGCTGCGGCAATGCACAGTTTACTCCTTGTAAGGAAAGGGGACACCAAGATGAATACACCCTTCTTTTGTTTTTTGAATTCCTTTCCTCTCCATGTCTTATAACACTCTCCGTGGACTAAAAGGGTCTGTATCCA
Organism: Ceratothoa steindachneri; assembly: GCA_963969495.1. Taxonomy (NCBI): domain Eukaryota; kingdom Metazoa; phylum Arthropoda; class Malacostraca; order Isopoda; family Cymothoidae; genus Ceratothoa; species Ceratothoa steindachneri. The sequence continues at coordinate 25,386,795 of OZ018335.1, forward strand.
AAGAGAAAAATAAAAGAAGAAAGAATTTCAATATCAGTTAAGCTGGTCACTAAAAACTTCCACCTCACCGATGAAATGCTAATCTCCGTAGTTGGGAAAAGGATAGCCGAAAGTTTCTACCCACATCGTTGGACACGATTAAGACTGGTGGCGGGCGACAATAGGCTAATTCCTCAGGGTGGCGGAAGCTTTCTTTCAGACGTCTGTTCCTCCCAGCGATCGAGCATAAAAAAATAGCCGTCATATAAATACCCTTGGTTTTTCAAAGATGGGCAGATTGAGTTTAAGATCTCGTCGCCTTCGGTTCAGCTCTTGTATCTGTTTTCCCAATTCCCTGGTATTCGTGTATACCATCGAGGTTGGATCTTATCAAGCAGATCCATCTCTTTTGGGAAGGCTTACTCTGTTCAGAGCAAAGCCTCAAATCGTTTTGTCCCCGAAGGAGTGGCCGGGATTATTCTCATCTCATCCCAACCCCCCCCCCTTCAAGGATCTCCACTTTCCCGAGCCGCGTCAGAGTCTGGATTTTTGAAGGTTGCACTTCTCTGGAACAGAAGTGCCTTTGTCCATCTTCAAGAAGGACTGTAAAATGGTGTTCTGGTCCCCCCCCCCTTCATCCTCGTCACCATCAGGATATTCGGCCGAGAATCACGACCATTTTCCGTCTCATTCCCCCGCGCCGACTCGCTAAGGGAGTCCCCTTCCTCGACGACTTCCTTTAAGGTAAAACGATTACATCTGCCGATAATCCATCCGCTTTCTGACTTTTAAATATTCCTTTTGTACTGATTTATAGTATCCCATTTAAAAGCTTATTAACAAGCAATTAACGTTTCCTGATTTTCAATTTTCTATAGTCTGTCAGTATTATCCTTATTTACATTTCCCATATTTCCCGTATGTATATTGTGATAGAACGGTCTAAGCCCGCTTTGATTCAGCCTCTATCACATGTTAAAACACATGCTTAGCCACGTGTATCTTGCGAGAGGAAGTAGAAGACGCGTTATCGCCCATGATAGCCAATGTTTAATCAAGGAGGTTCACTCCCCCGTTTCGCCTCCATGCCTCGATCTCGCCAGATTGAATTAGGCTGATGCGCAGATAAGATATTTCCCCAGGCGCCACTGGGACGTTCCCTCGAAGTCCGCCACCCAAGTTTCCCCTACGCTATGGGGATGGCTCCGGGTATTTATACCATAGCTTTTCCCAATTGAAGCAGATCCAGATTATCTTCGCGAGGCATCAAGCCGATCCGGTCTCCCTTGTGCACATAGGAACTCTACGGAGCAAACCCCTATTGTCCAGACAAGGACAATATCCCTTGAGTGCCAAGGTTCGTGCCCTTCGAGACGCCAAGTCAACAAGGCCCCCTGTTGTTCAGAAAGAGAACAACTTTAGAACAGCCATTGTTCTTTAAGCCCGTTCGACAAGAAGCGGTACTCACTCCCCCTCCTGTTGTTCAGAAAGAGAACAACATTAGAGCAGCCATTGTTCTTCAAGCCCGTTCATCAAGAAACGGTTCTCGTTCCCAAGACATCACGTCAGGAAAATTTAATTCCCCCTTTTTTAACGTTCTTCAAGAGAACGCTTGGTTACAACAATAACCTCCATTGTTCATCTAGAACATCTCCAATATCCTGTCACAAGGATCGCTCTTACTTCTGAGCACCACTGCGCTCTCACTCTTTGAAGACAGTCCTTCGCCCTCGTTAAAGACAACCCCCCGAAGAAGTCCTTCTCCTGAAAATCACCAGTTGGACCAAAGATTGCTTTCCATCGCCTTCTTCTGCACGACAACCTTGTATTTACGTAAGCTAAGCATTACCTTTAATCATTTAACCTTTTGTCAATGCAACTCAGTACTTTAAACGGTTTAGCGAACCATTCTCCCTTTTTTGTTTGTTTGCCGTTTTAAATCTCTCCAAATCTTAATCCTCAGATTAGTCAGATATTCACATGCCCTTTTTCATTTCCTGTGTTTCTCCCATTTCAATCCCCGTTTATGTAAACATTTTCCTTGCGTTGTTTGATAGTTTATTTAATAAAACTCTATTTTATTAATGGTAGCCATATTATTTATCCTTGTGCGCCGTTCCACTTTTTAAGTATATTAGTATATTAAAGATAAATAAGCCTCTCCAGCCCCTGCCCTTTTGAACTAACCTCGGTCAATCAGATTACCACGCACTCGAAATATAGAATAATTCCCTCAACGAATAGTTATATATACTATATCGTCGGGATCCTATTATACGATATATATATATATATATATATATATATATATATATATATATATATATATGTTAACTAGTATATTGAAGATAAATAAGCCTCTCCAGCCCCCGCTCTTTTGAACTAACCTCGGTCAGTCAGATTACCACGCACTCGAAATATAGAATAATTCCCTCAACGAATAGTTATATATACTATATCGTCTTGAGCCTATTCTACGACATATATATATATATATATATATATATATATATATATATATATATATATATATATATATGTTAACTAGTAACTTATTAAAAATTATAGTTTTGGTTTTCACTCTTTAAATATATCCTTGAACTGCAACTTGGTAAACTCATTGAACGCCATCGGCCCCTTTATTGAAATCAGTCTCTTATACCTCGTAATCAACGGATGACTCTTACGAAGCGAACGTACTTGAATGTAGCGAAGGACGCGTTGGTACATTAGAGGATATATGTGTATCTAACTGTATATATACATATTCTCGTGGCTTTTATCTCTTTTCTCCAAACCAATAAATACATATATGTATATATAGACGTATTGTTTGGGGAGTGACCTATTCCTCGACACTGCTCTTCATGCAACCTATCTCCACGAAAACGGGCTCCAGGTGAGCCACGGGGTTACCAGTTATTGACATTATGATATCTAGGTGAAACTCATTATTCGTATCAACGCAGGTCGTCCACAGGGGACGGGGGGTGCGCAATTAATTTAACGAACAGAAAGAGAAATGGATATTGGAATACAAAAAAAATCAAGGAGAGCAAATAGCAGTTCAATGAAGGCAATTCAAAAAGAGAAGCCAGAAATAAAGCTACAATAAAAGTTTGAAATATCCTTGTCGGAAGTGAACCCCAGTCTCCTGATTGCTACCAGGCACGGCATATCAAAGCTACCCAAAGCGTCACCCTTTCAACCCCTTAATCTTCTCTTGCTAGATGGTATTTCCAAGGAAATTTTATACCATATCTCTTACCGGTCACTATTTAAAGGCTTCCTATCATACAAATAGAATACAAAATACAGTAGGGAAATTAGCCATTTCCATTAGTCTCCTTAGCTTTGGTAGAAAATTGAGTGACTAATTAACGAGTGCAAGTACACTAAACTATTTCTATCCATATCTCGACCCCAAATTCGTATTTCATAGGAAATGGGTATAACATTGGGTCCTATTTCAGCTATAAAGACCGAATTTTATTATCTTGTCACTCCTCTGTAATTTATATATAAAGGTGTAAATCTTGCGATTCATCGTATATTGGTTCCACCATTAGGTCAATCCACTGTCGCATAGAGCAGCATCGGGGAAGTTCGACCACACGCGGCTGGTTTTTGAACAAACCAGACCCCTCGTCCATACGAGATTACATAAAAATATGTAAGTCTGAAATTAGATTTGACAACTTTAAAATACTCCGTAATACTCAATCCCCATCCAAACGAGGTACGAATATTATAATCGCTTTTCATCCTAAAATTAAAAACTAATTTAAATATAAATCTAACCGCATCCAATCTCTACATTGTATCCTAAATGAATGGATTTTTTAGTCTTGCATTAAGTAACGCATTAAATTGTACTCTTCTCTTTTAATATTTAATCAAATTAAAAATTTTAACTTCAAATCCTCTTGTTTCTAATACCGATGATAAGCCTATGTCCACGAAACAACCAAATCCAGTTAAATAAAGTTGATTTTAACAATAGTATGATTGATTTTCACACACACCCACATACACACACATATATATACGAGATATATATATATATATATATATATATATATATATATATATATATATATATATATATATATATCTATATATATATCTATATATATATATATATATATATATATATATATATATATATATATATATATATATATATATATATATATATATATATATGCAAAAAATCAAACAATAAAATGAAGGGCGGATTCTAAGTACTTTCGAAATTGTTCAGTTCATTATACAGGAATAACTAAAATTTTACAAAGCTGGTATATATATGAGAGACAGCAAAATAATGCCCCGCCCATGTACAACTAAAGGGATTACTCTGCTGTCTCTCATATATATGTATACCAGCTTTGTAAAATTTTCGTTATTCCTTGATAATGAACTGAACAAGTTCGAAAGTACTCGGAATCCGCCTTTTCCTGTGGGATATTTTGCATTTATTGCTATACTCACGCGCTACTTTGTGAGTTTCTCATATCCATATATATATTACAGAATCTCGTATTTCGTATGCACCTTCATTATGCAAAGCAAGAATATACCACATTTGCCTAAGTAATTCTATGTATTATTATGGAATATTTTCTTTTGAATTCGTAATTGAATCGAACTTTGCATTTTCATGGCAGCCGCCTTTCCTAAACTCATACAAAAATATACGTTCAAGTTTTCGTACTAATTTCTAATAAAAGCAAAGCAGAGATTGGAGGAGAGCAGGGAAGTCTTACCGAACGTGGATCGAAAGAGCAGAAGGAACGCAAATAAATAACATCTGTTATACACATGTTTCCTTTTTCCGGCATAAATTTTTATGACCAGATGGTCCCCCCAAAAGATTTTATGACTTTGGAAACCAAGATGAGCAAATGTGAAGCCCTTTTACGAGGTAGCATGCATTGACATTGCGAACATAAATTCGCATACATAATTGAGGTCATCCATACTGGCTAAATCTTTTCATGAGGAAAGTTATAAGTGATGTCGTAATTGAGGTAATGACGTTTAGAGATGCTTTGTAAAACAGTTTGAGACTCGTATAGAAAAATAGGAGATAAATATGCATTTAACGAGAAAAAAACGAAGAGGAGAAGGAGAATGGAATAGAGAAAAGTAAGAAGTTTTTATAAACATACAAAATGGGTTGTCGATATCATTTAATTCACAGTTAAAAATAGCTAGATAACAAAATACTAAAATTTAATTTGTTTTAATTAATATTTTGTAATTTGACTTAAAGAATGACGGATCGAAAATGTTTAAAGGAAATTAATGTGTATTTGAAGAATTTATGCGTCCAAAATAAGAGAACGATAACTTTAAGCTTACACTTAAAATCTCGTAACGTATGTAATTCAACACTGTCTCACGAACATAGTAGACTGCTACTATTGCCATTTCTCCTTTATCAGAATGGCTTAACGAATTGAGGTCGACAATTTTTCAGAAAGCAGTTTGTTCAATGGAACAGAGAAAAGAAATTGTATTGTCTGACATTTCGAGAGATTGCAATCGATCAAAAAGTGTAATTTCACATATAATAAAGCTTCATGAGGATAATGGGTCCTCCATACCGACGAATAAAACACATGACTTCGAAAAAAACACTCCAGGGAAGATCAGATCAGACAATGGATGTTGAAGAAGGACCAATTTGAGACATCAGCCGGTATTTTACGACTATTTGCCGATAACTTGAATCTTAATGTGCCCTGTCAGACTGACTTACCTCGGTGGAATGAGGTAGGATGAACACAAGTACCTTTTCCTGCTAGGAAACCACTCATTAGTAAAATTGATAAAGCAGTCGCTAGTGAGCATGTTGAAAGAGTGGTGAAAAGTGGGAAAGATTGCTTTTCAGCAATGAAATAAAATTAAATTTGTTCGAATCGGAAGGAAATGATGGCATCCCATATGCCCGTAAAAGACGGTAAAATTTGGAGGTGGTAGCTTTGGATTCTGTCAGCTCGTTCACTTACACGACATAATACACTCGGCTGAATGCAAGAATATGTTTCAGAACATATGGACTTTCTCTTCGAACATTGGATGTACGTAAGCCTCTCTACACAGCAATGGTGATGAGGCAGTTCTCAGCTAGTGAAAATAATAACGTGATGAACTGGCTTGCATAGAGCCCAGATTTAAATCCATTAGAAAATCTATGAAGTTAATCGGCGAGAAGGAAATGGCTCGGAAACCGAGAAATGTTGAAGATCTTTGGTGAAAATCAAATGGGATAAAATCACGCACGAACAATTGGTGAATTAATCTTATTTGTTTTCTGGTTATAACTGCATTTATACTTATCAATGGCAAATGTAAAGTATATTCTGTAGAATTTTCTTGGAAATTAAATGAATTCTTTCAAGAAAATATAGATATTTGTATTTTCTTATCTAGTTTTAGATGGCACTGTATCTATAACATACGCCAAATTTATTTATATGTATATAATAAATTAGACAAGTTCAAGACTGGTGGAAAATTAATATTAATCATCATCATCATCACTAACTCTATAATTTAAAAAGGGGATTTTTGGAGTATTTGAATAATAATTTCATCTTAGTTTGGTTATGATTTATGTTTTTTTATCAAAGTTATTTCTAAAAATTCTTTTATAATATCAAAAAACAAAATGGTGAAGTTCAGAAATAAATATAAGTATTGTAATTTTGTGAATTTTTTAAAACCCAAAGAATTACAAATGGTGAAGTTCAGAAAATTTATATATATTTTCTTCTTCTATAGCAACGTAATATTTTGAAAGGGGGGTGGAATTTAGTTTAGAGTTCCTTTTTAAAATTATTATAATTGGCAAAGTTCAGAAAATTTATAAAAATTTAACCATGGCTGCTTTTTTGTAGATTTAAATTTTTATTCTTAGTAGCGAAGCGCTAGGGGGAGTGGCGAAGCCATTGCCTCGTAGTATAATAATTTGTTTTTTTTTATATTTCATAATTGAAGTGAGGTTCATTACCTGTAGTCAGTGATAAATCCTGCCCTTCTGTAGGTAACTCAAAGTTACGAGTATGAGACTAAATTACCCTAGAATGGAATGTATACAAACACTCATACTCGTATATACTGTAATAATCTACTTCAAATTATCGAAAATGTGACAGTATAATAACCTTAAATATCACAATCAACGTATAACGAAATTCGTAATGAGCTTATAAACACAATATTATCTGTCATCTCTTTGACCTGGCCATTGGGATCAATGGGGACGAAACTGGAAAGGGAATTTTTGTTGGAGTATTTGTTACCGGATGGCAAGTAGATTAATGATTATAGCGTGGTATGGGGGTGGGACGGTCAAGGTCGTCCGCTAATTACACCTCTACGAATGGGAGAAAGGAGACCATCTAAATCAACCGATGAGAAAGGTGGCCGGTGTTCAAAAACATTTGGATGAAGATTGCAGGATTAGCGTTGAATATATTGCGAAAGAAGTGGATATTTCCCAAGGATCAGTATATGCAATGTTAAGAGAGCATCTTGGTCTCAGCAAGCTTTTTGCCCGTTGAGTGCTGAAAGAGTTGCGGGATGATCAGCTTGCACAAAGTAGCCATGCTCCATCATGAAAATGCTACAGATGATTCCTCACGGCTAACAAAAGAAACTTTGGGGAATTTCGATTGCAAATCATACCCCATCCACCCTATAGCCATGATCTTGCTCACTCGGTCTATTTCTTGTTTCCTAAGCTTAAGGAACATTTAAGGAACAAGATTTCAATCGATCGAAGAGGCAAAACGTAAATTCAAGACATGGTGAATTCGAAAAGACAGGAATTTTTCAGAGAGGGACCTGTCGGGTGGAAACATCATCTTCAGAAGCGCATTGTCCTAAAAATGGAAACTAGGTTAAGAAATATTAGTGTCATTTCTTTTATTTTGATTTTTAATAAATATTTCATTTTCCACCCAGACTTTTTGAAGATCCCTCATAAGACCTTAAAGGCTGCAACTCTCTTTTAGCTATTTTTCTCAGTTAACTTATCCCAGCCATAAAAAAACCCCTGCATTCTGCCTCTGCTCTCCTATTGATCGTACCCCGTATTCGTTTGTGTCCCATGGGTGATCATGCTTTTTCTATATTTGCTCAGAGATTGTGGAATATCATGCCTGCTGGGATACAATCACCCTCATCACTAATTGCCATCAAGGGGGCTTTGAAAGCCTACCTTTTCTTCCATATCTTTGCTTAGTTGGAAGAATAGTCCTTTGTAAACGCTCATGCCGTTGAAGAGCGCCGTAAGAAATACAATTATTATCATCATTAATTGCAACATCAGTGCTAATTATGACTCGGGATAAACAGGATGGATCAAGTAACATTGACTAATTCATGATTGACGGAACCCAGCGTCTGTTAAGGATTTTCATCTCGAAGCAAACTGAACTAAGAGGACAACGCCTTTAAGCAAGACTCCTAGTTTTAAAGAGAGATATCTTAATTTATAAACATAATAATGCCTTTAAAAGATCAACTATTAAAATTATGTTCATATTATTAAGTTTTCTCACAAATGAAAAAATAGGAATTCTGTTTTATATTTATTTACAATAAGTAGAAGACACATCGAAAACTTAGTTACTTTTGATGAAATTCTGAAAAAATTAATATTTTTTTTGTTTGTTCTAAGTATATTTTCATCACAATGTTGTGGAGAGGGGTGATATGGAGCACTAAAGTAGCATTCAAGGCGCCAGGAAAAAATAAGTATTAACGGGACTAGCATTCAAATGTATGAACCTGGGCTCCCTGCAGAGGGAGAGGAAGAATTCAGGTAAACATTTACACCTGCTCCAATTTATAGGTATGTTATAAGCCATCGATCAATCAGTGAATTTGTTATGGTTTAATTAATTATCATGTGTAATTAGATAGATAAATTGTGGCTAGACTCTGTGCATCGTGGACGAAGTTTCGAATAATAATTATAAAACAAAGAAAAGAAGCGTTGTATAAGTATTATATAACTCTTCTGTTTTTTCAAACATATAATTTTAAAAGATTGCACCAAATAATTTTCCGGAAAGGAATCTTTTACATATATTCAATAGGTATTGAACTTCTCACATAGCTTGCGAACCATATAGGGAAAGATCGAAACATGATCAGTGCGAGGTCTGTATCGAAATATACGAGTCTCAACACAAATGTTTAATGATGTAGCCTCTAAATATAAGAAAAACGTCCTTATATCATCTTTGCCTAAAACTTTCTCTCGACTTTGCTCAGGTTTAAATCCAGAGGATTTCAATGTCATTAACTTCGATTATAAACATCAAACTTTATTCATCGGATTTTGTTTCTCATAGGCGCGAAAACCTGGAGCGGTGATGTGAAGTACATTTCATTCTGATTTGGCACGTTATCAGGATTCAACTCATAATGGTATTACCTATTCGGTGGTCAAATATTTGTCTCTGAAGAGATACCTTAGATAAACAAAACGGAAAGTTTCCATCAGCTAAAGAAAGGAGTTAATTCCGCTAAAATAAAGGGTCCATAACGGAATGCATTCGACTGAGGTGCATTATCTTCAACTAAGCTCCTAAACTTTAGTAGTAGCCCAGTAAATCTAATGAAGAACCGAGACCCCACAACCACCCACAGTTATACCCTCCTAAATCCCTCCGTATATGTATGTTTCTCGTCTTTACCCCTGCCCTCAGGAATCACGCCTGATTGTAATCTAGTCATTCCGTCCTACTCAAAATCTTTATTTTTCTCTATGTTCGGCTTACATATACCAAGCATCTGAAAAATCTCTGTTTTAAACACTCCTACTCTCCGCTCTCTCCGTCGATCTCTCTAACTGAATGAAGTTCCAGTTAATTGCATCGGTACGAGGGGACATATATACAACCAACCATGGCATTAGAGATTTAAAGTTATCTCATGAGGTTATATCGCTCCAAATCCTTTTCCCCCATTATGTGAGTAAAACTAAGATATGAAGTAAAGAAGAGATTGAAACAAAAACTGGATATTTTAATGGAGAAAGTGGAGTTTTTAAATTACATTTTTTAATTTTCGCCGGACTGGTTTTAACATTTGGAAGGCAATTAAAAAAATATCATTTGTTATCTTGTTATGTATATATAAGAATTAAGATCAACTGAATATTTCTAAATAAAGTTGCTGAAAAAAGTAAGAGTGCAGAAGTAAATTTAAGTGAAAGGCTGATAGCGGAGAGGGGCAATGAAACTTATTTATTCAACAACGCAGATAAGCCATTGTTATAAATGCAATTTAACATTATTTATACAAAACTTGCTTCTCTTTTCCTTTTTAACGCTCGTAAAATAGACTACAACATCGTTTATGTAGTTTTGTAGGTTTCGAGATGGGATGAAATGTTTTAATTACCAAATTTGCTTCTATTCTTTCTCTCACATGCATTTAGTTTAGGCGAAAAGTAAAGATTTTTCCCTTCCTGTATATTTTTCCATAAGAATGGAGCTCATTATAATTAGGATCACAGAAAATCAGTCGGATTCCATTCTAAAGAGAGAGAGACTGCTTTGTTCCCTATGTTCGGGGGCTCTTTTTTTTAATTAGCAATTAGGTTTTACTACCTCATTTAATTTCACTTACTTTAATACAAGCACTACGTTAAGAAAGAGAAAAAAACACCAAGTTCCTCTGAGAGGGTAATTACGTCCATACCTGTGGGAATACAAAAACATACGTCGACCAAACAGACCACCAGAGAGAAACATTGGCTGCAATCAAGTAAGTACTTAGATGTATTTGCTCTTAACTCTCGATCTGTCAATTTTACGTCATTTGTTGTCTACTATCGCTATGTCCTCTTAAATTGCGACAATAGTTGTTAGTTATTATAGCTTATTATTATCTCATTTTGTCGTAAATAGTTGAATGCTTGCAAAATAAAAAAACAGCAAGTCATAGATGGCAAATAATCGTAGACCGCTGTTATGCCACTACACAGACTAGTCCTAGACACATAGAATGACTAAAACTAAATTAAGAAAAACACAGATATGAACTTACTTTATTGCAGTGTTTTAAATATTTTAGTCAATTAGTCAGCTTCATTAATGAGAAATTTGTGCCTGGCTTTTCTTCATAATTTCCTCTATGTTCAGTCGAATATGAGACAAACAGTTCCTAATTTCTTCTTAAGTTGTACATAATATCTTAACTCTTTTGTTTTTAGTGTTGTTTAATATTGAGTAGGCTAATTCACATATAGAAGTGGAAAATTGTAATGAAATAACTAAAGCTCTTTTAGATAATGAGGGATACTCCTCTTGAATTGAAATCCAAAATGTATTAATGGACAGAGCCGAATATTTTAACTTTAGCTTCCAATCACTAGAAAGAGTGGCCAACTCTTCTTATCCATGTAACTCAAGTTAAATATTTGAAGTAAGATTTATGAAAGGATCTCTAATCCAATCATACTTTTCTGTCTTTAATGGCGGGAAATAATGGTTGTTGCTTTCCTCCAGTTATCTCAGATAAATAACCACAATAGGGATCATTTCTTTAATTCAGGTAGACCGCAATGAAGAAAAGATTGCCAATGATTGCTCTATTTATCCAAATCACAATTTTCTTTTTGAGGCCAACTAACTTTTCTATTAAAGTGAGTGTGATAGAAGGGGTTGAGGCCGTGTTAATTTCAACCACTATCACATGTTATTTAAAACCACGATGCTACCCACGTGCATCTTCGGTTCAAAGCTGGGCGCCTTATCGCAGCCACCTGAGTCAATGTTTAAACAAGGAGATTTATCTTCCCCCGTTCGCCCCATGCCTCGACCTTGCCAGATTGAGTTAGGCTTATGGGTAGATAAGGCATTGTTCCCAGGCTCGGCTGTGCATTCCCTAAAAGCTCCCACTCCATTGTCCCCCACGCCAAGGGGATGTCCTGACAATTTATATGGAAACTTTACCACTAAGATCAGATTGGAGATCCAGATTTTTGTCGTGAGCACATCAAAGCGACCCACTCTCACCTTGTGCGCCAAGGGACCTCGACCTCGAGATTCACCATCCCTTGTCCAGAAGAAGGACAATATCCCTTGAGTGTCAAGATTCGAGCCTTCGTGACGCCAAGTTCACAAGGCTTTCCCTGTTGTTCAAAAAGAGAACAACGTTAGAACAGCCATTGTTCTTTCGAGGCCGTTGACAAGAAACGGTTCTTACCCCCCTTCCTGTTGTTCAAAAGAGAACGACGTAGAACAGCCATTGTTTGTTTGAGCCCGTTCGCCAAGAAACGGTTCTCACCCTTCCCCTGTTGTTCAGAAAGAGAACAACGTTAGAACAGCCTTTTTTTGTTGGAGCCCGTTGACAAGAAACGGTTCTCACCCCCCCCCTGTTGTTCAGAAGAGAACAACGTAGAACAGCCATTGTTCGTTTGAGCCCGTTCGCCAAGAAACGGTTCTCACCCTTCCCCCTTGTTGTTCAGAAGAGAACAACATTAGAACAGCCATTGTTCTCGAGCCCGTAGACAAGATACGGTTCTCACCCCCCCTGTTGTTCAGAAGAGAACAACATAGAACAGCCATTGTTCTTCAAGCCGTTCGTCAAGAAACGGTTCTCATTTCCAAGATGCCACGTCAGGATCATTTAATTCCCCCTCTTCGGCTGGAACTCACCAGCGGACCAAAAATTCCTTCACGTCACCTTCCTCTGCACAACAAGTATAATTACGTAAGCCGAACGTTACCTTTGAGTATTTAACCCTTTTGTCAATTCTATCCTGTGCTTTAAATGGTTTAGCGAACCATCCCCTCCCTTTAACTTTATATTTGTTTTACCTTTTTAAATCTTTTAATCCTCGGATTAGCTCGATTCCCCACGACCCTTTCCATTCTCTGTTTATGTCAATATTTTCCGTTTTGTGTATTGTTGATAGTTATTATTAATAAAACTCTATTTTATTAATGAAAGCAATATTATTATCCTTGAGCTCAGTTACACTTCTTAAGCATATCGAAAATACATAATATCGGCCCGCCAGACATCCACGCACTCTAAAGATAATTAAAGAAGTTCCCTCAACGAATAGTTATATATGGTATATCGTCGAGAGTCCATTCTACGACAGTGAGAATATTTTCGTTTTTACCTTGCATGTTACTGTTTGTTTTATTCAGTTCACTAAATATTTCTGTTAAATATTTCATTTGAGACATCCAAAATTAGCAACTAAGGTTTTCACAGAATTTCTCTTGATTTTCCTGGACAAAAAATGAGAATAATTCCTTGTGTAATTCGTTAATGCGATTTAATACTTTGCTTTTCGAAAGCCATCAAACCTCAGTATGAATTAATAATTTGACATGCTGAGATTCCATTTCTTTGTACAGTTGCTCAAATAATCCTGACTTCAATGGCCTTTTTTTATATAATTGACCATTTAAACAACTTGATGTTACACAACCTTTAAATCTTCATGCAATGACTACGAATAAAATTTGGATTTTCTTTTCCTTCGAGGGATACAAATCTTTAATACAGCCTGTCAGGCATTGGGCTCCATCGGTGAAAATGACAATACAGGATTTTCAAGACAAATTCATTTCTTTGAGGTAGCCTGTTACTATATCAAAAATATCTTTACCTCTTTTAGTTGTCAACATTTCTTTACAACACAAAAATTGATTGGTTATTTCATTCCCTTCAATAGAAGGTACAAATGCAGGCAATACACTTTTATTACTATCAAAACAAAATTAGAATTCTTAAGCGTTTTCTGAACAGTATCCTTAATATTTTTCGATATATCTGGGATTCTTCTACGTCTTGTATCATTTGAAAGCGGAATATTGTTCAATGCTTTATCAGCCATTTCACCAAACATGGATTTTACCATCTTTTGGAAAGTTTGGAGGATGACTGACTCAGCAAGCGTGTGTGTAGGATTTAGATTTTAATGGTATTAATTCAGGCACCTGTATTGAAGCCAGTTGGGCTCGTTCAGATACGGTCATTATTTTTTCAAAATAATTAGCTAAGCATCTCACTGTATTCATTAATTTAACAGCGATTCAAGATGAGGGATGTCTCCGTCGAAACCTTGTTTCGCAAATAAATCGATCCTAACAGTGTGGGATTTTCCTGCACTTACATGTTTTAGCAAAACATGGGTGCTATTAAGATAACTATAACTACATTGCCACTCTACTCCTTTGTGTATAGATGAAAATTATTTATCAACATCACCAAAGAATTGTAAAAAAAAAACAATAAAATTGAGAAAAGGAGGAGGGGGGGTGATAATAAGTAATTTCTTTTATTCCAGGCTTTATCCATCCCGTTTTTTGTTGTTTGTTTGATTTGCAAAGTAAATAAATAAATAAAAGAGCCTTTTCTTATAACGACGAGCGTCTCAAGCCTCTATGATTATCCTGCTGCTGTATGCTTCTCTTTCTTTGGAGCGGCTTGAAAGTGCGCCATTAAAATTCACCTCATTTTTCGTGCTTTTGTTGAGTTACCAACGAGTAGATCTGGGAAATAAAAATGGCTTTGAAAAGCCCAAACAACGTACTATTATCAACTTGTTCATAATGCAGGTTTTCGAAACAGACAAAGAAACCTCCTGCCTCACACTCAGTCCTATTTTGAAAACAAGACGAATAAAGGTAAGAGCCACCCTGGCGACGTTACTGCTTTAATATTAATGCAATGCCTCCTACATCAAAAGGAAATGCAAACAAGAAATAGGCACAAAGGTTCTAGATTATTTAAGGTAAAAAACCAAAGCGAACCTACAAAGCTGTTACTGTAGATCAACCAAAAATACGACTGGTAATCTTATTTATATTAGTTGCTTTCTCTCGCATCTTTTTCTCTCTCCCTTCCCCCTCTACTTCCAATCTCCCTTTCCTTCTTCCCTCCAGCTTCCCCACCATCTCTCTCTCTCTCTCTCTCTCTCTCTCTCTCTCTCTCTCTCTCTCTCCTCTCTCTCTCTCTATATATATATATATATATATATATATGTATGTATATATATATATATATATATATATATATATATATATATATATATATATATGTATATATATATATATATATATATATATATATATATATTATATATATATATATATATATATATATATATATATAATATATATATATATATATATATATATATATATATATATATATATATATATATATATATATATATATACATATATATATATATATATATACACACACATATATATACATATATATACACACATATATATACATATATATATATATATATATCGCTCTTTCTCTTGCTCTCGCTTTTCTGCCAAGAAGGATGGATCAAATGCAAATCCTTCCTCAGCATCCCAAGAGAAAGAAAGAGGAAAGGAAATAATTAAATAATTATCCTTTGCCGGGGAAACTTTATACAAAGAAAAATAACTATATAGCTTTAGTATGAGTTCTACCTTAGATACTACACTTTAGTACCAGCTCTACTGGCGCCAGTACATTTATAGTGAAGTGAAACAAATATTTGTACACAATTATATAGGTTATTTCTCATATATTCTATCCTTTAAAAATAAATATTACAACCAACATATTTTAATGTGTGGTAATGAAAGAAAATTAAAACAAGTATATTATATTTATTAGCGAAAAGACAGAATATGGATGGAAATAAGTATTTTATACGTTAATAGAAAATATTTTCAAAATTAGTCTATTTACAGAAGTTTTTCGTGTAGAATGTTCTACAAAGATCTAGAATGATCCGATAGTTGACAACATTCTTGTATTTGGGTTTTTGTTTTTTTTGTACAACCTCCATTAGCATATCTGGCCTTAATATTGCTACATTGTACCATTACGGTTAAAGGTTAAGAATTCTCAACTGATTGAAACGCAGCATAATCGAGCACCTTAGTCAAGGTAATAGCTATAAATAGCTATAGAGTTCCTTTCAGAACTGTAGGTTGTATTGAGGAGAGATAAAAGATCTCCAAGATCACGGAAACGCTTCCTCGCATTGGAGCTTCAAATCGGTATCGAAGAACCCCTATAATAACTAAGGCAAACTGCAATACGATTTGCGTACGGTTGTGACATTAGTTATGGAAAGAACAATTAGTAATAGTCTGAATAGACAAGCTTTCAGATCTCCATTACCACGCAAGACCTCTTTTCTGAAGATGGCTCACTTGTTAGTATGGCGGAAGTTTGCTCAGGAGCACATAGAGAAGTCAGATCAATTTTGAACGAATGTGATTTTTGGATCAATTTTTTGGATGAATGCAGCTCGTAATGTTTGGGGCCGCGATGGAACCGTTTATTATCGGAAAAACATCTTCTCCACAGTCAAGTATGGAAGAGGCAACATTATGGTGTACCTCTATTTTTCTTTTAATGGGGAGGTGATCTTCATATCATTGAAGGAACAAAGAATAGAGCTATGTATCAGCAAATTTTGGCTAATAGCTTAACTCGAAATGCGTAGAAGTTGGGTATCCCGAATGAATGAATGTTACAGCAGAGCAATATCTGAGCACAGGGCGAAATCAATAATTGAATGGTCCAGGCAGAACACCATTAATAAAAAAATGTGGCAAATATCGCAGGAACTTGTTTACATATAAGATGAAACCTACAATCCTCATGCATTTGAAAGCCATATGCAAAGAGGATTGGGCAGATATTACAACATAATATTGCTAAAACATGGTAAAATCTTATAAGAAACGCCTGACAGCAGTTAAAGCAAAGAATGGTGATACACAAAATATTAGGCTCGCTATATCTACATAGTGTCCAAGTACTTAATTTTACCCTTAATTTTCTTTGTTTTCTAATGTCATACACATTTGAAGAGTGTCTTTATTGGCTCTCTTATATGTAATAATGAACTGTTAATTAATTTTTATAGGTGTAAAATATACAAAACTCATAGTTAAAAATACAATGTAAATAAATTCTCTTTTAGAATACTAAAATGAAATGCTATATTTATATATAAACATATAATATAATATAATATAATATAATATAATATAATATAATATAATATAATATAATAAAATATAATATAATATAATATAATATAATATAATATAATATAATATAATATAATATAATATAATATAATATAATATAATATAATATAATATAATTTAAAGTTTGATCCATGCTTAAGGCCCTAAATTTCCTCTACAAATGTTAGAAACAAGTCATTTTTGCTTTTACATTGTGTATTACAGGCGACTTGATCCAATGCGATTGAAAGTGGTGAGTACGAATGCGTGCCAAGCTAAGATCTCTGTCGAGGTTTAGTGAGTTGGTAATCCCAGTCCCACTTCCAGGACATATATTTTATTACCGCAACGAGGGGAAGCGGAGGTAAAGCGTATCCAATACACCTACCTTAGCCACTTCCGGTGAATAAGAATAACCCCGGTGCGTACCCTTTTGATCAAAACTAAGATGATGATCCCCTGAGTGTGTCATCCACTCAGTATAAGCCAACCATGGGCGGGTCGGTGGAATAATGAGTTTTAAGCCGAGTGGATTGCTTAATAATTGCCAAGGGATCGTCCAAATTAGTTAAACACACAGATACAAAAATAATCTTTAATGTACTTTTATTTGAAATAAGCAACAGCGTATATAAATATAAATAGGATTAATCTTGCACTGAATAAATAAGTCTACAAAAATGTCGTGGGGATTACTTGCAGATTACTCGCGGAGATGTTTGCATCTTAATGAAACCAGACAGAACGAAGGGAATATTATTATTGAGTTAAACACTGAATTAAGTAAGCACTTTTAATATTCGAGGGTATGGGTTTAGGATGAGAATTCTAGTACACAAATAAACTGGTGAAGTTAGGGGAAGGGATAATTCAATTAACGATTCCTTTGAGTTCGTAAGTATTTTTGAAGGAAAGGGGGCGGTGAAGATCTTCTTCTGGTGACGATGATCGCACCTAGTCCGGTCGTCACCGGTTACCGAATGAGAGGGTAATCTTAGACCGTTGATATGATGCTGATCTTTTGCCGGATCACGAAGGTGAGCCACACGGTGACTCAATCGGACTTCTTCCTCAAAGTACCTGTCCGATTATTCGGCTCCTGGAGTAGGTAGACAAAACCGATTACCTAGCTACGTCTAGGGTAATCTGCAGAGGAAGGTCCTGTGTGACCTCAGACTCTGAAGGGGCGGCCGGCGAGAAGTTTAGCACCTACAAGTACCGTTGACGGCAACAACCAATTCCACGAGAAGTTCCTTCCTTGCAGTGGGCGAACGGTTTCTTATGTGGATCGAGTTTCACACAAACTCGACGTAGGTCCAAGGGCTTCTGCCTGATTCCAGGGAGAAGTCTTCCTTTTATTTCTCCAACTTCCAAAAATCGAGAGAGAATCGAATTCTCGTAAAATCCGTATCGTCGCACGAAAGACCTTTTGTCATCTTTGGACTGACGATATGTCATTCACGGCTTCGAGTCATCTCGGAATTTACGGCAGTGCGAAAAAGGGCGACGGAGAATTTCGAGATGAGAGGTGCGTTTAGGGATACGAGAAGGCGCGCAGCTTTGTGTCGGAGTGTTTCTGCGTACACTTATGTACGCGGTATTTACACTTCTACAATCTCTGTTGCCTAACTTTACTTATCCTAAGTTCTCAAAGCATTTAGGTTTAATTCGTATCTTCCCTCCCTTTACTCGAAGTTGCGTGTTATTAATATAAAGTCAAGTGCTTCGTAATAAAATTCTATATAAAACAGATAGTGTTAATCTGAATGTTTAATTATTTAAACTCGAAGAGGTTCTACATATATACATACGTATATTAAATGGCAGATATCCTACTATAGTCATGTAGATCGTGCATACTCGGTAGACCTCCTACTAAAGCAGCACTGAAAAAACAACCACTAAGATAAATATGGTATTACAACAATTTTTAAGTAAAACCACCTAGCTATTTTCTGTGAGAATATTTGCGAAGAGAAAAAAAAGAGTAAAGACTTAACCGCGTTCTTTGAGGATCAATCAACGCATTCTGGGTGGACCACAATAATGGAATACGTAAGTAGGTAAGGCCAATAGTCTCCTTCCTAGTACAGTCCCTCCTTCCCTGGACCTATAAATGAAACAAATATTGAGATCGAAATGACAATCGATTATGAATCCAAAGACAGCAAGACAAAAACCATCGACCAGGTGGAAACGTTTGCGACCCCTGTGGAAAGGGAACTCATGCAACGTCAGATATACAAATTACCTATTACTTCTTATTTGTTAACCTTTTTACACATTCGTTTTCATTTCATATAAATGTAACATTTTAATTAATTTGTTGTATCCGGCTAAGGTTTCCCCTTAGTCCGGTAGCTCCAACTTTCCCTGCTGACTGGGTGTGTTCACCCAAGGATCCATTATTCCATCTATTGTAAGTTTTGTTTGGCTTTACTTGGTCGGGTATAATGTAAATATGTGTTAAACTGTGCATGGTTCCTCGTAGCAGCAGAAGACTCTATCGGTCAGGCCAGTCTAGTTGTTTAATTTTGGGTAGTGACCATGGCAGTGCCTTACCAGCGAGTGACCTATAGGTGAACTAAGGATTACTTTGAGGCTGATGGTAGCTTCGCGTTTTTCTATTGTTGCTATTGTTGCACTGCATTATGGTATGAGGTTTTAGAAAGCTCCCTCTATGAGTTGGGTTATGTTAATGAGTATAATGCTTGAGTGCAATGAGCGAAATTCATGTTGGGGTGCATCTAATTGGATGCGTGGGGCTATATTTTAACAATGAGTAGTCGTTCCAGGATTTCAGAAGCGGCACAGAAAATAAACAGAGAGTGCGATGTAGAACAGGATCTGTACGTAGTAAATTTGGCTTGAGGAAAAGGTATTATTTAAGCAGATTTGTATACATTTGGAAGGCTATTATAGCATGTAACATAAACTATGTTAGGTTATTTTGATGCTTCAAATAATATTCATTGCTAGTAGATGAATCTAAAAAGAACACTTTGCCTATGACTCAATCTTACATTACAATCATTTCTTCGCATTGCATCTAGGAATCGATAAGTTGAAGAGATCCTTCGTATTTTCCAATTGAAATCTCACCTTTGAGATTAATTGCAACGGATGAAATTCTCAAAATGTTAATGTTCACTTGCTGCAATTGGAGAATATGTTTCAAAACTTATACCATGCTCTTTTCTTTAAATCCCCATATGTATTAAGGCATATGTGTAGTAAAATGGTAAAAGGAGGTAAATGGATTTACCAATTTAGCAGAACACGAGTCACATAATCTGTGCGAAAATATCACCCCTCTTTGAAAAACGAGGGTATGTTTAGGAGGGCAATCAGCGCCCTAATGACTATCTCCTTTTATATTTCTCCCTATAGCGGGTAGCTGTGGTAGCAGGAGTGAAAAGTTACTGTTACACCTGAAATCTAAACTAGTAACATCCTCTCCAGGATCCAGTTATTAAGTACTCTCAAAATACATGGACTTTATTGCTTCCAAATATTTCTCTTTGACCATTATACTACACTTTGTTTGCAAGCCTCATTTCAACCATTTTTTTCGCCAGCGGTTAATTTTGCAGGCTAGTCGGCGGCTAGCTTTCGTCCACTTATCCATGTTTAGGGCCAAGAGTGGTTGGGTAAGGATTGGATTCTTTTCCTATTAGTCTTCAGTCTAGTACGGTGGTTTTTAACATAATGGCATTTTTCGTCACGTTTTCCCTTTTACATAGTACCACCACATATCGGTTATTTTTTCTATAATTTTAAATAAAAGTATGAGTGCCTGCGACGGACATCACTTCGGCATATAGCTGCTGTGGAGGTGTGCCAACTGGTTGAACTGGCACCCAATGTGGCCACTCCGAATCTGGTGGCCATTGTGGGCATTTGTCTGAGGATAATTCAATAATTACCTTGCTTGATAAGCAAATATTTTTAAAAATGCAAAAAAGATGGACTTATCAAAGTGACGCTCAAAACACTCATATAGTTCATGTCGAAGGGGTTACCCTCTGACTGCCCATTACTCTCACGGAACTGCACCTAAGCGCTGTCTAAGGAGCACCTTTCAGTGTCGAGCCTAACCTCCTTCAATAAGGCTTCGAATGCATCAGTTCCAAGGTAGCTTTATGCAGTTAAAAGCCCTCTTTGCCCCACCAACACCGACTAATTTGGTCTGAAAAGCATTTTTCTTTCATGAAATTGGCGTGGAATCTTTGATAAATGGGAGGGGCTGCAGGGGCTCATTAACCCTACGTTTCTATTTGGTTATTTTCCATAGAATAAATTTTGCATGCTTCCTCCATGCCTACCTTCGGTAAAAATATTTCATCACATTCTCACCACGACTTAGAGACATACTCGTGGCTGGGTACTATACAATCAATATTAGCTTTCCGTTTTGTTTTTTTTCCCCATATACATATACTGTATCTCATTTCAGGCTGTAGCAGCCAAGTTCCATCTAGATAGAAACTATCCTCTCGATTTTATATACGTTCAGTGTATATCTCACTCGTGTAGAGTTTAGATCGGTAGATGAGGCCGTTGAGTTCTTATCTGCCACCCTTTTTGCTACAAACCAGACATTTACTTACTGATTTATTTTGATAGTTTGCTCATCAACGTTTTCTTGGTGATAGGACGAGTGCAAAGTGGTTCTCTTAGGGAAGTACTATCCCAATTAATGTTAATTTCATCAGTCAAGGGCAGATTTCTTTTTCGTTTCGAAGCACGCTCTCCAATCTTCCTGGCTGGCAAACGTATCATCACTCAATGGAAGGAGTCATCTTGCAGAGATGTGGTAACTTATCAAAAGAATTCATTTTGGGTTCATCTAGCACTCCTCCCTTAACTTTCTCTAGAGAGATGGGACCACCAACTCAGACCATGGGTATGCGAGTTTTTCCCCGCAGTCTCTATCCAGAATGCTGCTTTACCAGCATTTCAGGTACAGCCACGTTTGTCGAGGGCCGCTGACTGAAATTCTCCTCTACAAGCAGACAATCTTCAATACCTTGTTTTCGCTGAGGGAATTGCGTTCAGCTCTCACTTTCTTCGCGGTTAACACCCACGGTCCCTTCACGATGCTGTGCAAGCTAGTTGAGCGAAACTTTACTTTTCTTTTAGCTTGGCGCAACTGGATCTGTTGGGAGGGTATATTATGCTATTCCAAGCACCAATCCTGGTTTCTGTAGAATGTTTGTAAGCAGAGGCTGTGCGCAAAACAAACATTCAACGGTGGTAACTTCAAAACTGCCCTGGTAAGCGGAGCCATAGACGCCGACGCTCAGAAAATAACACCACACATTTAAATTAGTTTTCTTTTATAGAAACCAAAATGTTTATAGAGTGATCGGCGTATTTCGTTGGCGTAAACACAGGTAATATCGACAAATTAAGGAATGACATGGTATGTGTAACTTCCTACGATCTCTAAAAAAGAATACAAAATATTTGAGAGGCGTCCCATCGGTCACATAGCATGGAGGGACTCAATGATACTGTATCACCACGCGTTATAATATGTATTTTCTAAAAAGAAAATACCTTGGCTTGCCTGGGATAAAATCATTTCACCATCTTTTATATAAACAAATTGCTCTCCCCACATGTGCGTGCAAGTAGATAGAGAAAATATTAATGTTAGGTTAACATATTGTCTAGAGAGCAGCGATCATGTCTTATGCACAATCTGACTTCCTTATTTTCCTATTCGTGTCGAATGTTCTGCTCAGAGTGGAGATTGCTACTTGCGAGGCTTTCTTTTTTAGGCAGCTTTTAGCCTAGATTTTCCATTCAGGTCCTAAGCACAACCACCATCCAGACTTCATTCATCATCGTGCCTCGATAAGAATTCAAGATTTATAAACTGCCAGAATCCTCAGGTTAATAATGTTAAATTATTTATATCCTGGTCATTTTTTATTATTAGTTAATAAAAAGTTTATGAAAGATTTTATTTTTTTCTAAATGTGTAAAAAAAAAAGAAGATAGATTGATTTTATAGCAGATGAACAATAAACTACATAGGGCGAAAAAAGAGAAACTGGTAAGGGAGTTACTGTCACAAAAGCTACACAAATTCAGCTCACTATTCAAAATCACTAAGCTACTGGAACTCCATATAGACAGTAAAGAGATGAAAAAAGGTTTAATGGAAACAAACTTTATGTATGTACCAATGTTACTAAATTTCCTTTGATTGCTACATAACCAAGATTTTATGAGGCTATTAAAACCGTTTGAGTTAAAAGGCCCATCCACTTTTATGTATTTTTTTTTAATATAAGATTTTTCCATTGTGATATTTTTTTTTCATTACTGGTCTTCCTTTTCCCTTTTTCATTCCGTCAGTTTATGCCTAGCGTTTTAACAAAGGTGCTTCAGTAAAAGAAATCTTAAAACTCAAATGTTATTAACATTTTTTTAGATAAGATACATTAATAAGATAGAATTGATTTAGTTTTCCTATTTTTATTCCAGGGTCAAAAGGAAAAATAAATAGAAGCACTAAAGTGATAAAAAGTGGATTTGATTAGTTTCTAAATAAAAAAATAGGAGCATTAAATCCTTATATTAGAGTTTAGTAAAAGAATTGAATTGCTATTTTATTCAGTTAACATAAAAAGAGCGATTTGAAACTCGACGAAAGAAGCCATCGAGATTAGCCAGCTAAAATTCCCCGATTTTATAAACTGGGAAGAATCGTATTATATTTCTATAAAATGTTTTAATAATGGAAAATATCATTTCAATGAATACTAAATTTCTTTAAATTAAATATGAAGTATTGGGTGCATGTAAAGGGTCTTTCAATAAGGTTGCTTAATTTTTAAATGTAAATAAAACAGGTTATGTGTGATATATGCACTAAATTCATTTTAAATTTGAAAGTAAATTTTATGGCATTAAGTGTGGAATATAAGGTCGTTCAAATGTCCACCGTGGCTTCGCTTGGTGGAACGTATTCGGAAGGCCAAATTTTCAATAACTTTGTCGCATAAATCTGACTGAATTTGCAGGATGGTGTTCGTTATGTTGACTTTGAGAACATCAACTGTTTGCGGATTATTCGCATAGACCTTCGATTTAAGGTAGCCCCCAAAAAAGTAGTCTAATGGTGGTAAATCGCATGATCTCGGTGGCCAGTTGACATCGCCGCCGCACGAGATGACCCTGCCCTGAAATCGCTGGTGCAAAATGTGTATCGTGGCGTGTGCAGTGTGGCACGTAGCGCCGTCTTGTTAGACCCACATGTCGCCAGTATCCATATCCCTCATATATTCCAGTTAAGGCCACAAGAAGTTGCTTATTATCGATCTGTAGGTCTTACCGTTGACGGTTATGGCAATCCCATCTTCGTTCTCAAAAAGATACGGACCGATGATACCGTTAGACGAAAATCCGCACCAAACAATGACTTTGTTGGGGTGAAATTGGTGCTAGTGTATCTCTTGTGGATTGTTTTCATCCAAAATCCGACTGTAGAGAAATGGCTACATGTAGAGAAATAGATACCTCAAGCATCCTGGAGGAGTATAGGTACATTAAAGCTCCCCCCCCCTCATGAGGATAAGCGTGGGAAAGGTAGCCGGTGAATAACCATAACTGCTTACCCTGTTAGATCTCCCCGCCGCTGTTGGCAGTTGGAGCTAACATCTGTTTAAGGCGAACACAGAAGGTCCTTAAACTACGCTCTAACGATGTAATTACCTACGAGACCCATAAACCCGTGGTTATGGAAAAAAGAAGCGGTGCGAGTCAAAAGGCACGCCAAGTAGTGGTGCGGTTGCGAGCCTCTAATTAGTGAGCTGACTTGGGCACCCCAGTGCCACCTCAGCAATTCTCGCTCTCCCCAGATGCTAACTCACCATTCACGTCCCCCCCCCCCTCCTTGCCTCTGTGGCCTGGTCACTTCTCCCTTTAGATGGGGCGGCAATCCGCCTATAAATAAGACCCGCAAAGAAAGAGACAAAGATTATTATCAGAAGTCGATACGCCAGAGTAGGATTAGTTCGCGAAGATCGATCCTTCGGCCAGACAAGAAGATTATTAGAAGTCGATACGCCAGAAGAAAGATTAGTTCGTGAAGATCGATCTTTCAGCCAGACAAGAAGATTAGGAGTCGATACGCCAAAAGAAGGGTTAGTTCGTGAAGATCGATCCTTCCGCCATACAAGACTATTTCCGTGAAAAACAATAGGATCAGATTGAGAAAATCGATCCACCCCTTTTCGGGGCGTATTAACCTAAATAGTCAAGCTTTATATCAGTGCCATACCGAAGAATCCTTTAGACTGCGAAAAAGTCTTACTGAAGAAAAGTAAAGCTAATCACTCGCGAGTGACTCTCACATCTCAAGCTCCGTAATAGTGAGAGGAGAATAACCCAGCCCCAACGAGCTCCCGTTCTTTAATAACGTTGAAGAATCAGCCCCCGTCACCGGCGACAAGCTATCCCTCCTCGATGAAAATTCAACCAGCGGCCACAACACTCCAAAGCGAGAGATAAGTCCTCCAGCGACATCCGGCAATCCCTAATACCTTCTGTGATGTGAGTTAGAAAGATCATTTATATTCATATTGCGATAGTAGAAGTTTAGTACGCCTCACATTTTAAAGGGGAGTAGAAACCATTGTTCTTGAACCTAGGTCATATGTGTTTGTAGACGAGAGTACGTTAATTAAATGTTTAACGCTAATCAAATAGAGTCGCGATTAAAATACTAATCGGCAATTGGTATGTTTACGGAAAGCCTATTTGTTTATTTTTGTCAGTTGTAACCGTGCAAAGGGTTTAGATGTCAAAGATAGAAATGTGTTAACTGTTGGTTTGTTATAGTTAAGGGTTTCATTTAAAATACAAGTTTATTTTGGTAGATATCTGGTGTTTCCTCTTATCCTTATGTGTTTAAAATAGCTCTTCCTTAAGAACAAGACTACTGAATTATCACTCTTAGAACAAAGCCTACTTCATCAGAGAAGTAACTCGCGCATCACAAAGCATACCACTACAAAAAGGGTGTGAAAGAGTATAGTGATCAAAACAGAGGGCCATTTTACGACACCAACGATTTTGCTTGTTCACAAATCCATTCATCCAAAAATAGGCCTCGTCGCTGTGGCGAGGATAGAAATCAAGTAATGCGCGGAATGTTTGTCGAACGGATCACTGATTTTGATAATAACATTTGATGATTTGCACACGTTGTTCAACGCTATAACCTTCCATTGTGACTTGCCAAGTACTACTGAATAGTTCACAGTGAGGTTGCCAGATGTCGCTTTAACAACATGGCCACTATCGCCCGACAAAGCTCGAACGTCCTTGTTGAAAGACCCTTTATATTCAACGAATATTTGTTCGAGATTTGTTGATTCCCATTTTGTGCTGAATCACTTGAGACACATTGCAACACCGGATGATCTAGCACCAAAAGCTTTTAGTGCCTTATCAACCTTTCCTTAAAAGGAAAAAGCACCAATGGGTTCTTATACATGAACCTAAAATACGACATTGTATATCTTAGTCTACTGAATGAGTCTGCAGGGAGCCTATGCAATGTCTGAGAGATAAGTGATCTTCAATTTCTCCAAAGAGGTTGAAAATGTGATCTGTCTTTATCACGGCGACAGATCTGGAAAAGTTCCAAGGCTTTGTCCAGGTCATCTTTCAGTAATGGAATATTCTGAGAACCGGTAGATCTCGGCTCGTCCGGAAAATGTGTGCAAGAAGAAAGCCAAGGCTTGACAGAACCATTTGGAAATATTCACTGGAAAGTTATTTCTAACTTTATCTTAGGAGTTTATACATTTATTAAAACTTCTTCCACATTGAAAATGGAGCAATATGGAGGGATTTAATTCTTTTGTTTTCGTTAATTTTTTATTTCATTTGTTGCACGTCTCAAGTTATGTGGAGACTATTTCAACCTCTCGATTCCATTTACCAACGCTTCGCGTGGGTTTTTTTTCCTCTATAGAGAATGAATGAGAGAAAAAGAGAAGGAGAATGGAAAAAATAATGAGAAAGAGAATGAAATTAGAAAAAATGAGAATGATAATGAGAACGAGAATGAATTTGAGAATGAGAATGATAATTAGAATTAGAATAAGAATGAGGAATTATGAAGAGAGAGAATGAGAGGGATAGAGTAAGAGTGAGAGATAATCTGAGCAATATAGGGAATGAGAGTTATAGAGAAATTGAAAAATAAAAAGAGAGAATTGAAGACAAAGAATAAGATAACTGGAGATAGAGTGAAAAATATAATTGGAAAGAGAAAATTGAAGGAAAAGAGAAAAAATTGGAAAAAGAGAATTGCAGAGATAGTTTTTGAGAGAGAGAAAGAAAGAAAGACAGAGATATTTAAAGAATGAGAGAGAAAGAGAAATAAAGAGGAAGAGAGAGAGTAAGAGAAAGAGAGAGTCGAGTAAAGATGTAGCCTGGCAAACCAGAAAGTAAAAAAGCGACGTAACATGAAACAAATATACAAAGTAAGCAAACAGAAGTGCAAGTGACAATATCGAACATTCCCACGGATTTCTTAGTCCTTATGAATGTTCTTTGTCTGTATTCGGCCGAAAGCCCGTTTACGCTAAAAAAAATCTATAACTGTTATAATGTAAAGGCATATTTTACGTAAATAATAAACAGAGGAATACGACCATCCAGTCATTATCTTTGTCTTAATTATCAACGCCTCAAACACATGGTGTGTTCTTTTCTATTATTGACTGCAAGAAGGGTGTAACCCGTAGAAAACATGGATTTCCGTCACTCCGCTCCGAATAGGAAATATATTCACTTAGAAGGAACCAAACCTCTAGGCAACCTTGAAATAAAACCTGATTGTATTCCAAACGCTGTTTTATGCTTTCGCCAGCCATTGGAACGGACAGTTTTCTCCTCGAACGGTCATTAGACGTTGAAGTAAACAATATGCGTCCATAGTGAGTTGTTTTCAGCACCGATAAAAGCCTATCTCATGATTGCCCCTGTTTCTTCTACAACAACCGAAACGTGCTATAACTATTAATACGATCATCTCTGGGTGGAGATGAAGTGAGGCATTCAAGAAACGACTAGAACATTAAAAAGAAACACACACGTAATTACAAACATATGATATCACCATACACCATTGAACCTTATCGCTCAATACACTCGACATTCACACACACAAACATTCAAGGAGAATAGCTATGGGCTAGTTCTTATTACGTATCTCATTTAAAGGAAAAATCAGCGATTAGAAAAGAGAAGAAATGAGTTTGAGCAACAAAGGCACTTCCCCTTAGGTTTTTCAATTTGAACGCAACCCGACATAACTTAATTAACCTAGAACTAATGGGTTTTATGCATTGTCCACACTAGTTCAAAGCTTTTCAGCAACGCACCCCCCCTCCCCTCAAAAAAATAGTTTAAACTCAACTCTCCGATTCACCAACTGGTAATATGCCCCAACTCTCCGATTCACAATATGGTAATATGCCCCATTTTCTGATTACAAAAATAAATAAATAACCTGCCTCTAGCGCGTGTTTAGGACAGATAAATATAAATCCCTCATTATATTCCCAATATTTCCAACGCAACTAGGCAGGTACCATTTTTTAAGATTTCTTTTCTTCTTGCTATCTCTATTTTGGGGACTCAATCTTTGTACCCCATTTTGACGGTACTTTAGGCTGTGATTCTCAAGGTTTTAAGCATTTGGGAGTTGAGGATGGATCGTTCATACTTCGAAATGTATTATCACTACGTGTAGATTTAGCAGCATCATCTACGCGAAAAGAGTTAGATAGTGCAAGGTCGAATGCGGCGTTTTATATTTTAAAGTCCGTATGTAGCCGACTTGACGGCACCAATGAAAAGGACCACGACAAGTTTGGGGAACTTCAACTCTGACTTATTGTACAGATGAATTAATTTAAATGTCCGTTCGTACTTTTGATTCTAAATTCCCTGTTTTCATAATCTCATCACATACTACGCTTAGGTCCCTCTCTCTTTGCTGAGTTCAACCTAGTTTGGTGTTTGAAGTTTGTTTTTTGGGGGTTTTTTGGTACTTACTCCAGAAACTTTTTGAAACATAAACTTTCCATTTGGCTATGATAGAATTTCGTGACTGACTTTGAGATATTTTCCATTTCATGATTATCTTTCTTTATTCTGTTCCACTTTTACTTCTTATTGTTCCATTTTCCCTTTCCCGTTTATTTCAAGTTTTCTCTTTACCTTCTCTCTTATACTTTCACTGAACATCAAACAGTTCTCATCCACTTCCTGTGGTCTATTGCTTGGATTACTAATATGGGATGAGAACACATATAAACAAGCCTTTCTGATTGTGGTGATGCCATTTCACGCAATTTTTAGACAACTTTGAGAAGTCCTCTGAATCGAACTTTATCTTACATCATCAAAGAGGTTAATGACTTTGGTTCCGAACGTTTTCCTAAACTTAAACTTCAAATTTATTTGCTATGCACTTTGATCTTCAATTAATGGTTCATCTATAACCTTTGATAGCCAGCAATGCCATCGGGGGATTTGGTTGGTAAGTTACAGGACATTATTGTGTGTTTTATTTAATGGATTTCAATATTGTTTTGATATCGTTTACTGGTTGTTATATTAGTAGTATGTGTATCGATCTTTCGTCAAGGAGGAGCTAAAATGATGTTGTTAAACAATATTTTATATATCATTTTATATATAACATTTCTATACTAGCTTTCATGATCTTAAGACCGAGTACCTGTTCCTGTCCTATTTTGTTTCTTGCCTAATATGGACAAAAGTTTTGATACTACTATATTTTTTCATATAAGAAAATTAATAGAACTTATCTAAGGTTGCATTTTCTCTTACTATTTTCGCATTATAATTTGAAGTTGAAATATATATAAATTTAGAGCACAAACCCATTTTATTAATAAATATAGTCAATTGATGCGCGCAGTCAATGTTTACAATGATGTTCCTTGTTCTTCGGCCCTGCTTCAATTCGTTTTGTGACGCTGGAAACCAAACTTGTTATGATATTTTGTTTACCTTAAGGTGGGTAAGAATACCTATAGCCTTGTGGATGGGTATACAATTATACATACAGATTAAATGTATAAGGTGCACCACCGTTCTACTAGGCACCGATACCACAGTGTAAATTCGGTTCTTCCTGCGAACTGGTTGATACGTGCCCGATGCCCGTTATGTAATTTCCTACTCTTAGCCAGGACTGAGAGTCCTAACTAGCAATAAACTGTTTTTCCCCCTTGTTTTTTCGGGGAGTATCCTTGTGATTTATAGGGTATGGGAAAAGCTTTCAGAAACTATTATAAAATTTTCCTGACTAACTTTTTATGTACAGACGAATAAGAATTAAAATGAATGAATTTGGCTTAAAACAAATGCCAATAATAAGAGATGATGGGTTCGAATTCCTTAATTTTATAATAAATTATTTTGTGTTAAGTAATGATTGAAAATTACACTTCCTAAGTATCTAGAAAACCTGTTAATTATTTTTGCACGACAGAATAATATGAATTAAATGGCTCCCGTCACCAATTTTGGAGGGGAGTAAAACCTCTAATTCGAGTCTCAATTTGAACTTATATCTTGGGATATCCCTTACAGGGAGAAGGAGTGGTTGTAGAAATTCAACGAGGTTATTTGTTTCTTATTTGTAACAGACACAACTATATTTAAAGAATTACAAGAAAAAAAACGATTTTCTTTCACTAACAATGGCAGGCACTCGCTGAAAACTAATCTGATCTTGATTGGCGCACTACTGCCAAAGGTAATATGAATCCCATTTGTATACCCTGAACTTGGGTGCCGCCGCTATTTGATTCTAGTTCTTTTCGGCCAATTGAGTTATCTTGACCATACACTGTCCATACAAAATTATTGCGCCTGCAGGCAGATGACATGCAGAGTAGTTTATATAGGTCGTAAATATAAGCCTTTGTTACATGGTCGTTTTGGCATTCGGTTGAAAAACTTTTGCTAACTTTCTCTCTAGGAGGTTGCTCCGATTGTTTCCATTTGGTGGCTTGGGGCACCACGAGTTGTTAACCAGATCTTTTAACTGCCCCGATTTCCCTGGGGGGTTTTTATTAGCACACGTTTTTAAGTTTTTGGAGACACTCTACTTTCTCATTCTTAATAAAGATTACTCAACAAATATTTTCGCCCTTAACCCTATTTGAACACCTCCCTGGGTGGTTAAGAACGCATTCCTCTGCTTACAGATCACAATTTGATCCTTACTCAAGTTTCGTCTGACGATGTTCGAAGCTCTTACTTTATTATAGATGCTGTCCTCTCGCCCATTAAAGTAAAGTCTTCTGATCCGGTGGACCGCTACTCTGGTAGATGACTTCTCTGTTCGTTATCATGTTTTCAAGCTTCTTTAAAAGGTTTCGATGAGACTGCTTCCGTCGTTGGTTTTCCTTGAAGTGGTAAAAACATCGTTTGGTATCCTCCAATTTCCTCATCCATCTTTCTTCCAAAATCATTAATTGTGGTTTGCCTCTAGCGATGGTCGGTCTTCGCCTCGTTATACGATTCTTGACTGAGAGTGGATAACTTATCAGTTTCTTCCTTCGAGGTCTGAAGAATTTAAAGTTGAGTTGGCTTTTAAATCTTCTGACACGGCTCAGTATCGGGATTCGGGTGCGTATATCGTGCCAAATTCGAACGTAGCATTCGTCCTCGGAATCAGTATCAGATCCATTAGACGAGAGCTTAAGGTGATTCTATCTAAGGTAATAATATAATATAACTTAAAGTTCTCTCATCACTCTGAGGTACTGCAACTAGCGTAATAAATCGTCTGTGGAACAGGTTAGTCCCCCAATTATCTAAATGTAGCTGTTCCCCACTCTTAAGTCGTTGAGGATGCTGCTTAGACATCGTTGGGCTACGATTTCCAGTGCAAGCTTTTCAGTATCAAATTTTTGCTAAGCCCACGTCGATCTGAATGATACTCATAGCTAGGCGATTCAACATGCCCTGAAACCATATCAAATCGATCTTTAAATCCACGTCAGTTCTTCGGCGATTTGCTCATTCGTCTACCCTATGTACTATTCTATTATTAAACAAGGCAGATGCAAAGCTGCATCCTAAAAACCATTATTAGATTCTCTCTTGCTCGTTGTCAAGGTAACCCATATCTTAAAATTAGAGAAAACCCTCTCCACTTTTCTTAAATCTTGTATATTCCTTTGCCAGACTGCAAGAGATAAATGCAACAAGGTGGATAATTTCAGGACCCGGTTATCGGAAGCATCCTTCACACTAAAGGTCAGTGTCAGAGAGAGAGAGAGAAAGAGTAACGCGGACAAAGAGGCCATGGGAGTATCTCATGGACGAAAGGACCTTCAACTGGCGCCTTTCCGTAAACTTCCGGGGCGATAAGGGAGCGAGACGAATCAAACTGGAGCCCAGAATCCAAATCAGCGAGAGGGCGCTAAGCCCTTAGCCCCCGCGCTTTTAAGATGGAGTGGGACCTGCATCAAATTGCAAACAACATCGCTTCCGGCGAAGTCGTATATACTTCCCAGCATGGGAAAGAACAAAGCAGTATTCAAGCAGGAGTCAGGCAGTATTCACTCAGTATCCAAGCAGTAATCAAAAGGATTCGTTGGAATCAGCCAAGGAGACGACGCGCAACTTCTTAAGCGACTCCCCAGCACCCTAAGGGCTCGCAGGCAAGAAACCATTTGTTCAGAGTTACGGCAGTCAAGGACGTAAGTACTCATTCTGGTTTAACGCGCTCCGCTCTGTGCCCTGCAGGGATACTCCCTTGAACAACGACTCAAGCTTACTCCCCCCCTCCTCTTGTAAAATCGTAAGCCTATTACATTTTTCTATATCAGCGTCAAAGTGGCGTGACGCTTTCCGACTACGAAACCTCACCTCTTCATCTTCTCCCGTTTTCTTTCAGGTAAATATTGTACTACTTACAGCTCGTGCCGAAGCATTCATGGTAAGTTAATTTTATTTCGCTGAACAATTGGTTTTTCCCATAGTGTATCATTTATTGTTAAATTATTTTGTTAGTCTGTATAATAATAAAGATTATTTTGTTTCCCTTGTTTAAATCCCAGAACCACACGAAAAAGCCATTGAACCTTTTGACTAAGTCGGCCAACGGTAGAAAACGCACTCGCATATCCCGCTCACTTAAATGGGTAATTTCCCCGCGTCTGCTTCTTTCCTCTTCCCCCGCGTCTAGGGAGGGCAACCGAAGGTCAGTGAAGCTTACCGAACCTACGAAAGTCAGTCGCTCCAAACGATTGTCCTGAGACTCTAGCTCTTACATAAAGTCCGATATGCTTATCACTACGACTTGATTGAATGAAGCTATGTTGCCAATTGTCCACGGGTAACAAAGTAAGCACCTTCATGCATCTCCTGCCTTATCCCTTCTAATCCTTGTAATGGAATTTCCACGGTTGTTGCGAGCCGGGGGTTGTCGAGATTACCTTATGCTCTGTTCTTTGTCGTGTGGGAATTAAGGGGAATAAACGCACCGACGAGGGCGACAAAGATTCCGCGACTGGGCGACCAGACCAGTGTTTCGCTCCTTCTTAAACTGATTACATGGCAGGAATCAGGGCAGCCTAGAAAAGAAGATGGAAGACGGCCGGGAGAACTTAAAGTTGTGTGCCATTGCGCCGCAACTGTTCGCATGGACCTGCACCCAATGCTGCAAAGGTTTTAGATGGCTTCCTGTCGTCTTCAAATTGTGCATACTCTAGAGAGGCAACGTCATTTGATGGAGCACTCAGCTGCCATCTATCTCGATGACTGAGTCCTCCCACAAAGTTTTCAGCGGTGTGAGGGAATCCCCACGTGGAAGATCTTTAGCAGAAAGGAACTCCCATGTGCAGCAGAAGGCCCGGCTAGGACTAAAGTGGTAAGTCTAACCCCCCCTTTCCCCTTCCACAAGCGGTACTCTGCAAGAAGATTCGAGGCCCTTCGAGAGTAGAACTGTTTCCCGCTAACCCCAACTCCAGGGAGAGCCTCGGATATAAATAACGCTCGACTCCCTGGAAGACACGCAGAGTTGAGAAGTCTCACGCAGAACCCAGAAGATTTTCTCATGGTTCCACGTCAACTGCTAGCAACAAAGCGAAGTGACAGCTGGACTATTTTGTGTATTTGGAATTAGCCCCAGCCAGGAGGTAATTCCACTGAACGATCGCCCCGAGTGATTTTCCCGACTTCTTTCATCAACTCCTGTCGAAGCCCTCCTCATTTCGGGTAGCCGAAATACTCTCCCCTGGACCGGAAGTTCGCCCCCCTCCTTGCTTTTGGAAAACCGTCATCACTCCAACAGCCTCACCTCAAGTGCAGAAGACATCTGTAAGCAAACCCCTCTTCCCCTTTTAGTAACCCAATTAAGTTAACCCTCTTCCCCTTTTAGTAACCCAATTAAGTTAACCCCCTTCCCGGCATTTGAATAGTCTCTTCCGGGAATACCTTAAGTTCTAACTACAATTCCCCCTTTCAATTACTGATGTGATTTTGTCCGTAACTTCTCTGAGGTAATTTTACCCATCAATTCTCTCATTATTTTTGTGTAAATAAAATTATATTTTTATACATGCCTCTTTAAATAACTTAGAGCTTTGCCATTTTCCATAATTTACCTGACCTCGTTGCACTCTCTCGCTACTCAGCCCGTCTAAACTCGTGGTTTTCTGTCCCTTTTGTTGGTTCGCTTTCAAGTTATTGGTCCTTCTCTGATAGATATAATATGGTATTGATATAATGTAATGTCATACCACGACAGGCGGGTTCTTTTTAAATGTCTCAGTCTGGCTGATATTCGCGCACATTACCTATCATGGTATCGGGACTAGTGGGGTCACTACAGCTTGTTTCTTGCAATTGGGACAGGTTTGTGTACACAGACCTGTGGACTATCTGAATTTTTATTGGAGGCTGGCCTCTTCCATTTTGTTTGAGTCTCTTTGTTGTAGGTCGCATGTTCC
Organism: Ceratothoa steindachneri; assembly: GCA_963969495.1. NCBI lineage: Eukaryota > Metazoa > Arthropoda > Malacostraca > Isopoda > Cymothoidae > Ceratothoa > Ceratothoa steindachneri. Next base: position 25,421,857 of record OZ018335.1, read on the forward strand.
TGCGCTGGGGGTAGGCAAACCGCCCCCCGCGTCACAGCGTGCTTCCCCATTTTTGTCGGGTTTTTTTAGGCTATTTCCTTTGGTTGGCCTCAAAGCGTATCTACCTGTCTGTTCTTTGCTTTTCATGTCCTGCCTGTTTTGTTCTTCTTTTATCTTTGATTCACCACCCCGAACTCCGTCCTCATCAGAGTCCCCATCAAGTCTTTGGGGAACATAGGTACCGAGATATCCTTTGACTTCCGACCGCGGTTCCCGACGATCTGATGGCTGGTGGTCACATGCCGTATCAAGAAGGTGTTCGGCGTTTTCATGATTAACAAGTATCGTCCCTCATACTTTGGGTCTAAATTGTTCCAACTTGGTCTTGGGTAGCCTAAATATAAAATACTGGTATAAACTGTTTATCCTTACTTTTTTCTTTTTGATCCTATTATGAAATACGCCACTCTGTTTAGTCTAACTTTAAGGTATTCCGCCCGAATATCGAAATCCTACAAAGTAATAATCCATCGGGCTAATCTTACCTTTAACTATCTTAGACCTTCTTTTATATAATCATGGCAGATGTTTATAGTCTGTCCTATCTATGACCCGCTGTCGATAGATAATCGGGCACCATTTCTTCAGAGAAGAAGAATATAGCCAATAATTCTAGCTCGTGCACATCATAATTCCTCTATGGTGTTGAAAGTGCGCGAGGGATATGTCAACAGACTTTCTTTCCCATCTTTTGATTGAGCAAATACCCATTCACTGGCTCAACTTGATTTATCTGTGATTAATATAAATGCTTTAGAAATATTTGTAAGCCCCAGTCACACCTTTGTTGTAACTACCTTATCTACTTACTCTCAGGCGGCTGGTTGCTCGTTTTCCATTCCCAGCTTTACTCCATTAATACAGTGTCTAAAATTTGAGTGATTTTAGAAAACTTCGGTGCGAACTTCCTGTAATAGTATGCTAGACGCGAGAATTGTCTCAATTTAACCTTATGCTTAAGGGGTTTTGTCTGTTGTATATCTTGGATCTATTTTTACTGCGGCCGAATATCTGTTTGGATAAAAGATGGCTCAAATAATCGACACTACCTATAAGCAAATTACACTTGTCGGTCTTTACCTTAAAGTTTTCCTCGCTTAAAACTTGTAGTCTTCCGTATTCATTGATCGTGATCCAACAAGCTATTTCCGATCACCATGATATCATCCAACTATACAAATACATCCTTTCTCTTTTGTTTTCGGAAGATAATATTCATAAACTAATGGGAATCAGATAGGGAGCTAGTCAATCCAAATAGAACCACCGTAAACTGCAAACGCCCAGACGATGTACCAAAGGCTGGCTTCTTTTCGCTATCCGGATGGACTGCGCGCTACTAATATCCTGACATCAAGTCCAGGTTACCTTAATAGATGTTTACCTGGAATTCCACGATAGTTTCGTCGATATTGGGTAGAGGGAACCTGTTTTGGGTATTTACCGCATTCAAAGCCAGGTAATCTACACACAGAGGTGTTGATGCGTGTTTTTTCTTGACACAAACATACCTTCGGAAAAGACCAAAGCGACTTTGACGTCTTGATAAGTCCATTCTTTTACATATTAAACACTTAATGATTCATCTCATTTTTAGGGCAAATATGGTTTCATTTTTAGTTAATATTTGGTTTCTTAAAAATAGGTGGATGTTTCCCTGTTTCTATACACATCGGCATATTTTTATTATAACCAAGTGTTTTTTGATTCAATGAGAACACATTACTATAATCAAACAACTACAGATCCACAATCTTTCTTTCCTCGAAAATCTATTCCTTGTAGCTTGATATTACTTTCTGTAACCTTCGGAGTCGCCATGAACCTACCTTGATATACCTCGCAAAGTACCAAGACCTTTTTTCAAGTTATCCTCATGGGTACAGGATGGGAATTCCATGTTAACCAATCAAACCGACGATCTCTGTATGTGCAACCAATGTAAGGAGTTTATTTTTTGACCGTTACACTACCAGAATCCCGATTCATAATTGCCATACACACCATTCCCTCCTAAACGTATCCGGGAATTATTACAATCTCCTCACAATACTCATCCAGTACCCCTCCGACTGGACATTTCATGGATGAGGGACTATCACCAAAGACGGAGAAACATTTTTCCTTCGTTTAAAGCTTCTCTGATCTTGATTGGTGCACAACCGCCAATTGATATATAACTCTCTTTTTTATAGCCCCGAAGTTGGGTACCACCCTTATTCCATTCTAGTCCACTTTGATCAATTTTCTTTCATTCCGGCCATCAACTTTCCCTCCTTTTCGGGAGATAGGAATAGTTACATTGTAATTTAATTTGCTAACATTTTGACCTAAACATATGTATCCACTTGGGGCCTCTTTCTTCAAACACATATCTTGAGAAAGGCACTCTAATTGTCGTGTAATCGTAAAGTCATACTTTGAAAATACTTCAGTGGCAGCTATACAAAATTATTGCGCCTAAAGGCAGATCATATGCAGGGTAATTTCTATAGGCCGTACATTTGAGCCTTTTCTATTAATTATATGATATTTGGTTGAAATACCCTCGCTATCTTTCTCTCTAGGGGGTCGCTTTGACTGTTCTCTTTGGTGGTTTCTGCCACTAAGAGATTTCAATAAAATCTTTTAACTGCCCCTATTTTCACTGGATATTTATTAGTACACACGTTAACTTTTTGGAGACCCTCCTTTTCTCATTCTTAAAAAGACATCTGACCAAATATTTTCTCACTGAATCTCATTTTAAGAGGTATTCTCACTGATATTGCTTCATTTTTGCACACTTATGATGCGCATCGTCGCATAAATTAATCGCTTCTGTGTATCAATCGCACGTTTGATTAACGACCACAAATTTTCGATCGGTTTTAAATCCAACGAATTCTCAGTCTAGGGTCCTAAAAGTGCGATGTAATTTCCAGCCAAGAACCTTGGTATTGCTTTTGCTTTGCGGCCAGTTGCGCAACCAGGCTAAAAAATATAGTAATCCTCAAATGGTCCTAAACTGTTGGGAAAAGGTGCTAATGAGGCACGTTTCGCTACTATTTTGAGTTGGTGGCAGTGTTCTTGAGAAAATTTGCGAGTGTTTTAGTTCCCTTAGATGAGAACAAGCCCCAGACATGGAGAGTATCGGAATGGTTCAACCTGATCACGATACAGGACTCTTAAGAGTTCATCCAGAAGATCCAAACAAGCAGAAGGGAGGTTTATCGGAGAATATCACTTTATCCCAGTCTTCCACAGTCCATTCTTTATATTTCTTAACAAAAGTGGACCCTATCCGTAAGGTGCTTTTTGTTGAGACGAGACTACATCACAGCCCTTCTTGACTTAAGAACTTTGTTTGAAAGTCTCCACCTCACTGTAGGCGTTGAGGCGTTCACACTTTTTTCTTTCCAATCGTAGGAAAGTTGAAACTGGGAGTAACCCGATCCTTGAGTTTGGAACTTTCAAGGAAGTGATCTTGGTGTTCATCTGAAGCTCTTACGCGTCCGGAAAACTTTTTCACAGAATGTTACCCGTCTTTTTAAAGTCAGTAATGATCCTAAAGATGATGATCCTTTATTCAATAGCCTTACAAACTATCTCTTTGCATTTTAGGCCACTTTATTGCAAAGCAACAATGCTTGCACGCCTTTATTAGGAAAGAGCATTTTTAGAATTGAAAACGGGAACAGGAGCAGAGCGCGATTTTGAGTTTAGCGAAAGAATGCAATTTTTATATTATAATTTGTGAATTGCTGACATTTTTAATAAATCGTCAATAATTCAAATATTGATATAATTATTCCTATTAGGTAAATTTGAAAAAAACTAAGAAAAAAAATATGTATATTATTCTCAAAACCTTTTTTTTTGTGAGTATACGTTATTTGAAATTTATAAGTATATAATTTCTATATTTATTTCTTATATTTTTAATGTAGGAACTAATTAATTTTATCAATTTCTCTTCTCTTTCACTCCATTATTCACTTCTTATTATAAACTTCTTTATATTTTGTTTTCGCCAATTTTGCTTCCCTGGCTATATATATATATATATATATATATATATATATATATATATATATATATATATATACATATAATTAGCTAAGTTTTCTTTTCTCTATTCCATTCGAGTTGAAGGGTATGAAGTGAGAAAAGTTACGCAGTTGAGTGCGTGTAATGGCAGAAAAATTTCCTTAAGCTTGGCACGTTTGTCACTTATGGCTAGAAAGGGAGTTTAATGTTACCTTTCCTCCCCCGAAAAAATAGCCTTAAAGCTGAATCACACCATGGACGATGTTTCCTTTACATCTAAGGAAAGATAGGCACTGTTTGAATTCTATTACAGTCTCCCTAAAAGCCAATAAAGAATAATTTCAGACAGGTCCAAACCTATTATTTTCCTATTTTTTTCTTTCAAACCGACTCTGGTATTAGAAACACAGTTAAAAACTTGTAATCAATAGTTCAAATTTTCAACGTTTATGGTCTATTTTTTGTATCTGTTTCTAAGAAAAAAATCCAGGGTCTCGATACATTGCCATGGCATTCTTTAATGAAAGTTTGAAGTTTTCTAAGAATTGAAATGCTAAAGAGGTTTAGTTTAAATGTAAAGAAACTGTTACAAGAGAAAGATTATTTTTACTTAAAAACCTGTAAACAGTCTCTAAATGTGTATGTATGAGTGTTGACAACACTTAGCTAAAGGGTATTAGAACCACAATATGGATTGGATAAAAGATTTAAATTAAAATAGGGTGAATAAAAAAAACTCAAACCACTTGTGGCATATTGCCAAGCCAAGAAAAAAATAATTAATTCTTTAAGAAGAAAAATAAGTCATTAAACAAATAGAATAAAAAACACGTTTTCTAAGTAAATTCTGTAGGTACAATGGCTCTGTTTGAAATGTTTTGTTGCTTGGTGGATGTTTTTGCCTTATCTCTCACTCCGTCCAAATCTACAATCTGTTTTTGTAAAGGCGAATTCACTATTATAGCGTTTACATGTTTTACCTTCTACTAAATCAGCACAATAATAAATAACAATTAACAACAGGTCCATCTTTTTTTCAAACCTAAAACAAGCAAGTATAAAAGATTATGATGTTTATGTATTTTACGCTGCCATTCCTGTGTGTTCAGTAGAGAGAACTGAAGCTTAGAATAGCAAAAAAAAGGTGATTTTCACCCTATTTTTGTACCTTCTAGACGTCTTTCATGTCTTCTTTTTCTCCTTCTCTTTACAAAGATCTTTTCTCCCGAAATAGCCATTCTATATCTTTGTTGACAGGAATGATTTGTTAAAGAACAATTGGAATGCTCCATTTAAAGCTTTCCTCAGTTTAATTAGCGATATAATTTCTGCTCATTTTAATTTTGCTCACAAAAACTATACTCTAGACCTGACAACTTATGTCGTAGGTAGCCTACTTAGGACTAATAACATACATACAGTTCATGTTTATTATACCTTAATAGCCCCAAAGGGGCGTGCCAAAAAGTAATTTTGCTTTGGCCAACAGAAGAAAACATCTTTAAGAGGATCAGCATGGGCGAAATTAGAAAAAGAAAGAACATTTTTTTGACATCAAGAACGGAAGATGAAGTTCTCGTGAAGTTTTTGTTTGAGCAGAAAACCATGATTTAAATTATTTAGCCTAAATATTTATTATTAGGCAGTTTATAATGGTGTTTAAATATTACTTCGATTTTATAGTACTCTTCGTGTTAAATTGAAAAGAGATTAGCGGACAATATTCTGACATGTGAATAGTGCTCTTCAGTTTCAGAGATTAAATAGTCTCATGAAAATAAGAACTTGGAAGTAGTTTTATTATTATGAGTTAGTCATCTTTACCAAGAGGCACAGGGGAACAAGATATCGGAAACTGAAAAAAAATGCAGAATTCATTCAAATCTTATAAACAAAACGAAATATTATACACCTATATCGAAGTTGTGTTAAATGGGAAGAGGCTATTTTCAGAGAAAATCCCCCAGAAATGTTTTACCACTAAAATTTGACAGAGATTCTAAAATAAGGGATCATTTAGAAGACCTTTACAAGTTAATAAATTAATTTGAATTTGTAATTAGAAATTGGATGGGGTGGTTAGTTTGGCGGCTTATAAACTATAACATTAATACAATGGAGTAGCTAGGATTGAGACTTGTGAAAGCCTAATAAGGAATAAAAAATTGGAGCCGATTAAATATGGCCGAGACAAAATAGTGGATTCAATTTGGGATATGATTATGCTTTTAAATTATCTGAACTTGTTCTTAGAGGGTTGATAGCACTCCCATATTTGTAGATTAGGGTATCGGCGAAATTTAGCCTAGCTGGTTCAATTGCTTGTCTTTTTTCCCATTATTATTATATTAATTCCATAAATTTCTTTTTCTCTTTCTTTCCTTGTAGGGTGAAATGGCTCTCCACAATATTACACGAAATTTCGTTATGCTCAATTTGAAAATATATGCTAGGAATCTGCCAGGAGGGTGTTAAATAAGTATAGGACCAAAAGAATGGGAGAATATATGAATAATGACCATAAGCAAATTTAAAGCATATATAAAAACTCCAGTCCCATAATAGCATCACAAAAAAGCTCTGTTATTTAAGAAAGCAGCAAGGAAAGAAGGGGCAAAGGCCAAAGAGGCTATTATTGGGGGTAGTTGAACATTATTTTCATCCGACAAGATAAAGAATTTAGAGATAAAATTTACTCTTCTCCATTTGAAATTCACAATTAATATACAGTTAGTATAGAATATTCCTGCTAGATGTCCCTCCTGTTAACCCTTAACGAACGAGATATTCTAAGTTTAATCAGGAATAATCTAAGTAATTATTTAACTTTCTTTATTCAATAATCTTTTGTCAAGTCACGCTATCCTAGGTTGCCAAGCGTTTGCCTTTTAATTTAAAATCGTATTCTCAGATTAATTCGATATATATTTCCTTTCAAATCAATGGTATATAGATGATATTTCTAATATATATATGCAAATTTTTTGGAAGACCATTGTGTATTTTGACTTAATTAATTTCCTTTGCCAAAGGAAATTAATTAAGGCAAGATACACAATAGTCTTCAACCAAATTTGCTTTCAAGAAAGTCTGCTACTCAATACTCAACTACACTAATATATATATATATATATATATATATATATATATATATATATATATATATATATATATATATATATGAATGCAATGTCCCGCAGGAAAAAATGAAAAGGTGTTTCCAAGTATTTTCGAACTTTATTACGTTCCTTATCAAGGATAACTACAAGAAATCATCAATGAGGAAGACGGAAGGAAGAAGGTAAAGAAACACATTAAGAATTACAAGAAGCAGGTAGTAAGGTCAAACTGAGAAGACGGAAAGGGTAACAGATTCAAAGAAATGGAGATAGCCTAACGAGGGAGATTATAGACACGATGAGCAAATGGGGGGAAAATACAATGTACAGAACAGAGCAGTGACCATTAAAAAATAAAAAATAATAATAAAAAATAAAAATAAAATAGGGGCCACAAAACTAAAGCCAGGGAAAAGGTTAAAATTATCGCATTGGCTTATAGAAGCACATTCAATGATATTCCTTTTTCTAGGGTCATTGTTACGACAAATAAATTTTGCCGAGTTCCAGTTAATTAGATGGTCCTTATCTGAAATATGGACAAAGAAAGCACGGTTATTTTCTTCTTTTAGGACATTATATTCATGTTGATTTATGCGAACAGAAAGTTGTTTACCTGTTTGTCCATAATATTTACTAAGACAACCAGAACACTCAACTGTAGTTATCCTTGATAAGGAACTTAATAAAGTTCGAAAGTACTTGGAAACACCTTTTCATTTTTCCTGCGGGATATTGCATTAATTTGCTACCCTCACGTGATACTTTGTGAGTTTTTCATATATATATATATATATATATATATATATATATATATATATATATATATGAAGAAAGAGTAAATAGATGCTCTGCGTGTGGTAACCACCACTACAGGGCTTTCGCCATATTAAATTTCTGCCTTTCAAGACAAAAAGGAGATAGAAAGAAAGTTGCGAAAGCCTGGTATTGCAGACCATATAACAATACAATAAGATAAAGAGAAATTTGACGTAAATGAGCAATGAGACAAGAAACAAGTTATTTTAAGGGCAAGAGAAAGGGGCATTGCAAGAACATAAGGATCAAAGAAGTTAAAGGAAGGCCTTTATAAACTTCCTTCTCTTTTATGATTGCTCATTTACGTCAAATTTCTCTTTTTCTTGTACTATATATATATATATATATATATAGATATATTAAGAAAAATTATTGCAGTAACGCAATTAACTATGCGGTTAAAAGGATATTTTTGGCAAACACAGTCTTCCTCAAAGCCATCGGAAGGAGATCTTCTCACATTAACAAGAAGGTAACACTTAAAATAAGCGTTCTCTCAGATAGCGAAAAAACTATCCTTCGATTGGCTTTTTCAAATGTCACCCCTGCTTATCGAACAGAATGGAAATTTGTTATTCTGACGAATACAAAAGACTATACGAAGAAATTAGACTGACGAGTACAGACAGAGTTAAAAGCAGACTACTAAGAACGCCAAGGACAGATATAAAACACTTACTGCAGAACAACGGACAACACTATGAAATGACCTTATAAGCAAGCTCGACGACGAAATGGATCCGAGAACATTTTAGAATACCATAACAAGTTTAAAAGGAAAGCCACCAGACAGAGACATTCACCTAAAAACGGACGACAGGACAAAGTTGGATTGTACAACCGAAACTGAAGAGGCGTTCAGAGCCTTCTGGAGTAACATATTTGCTATCACCATAGTAAAAAAACGAAAGCTTTGACCATGAATTTGAAGATTACATCCACGACCAACTAAGACAAGAAATACAAAAGACTTACCCCTTCAATAATACATCTCCCGATAGAAAAATGACGGGGTACGGAAAAAAAATAACCAGAGAAGAAATCACTAAGACGCTAAGCACTATTAGACAGAGAGCACCAGGTAAAACGGAGTTAACCAAAATTAACTTCACGAACGCCCCTCACAACATCATGGAGGGGCTCGTTAAGGTAATGAATGCGTGCCTAAACGTTGGCAGCATTCCGGACGAATGAAAGATTACCAAAAGGATTTTCATTCCCAGACCCGGTAAGCTGCCCGACACACCAGCCAACTTCATGCCAATTTCCTTCCTCAAAGTGTAAGGCAAGCTCTTTGAAAAGGTGCTTGCTAACAGAGTCCACAAATTCATGGAAGGTAACAACCTCCACAATCAACATCAACATGGATTCAGAAGAGGGATAGGGACTGACACTGCGCTGGCTACCATCACTGATAAGCTGGCAAAGTTTGCTAGCCTAAATAGGTACGCTGACCTAGGGCTCAGAGACATCAAGAAAGCATTCGACAAGGTATGAAGCACTGGACTACAGTACAGGATACTAAGACTATGATCGATACCAAGACTAGAAAAAATACTTTGTGACCACATAAGAGACAGGAAAGCATACATATAGATTAAAGACGACCAAGGACTAGACTTCGAGCTATCTGTAGACACAACATCTACACCCTTGACCTCCCGAATTGGGTCAGGGAAGACTCGCTCTACGTCCAATTCGCAGATGACATAACCCAGATTATTACTGCTACCTTCAGAAACCCTGATCACATAGAAAATTAACAGCAAATGAGATTGACCATGTCAACAGATATGAAAAAAAGGGAAAATCGCCACCAACTTTCAAAAATTCAGGGTGATACCCCTCTTCCGTAAGAAACTGGGCCGCATCGAAACTGATGACGCGTGCATTCTCTACAGTACAGAGGGACTGTGATTGGGCTAAAGATAGGTAAGAGTGGGTATGGTTACAAAGTTGCTCAAACAACAGCACGAGCGAAGGCTGAACTTAAAAAAACTCTACAGGTTCAAAAACCTGAGCACGGCTAACAAGAAAAGATATTTATTCACTCATTAGATCTACGCTGTAAGATATCTACAAAGGATACAAAATAAGGCAGTACTTCTAATTCAAACGTTAGAAGAGAAAAAGAAGGAGTAGGGTTCACATCTCGTCTCAAAGGAGTGAAAAATAATTCTAAAAACTCCTGTGTAAGGTTTGAACCCAAAACTCTATTCAACATAATGGCTTTATCCTATCATCAAATACACCAATTCCACCATCAGTCAGTATGAGTATAGTTGACTTATCCTTACATTTAGCTTTAAAATACATACTTCCATATACCTTTCCTATTGTTTTTGATACCAACGGCTAATTGTTTTTCAAAATTTCTTTGACTTTTTCTGGTTTCCCACCAGGCCTGATTTCTTGCCCTTTTATACAAATCATAATTACTCTTTTCTATGTCTACAATAATTTTCCAATCTTTATGTTTTTTTCTACATCTTTTAAGGTGTCTTGACTATCCATATGCTACGATTCCTTTTCAGCGATCCTCCAACATATTTCAATAGTATAAATCTGTCCTGTAATCTTTTCAAACAATCAATGAAGTTCTTATACATGTAATTAACATCAGCATTCTTATCTAATTGATTAAAAATTATGTTCAAGGATTGACCCAATTCAGTATAATATCCACGATTAAAGTTATATACCTTCCTGCATGATACTTCATCCCTTTCTTTGCCCACTAATATTTCAATATGATCACTCTTGCCCAATAAAAATTTCCTGATTTATATTATAACGAAGTTATCCCGTCTTGGGAAAACAAGGTCCAAGGTAGTTGAAACTTGTCCTTCTTTATTTTAGTTGTGAAATTTACTAATTGCTTCAAGAATACGTTTGGGGTCGTCCAACCCTATTCACACACTCACTCTCGGATATTCTCATTACAAGTTTATTCCAATATTTTCTGCTTAAGACACCCGCAGCCAAAAGTATAAAGCGCCGCTTTTAGATGATTTATTTAATCAAACATTTGAGAATTTATAATATTATTATAAATATGTACGATAATGATGTGGATTTTTTTAATATGTTTGAATTTGTTCGTATTTACAAAATTGCCTGTAATTAATAACATGTATCTTTTATAAAATCAGAAGGTAACCAATACTTCTTACATTTAAGCTTAAATAAATAATTATTCGGTACTCAATATCGCTCTAAATAAATAATATGACTAAATTTAAAGACCTTCCAGAAGCACAAGAGAGTGCAAATCCAACTTCACTATAGTCAAGGATATAGTTCAGGATATGATGTGAATTCTCTCATCCTTCTGGTGAAAACACCTAAAATTCCTTTCGCCCTTTTAAATTTTCAATCGCCCGAAAAAACTGAAAATAAGCAAACAGGAATCGTTTTTTTCTAATATAATTTCTTCAAACTAATGTTAAGCATTCATAGTTCCATCCTCATCATCGCTACTTTCACTGAAACTCTCACAATCGTCACTCTCTTCACGGTTTTCTGATTCATCCCCGTTAAATTTTCCAGATCTTCGACTCTTTAGATTCAGTCATATTTCTATTGGCATAATTTATGGTCAAATCTGAGGACATCTGGAGAATTAAGGTTGACCATCATTAGATTGTCAAGAGCAGAAGAGTTCAAACTACATTTGCTTGCATGCAGTTTTTATTTCTTTCATTTTATCCCTTTTATATCTGAAGATACAAAGTCCATTTGATGATCGATAATTTTTTCAAAATACTGATGATTCTCTTAGCCACCTCGCATTTTGGCCTGTTTGTTTCTTCTTCAGAAACCTATAAAATATGTATACTATATCTTATTTTAATATCTTATCTTAATAAATGTGTTATTTTAAATAAAAGGTTATTAAAAAATAAAAATTGCCTTAGAAATATGATGCGCGAATCCCAAAAATCCTTTCAGTAAAATTTCTATCGTTTTCTGAAGATGCTGTAACCATCGCGTGCCACTCAATTCTTTTGGGATCCATAGGAGTTTCATTTAAAGTTGTAGCTGGCGGAAAATCTATACCCTAATGCCAATCATTCCAACCCGCTTCCTACACTAATTCGGACGTGAGAAATTAAAGGAAAATCCACCCGTTTGTATGTACAGTCCTTTATTTACCAGAAAAAAATAGGGTAAATATGCATATAAAAATATAGATAGCTAATTTTCCTATATACACAATTAATATTTTCTGATGAATATCAATCAAAATTTATATAAAAAACAACATTCAATTAGACTAATACAAAAGGAAGATACGCAAAGTCAAACAACAAAAAAAATATCTGCCAACCGATAATACAGTAAACAAAAAAGTCAATAACAAGAGGCCTAAAGCAAACAAGCTGCTAAAATAACAAACGGCCTAAAAAGAAGAAGAAAGGGCTCACGTGTTATACAGGTGGGTATTGGCGTCTCAAGCGTTTTACAAAACAAAAATAATTGGCGCCTCCGAGCTCGTACAATATTTCAATCTGGTCACGTCTTGAGGCTATCAAGGCCCTCTCTGTCCTGGCGGGACTTACAATCACTAGTTGGTTATTTCATTTTACAGTCTCTGCTACTCCTTACAAATGGTGGCGATTAAATTTACTAGAGTGGTATTTCGAAAAACTATTTAAAAAGGTGATGAAGTATTCTTCAGTTTGGCTTTATTTTTGGCTGACATTTTATAAAATAAGTTGAGTGATTTTAGGAGGAGAAGCATCTTATTATGACATTCATTGTTTTTCATAGAGTCTATAAAACAAAGTTCAATGCGATGACCAAGACAATGAATAGAGATGAAGTCCTCGTTGTCTTCTTTTAACTTACGCAAAACTCCATTTGTTTCACTTATCATCAGTGAGGCTCCATCAGCTTCAATTCCTACTCGTCTTTGAGACCCGATAGTGTGACGTTCTCCTGTAATCCTTTTCATGATTTGCTTGAGGGCTTTCACTATTCCATGAGTATTCGCCTTTGTTACAGGTTGGATTCAAAAGAAGTGGACAAATATTTCTCCTTAATGAGCAAACCGACAATAAAGAATCTCTTCTTCAAGGGCTGAAGTGTTTGCGGATCTCTCGGACATTAACAATAAAAAGAAGGTCTTCTTTAAAATTATGTTTTAACTTTCCTCTTTCAATGATTGCAATGGCTTCAGTAAATTCTTTTCCCTTTTTCTGGTATTATATTGCTTACCAACATCCAATTTCATTGCTATCTGAAGCTTACACATTCGTTCAAATTCGGTGTAAGGTTTACACTTTAGAGCAATGTAGTGAACATTTCGAAATCGAAATAAACAGCTGGATTTGCTTATTTGACTTTTGTTCATTGACAAAAGAGCCAGATCAGCTTGGGTTTCTCCAGGTTTTGCATTTTTAGTCAACTTCTTTGATGAGTTTATTTTATGCATAAACTACATACTGAAACTAGTCTAGTAAATTAAACTTTAGGCTCCTATACAGTGGCTTCACTATCATATACCATAAATCGCCATTGAGTTATTTTACTAATATATATATATATATATATATATATATATATATATATATATATATATATATATATATATATATATATATATATATATATATATATATTATTTGAAGAATTAAAAGAAATGAGTGAATTAGTAATATGCTTTTTCCAAATAGCAATGTTTACAAACAAGTTGCTGCCAAACCTTTTAAAATCTTTTATCAGGGACGGGCTAACAGCTGATATCGAATACCGGATTTAGTATTCTCGAATAATTTATTTAAAAAATAAGGGTAAAAAAGACTTGTCACCACCGAGGCGATAGATAAAAAAAAATTATTTTGCCCTTTAAGGATTCTTGTCGCATTTGACGACAGGGTGAGTCGTAAATCAGGGGTTTGTGTGAAAACCATTAGAAAACCAAATCCAGATTCCAAGAGCTTTGTATCAAACAAGATAAGTGCCAGAGAAAGTCTTGAGAAGGCCTCTCTCTTTTCGTCTTTACTGCAGAATTGCAGTAAAATATCTACTGACCTTGCTGCAAAGTTCAATGAAGCTTCAAGTTCATAAATATCCCCCAGAACACTTAGAAGGAAACTTACTAATCAAGGGCTTAAAAGATGCTAGGCGAAAAAGAAGCCAAGGATAGCTGAGGTAAACAGAAAAAAAGTCCTTATTGGGCCAAAGATCCCAAATAAGCAATTCATTATATCAGATGAAAGTAAATATCAATTATTTAAAAAAATATTGTATTGTTATTTTACATGTTCATATATCCTGTAAGAAAATTATTTAAAAATGCAACCTTTTTGTAACAATTTGTAGATTTTCATTACTTCTGAAGCAATCTTTGTGGGACGAAGAGTTGGATTATCATTTCACTCTGCCTGTGTAATACCAACAGTAAAGAATTGAGTTAGTTCTTCTATCTTAGTATGAAGCTGCGTTTTTTCAAAAGGGCCGAATGAGAAGTTTGCATGCCAAGAATCGAAGTTATATTCATCACGATAATATCCCCTGTCATACATTTAACCACACCAAGAATTGTTTTGGAGTAATCAGGATCGCCTCTATGAAGTGGCCATCACAGAACCCGGACTTAAATTGAATAGAACAGTTGTGAGGTCTTCTTGGAAAAGTAATAAGAATTACCACAAGTAACAATAAAACAAAACTGTATGAAAAATTATAATATCACTGAGGAAAGCTTGCCTAAGAATTTTGTGAAAATTTTGTGAAATCTACACTAAGAAGAATTAGGGCTGTAATAAAAGCACAAAGTGGGTACAACTAACTATTCTAATAATTTAAAATATATGTTATATAATAGGTTGGCTAGAAAAGCCTGACTCACTTAGGAAGCGGGAAGAAAACAACAAACTTTGATCGAGCAAAACCAACATTTATTCTTCAAAATGAAATTCATTATTCTGTAGGATTTTCTTCCAGCGATCATCCAGCATCTGAATCTCTCCCAGATACCAGTAAGCTTTGAATAAAAAACAATGTAAACAAGCTTCCTCTTCCTAAGTGAGTCAGGACTTTCTGCCCAGCCATTATAATATACTCAATTCATTTATCACGAATTAATTAGATTATATGAGATTTCCATAGGGTGATTTATAATTTTTCGCCATATGTGTATTCATATACCACCTCAGAACACTTTCAGGCACAAACTAATTCACACATTACTTCACAATAAAAATGTCTCTTAGGACAGGCTTACCTCCTTCTATCTACATTTCGCACACCAATCATCACTCACAAGTTTTCTATTTCCACTGTTCTCACTCGAAATATTTCCTTCTCCTTCAATACTAGAGTCTCACACTTCCATCATACGTTAACAACAACTTACTTTAATGCAGCTTCCTGAGACATTTCACAATCAAATCTGCAATTCACTAAAGCTTTAATTGCTCAAGAGAATTTCCAAACTTTTGTAACCTTGTATGTAGTTGTAATCTGCTTCATTTGTACCACTATCAATTAAAATGTATCCTTGATCCATAAAATTTCGCACTTTTTCAAGATTGAAACCACGGACTCGGATCTCACACCAACCAATTCTTGCCCCAAATTTCCCTCAATCCTTCTTGCACCCACAAAAGACAATTCTTCTCACACGCCCTGTCAAAAAATGCAATTATTATTTCCAAATCCCTCTCATTTTCAACCATCAAAATTCGGTCATTACCATTTGCCAACAAAGACATAACCAATCTGTCGCGATTCCTCAACAACTTTACAACTAGTTTCCTCATTCTTATACAGCCATTTCTCTCAAGTACTCCATCTAGTAATATATTTAACAGCCATAGCCAAATCACCAAACCTTATCTTACACCCCTATGTCCTCAAAACCACTCACTCAGGCTATCTTTTTTTATTAGCACACGCCTTATTTCCAACCTAATTACTTTAGAGACCATCCAATAATTTACACACTCCATACATTCTGAGGACCTAATAATGTTTCTCTATCTATCCGATCATATTCTTTCTCCAGATCCATGAACCAAGCATAAACTTTACGCCCGTTATCACTTCTTTGTTTACCGAGCTCTCTCAGTGTAAATACTAGATCAATACAACCTTACTTGCCATAAACTTCCTTTTTAATCCCTTTATCAATCGCTGTTATCCTTTTGATACGCCCAATCAATTTTTTCCTTCCATCTTTGCCTATAAAACTGACCAGAGTTTTCCTCCAGTATTTTTTCCATTCACTTTTATCCATTTTTGCCTTATACAGTCACTATCACTGCACTATATATTCCTCAACCACTCTTCCAAATTGAAATCCCTTATAATACAGCCCCAAAGTCATTCCATGAAAAAAACACCACCATTTATAATATCTGGGCGAGTTTATCATCTATTCAAGTTTCCTCCAACTTTTTCAGAGTTCTCACAGCACTAACATTATCTTGCAAGCTTGTTTTTTTCCGATATCCCGATACAGCACCCGAATTACCAACTTTGTACAACTTCTCAAAGTACTCTCCCTAGCTATTTTGACCTCCTCTTTCTTAACATTACAGAGCCATTCTATTCGTTGATGTTTCCACAACTATTCTTGGTTCCGGGCTCTTCACCCTTCTCACTACCTTCCAGAATTGCTTCTTGTTCTAATTTTGATCATCATTCATCTCTTTTCCAAACTCCTTATTTATTCCTTTCTGGCGCGTTCACGCACATACACACATCCACTGCACTACCTCCTACTACTTCTTTACATTTCGTTCACACTTGCTCTATCCTATGCTCGAAATTATTGCCCCCTTTTTACTCTCAAACTTCCTCACATCCTCTTTCCTTTCTCTTTGACTCATTATCATTCAATTTTGATGCTCCATCCCTTTATACTTTCCTCAATGAAGTGAAAAGAGGTTAAACGGCCCTATCTCCAGTTCATACTCCCCTTAAAGCACAGGGAGATCGATGATAGCTCCTTTTGAGCTCCCTGTTGAACTCCCTTTTGTAGTCCTTGTTGTTAAGAAATACTAGTCATTTTGAAAGACTACCTTAAATCCTGCGCTCTCGAACCGCGCATTCTTCCTCTGGAACGTCCACTTGAACGAATCCTAAAGAGTTTCTCATCTCGTCTATTTACTTCTCCTTCGTTCGAGACTAGTTCGCATCGAGCCCCCATTATAGGGTCGTTTGCGCCCTTCCCGCCCGCACTAATTCGCGGGAATGCTTATATGTTTTATACACGACGTAATTAGGTTGGTTATTTTGTGAATAAAGTGGTGAAAAACAGGTCATTACGAGAAAACGTATAGTAAAAAATATGGAGAAAATGTAGAAGATTTTAAGTTTCTAACTGGTTCTGACTATTTCTTTTATTTTCATTATTTATAGATATATTCGCTTTATACACGTCATAATTGAGTTTGTTATCTACATAAAAATCTACCTACATGTATCATGTTCCTTCCCTACACCTCTACTTAGAGGCTCACTCACATACATAGGCATATACACAATATATATGTGGTGATATTGAGGCTCGCTTGAGTTTAAATGTTTATTTTCTAAGCTTCTGGACTTAACGTGAAATCTCCTTCCTCAGAGGTGTTCACAGCGTCAAGCCAGAAGGGAAAATTATCTGACCGGTATAAAATGGTGTATGAAAGATGTAAGAGCGAAAGATTATAGAGAGAAAAAAATATTTAGTAGTAATATAAAGGTCCACGAGACTGAAAATCTTTTCATTCCTTGTTATTCAATCGTTTTCCTTTTCTCTGAAAAGTGTCGTCGAACACTTATTCATATTTCTTATTACTTAACTGGTTTAGTTTTCTTAATTACTAAAATATGCTTGTTTATGGTTCTTTTTGGTTTTTCTATTCTTGATTTAATATATAATTATTTTTTTATTTTTTGTATATTTTTTATTTTCTTTTTATCTTATAAAACAAAAATAGTTCTCTGATACTAATGACAGCTATACTTAATTCTTATTATAGTAGTCATATTTATATTATTTTATATATGTTGTTTATTTTAATTCTTTTCTGTTAAATTTTAATATCTATAGTAGTTCAATTGCCCCCTAGAGGGTTTGGTTGCTGCTCGGAAGTTTTTGTTTAGTCCGAGTTTCTCCAACTTGTATTTTTTGAACGAGTTTATCACTGAGAAACTCCATGGGTTTTTTTTCCATTTCTCTCTCCCCTGGTTTTCAAGGTCGATATTGACTGGTTCCTGGTACGTCATTTCGTGTAATCTTTTTGGTTAAACTCAGCCTGGTCAAATAATTATTGTAATATAATGGGTAGCTTTGTTTTAGGTTCTTTGAATTTCGGGGCCGTATGGATACGAATTGCCTGGTAAAGGACCTCGACCTGACCAGTCAGATACAATGTTCTTTTATTTCTGATTGATGGATTATAAAATATTTCATATGATTGAGGATAGATTTCTTTTTAGCAGAAATAGTTGGTTACTTACCATGATATTCTTATCTTCCATCTTTTTTCATTTTGGTTGATGTTACTGATTTCTTTTGGTAGAGTTTTGCTAGCATTTTGACCGAGTTGGATGGACTAGATATGATTTAGGTAACGTCATTCGTGAACTAAATCATCAAAAGGAACAAGTTTTGGCCGCAACAAATATTTAATGTAGACGAAACAGTCATTTATTGGAAGAAGATGCCGGACATCACCTACATCAGTGAAGAAGAGACGATCGATGGGTTTAGACGTTCGAAAGGCAGACTGACTCTACGATTCAGAACATATGAAGATAAAACCATGGTTGGTTTATGACTTGAAAAATCCAAGAGCCCAGCAAAATAAAGCAAAAGCCTCACATCCTGTTCTGTCGAAAACTAACTCCGAAGTCTAGGTCACTTTAGTTATATTTCAAGACTGGTTTATCCCTATTTCTTCCCCGAAGTAGAGAGGTACTGGTGGGATGAGAATCTCTTTCAACATTTTCCTGTTGTTAGATAATGCCTCGGGGCACCCCCATTCCACGGATGATATTCATTCAAATGTGAAGGTCATTTACAGGACGCACAACTCTAGCAACCTACTCCAACCAATGGAACAGAGGGTCATTGCAACGATAAAAAAATATCTCCGTCGTAAGTTTCGTCGGACAATGAAGGCAACTGAGGCTGATTCTACGATGCCCTTACGTGAGTTTTGGAAAGTCTTGATTAGTTATGAGGCCATAAAGAACATTGATACTTCATGGCGTGAAATTGGTATGAAGCAATTTCAAGGATGATTCTCGCCGAATCATTACTCTGTCTTGGAGAATGAATGCTGGGTTGGGTCAGGTTCTGGTTCGGTGCTGGTTCGGTTCTTCTTCTGTTAGATTCTAAAGTAAAATAACAATTGTTTTATGAATACAGTACAGAACAGGCACCTCTCATGTACTGTACAATATCATAAATGTCCCAAGCACAATAATAATTAATTACCGCAAAACAATGTTTATTTCTCCAAATCTAGGCTGTCTGAAACTTAAATATTTACCAGTATATAACGTACAAATATTGGTCTTAGGGACAAAATGAAGTAAGAACAACCTTTTGGAACGGTATCTGTTCGTAAGTAGATGATTTTCTCAGGAAACTCTTGAGGCTTGGGTAATCTCCATCAGAGGTCTCCTCTCCGCTGACCTTACTTTTCTTCTGTTTGGAATTAGCTCCTCCGTCCGAGGGCGTCTCAAGATGATCCGTGCCTTTTCCACTCACCAAGTCGGTAGAGTACCCACCCATTCCTGATACCCCTCTCCTCCCTCTGTAAGGAGAGGAACCTCTACCCTTTCTATTCTTTTTGTTCTTATTTTATGGGAAGAAAGTGAGGATTGAACCCTTTTCTCTCTTACCCCCAGAAACGAGCAAGCCTCAGCCATATCC
The DNA here is from genome assembly GCA_963969495.1 of Ceratothoa steindachneri. Lineage (NCBI taxonomy): Eukaryota > Metazoa > Arthropoda > Malacostraca > Isopoda > Cymothoidae > Ceratothoa > Ceratothoa steindachneri. The sequence goes on from OZ018335.1 coordinate 25,441,747, forward strand.
ATCACCGGTATTGGGAAGGACATGATTGTTATGGGAGCCCAATCAAGAGAAGGAGACTCCTACTCTCGACGTGAATCCTCGTAGGCCCGTTTCCCTTGGCAGGCACTTACCCAGAAGTGGGCTCTTGCTGAAGGGTGGTCCTCCAGAGCTATTTCTCTCTCCTGCAGAAGGCTCTGCAGTCGCGTTTGCCTCATCAGATATCTCCTTTCCTCCATCTCAGGGTAGCGTCTGGGATTCCACCTTGGGGCTCACCAGACCCTTGGCCCTAGAGAAGAATTATTGTCGTTGGATGCGGGAAGTCGACGACCTCCATTGAAAAATTTAGGGGAGCCGGGCATGCCTAGCCTAAAAACATCCCCAGATGCGTCTCGCAAAGTGGTGGTGGCGTTACATGATGTATACTTCAACACTTTGTCCCTCTAAGAGCGGTTCAACACAAGGATCCGCTCCCATAAGGAACGTTCCATTTTAGGCCTCCTAACGCCTGTTCGCTTAGATAGTTTCGTATAGTAAGAATGGATTATTACGAAGGCTACTTCAAGTCAGGGGGTGATAAGGGAGGTGATGTGGGCGATGAGGAGATAAACAAACCTCCTCTTCACTAGAAGATTGTCGTAAGGATACCTAAGAAAGCACAGGGGAGCCAACTCCTCTTCAAATGTGAAGCTGCCAGAGGATGGCTCCAAAACTGGTAAAGGGGAAACAAGGGGCCATGGTGATAGGAGAGCACTTCCACTAGTAAGAGGCATGTTGTCAAGTTATTCACTCACATCAACACTATGTCACTTGAGCAGTATTAAGCAATACAGTCTTTTGGATCCAATAACGCTCACAGGGGGGTGGTCAGCCTATTAGGCACAGGGAAAGGGTTATTGGGCCCCAATCGATTCTCACATTAATTGCGCCCGAAGCCAAAGACTCCTCAATTTAATCTCTCTTGCAGCCTGTAGGTGTTAAGGGGCGTTGTGTATAGAGGTTTAAAGACTTTTGACACGACATTGAAAAATGAGATACTCTTAAAATAAGTGGGTGTGTAAGGACCAGTCAAGCAAGAAGTTAGGTCACCACAGTGAGCCAAGTAATCGCTATATGCACTTGGGTTGGTAGAAGGTGCAGTTCCTCTGGATACCCGATGTAAACAGTTTACCTAGGGTAGCAACCTTGTGGGCACTCGGAAAGGGAGGTCGTGTTTGTCCTTCAGGTTTTAGTTAGTTGAAGCAGGGGTGTCACCACTCTTTATTCTCCCTACCCACTTGCAGGTATGGCAAAAAAAGAGGAGATACTCGTAGAAAAGTGGCTGCATAGAAGAAAAAAGACAACGTACCAAGTGTAACAGATTACATAGGGGCATCTCCCCTGGGGAAATCGTGGAATCGAGCCAGTGGTTCAGTAATATATAGAATCATCGTCAAATGTCCATCAGTTTTACCAACTTCGAGTTGGTTAGAAATCTTTGATCTAAGTTCCTTTGTTCCTTATAAGGAACTTGTTTCTTGAACTTGGAAATCAACATGGCCCACCCCAGTTTTACGTACAATCAAAGTCAAACGACGATCATTTTAGACATTCAAAATAATAATAAATGATCGCTTTGCGAGAATTCTAATAATCTAATTTCAACCCATTGAAAACCCCCTTTTCGGGTTAGTAGAAAATGAAATCCAGCGATCCATTATCCTAGCCTTTATCGCGACAAAATCATTAGGAAGCAGAGCCAATGAATCATTTACCCGGTTTAATTTGATAAAAACCTAGGGTATATACAGTCCAATTTGCAATTTAAAACCCATTGATAAGAGAAGTAAACTGAAATATCTACCAAGCCGGTTTTTCATGGACGAAATCAAATTTAATTTGTTCGGCTCCTATGTGTAGCAGCATGTAGGGAGGCCTCGTACACGTGATAGATTGGATTCGACATGTACGAAAACAGGGAAATTTGGAGTTGGCAGCGTTTAGGTGTGGGACATTTTTTCAAAACGCTGGACTCTGTCCGCTCGTCTCTTTACGCAACAAAGGAAAAACTGCGGTTTACCAGATTCTGCCACAGGAACATGTGAGCCCTTTTCTCCCACCATCGAGACAACGTGAGCCTGTTTTCATGGAGAACAATGCTCCGTGCCACATAATAAATATTGTATATGAGTTCTTGGATGCTAAAAATATCTACGAGACGAACTGGCATACCCAGATGCATTATTTAAACCTATAGCTCGTAAATCAACGAATATTAGAATATGAGGCAAAGATTGGAATAAGAATGAAACGAAATCACGCCTGAACAATGCGACAGATTGGTGAAGCCTTTCGGCTCGACTAATTCAGAACAAGGGACCACATACACACGAGTAATGTTTCGTTTATTTGTCAGCAAAATTATGTTGTTTTCTGTCTATGCCTGCATTTATACCTATCATTCTCTACTTTTGGACGTAACCGCTCTTCAAATACGCAAATTTTTTAGGAGGATTATATTTTATGGTGAAAAATGACGGAAGTTATAAGAAAATGAAATTTCCAGGGTTTAGTAGCCACCATACAATTATATGAAGTTTGATAGTTACACGTCAAATGGCAAAGATTATGCTATTTTTAGACCCCTTTCATCCATCTATATTAATGTAAAAATTTTTAGATCGAAGCAAAATCATCGCCAAATAGCATCTTATAATCAAGATTATCAAAGTTATATTATTTCCGTGTCAATATTTTTGAATTATCTAGAAACTTGGAGTAATTTCTTAAGTAGCTCTTAATATGGTATAAATAAGGGATTTAAATTATGAATTTTGGATATGAAGCCAAAGATTGATAAATTAATGTAAAGGAAAACAGATAAAAAAGTTCTTACGAGGCAAACCTGATTACATTCTCTTGTGGATAAATTGAATATACGATTTAGAGCTTTAGGATACAGCGCGCACAGGATCGAAGATTGATAGAGAAATCTATAGAACGAAAGACTAAGATTTTAAAAGGTTTGGCAAGATGTGTTGGACCTTAAACTAACATATTATGTTTGGAAATTGAGAAAGAAAGATCTCATTGCGCAAAATATCAGTTATTACTTACGTTATATGAATGATTAACTCCTAAATATATATATTTTGTATACATATAAATAAATAATGAAAATTTCCAGCTTGTTTATTTTTCCAAAATTGATTTCTAGGTGAAAGTGAACTTTATTTTAATTAATAAAATTCTCAAATTCAATTAATCTATCCTTATTAGTTGTACCAACTCAGTAATAAAATAAAAAGATATTAATTAACTATTACTATCATCATTTTTGACACGGGTACGCTAGTTTTTTTTATATATTTAATAGAAATTATATCCGAGAGAACAGACGTTTCTATTGTTTATATTAGTTAAAAAATATCATATGAGTAATGCCGAATATTTTCCGAGTTGAAAGCATAAATTTACCTTATTCATTCCCGTACACAAATACACATACCCATTGCCAAACATAAGAAACAACAGAAACACGCAAACGCATTCGAGTAAAAAAAATCTTTGGACACCATACGGTCACGAAGAAGAATAAATTATGATAAGAAATCAAAGTTAATAATACTATCTCTTAGTCATCAACTATTCTCATAAAAGACAGATGTCTATGTATTCATCTGCAAATCATAATACCCTCACTATCAGAATATCTTTTTGACGCAAGAGAAATGCACCAAACATTTAGCCATCTTCTCACGGTTGTTGTTCTCCAAAGACATCATAAACACACGAGCAGGTGCGGATTGAGCTCTCTTTTCCGTTAGACCGCAACTGTTGTCCGCCCGCCAAATGGATCTCGCGAGGTTGGTTGATGGGGCTAAGATTTTATCGTTTGTGATTTGCGCTTTGGCAAATCTTTTAAAGGAAGATTTGCAGCATAGTTGAGTGGAGAGGATAATAAGAGGACGTCAACGCGAAGTCGCTTAGCAAAACGGTAAATTAAATCTGAAAGAAAATAAGTAAATAGAGAAAAATATTCGGTTGTAGTATATCTGTAAATAGAAAAAACCCTAAAAGTACTTGTGAAAAATACTTAATGGGTTTTAGTTGTCAGATTTTGTTCTTACTTTCCTTCGTTTCTTGGAATTATAATATATATATTAAGTTTATTGTAAAGTTTATATAGGTTAGTAAAGTACTTGTGGTATTTGATCATTATTGCTAGAATTTTGCTATCTTAGTCGTACTATGAGAAAGAACTTTATTCTTACAAACGTTTGCTTTCGTCATACTTTCCCCTTTTCCTCTTTACTCTCTTCATTCAATTTCTTCCTTTCCATTTCTTTTATTATTTTTCCACTTCGGTCTTTTGTTTTCAAAAAAGGACGAATGAGACAATTGTAGAACCCCAACCCGATCTTTTTCACTGCAGACATTTTTTTAATTATTTTTCATCGGCTTCTATTCATTCTACTTTGCTCTTTTAATGAACAAGTCCCTTTTTACCTTTTTTATTATTCCTATCCTATGCACTTTTCCGACTTTTGTTTTATCTGCCTAGTTCTCATTTATTTAATTCAGTGAAAATGTTATCGCTGGTTACATTATCTTCTTTTTCTTTTTCCTCAAATTCAAGGCATTAAAATTAATTCAGTCAATTGTTTATCTCCGTTTCTTCGCAAGGGGCCCTTCTTTTGTGAAGAATTATTGAGACATGATCTCGTGGAACTGCTGCGAAAATCAATGAAATTTGGTCTCAGAAACCTCAATGTCGTAGGTCAGATAGGCTACACTGACCTTCGCTTGCCCACTCTAGACGCGGGGGGAAGTCCATTTTAAGTACGGGGGATATTCGAGAGCATTTTCTACCGTTGCCGACTTAGAAAATTGATTAATGGCTTTTTATGTGTTTCTTGGATTTAAACAAGAGAAACAAAATAATCTTTACTATTATGCAAACCACTAACAGAATTTAACAATAATTTGTACACTATGAGAAAACTAATCGTTCAGCAAAAGGAAATTAATTTACAGTGAATGCTTCAGCAAAGCTATGAGTAGCACAATATTTCCCAGCTTGTTTCCACGCTGGGAAATATATAGGACTTCGCCGGAAGCGATGTTGTTTGCCGTCTGAAGTGGGTCCCACTCCGAATCAAGGCGCGGCGGGTAACGGCTTAGCACCCTCTCGCTGATTTGGGTTCCGTGATCTAATTTGACTAGTCTCGCTTCGTTATCGACCCGGAAGTTTACCGAAAGACGCCTGTTGGAGGTCCGTTCGTCCTTGAGATACCCCCTTGGGCCTCCTTATCCGCGTAAATCTCTCTCTCTTTCTGACACTCAATTATCCCTTGTGACATCGATTTGACCTTCATATCTCTAAAAATGCCTGATTTAGCACCTCTAACCACTAGGTGGCGCCACCTGATGGTCAACTTATATCATATTTGAACTTGGTGACCTCGATTCCGTAGCATTGGTTTTAGCTGGCGACATTGAGCCAGTGACTCGTTGCGAAAAGAAGATGAACACAACGAGATTTGCATGACCTATAGAACTCCTTGCTTCGCCGCAGTAAATAACTCAAGGCCAGGAGTACTAAAAAAACTGAAAAAATTACTTAGGTCTGAGGGAAAGCTCATGAATAAAACACTGATAGGCTAAATTAATATAATGTAAAGTACATGAAATCCTTTAACTCATATAAAAACTAAACTGAGGAATTAAAATTAAATTTTAACTGGAATTTGTTTAGGGAGATTGCTGCTTGTCAATTGAGCGTCACTTCTCGATTGCTGAGGTGGTACCTTTACCTATCGAGAAAAGCCTCTTTTTCTTGACTCGGAAGAATTTTGTAGCTCGTCTTGAGAAAATTGAGACAAGTTCCCCAATTTTTTATAGTGCAAATGGATATCCTTAAAGGTTTCTTGGAACTTATGCAAGCGTTAAGTCAGTTTCTATAATGTGTTCGGTAATAGCTCTCTGAAAAGATCTACAGTAATTTATAATTTTCCTACGTTCCCTTCCTTTAAACGCAAAGGCCATTTTCATTCATATAAAGCATCCTATGAAAGCAATACTATTAGTGATTTGGAACACTGGTATAAAATAGGTGGCAACAAACATTCAATGGTAATATCATCCTGGCTGATATTTTGGACAAAACTCTCAGGATACCTGTTCAGGAATTACGCCAAAATATAGAAGGAGTTTCCTAGCCCTGAACTCGAAACGATTAAGAATGTCTACCGTCCCTCGCTTGAATAAACACTTCATAACAACTGCGGGAGAAAGAAGACCTGTTGTAGTTGAATGAAAGAGACGCTGAGAGCGACTGTATAAACACATCATGTACCGTGAATAAACGAAGTTTAACCTACCCATCCTCAACAAGAAGGCTATCTATAAAATGACGGAAGAAAATCATCAATAAAAAAAAACAAGAAACAAGGAGGTTGGAGAACGTAGAGAAACGGTTGCAATTATTTCCATAACGTACACCTGACCCTCAGTGGGGGTTTCTACTTCCTCTGATATGATTGTATATTACTGCAAGATGGGTTCTCTAATTACGTAAAGAGTATTATGCATAGAGGTTATAGCGGCGAACGTTCTTCAAATCAAAATGGAATATGAGTCTCACCTGGCGAATTTCATATAGGAATATCGCTTCTATGCGAGGCTGTCTCAGACTCGGCAGGCCACAAAGGACACGGTCGGTGTGCAAATCTGTCGTAGTTCCGAGGAATAGAAATCAGGTCTGGTGCAATGAATGTGCCAACAAAGAACTCAACAGCCCAATTTTCTGATAAAAACTCATCCAGTGAGATAAAGATGTCAGTCATTTCACCCAATACGTTCACCGTGCTTGATCCAAGAATCACATAGGTGGGCTATCAAGCGACCATAGTAGCGAATGTGACTTGAAAAGTAACATCATCGACTAACTCACATATAAATTCCGTGTGTGCTTCAAGGGATAACAAGGACATCAAAACTGTAAAATGTGATGAAATGATTACAAAAATTCGTGAATTCCACCACAATCAGTGAAAGAATATCCAGCTTTTGAAGACATTGCGCTAGAACGGTGGATAAAGAGAAGACGAGGAAACGAAGTACAGTAACTCGTTCTAATTACAGTGGTACCCCAGTATACGTCCTTAATCTGTTACAGATCATTGGACTTATACCAAACATGACGTATACCAAACACATTTTTCCTATAAGAAATAAAAGGAAAATGATTAATCCGTTCCCATGATAAAAAAAATATATTGTTATTGGCCTAATATACATTGCTGGGATTGTTTAAAATAATTTAAACACTGCTTAATACTAAAATACAAAAGCAATTAGATAAAATAAATGAAATTTTAACCACACTTCACCTTGCTGAGAAGAGTCGAGTACCTGCTCCCTCTTCACCCCTCACAACATTGTGAATGCCAGACCTCTTCTTAAAATTTTCAAACCAGCCATGGCTGACTTTAAACACTTCACGTTCTTGGCTCGTCCCTGCCTTGTTTTTGTCAGTTTCGCTTTTTCGCCAATCATTGCCTCCGATATGTTATCGCCAGTACACTGTTTTTTTTCTGTTTTCCAGATCAAAAGCAATTTTTCAACATGCTATAATGCCCCAGTTCTTAGTTGGGTATTCGATTTCACCGCCTTCGCAACGTTAGTCTATTTAATAATGTCTTTGTTTTTTTCACAATCGTAGATAACGTCGTTCTCGGGATACGGTATGTATAAGCCAAGTCCCCGGTACGCATGCCACCTTCATACTTTTCAACAATCTCTCTTTTTCACCTCCATGGTGATCCTAACCATTTTCTTCGTTGCTTTGCTCTTCTTATTAACTTCATAAAAACTCATTGTTTATGAATTTACTAAAAATCTACCTGAAAAAAACACAAAATCACGTGAAAATTCACAGAGGTATAGTGAAAGTTATTCACTGAAAGGTAGCAACTGGTGTACTGACGCTCGTGGGTAGTCGTGGCTTTGTCTCGAAACAGGTTAGTGCGCGGTGTCGTGACTTAATCTGATAACTCAATAATGAATACAAGCTCGCCTGGTATTTTTAAAAACGAGCTAAAATTATAATGTCTGGCAACGGTATATGTTGTGGTTAACCATTGAAAATGGGCCATACTCCTAACTCTCCTCCGCCTGGGGCCGAGCTGGTTTTTTTTTGTACGAGTGTCTAATACAATTCTAAACATCCATTGGATGGTGTGTCTTATATTTCATCTGATATCTTAAGTAAACAATGACCTATAATATTCCGGTTTTTAATTTCCAAAGCTATTTCTTCGAACAACGTGAATTAATTAGAAAAAGTCCCCTATCTAAGTTTTACAGGTGGCTGTCATTTGCCGCGAGGGAGTTACACGAGAATTACGACCTTCGCTGTCGAGGTGTAAGACATGTTTACGATTGTGTGAACATCTTTGTTCTCGGAGGGAGGCACGACATTGTTCGGCAATTCTTTCGGGCAACTTTAGGGGTACCGATAGTACATAATGTTCGAGAAACACTGCATTAACTTTTAAATTACTCAAAGAATAACTTTGCGTATAAATGATATATCATTCTTATCTTCTTGCCTCTATACCGTTCCTTTCTTGGACTGACTTTGAGTGGATCTCAAGGTTTTGTCTGCGTGTAAATCTATGAGTTAAAGTAGGTAAAAATCTGTTAAATTGTCGGTGGCCGACTACCTAAAAGAGTAGATTACTTAATGCGTTAGAGAGCCCGATGCCTCGCAACTCTCTCAGAACGTCCTTTGCATTTACAAGTAGTGCGGGAATAATAAAAACGACAATGGCGACGAGGACTAAAACAGTCATCCTTTATCCTTAAATACAATGATACGAAACCTAATTAGGAACCTTTAAGAACAATTTCGTACATAACCTGGTTATTAAAAGTGCAAATCGCTCGTATATAAATCACAGATGCTCAAAAGAATGATTTTGTTCGTACAAAGAACACAAGTACTTGAAAGTACGATATTAAATAAATCTTTAATGAGTCCTTGAGTTGATTAATAAATATTTTCGCGAGTATTTAAACGGAGTGACATTTTATAATAATATTTGTATTATTTTCGTCTCGATTTCATCAAATGCGAACAACTTCTTACAACATTGAGACCAGCGCCACTTTTGCCGACGCGGGTTTATTTGAAGAGTACGCCGCTGTGTTCGGATTCTCAATAGTCTTATTTACGTTACGACGTTCCGCAGGGAGATTGGGGAACGGGGTCCCCTCCCTCCGCTTTTAGATGGAGTAAGAGAAGGGTACCAGTATGCCTGTCGGTGTGTTCCCTCGAATTTAAATCGCAATAGCAATGAGGCCTTTTCACGCAGAATGTTTGAAAGGTTAGATTGATAAAGAAAATAGTAAAGACAGGTCTTCCTACAAACATTGGGGCCGGAAGGGAAAACTGGCGGTGTTGAGGCTGAGGGCATAAAATTCTCTAAATGCCAACTGCAGCAAGGTTACATTCTACACATGATATCGCGTTGTGGTTTTTATGTGTTTGTGTGGTTAACCACGGAACTTATATATATATATCCTGTCAATATTTCCTGGGGAGGGGGGTCTCGCTGGAGTAGTGGGTATGGCCCTTGTCTTCTAGCGTCGAGGCACGGGTCCAATTCAAGGAACAAACCTTTCAGAGGAGCCATGAGATGGTCGCCCATTGGCAGATATGCTGAAACTTTCCCCCACGGGCATAAATAGTTCTACACGCATCATCACACATATATTCAATCACAACACCTCTATTTTCCCTTCCCTTCTTCACAGCCCAAATACACACTCTCCCCTTTGTTCCGGGATCGTACCGATGGAGTGCTAGTATTTCCTGTAGGTGTGTTCACATTCACGTACATTGACGTAGTAGTCTCCCCTTGGGGGGTTTACATTCACGTACATTGACGTAGTAGGCACTCCTTAGGGGTTCAAATTCATGTGAACCCCAAGCATCCCCTTGGGGTTCACATTCACGTAGATTGACGTAGTAGGCTCCTCTTGGGGGACAGAGGGGTTCACATTCACGTACATCGAAGTAGTAAGCTCACTTGGGGGGGGAGATGTTCACATTCACGTACATCGACGTAGTAGTATCCCCTTTGGGGGTTCACATTCACGTACATCGACGTACTAGGCTTCCGTTGGGGGGAGGGGTTCACATTCATGTACATAAACGTAGTATTGTCCCCTTTGGGTTTCACATTCACGTACATCGACGTACTAGGCTTCTGTTGGGGGAAGGGGTTAACATTCATGTACATCAAAGTAGTAGGCTCCCCTGGGGGGAGGTACTCATATCCACATAGTCATGATGTGGAACGACCCAAAGTTTTATGGTCGCTGTTTGGAGATAAAACACTATACTACCTGACATCTCATCCCTGAAGAAGCCCCCTGATGACTTTGAGCTTGCTAGCGATAGGCACACTGATCTTTATGCTCATTTCCTTATCCGATCGATGGATCTGGTTCCCGATGCAAGGGACGGATGGCGCTACTTACATAATGTGTTATCAGGTAATTATAGGGGATATTGGTGTGAATTTAAATTAAAGATTATAAAACAGAAGACATCTATGAAAAGACACCGACGATATACTAAAAAAATATAGTTGCAGGGAAGAAAAGTGAAGCAGTGAGGAAAGTAAAACTGAACTAAAGAGAGAAAGTAAGAAAAAAAGAAAGAATAGATTAAGAAACAGGTAAATTTCTCAGAAGATCGCCTGAAAATTTAGAATCTAAAGATTTTTTTGATAAAATTATTGAATTTAAATAATCTATCCGGCATGTTTTATGTAATTTTATAGTTCTTTAATTAAAATGAATTCAATTATCCGTTTTTATAGTAATTATTACATTTATATACAAACTTAGAATTATTTAAGTCTTTTTCATCGTTATTTTTAATATGGTGAAAAAAAGAAAGAAATGTTATTTGTGTAAAAATATTTCTAGCGGTGGGGGGTTAGCAAAGTCACCAGTGACCAGCCTTGATTGACAATTAGAAAATCTTTTATTAAATTTCGTTTAACCAGAGTTGTCTAACCGTCTTGTTCCTCCGGTTCCGAAAAACCGAACAGCCCACCTACCGAAAGGATATTTATGGTGGTCTAACTTGACCTAAGTTTCTTTCAGCAATCCAAATGGAAGAGGCAACTTCCAAAGGAAAGTTATGCCAAGAAAGGGGGCGGGGAGATTATTGACCTAAAAGCTATATGTATGTATTGAACACCACCGGCAAAAAGAATAAATTCAAGAGGACCATTCATCCGTTTTCACTACAGAGTAGAAATTATTTTTAAAGGAGCAACTAAAATAAAATGAGAGAGAGGCGATTAGCTACCTCTGCCCGGCAATTTTGTTATAGGAGGACTACCTCTAGTTATTAAAAAAAAAGCCGACACTTTTCTCTTTTTATTTATCCACGGTGTTTAATGAAACATTTTTAAAATTTCCGTTTTCACCCGAAAATGATTTTTGACAAAACTTACACAGTAAAAAAAATATACAGAATCTTCACTAAGTGGTTTCCTTTTCGAAGAGAATTTAAAAAATATATTATATTTAAAAATCCAGGGAATATTATTCTTCGGGAGGTTAAGAGAGTTAGTTTTATATTGAATGAGACCAGAAGTACAAATGCTTGCGTTCAACAAAATAGGAAGGGAGGGGGGGACGCCCATTTTCAACACCCGCAGGTGGATAGTCTTTTTAAATCTTCCCCAATTTTTCACTATCTCCAACTTCACCACTTTCTTTACAGATTCCTCCTTACAAACTTTCAAGCAGAGATACCTTCGTTGGTTTTCGCTTTTTAATTTTAAGTAATTAACAACAGGTAAAGGGATCAAAGCTTAGTGGGCGCGTCTTTCCAGGTATGAAGGCCCTATACGAACCTTGTATAATTTAATACAACATTACTACTAGTCATAAATCTTGCCTAATTATATTAATTACATACGCCGAAAGACGGAGTGGGCATTTTAATTAAGATGTGTAAAGAAACTTCAAAATTATGAATATTTTTGTGAAGCCAACAAGAAAATACATCTTAAACATATAACCAAACTAATAGACCAGATGTTCTTTGGGGTAAAATTTCTTTTTTCCAAAAGCCAATAATTAAATTACAAAGAATTATGGAAAGAAAGTGCTCCATCCCCAAATCATGCAAATGGTAATGAAATTTATTTTCGCTTATGAACACCCTGTTTATTAAAGATAACGAACAAGTTAAATTATTTTCGAGCAAAGAAGAGCCAGGTTAATTTCTAGGCTTGGAAGATATGCGGAAATTGAACTTCTTCACTAATACCTTGGCAGAAAAGCTTTATTATTATTATTATTATTATTATTAAAAATGTTCATTTTATTACAGTTTAAATCTATCTTCCCAACCTTTTCAATAAAATTGATTTAATTGAAGTGTGAGACCTAAATATTTTGCCAACCCATATTCGATAAAATATTTGTTAATCATTTAACGTGGTTATGTTATTGTTAACCAACCATTGATAGGCTTTAGACGATTGCCAATCTGGCGTCTTCGGAAGAGAGCTTATGTAGATTATTTTTTTTTATTCACTAACTCTTTTGGCCTACGCCAACACAAGCACAGCCCGCGAAATTAGAAAGATAAACTTAATTATTAGGGTACTATAAAATATTGATTAAAAACAAAATAACAGCCAAAACAATAACAGAAACTAAGAAACTATAAGCAAAACAAAGACACAACAACAGAAGGAAAAAAACCGTCCAGGTAGCTCAAGGAAAGCATAATTAGGGGCCTAAGCGATCCACTTCTAACTCAATTACTCCAGAGTTCGATGTGCAGGGGCCCGCCCTCAGCACAACGGACAAGCCTTATCACCCCTCTTTGTCATTGTAATAGGACAACTAGCGCACACCGAACATATCCATAGTAGGGCATTCAGACAAACTGTGGCGTGCAGTTTAAGGAACAAACTAATCTTGATAGAAGGGTTCAGTGGAAAGCTCCATCTAATGACACTGAGTCCCATGAGTGTGTCAGATTCAGAGACGACAGGAAAGGCTTTGATACCGTGTATTTTTTAGCGTAAAAAATAAAACGCACTATCAACGAGGGAAAGTAAGAAGAAAGGTTTTAAGGAGAGATTTTTGATTGATCCGATTTTGTACGTCTGAAAGATTTATTCGTATGGCTAAAGTGTTAGAATATGATACCTCCATGGCAATGGTACGAAAACCTTCACAAGGTAGTGATACAATCCAGCACGCACCTACTCAGGGAGTCTATCTATGTCAAACGTGACGAAATGTGTTGGTAGGGAAGAGTCTAGAGAACCATCTCTCCTACATCACCCCACGATCAATCAAACCTGACTGTTCCTTGCATGGTAAGTATTTTAGTGATGTTCTCAAAGGACGTACTCCAGCAGTTCTCTTGGGTAGACTACCCATTTTACAAGGTTTAATTAGAATGCGTGGTCATCTGCATGTGTGTGCCGGTGAGTGTCTAAAAATCCCTTAATTTTGTACGCAGGGCGGTATCGCCCACATTTACAAGAAGGCGCCTGTTTGAAAATGAAAGACCTTTGGTTCTCTACCAAGAAGACTAGCTAAACACTGAAGCCGACGGAGCATGTGCCCAACAGACAATCGCTATGCATCAGTAGAACACTTGACCTGAAAGGTTTAAATCCGGCGGACTCGAAGATGCCCAGAAGTTTTGAAGAAATGATTTTGAGGGTATAGAAATTCCGCTTTCCTCTCTTTCCTTCCTTATGTTAAACGAACACTCCTCTTCAGAGTCTGTCTCCAAATGACCAAAACCCGCCTGTTTTCGGAACCTCCTCTGTTAGAAGGAGAGCCCTCACCTTTGACTCATTATTTTCTCTTTGCTTTAGGGAGAATAATAATTCTTAGGAGGGCTACCCATATGATAGGATCAGGTTAAGTCGTCTGCTCTACCGCACTGCGATCTTGACCAGAAAATGCATCTACTCCCGAAGAGGAGCCAACTTTACTCTCATTGCCAATGTCAGCTCGACATTGACATACGCCCAGAGGCTGAAGTCGAAGCGATTGAGGTCAGACGACTACGGGGGCAAAACTCCTTCAACCAGAAGAACATGATTGACCCTAACCACTCTTTCACGGTCTTTGGCGCGTAGGCTAGGGAAGTGTCATGCTGAAAGATTTAATCCACCTTCTTCGTGATCTTTCTCACCCATAGCAGGACTTCCGTGGCCAAGATGTCCTTGTACTCAGCCAGGGTGAGCCTATAACCGTTCGTAAACCACACCGGCGTCATCTTCACGGAGGCCGGTGCTTTGTCGTGAACACGTAGCAGACCTCGGAGACGTCCTGGCCGAAGCTTACCACACAGTCGTTCTGCTTGTTGATGACCAGATCAACCGTGAAGGTTTATTTCATCAGAAAAAAAGTAAAATTCGATAGCTATGACTCTTCGAGTAGTTGAGAATGTAACGAAAGGCGCCCTTACTTTGTTTTCGCATATGGATGGTAAACACATGCCATTCTACGCAATTCAATCTATTGCGGCCCTCTTCCCTAACGGTAATTGACACTATGGCCACCGTGATGCCCTCCGTCTTAGCGAGCGAAGTCATTTTGAGCTTTGGAGCACTTTCAAAAGCCTTTCCCACAGCCTAACGGTTGAGAACTTGAGGTCGGCTGAAACGAGGTCGATCGTTGAGGTGTTCCACGCTCGTGAACCTCTTCGCAACTCTATGGACTGTTGTTATCTGGCTAACGTTGAGCCGGTTGGTGATGTCGGACTTGTTGTGTCCCGGGTGTAGGAGAGCAGATATCTCGATTCTTTTCACTTTCATCTCAACACATTTACACACAATGGAAATATGTTGTAATGACACGCGCTGGAAAAATAGTACTTTATTTTTGTTTGACACAACATTTTCTCTCAGACACGTAAACCTCTCGCAAGATAAAAAGATCCCCGAGTGTACCAGAATTTTTACAAAGTACAGTATATATGAGGAATTAAACCACACTTCCTAAATATATATTTATTCCAGAACAGTTTGGTGTATCACGCACCCTTTTCGACTTTCAACTGAGTAGAAAATTACAGATAACTCCATATACACCTCTGACCTGATAGACAAAAATCATGTTACCTGACCCACTCGCCTGCTCGGGCTAATCCCAGGGAGGACACAATTTACTATCTGATTAAAGCTGGGTAGTTTTACAATTTTGTTTATCTGCTTACATATCAAACTATTAAAAGAAAATTGACCTTAACTAAATTGAAATTAGGAATGGATGTGATCAAACCTGATTCTACAATTCTTCTTTTGACATAGTTTTTTATTTTAAGACCAATTTACCTCCTTTAAAATAGATGGAATGATTTAAATCTCTAACATGACAAAATACTCCACTACTTTCATCGCCCACTTTGATATCCCTCTTATGTTCATACAATCTCTTATCTAAATTTCTTCCCGTTTCACCTACAAAAACATTTTCACAATCTTTACATGGAATTGCATATACCCCTTTATCCTGTTGATCTTTAGGATTCCTGGAAATCATCATTTGGCTTATAGAATTATTATATTTAAAAGCTATTTTAATTCCTGTTTCCTAAAATAAGTGCTTTAACTTATTTAGTTTGTCATTAAATGGCAGTGTTATACATTTGCTGAACTCATTAGAACGTGCTGGTTCATTATAATAGTAAGTTTTCCTAGCTCAAAAATGAGCTGATGTTATTAATATTGGAATAAGCCTGCAGTTCTAATGACTTCAGCAAATGTATAACATTGCCATGTAATGACAAACTAAATAAGATAAAACACTTATTTCAGGAAACAGGAATTAAAATAGCTTTTGGGTATTGTGAAGAGCATAGTGACCTGGGAGAAATGAAGGAGGCTCGGATGGATGATTTTCAAAGTATGTTGAAGCTTTCTTTGAGATGTCAGAATGTAAATTTTAAAAGTTTAGTACAAATGGTTGTCATGGAAAGAAACTCGAAAAATAAACGCTATACGAATATGCAAAAAAAGAAGGAAAATCTAGGATTCTTAGTCTTTCCCTGCAAGTGATGTTCAAATCGTTATCACATTGTAGTACTTACCACTGGCAATTTGAAGAAAAGACGTTCAATCAAGACTAACCTGAAAAAGAAAATAATAATAAATTTGGCTTATTAAAAATGTTATATTCTGTTAAATTTTTAATCTTTACCTTTGAATAATTTTCTTAGAGGTTGGGCCTATTTATATTTTCAGAAATTTTGGATTCATATTAGTTACTCATTTGTCACCTGATTTAGTTTAAAGGTTGATGTGGCAGCTTCTAAAAACTGAGATAGAACTTTCTTAGAATTTGTGAAGAAAATAAGAAAATAACTTTATTTGTATAGCCAAAATAACGCAGGTTTTAAGTTATAACATTTATTCTGGTTTTATAAATATCAACTTCAATATCCTACTTTGAAATTTCTTGGTAGTGAAACTTCGGAGTTCATTATGGACCACGGGTCTAATTACAGAGCTGAGAATCTTAGTTTTTTTATCAGGGTTGCTACACTTTCTCTCAAAGGGCATTGTTCTAACTAATTCATAAAATATATATGGTTTACCAAAAAATCCTGATTCAGGGAGCGGACACAAAGCAACAGGATTTTATGGAGCAAAAACAACATTTATTCTTCAAAATAAAGTCCATCATTCTTTACGATTTTCTCCCAGCAATCAATCAGCCTCCGAATCTGACACAGATACCAGTCAGAAGACTTTGAATAAAAAAAATCTGTAAACAAGCTTCCTTCACTCCATCAAAGGTGTTGAATCGATGGTCGCGGAGTAAGTGTAACATTGAGCGGAATGGGCCATAGTCTCTTGGAGTAGCATCGGGACTGAATGGTGGATCTGGATTAATCTCAAAACCGTCCATCTGTTGAACTTCTCCATAGTCAACCTGGCAGTGTGTGGCCCCGGAATGCCTTGCTGAAACAAAGCCTGACCTCGATGGATCAATGTAGGATACTCCTCTTTAGTTTGTCGTACACTCGGTATAGCTGCCTCCAATACAGTTTAGCTTTGATGGCGCAACCATGTAGAAACGGCTCGAAATGCAGTATTCCTTGGAAATTCTGCAAGACAGAGATCATGACCTTGTCTATCCGATCCCGTTGTGAAACAGGTGCCGATTGTTCACCTCGCGAAGCTTATTTTCTCTCCCGATCGTGATTAACCAACTACAACAAATCTAATCTGATGTGACAATCCACCTCCAGAATCGATCGTCCATTGGGTTATTAAGAAGTTGGCTGCAAAACTCTACTCTACTTGCAGCTTGTGCTTCAGTAAGGTCATATTGATCCAATCGAAGCTTCTTGTGAACAAAATCCGTTTGATGCAATTGGTTCAGCACAGTATGATGGAAGGACACTCCAACAACTTTCACAAGATCACAGTTGCTTGCAGAAAGTTCTACTTTCAATGCTACCACTAAAGCCTCGCTGTCTATGATCGATGGTTGGCTGTTACGTGGGTTATCATCAAGGGTAAGATTCCCCGAGTTGAAACGTCTGTACCACCTTTAGACATTCGCCTGACTGACTGTGCATTCTCCTTCAGTATCGCAAATATCTTTCACATCAACTCTTGTAGAAATTTTTCGCTTTTAAGAGTAGTGAATCAAAGTTCTAATTCCACTTTCTTGCAAACTCATTTCTGTCAGTTGGGGCTTACACAAAGAAAAATAAACTGCGCAGAAGCAAGAAACAACAGCAGCGTACGGAGGGTGGTAGTCGAATGAGTAAGGCTAACCTAACTTAATGTTTCTGTTGCACCATAAAGTTTGTTGTTTTGTTTCCGCTTCCTAAGTGAGACAGGACTTTCTGGTCAACCATATATAAGATCGATAAATCTTCAAAGAAAATATGTATCATTCCACTAAAATTTTATTATCATACAGATTATTATATGCTGCCATGTAAAATAAAATACATAAAGATAAGGAATATTGAAAGACACAAGAAAGCAAAAGAGGTCCTTGTTTTAAAGAGCATAAGCCCCTAGTAAACACCAACCGCTTTTTGAAGGAGCAGTAAGTTTTGTATAGTTATTTATACAAAAAGATTTTTACAGTTTTCTGTAATTCCTACCAGTGTAATACTTTAACACCGGTTTGTAGTGGTTACTTACCTATCTTTTTGTTTTATTTTCGTTTACACTCGTTAAAAAATGGCTTAATCCAGAACAAGAATGAAATCAAGTTCTCTTCTAAGTAATATTGTTAGCAGTGGGGCGGGAGCTATTGGTGTCAGAAGTGCCAACGGTGAAAGATATTCTGATGTTTGGCATCTACTTGAGCGACCAAAGTAAAGATGACAGGAGGAACTAACAAGTAGAGAAGTTATTAAAGACATCTAGCCTGGTATGATTTCTCAGTGGATCAGAGCTAAATACACTTTTTAAGCCATCTTCTATCACTGAAAAGGTGTACCATTAACACCAGCGCTAATGCACTCTACACTAGTAAGACTAGTATTAACAATATCTTTGCTGCTAACACTATGATATTAACCTCTTAGCGCCCAAAGTTTGTTTAAAGATTTTCATGTGGTAAATGTGTTGTTCATTTTATCTCATTTGAAGTATAAACGAATAAAAAAATAATATAATATAGTTAATATAGGAATAATAGTTTTTAATTTTGATCCTCCTTGGGGATCGTGGGCATTATGGATTAACAAAAGTAAACATAATAATGATATTTAGTAATACAAAATATAATATAGTAGAATAAATGCGAGTAACAGTATCATTACACAATTTGTGATTCATTTTATTAGGAATAATCGAAATAAATGAATATTTTAATGATTTTGAGGCATAAACGAAAATAAACAAACAAAAAAGGAAATAAAAAGCAAAATAAACAAGGCAAAGAAGTAAAAAACAGCGATGATGCAACTAACTGAAAAAAATAAACATTTGATATTCAAATCTGAGGTCGCATTTAAATCATCAGAAATGGGCTAAAGAAGAGAGTCTTAACTAAAACCAAGCAAAATTAATGGTAGGCTTTAGCTACATAACCTTCCTGGGTGGGAGAGGGGGGACGCATCCATATATCTCATAACAAATCATTTTAATGTGACGATGCATGTGGTATTTTGGTATTCGTACGGCTATGCTTTCTCATTCTCAGCTCCTTCACACTACCGCGGTTTGATGCGTTTGTCTCCATCAACCCTCCTCTCTCTCTCTCTCTCTCTCTCTCTCTACTAGTATTTTAATGAATTTGAATCATAAATGAAAAAACAAAGAGTACAAAGGAAAAAAGCCAAATGAATAGGGCAAAGAAGTAAAAGAGGAAAGAAATTGTGGTCTAGGATGCCTTGTTAGGAATCCCACGATGTTGTACTCTTTTGTGTTCGTGTGAATTTGAGTTTGTTTGAGAGTGATGTTACTAGTTTTTCTTATCAATTTTATTTATTATAAATTCTAGGGCATTTTAAGTTGTCTCCTCTTTGGCTACTTCTCCGAATTATTATTTTTATTTAATAAAACTTAAATTATTGATATTATCTATTATTCCAATCCTTCTGCAAGCTTTATAATTTCAGGTATTAGTGGTAATTTCTATTTTTATCTAACATTCCAAAGCTATACATAGGTTAGATTAGCAAAACATACAAAATGATAACTTGGGGGACGTAGTTTACAAGCGCTTCGTATGCAGCTCGAGAGTGTGGATTAATAATTTATGATTAAAATTTAAAGATACAGCAATCAAAATGATGAGTAAGGTCTCTTAGGAAGAGTAATAAGGTGGTCAAATTCTGCAGTAATTAAACAATCCCATAGTGCAATATTCTCCATGCGATCAGATAAGTCCCCCGTGCCACGGCACAAGGATTTGGCGTTTTTTTTCTCGCCGCTTAATTTAGAATTGCTCATTTGATTCAACGACCCTTTAAAGTGAAGCTGTGATATCTTAGTCCCCGTCTCTCTTTCGTGTGACGCCCTGGTTTGTTGTATGTCCGTCTCTCTCTCTCTCAACACTTGTCCGACTTTTTTCTGTCATCTTTCGTCCTCCAATAGCTTTTCTCTTGAAAGTATTTCCCGCGGCAGGACAATTTAACTCCTACCATTTTTTATGGTTAGATGGCAAGAAGTTAAATACTTGGAAGCATCATTGAAACACCAGTTCCGATTTTGGCCCGAGATTTTTCTCTTAACGTCACCAAAAATGAATGGGCCACGTAGCCAAATGTTTAATTTTGAATCGAATTCCTTAATGGAAAAACCACAGGTTATTAAATCTGAATGATTGTCAAGGAGTATTATCGTAATTATGAGCGATATTTCTTGTATATTTTGTATAAAACTACTCCGTAAAGAGTTTAGTATCTTGAAGACGATTTTGGACGAATATAGATTTTAGTTTTACTTTGATGATATTGCTGAGAAGCCAAGACAAAACGGTTCGGGCACAAACTAAGATCTCAATAGATTTTAAAGAGAGGGAATAAGAAGCAGATAAAAGGGGAGAAGTTTTTAATGCTAAAACGACGCTCAACACCTAAAGGATAGGGAGGGTTCTTTCAGAAAAAGAAATGAACTTATATATCTGAGTATAATATAGTGAAATTTATTTTGGAAGAATAAAAGATAGCGAACCCTACCATACCTTAAACAATTCATAAAAGATATTGGAGTTTAGCATTACCCTCGTCTTCGAGGGAATTTTCATATCTTCCGTCCTCACCACTTCGGAAGGAATTGACTCCCAAGCGAACACGACTCTCTAAACATCACGGGCAGGAAAATGCCCAAAAGCTCGAAAGTTAGTGATCTGAGTGAAGGGACCAAACTCGAGGGGATGGAGAGGAAACAATGCGATGCAATCATTCTCCTCCTCATGATGATAACTGTGAACTCGTTCAACACTCGGAGGACTTCGTTTTGGCTCAAACCAGCCTCCGTTGAGTCACTCCTTTGATTTGACGAAAATTTCTTTGATCACCTCGGGATCAGTTGAAAATAAAGGTCATTCAAATAAAAAAAAAGAGTTGATACTTTATAATATAGCTTAAGACGAAGGGGGATTTATTTAGCCAAAATCCTAGCAAAATTTGAGATATATAACGAGTATGTCGTTTTTATCCTCTTCTACGCTTGTTCTTATCCTTTTCTAAATTGAATTTATTTGAGGGAATGTATTTTTTATGTCAGAGATGATAACAAATCGGTTCGATTGAGAACGTCAAATGAGATTGAATAGGAAGGTTAACAAATCGATTCCGGGAAAACTGCGTCAGTAGGAGAAGGACGTCTTCTGGGCAGAAAGAGGGGTGTTTCAGAAAAGGACCTTAGTAAAGCACTACATGGCAGTTCTTTCTACAACATATATTGAAGATCCACGCTGGTGCCTGGAAGTTTGGGTGTTTGGGTGCTTGGGCGACATTGATAGTCTTTGACAACTGTGATCCTGCAAGACTATATATCTCCAGTGCATAGTAACCTTTCAAAGGCACTATGTGTATGCTTAAATCTTACGAACTGTTTAAATTTCTTAAAAATTCTTTTATCATACGTTAATAGCTAATATTCGATTAAAAAGGTCTGCTGACCAAAAAGTCGGGTGCCCTCACTTATTCTGATGACCTTCAAAATTTTCAAGAATTCCAGGAGTAACCATGGGTGGACCTTGGCAATTATATCATTCGAAGGGGAATCTAAACACCTTAAGGGTTTCAAATTTCTTTAGAATCAACCGAATAGTTATGATGTTATATCCAAAACAAAATAATTCGGGGCTAACCTTGCGAGGACTTTGGCAATTTAATGATTTGAATGAGAATTTAAGACAATATAAGATTTTCAAATTTCGTTAGAATCAGGCTAATAGTTATGATGTTATTGCCAAAAAGAAATAATTCTTGGATGGCTTTTTAATGGAATTTAAAGATGTGGTTGGTATTTTTACTCTCACTTCATCAATTCAATCCTTTCCATATTAAGCATCAGTTATTTGTTCTTCATTTTCTTCAGGAAAGAAAATTATTTCACTTGATAGCATTGAAACATCGGCCTACTTATAGTAAGCAACTCTTCTTCCTTCACCTTCTTGTTACTTTTACTTGGTGACATGTCTATTTTACTTAAGTTAATCTCGAAAGCAAACATGATGTGGTCAAAAGGAAGTAATCATTTCTCTCTGACTTCTTGACTTTTAATGAAAGCAGGTTCCTTCACAGAGGTCTTCATCTCCATAGGGAAATTAAATTAATTTGAGTTACGTCTTTGCAACCTGGGCAGCCAAATTCACAACAAAAAAACAATTTTACACTTGCGCCTGAGGGTATCAACAGGTTGTCTAGTTTTGTAATGAAAGTGTCTTAGGCCTGTAGCTCTCCTCTCCCAAACGATATGTTTTGGGGCTGCCTACAGTTCGTTTGGATCTGTTCAAGATTGTGACCTTTGAATTTACCACGGTGTCTAGAAAAGAACTGTTCCCTCGTCCCCACTTTTCAAACACTTTAGAGTAAATAAATATCCTTTGCAAGATTGGCTTGCACTTCGCTACTAAGATTAAAATTTAAAATCTAAAAAAAACACCCATGATCAAATTTTTATAAATTTTCTGACCTTCGCCAATTATAATAATTTTAAAAAGGAACTCTAAACTAAATTTACCCCCTTTCAAAATATCACCTTGCTAAAATATAGAGTTATAGAAGAAGATATATAATTAAATTTTGTGAACTTCACCATTTGTAATTCTTTGGGTTTTAAAAAGTTCACAAAATTTCGATACTTATATATATTTCTGGACTTCACCATTTTGTTTATAACCAAACTAATATGAAATTATTATTCAAATACTCAAAAAAATCCCTTTCTTAAATTATAGAAATAGTGATGTTGTTTTTGATGAGGATGATGATAAATCTAGGCTTTAAATAGGAATTAGGAATTAAATATTTTGTAAATTATTTGGCCTTTATCGTATAGTATTATCGTATATATATATATATATATATATATATATATATATATATATATATATATATATATATATATATATATATATATATATATATATATATATATATACGAGGAGCAGTCAATAAGTTTTGCGAATAGGTAGGGCAAAACAGAGGAAGGGGGGTGGCAGTTTGTGGGGGTGTTAGGACAAGTTATGACAAGTCAGGACCTGCAGCCGCACGCTCCTGCCTCGTCTATTTAAGAAGAGTAGCTAATCGCAGATCGTCAGTCACAAATTTTTCAACAATGGACAAGGTTGAGCACCGCGCGGTGATCAAATTTTGGATCAAGGAAGGCAAGAATGCAAAAGAGATCCATGAACGCATGGTTGCAGTGTACACCGACACCACCCCTTCCTATGCAACCATTGCTCGCTGGAATAGGGAGTTCTGCCATGTTCGTGAGTCCACGGAAGATGACCCCCGTCCAGGCTCCTCGTCAGAAGTGACCAACGAGGACAATGTGGCCCGTGTGGAGAGGATCATCCTCGAAAATCGACGGGTAAAGGTCGAAGAAATCGAGTGAGAACTTGGAATATCACATAGAAGTGTTATCAACATCATCCACAACAATTTGGCCATGACTAAGGTCTCTGCCCGTTGGATCCCTAGAAACCTCACGCCCCATGATCAACTTCAACGTCGTCAAAGTCCACAAGGCCGAAGTTGCACAAGCTGCCCTGCGCGAGTGCGGATTCGAGGACCTCAACCATTCCCCCTACACTCCAGATCTGGCCCCTAGCGACTACTTTTTATTCCCCCAGCTCAAGGCTGAACTGCGTGGACGCCGGTTTGGGGACGATGAAGATTACCAGCTCTCCGTCCAGGGATGGATTGAACAGCAGTCGGAAGATTTCTGGTTGTCGGGAATTCGAAGCCTCAGAGACAAGCTGCGCAAGTGCATTGAAGTCGAGGGTAGTTATATTGAAAAATAATAAAACACTTTCCTCATATCTCGTTTCCTTATATCCTAATTGTAAAACTTATTGACCGCCCTCGTGTATATATATATATATATATATATATATATATATATATATATATATATATATATATATATGACATAATATATAAATATAATTAATATTATATCATGATGCATGGCAGCATGAATCATCCGAAGAAAACTGAACTAAACGTTGTAGTTCGCGGGTCGTTTGATTATATTATGAGTCGCGTACGTTTTGGGTGCCAAGCAATGATGAGTTGAAATAACTTTGTCAGTGCTAACATAAGTTTGTGATCTGTCTTTTGTGTGTTTATTTGTTGCTTTAACTGTTCGTTGATTCTGTTTATAGAAAAAGTGGAGAGTGCAGTTGCAAGTTGTTACAAGTTAGTTAACTGATCAGTTCTCTAATTTTCGTTATATAAAAATAGGCTCAATTTAAACAAAACAAAGGAATAAGCCTAATTATTGTCTTGTAAGTTTTACTGTGAATACTTGTTTGGAAGGCAGACATTTATTATCTATCATGAATCTATAAAATAATAGCCTCATTAATAACCAAGGCAAAATGTTGGCTCGAACTCAGCTCACTGGTAGGTAGTAAGTCTAGGCTTGAGTATAAAAAAAAGCCTAGACCATGTGTTCACTATAGGTTACCTTGGTAACTTAGGTGAGTACCAGGTTTATTATTTGACTGCAAGCAAGTGATATAGGCCTTTATATTTTTATATTAAATATATATTTTGATTAATTGTAGAGAATGGCTGAGGCTATGGAAGGGACAATTGTGGTGGTGAAGGCTGTATACCTTTACAGAGAGAATTTTATAAGACAAAGCATATTGGTAAGAATAATAAAGTCTTTCTATAAGATGGAATCATGGAACATGGAAGGCTTGATTTTCATTCATTCGTAGAGACAGAATTTAGTGAATTCCTTCGGCATGTACCTACTAGATGGCTATCTCTGTAGCCATGCTTTGAAATAATTTTACTTTCTGGAAAGCCTAAGTTCTTATTTATTAAGCAGAACAACTGATTGTTCTTAACAATTACTCAAACTTCTTTCACTCGATGATAATTCAACAGAAATTCCCCAAATTATTGAAATTTATTTGTTCTTCTCGCAAATCGAGATATTTAAACTATATGTTGAAGGAGTTGAGAAAAATGAAATTTAGGCAGCAGATGTTTTCAATATTTTGGCTAATCTAAGAAATAGGTTAAAATCTCGATATGCTAGGGAATATTTTGGCTATCATGTTCACTAATTTATGCAAAATTTAGATACTGCTGAGGCTCGAAGGATCATTGAGGACTAAGTTATTTATTATTTCTCCAATTAAATACATATTTGGAAAAAAACTTTGATGAAAATTCAATATTTGGAAAACCAGGCAATGGCTTCGCCACTTTCCCCTACGGGGGAGCTTGCACTTCGCTACTAAAATTAAAATTTTAAATCTAAAAAAAAAGCAGTCATGGTTAATTTTTTAGGAATTTTCTGAACTTCACCATTTGTAATTCTTTGGGTTTTAAAAAATTCACAAAGTTTGGATACTTATATTTATTTCTGAACTTCACCATTTTGTTTTTTGATATTATAAAAGAATTATTAGAAATAACTTTGACAAAAAAAACATAAGTGAAACTAAGATGAAATTATTATTCAAATACTCAAAAAAGATCCCCTTCTTAAATTATAGAGTTAGTGATGGCGATAATCAAATCTAAGTTTTTAAGACAATTCATTCCAAAAATACCAGAAATTTGTTGAAGTGTTGAAGCTAAAAGAAAAGCTGAATTTGAATATGAATGACCTCTTTGATGAAGTGACATTAATTAGAAAAAACTTTGACACTATTCGAAGCTCTGAACTCTTTACAGGATGCCACGCATCAACCAGCAAATGGAACTTGATTTTAAAGAGTGGTGATTTTAAGTGTGTGAATAATTTATAAATATTTTTATTTCTACTTTCAATTTCGGGAACATCAGAATACTATGAAACGATTTTTAGTGTAATTTCATCTAAATGGTGACATCAAAGATCAGATGCTCCGTAGAACTAATCAAAAATGAGCTTTTCATATCTTCTTCTTCGTCGGTTTATTTGCCCGTCTTTATACGGGGTTGCTGTTTTTGATGAGCTCCTTCCACCTGTTTCTATCTCCTGCCATGTTGGTCTCCAGTCCTTTCTCCCTCATGTCATGCAGTCTCTCCATCTAATCTCGGGTCTTCCTTTCCTCCTCCTTCCCTGTACTTCCATCCCCAAAGCTCTTCTCTCGTCACTCTCTCCATCCCTCCTTATTATGTGTCCATACCATCTAAGTCTTGCTCCCTGTGTCTTCTTCGAAATCACTGCTACCTTTGTTGTTCCTCTGATCCTTGTATTTGTAATTCTGTCCTCCCTCGTCACGGCACACATCCATCGCAGCATCCTCATTTCTGCTACTTCCATCCTCTTCTCATTACTCTTCTTTACAGGTAATTCCTTTGCTCCATACGTTATAGTTGGCCTTACAACAGTTTTGTATACTTTTCCCTTTAACTTCACCGGCACTTTCCTGTCACACAGAACCCACGATACATCCCACCAACTCTTCCATCCCGCTTAGATCCTTCTGGTTACTTCCTTATCCTCATTTCCATCTACTGATATGGTAGATCCCAATTACTTGAAGACATCTACTCTCTTTATTTCCATACCATCTAACTTAATGCTTTCACCTCTGTTCTGCTCTTCTTCTGTACACTTCTTATATTCTGTCTTTGTTCTATTTAGCTTCATCCCTCTGTTTTCCAGTACTAATCTCCACTCCTCCAGCCTTTGTTCTACCTCCTCTTCAGACTCACTGGCTAAAACCACATCATCTGCATACATCATGTCCCAGGGTATCCCCACTCGCACGTTCTCAGTTAACACGTCAAAGACAATGTTAAAGAGGAAGTGACTTAACGTAGAGCACTGATGCAGCCCCACCTCCACTCCAAAACTGTTTGTCATGCCTGCTCCACTCCTTGCCTGTGTTTTGACACTTCTGCCCATTTTCTTCACCATTCTTACATATTTCTCTGGCACTTTTCTTTCTCTCAAGCATCTCCATAGTTCTTGCCTTGGTATTCTGCTATACTCTTTCTCCAGATCTATAAAAACAATATGTAATTCCTTCGGTTTCTCCCTGTACTTTTCCGCCATTTGCCTTAATGTAAACGCTGGGCTTGTTGTTCCTCTTCTAAGCATGAAGCCAAATTGACTGGTCGACACCTCCACCTCAAGTTGTAATCTTTCGTCCAAAATCCTCTCCCAGACTTTGTGTGAGATAGCAGTTTAATCCCACGATAACTTTTGCACTCTTTCACATCCCCCTTTCCTTTGAAGATGGGTACCAACGGACTCTCCCTCCATTCGTCGGGAGTCTCTTCCTGCTCCTTTATCATGCACATCAGCTTCCACAACAAGTACACTCCTACATCTTTCAGGGCTCCCCACACCTCCACCGGGATCTCATCTAGTCCACCATGGTAAGCCCGTGGGTTCTCTTTATTCATCAGACCATCAAAATACTCCTTCCATCTCTTTTGTATCTTTCCTTCTTCCCTTAATATAATACCAGATGCGTCATTTATCTGCTTCACATCGTTTGCATCCTGTGTTACCTTGTTACTATTTCGCGCTATCCTGTATATCCTCTTTTCCCCTTCGGTTGTTTCCAGCTCTTTATACAATTCATGACTAGTTTCTGCCTTCGCTACTGCTACTGCTTTACGTGCGATCTTTTTTGCACTTTCGTACTCCATTTTATCCTCCCTAGATCTGCTATTCTCCCACTGTTTATTTTGTTTTCTTTTTCCTTACCAGGGCACTCCTTACATCTTCCCTCCACCTGGTATTACTTTACAGTCTCTAATCTCTACCAATTTGATCTTCGAACTTTTCATATAATGCAACTTGAAAGATAATTGTCTAAAAATTGCAGTAAAAATCAAAGATGACACCAAATTGCTCAAGTCCGCAAAAAGCCAGAACAAGTATAATTTAAATAAATACAATTTTTTTAATAAGTTAAGAAAAGTATTTTTTAGTTTGCACTAACTCTATAATTTAAGAAGGGGATTTATTTTTTAGTATTTGAATAATAATTTCATCTTAGTTTGGTTATGACTTATGTTTTGTTTAGCAAAGTTCAGAAATAAATATAAGTATCGAAATTTGGTGAAACTTTTAAAACCAAGAGAAGTAAAAATGGTGAAGTTCAGAAAATTTATTTTTATATATCTTCTTCTATAACTCTATATTTTAGCAAGGTGATATTTTGAAAGGGGGGAAATTTAGTTTCGAGTTCCTTTTTAAAATTATTATAATTGGCGAAATTCAGAAAATTTATAAAAATTTAACCATGGCTGCGTTTTTTTTAGATTTTAAATTTTAATCTTAGTAGCGAACCGCAAGCTCACCCCGTAGGGGAAAGCGGCGAAGCCATTGCATGGTCTGTTTTATTATATGGGTATATATAGGAATGAAATAAAAAATTAAGTATATACATATTTCTTTATTTGTCCTTTATTGAAACTTGACAGAGTTGGCAACCCTAAGTATAACCTACCCTGTTTTAGCGTAGTATAGCCAAGCCTGTCAAAACATAGGATAGCCTAGCTGTGCCAGGCCTAAGCTAGCCTGGCTTAGTATAATCTTTCTAGCCCAGTATAACCTATCATATTATAGCCGACTTTATCCTCACTTAGCTTAGTATAGCCTAGCCGATCGTATCTTAGTATAACACCTAGCTTAGGAGAACCTAGTTTAACCAAGAATATTATTGTAGAGCATAGCTTAGCGTAGCCTAGTATAGCCTTGCCAAGCGTAGCATTGCCTGGTGTAGCCTAGCTTACTATAGCCTAGCCTAACCAGGTATGGCTCAGCATTGCACGATAGAACCTAGCTTAACGTCGCCTAGAATAGCGTAGCCTAGTATAGCAAGCTAGAATAGGCTACTATAGCCAAGCCTAGTCTAATATAGGCTAGCTTGATATAGCCTATCCTAACATAACTACACCTAACATAATAACAACGGTTCAATGGTTTATTAAGTAATAAATACAAGAAGGGGTAATTACATACATCATATGTAGTTGGAATGATAGAAAATAGTGGTGAAAATAGATTTAGCAGAGGAGGTAAAAGCACTGAGTAGGAGTAAGAAAAGATAGCTTCCCGGAGACATGGAAATCGTTATCATTTTACTTTTGGAGGTTAAATTTAAATACTATACAAAGATTAAGGATAATATACAATACATTCTTAAGATTACTGTTGTTATGTATTTGTTATTGTTCATTTAATTTTAGTTTATTTTATTACACTTTCTATTTACAATTTAAATATGCTAGAGAGGTTAAGGATAATTTACCATACATTCTTAAAATTACTGCTATTGTACACTTATTTAATTCGTTAGATTATTATATTTCACTATACTTGAATTTTACGTTAGTTTTTAATGTTTATTAATTCTGTTTTTGTTATTTGTTAATATAGTTTTACATTAATTTGATTAAAATTTGATTTATTATTATTGTATAAAATTTTTTATGTTTGCTTATTTGTTTATTACATAATTTATTCTCACTGATTTAGTTTAGTAACACTTTAATTGTTCGTTACTTTATGTTTAGACTAGATTTTCTATTGTTGTCTATAATTTACAGTTTATTGACTTTTGCTTAATTTGTATTTATTCTATTTATTTTACTATTCTCACTATATAACTTTTTGAATTAGATTTATTTCACTAATTTGATTACTTTTATTCGCTCACGGTTATTCTTCACTTTGGTTGCACTTTTTCGGTGTTCACTATTTGATTTGGGATGTTTTTTGCCCACTCTTTATGGCTTTGAATGTTGTCATATTTACGTTGTGTACATCTTTTGGATTGATGTACACTAGGGATTTTAAGAGTAGGGCCGACACTTCTTTCCTGGAGTATGGTCCCTCGTACGTCCATTTGTACTCACCAGCAGCTAGGCCGATGATGAGTAGTTCAAGGTCGTCTTTGGGGGCCGGGGACAGGGGGGAGCCGAAGACACGTAGACCCACGTCTTTTCCGTCGAAAAAGAGACCTCTTTCGAGGATTTCCTTTTTCTCGGTGAGGGGGAACCCTTCGTGCCTCTCGTCCTCCTCTTCTTCCTCGTCCGAAGTGGATTGTGGCTTCTGTGGTATTTTTGTTGGTGACTTCTTATTTTTCCTCTTTTTCTTTTTCGCGCCTTTCTTCTCCTCTTCTCCTTCCGATGGCGTTTGTATTTTTTCTTCTTCTACTCTTTCGGTTTCCTTTACCCCATTACTTGAGGGGGCCTTTTTTCCTTCTTCGATGAACTCGAGATTAAAAAGGCCCGCCGAGTCTGGGTTTTCGGGGAACCAAACCTTTTTTTTTGCAACCGTTCTTCTCAAGAAGAAGGTTGAGGTGGGACGAGAAGGTACCGGGGTTTGTTAGGTTTCCGAGGTGGGCAACCATGACCATGGCCATGACTTCTTGCCCTTCCTTCGGCATGACTAACTTCATCCCGTTTGTTTGCGCCGGAGTGGTATTTCTTGCTGTCGTGTTCGCGTACGTGGTTTTTTTCCTCTCTTCTTTTTCATCTCTTAGCTTATCTCTTTTCTTGCGGATGGCTTCTTTTCGGATTGGGCACCTCATGGCCAGGGCCCTGTGGTCACCCCCACAATTAACACATTTTTGCACCCTTTCCCTGCACTCCTTCCAACCGTGTCCGGTTTTGGCGCAGTTGGAGCATGCAGGGTCGGCAATTGTGCAATCCTTTGTGGCGTGTTTTTCGACTGCATAGCATTTGAAGCAGCAGTCGATTTGAATGTATTCTTCTTTGACTATCTGTTCCGGGCTGACCTTTAGGTAGAAGCCGAGAAGCCCGTCGTTTTTGGCTCGGTTTGCCATATCGATGGTACTGAAGACAATTTTTACCACGCCGTTTCCTTTACCGAACTTGGACACTGCTGTGATGCAGGCCCACTCTTGTTTCGCTTCGAGTTCTTTCTTTATATCTTCACAGGAATTTTCCGTAAAGATTGGGTCTAGTTTTGTCAATATGAGGGTTCGTTGGGCCAGGATTTCCTGCGGTACACTTGCTTCAAGCCCAATCTTCTGGAGATGAGCTTGAGCTTCGTCGGAGACCAGCCTCTCGACGTCCCCCATTGTGCTGCAAATGGTTGCATAACCATTGGGAGTGTCAAGGAGTCTGATCAGCACCACGTGGATCTTTAAATAAATTGTTTGTATCACTTCCATTTTTTCCGGTTTAGGTGCCCCCCCTATGGTACGGAGGGGGATCCTTTTGCAGTCCTGAGGGGCTGCCCCCATGCTGGGGCCCCTCTTCTAGTGGCTGTTCTTGAAAGAGGTGTGTGTACGTAGTTTTGCACTAATAAAAATTTTACACTTATTGCGGACCGCTTTTATATGCGTCCGCCTCTTCACTTGATTTTACACAAAGAGTTTACACTGCCTTCGTGGCCAATTGCTTACGCGGAGCTTTACCACCCTTTCCTCGTCCAGTCATTGTGCAGGTACTAAACAAAAATTTTTCTTTTTACACCTAACATAATATAGCTAAGCGTATAATATTATAGCCTAACCTAGTATATCCTAGACTAGAATAACCTTGCATAACTTAGCCTATTATAGCCTCGCTTAGCTAGCCTATCATAGCCTAACATAGTATTACATAGCATAGCCCAACATAGCCTAGCATAGCAGATCATAGCCCTCCCTAGCCACTTATAATTTAGCCAACTCTAGCATAGCAAAGTATAGCCTGTCTAGCCTAGTATAGCTTAGCATAGCTTAGCCTAGCCTAGCATAATATAACCTAGCCGAGCATTAACTATCCTAGACAAGTATAGCCTATCCTATCCTATTATACTCTAGTCTAGTATAACTTAGTATTGTTTAGCCTAACATACTATAGGGTTTTCTAGGATAGCATTTCATAGCCTAAATTAGCATAGTATACTTTACCCTTGTGCATTATAACTTAGCATAGCTTAGCATAGTATAGCCTAGCCTATAATAGCCAAAGAAGCATAGCCTCTTCTAGGCTTATCTAGAGAAATACGAGGGGCGGTCAATGAGTTTTGCGAATCGGTAGGGCAAATCAGAGGAAGGGGGGTGGCTGTTTGTGGGTGTTAGGACAGGTTATGACAAGTGTGGACCTGCAGCTGCACGCTCCTGCCTCGTCTATTTAAGATGCAGAAGCTGATCGCAGATCGTCAGTCACAAATTTTTCAACAATGGACAAGGTTGAGCACCGTGCAGTGACCAAATTTTTGACCAAGGAAAGCAAGAATGCAAAAGAGATCCACGAACGCATGGTTGCAGTGTACACCGACACCGCCCCTTCCTATGCAACCATTGCTCGCTGGAATAGGGAGTTCCGCCATGGTCGTGAGTCCCTTGAAGATGACCCCCGTCCAGGATGCCCGTCAGACGTGACCAACGAGGACAATGTGGCCCGTGTGGAGAGGAGGATCCTCGAAAATCGACGGGTGAAGGTCGAAGAAATCGAGCGAGAACTTGCAATATCACATGGAAGTGTTATCAACATCATCCACGACAATTTTGACATTAATAAGGTCTCTGCCAGTTGGGTCCCTAGAAATCTCACGCCCCATGATCGACTTCAACGTCCTCAAAGTCCACAAGGCCAAAGTTGCACAAGCTGCCCTGCGCGTGTGCGGATTCGAAGAGCTCAGCCATTCCCCCTACACTCCAGATCTGGCCCATAGCGACTACTTTTTATTCCCCAAGTTCAAGGTTGCACTGCATGAAGGCCGCTTTGGGGGCGATGAAGATGTCCAACTCGCCGTCCAGGAGTGGATTGAACAGCAGTCGGGAGATTTCTGGTCGTCGGAAATTCGAAGCCTCAGGGACAAGTGGCGCAAGTGCATTGAAGTCGAGGGTAGTTATATTGAAAAATAATAAAACACTTTTCCTCATATCTCGTTTCCTTATATCCGAATTGAAAAACTTATTGACCTCCCCTCGTATAGCATATTCTAGCATAGTCTAGTCTTGCAGAATATCGACCGAATAGTTATTATGTTATTGCCAAGACAAAATAATTCCCAGGCTAACTTTGGGAAGACTTTGGTAGTTATATCATTCGAAAGAGAATGCAAAACAACATAAGGGTTCCATATTTCGTCAGAATCAGACGATAGTCATGATGCTATCACCAATGCAAAAATAATTCTGTCTAAACTTGGAGGACTTTGGTAATTATATCATTCGAAAGAGAATGTCAAACAACATAAGGGTTTCAAATTTTGTTAGAATCAGACAAATAGTTATGATGTTATTACCAAAACAAAAAAAAGTAAAACCTGGACCGACTCGCATGGGACTAAAAATAGTTACACGTTTGTGAACCAACTAAAAAATTTTAATACATCTCATGACGAATTTTTTTAAGTTATGACGTAAGCTATTGTACCTGCTTCCGAATGTACCTGCCTCCGAAACCAATAAAATTAATCTTCGAATCCTCTGAGGACTTTCAAAATATTTCTCACCGTTGATTTAAATAGCATTTAGAAATGACTTTTAAGAACTCTTTTTTTTGGTTTTAATTATATTATTAACCGAGTGAAGGGTGGTGTTACTGCCGGCTCCCCTATTGGCCATGGAGCTGCGGATTTTTTCATGTCAATCTTAGAAGATAAAATGATACGCTAATGTCCAAAAGAATTCCAAACACATTTTTATCGAGGCTTTTTAGACGTTTGTTCAAGTTATTTTGGTGACATCTCACAATCAAATAAATTTATCCCTTAATTTAATTCACTTCACCCAACCATAAAATTAATTCACTAAGGAAGTTGAAAGAAATTCATCCCTCCCATTTGTGACATAAATATTATGGAAACACTGGACGGAAATTTAAATTAAATTTTTCTTAAACAAATCTTTAGTCAATTAAGAGAAGCAATTTCTTCTTTTGTGATTTTTCCTTCCAACTAAGTGCTATTAGTACATTATTTACAGAGGATACCATCACTCTCCATCTTCTGAAAATATATACAAAGAGTTTTGTTTCCTAAAGAGCTTCTTTTCAAATAATGGGTTTCCAACTTCCCAAATAGAAAGGCAAATTTCCAAATTACTCTCTAAACATTAGCTCCCAAGTTCCGCTTATGTGACGTTCCAAAAGATACTAAATATTTGTTTAGTCTCTGATATAAGGTATTTAAATTAAGTATTTAAATTGAGGGTCATTAAATTTCCGAAATCAGTCTATCTTCAAACTAATTATCATATTAGGTTTGCTAACAATATAACTTCTTTTTTCTCTCAAAGACAAACTTCCACTTGAGTTGGTCTGTGGTTTGGGCTACTAAATCACTTGTCCGTGGTACTTCTGCAAAACATATTTAGGAAGCACTATTCGTTGACTCCGGGTGGTATTTTGCTCTCATATGAAAATTAGTTTTCGTATCATAAAAACCTTAAT
Source organism: Ceratothoa steindachneri (assembly GCA_963969495.1). NCBI lineage: Eukaryota > Metazoa > Arthropoda > Malacostraca > Isopoda > Cymothoidae > Ceratothoa > Ceratothoa steindachneri. The sequence continues at coordinate 25,476,257 of OZ018335.1, forward strand.
TACCAAAGAGAATTCGGTTATTCGTTCCCATGCCATTGAATACAAGTCAGATATTTCACTCAATCATTTTAAAATAATAGATTCTCGCAAAAAAGAAACATTGCTTAGAATCTTGGAATGAATCACATAAATAATAAGCGCCCCAGTCTCAATCATGACTACACTTCTGTTCCCTTTATTATTCTATAACTCTTCCACAATCAAAACCGTTCTTGTCAACTTCTTTGCTATATTCTCTCTCTCTCTCTCTCTCTCTCTCTCTCTCTCTCTCTCTCTCTCTCTCTCTCTCTCTCTCTTTATAATCTACTTGTAAAAATTCTCTTGCCATATTTCCTTAGTGTTATTATATTTTTGTGTGTTGAATCATCCTTGTAGAAGAATAAGGTCGAAGAGCGACCACGTGCCCTTCTGTACCCACGTGATCTCGAGATCACCGCATGAAGCTTTGAAAGCGCGGCTGATCTACGACAAGGAGGAGGTCCACGACGTTTTATTGTACCACAGCTGTATTTGCTTATGGACATATTTTCGTCGTCTCACATGGCCTTCAAGCCAGCCTTCCTGCCCTCCAGCATAGTTCAAAGTTCTTGGAACATTCTACGCCAACTCTATCTCGGTTTTCCCGAAGGAATCGCCGCCTTTTCCCCGAGATCGCACGAGTTGTGAAAGCTCCCACTAAGACATTAAAGCCATCCCGCAGACCGCCTATTTAATCCCCCGACTCGGTTTAGCGTGTATCACTTTAAGACTTTCCGCTTAATACCGCGTGCGAGCTAGGAAAACGCTCGCCCGTCGTGATCGGAGACAACGACGATTTCGATTCGATAACGAAGGCTAAATCGATATCCGTGAACCCTTCCATAGTCAATCGGCGAGTATCTGGCCTATCTCGGTTTTCCCGAAGGAATCGCCGCCTTTTCCCCGAGATCGCACGAGTTGTGAAAGCTCCCACTAAGACATTAAAGCCATCCCGCAGACCGCCTATTTAATCCCCCGACTCGGTTTAGCGTGTATCACTTTAAGACTTTCCGCTTAATACCGCGTGCGAGCTAGGAAAACGCTCGCCCGTCGTGATCGGAGACAACGACGATTTCGATTCGATAACGAAGGCTAAATCGATATCCGTGAACCCTTCCATAGTCAATCGGCGAGTATCTGACCAGGATCTCCATCTCCGAAGGCCTAACTATGTGTGCTCCATCATCCGCCCCACGAGGTAACCTAACTTTTCCCTTGCAGTCATCGTATCTTCCTTTGAACGAACACATAAGCAGTGCGACCATTGACGCCTACAGATTATTCTATAATCTCACCTACCCGAATCATTCCATCCTTTGTGTGCGAACCCCGGTTTAAAATCCCCTTTTAATCACCGACCTGAACCCGACCACTAATCCTATAATTATCCTTCCTCTGTCTAGTGCCGACCTTTTAATTTCACCTGTGCGATCATTCCCTTTAAACCTTATATCTGGGTATATTCAAATTCTCTTTCTTTTGTTGTTAGTAAAGGTATATTTTTGTTATTGCCTTTCTTTTGCAACTTTAACGTGTACCAACTACCTGTTAATCTTTCGCCACTTGCACTCTGAATTAATTGTTTTAAAAGGACCACGCAAATTTAAAAGTAAACCATCCCCACTGAATTCATAACTATTTGCCGTCACGAACAGGCCAGGACGAACCTTAAGCTAACTTCGACCCCAAAACTCAAGAGGGAGAGAGAGAGAGAGAGAGAGAGAGAGAGTCTGGCCATTCCACGACAATCCTCTACTACTTTCGTTTAGTTTGGTTGTTTTCTTTCTCCTTTATCGCAATTAAAGTCATATTTTCCCTAACAACATTTGATTAATTTATTTCCTTTTAATATATAGTATTTCAATTGTTACCTTAAGATGAGCGAGTGAGCGAGAAAATGTGAAAATAAAAGAAATTAACTAGATCTTCTGTATCCTTACCTTTCTTGTTAAATTAACGATTAGGCTATACAATAGCAGCCCCTTTGACTATATAAATATATATATATATATATATATATATATATATATATATATATATATATATATATATATATATATATATATATATATCCCCGGCCTAAAGTTTTTAGGACACCGGAAAGTTTAGGAGATTAGATAAATGCAAGGTCGTAAAGTGAAATAAGGAGGAATAAATATCAATAAGTTACATATGCCATAAAAACAATCAATAAGTATTAACAAGATAACTTTTTTAAACTTAACATCAGCCTTATATAACAGATAAGCAGATGAAGCTCTGCGAAAATTACAGGAACACCATACTCATAGAGGAATTTCAGTAGCGTGACAGGCAATGTTGAGGTCATTTATTCTTCGAGCCATTCTCTCCACGAGGGTGAATCACCTAAGTAGAGCGATGCTGCGCCACTTCTCGGATATAACTGCCCTCAGCTGCTTATTGGAAGCTTGCTAACGACGTCTTGGCGCCTCTTTCAGGTCCTACCAGAGGTTTTCCATTGGATTCCTACCCTGATACTGAGGTAGCCAGTCCAGCACCATGATATTGTTATCCAGGAAACACTACATATATGGATTGACTTGTGATATTGGGCATTGTACTGCTGGAATGTGACATTCCCAGGCATTTCTTAAGATGTTTCGGCTGAGGGCAGTATGCTATCTTTCAAGAGAGCTTTGTTCTTGTTTGAATTTACGGTGGCATCACAGAGGGTAATACGATCCACCCCTGAACATGACATACAACTTTACAACAGCATATCTTTACAGAGTGGCGACCATGCTTTACTATTGGCATGATGCACCTTTGAGTTCCCTGCTCTCCTGGGCATCTGCGGACTCTAAACTGGACGCTCTCTGTCTATTCATGTTGCAGCTGGACAGCAATTTTCTTACGACCCTGAAGGTTCATGTGCATCGATCTTTCGTCACATTGTGTACTCTCCCTAGGTCATCCTACACGAGGTCGGTCATACCTAAGGAACAGAAAAATTTCAGGTGTCTGAAAACTTTTGGACGCGGCTCTATATACCCTCAGCCAAAATTATAAAGTTTCCCTCATAAATTTAAATATTTACCATATTCGATGAAACTAGTTAAAATTTATCATCATCATCATCATCATCACTAACCCTATAATTTAAGAAGGGGATTTTTTTGACTATTTGAATAATTTCCTTAGATTGGTTATTATTTAGTTTTTTTATCAAAGTTTTCTAATAATTCTTTTATAATATAAAAAAAAAATGGTGAAGTTCAAAAATAAATATAAGTATCGAAATTTGGTGAATTTTTTAAAACCTAAGAATTCCAAATGGTGAAGTTCAGAAAATTTATTTTGGTATATCTTCTATAACTATATTTTAGCAACGTGATATTTTGAAAGAGGGGAAATTTAGTTTATAGTTCCTTTTTTAAAATTATTACATTGACGAAGTTCAGAAAATAAAATAAAAATTTAACCATGGCTGCTTTTTTTTAGATTTTAAATTTGAATCTTAGTAGTGAAGCGCAACCTCCCCCCGTAAGGGGAAGTGGCGAAGCCATTACGTGGTATTATTCATAAATATGTTCGATAATAATATGAATTTTTCTATAAGCCATCTCTCCAAAAAATGAAATTATATTCCAGCAGGAAAATTTCCAATGTTATACATCCAACCAGACCATCCAACCAGAAATGAAAATCACCTCTTTGGAGTTGCCACCAGATAGCCAAGACTTAAATCCAATAGAACTCTTGTTAGGGAGTGCTTGGAAAAACAATAAAGACCACAGGTATAAGTAAAACAGAAATGTATAAAATATTACAAGGTCAATATAGTAAAGATAGTCTTAGAAATGTGAAAAATTGGTGAAATCTATAACAGGAAGAATTATGGCCGTAAATAAAGCAAAAGGGCCATCTAAGTATTAAAATAATTATAAATAAATATATTTACTGAAGTTATCTACCACAAATGTCAAATTACACTATATGAATGATTCCATAAGGTGTTTTAAATTTTAGTCAAAGGTATATAATATATATAAATATGCGCGGTTAAGTAATGGCAATGGTAAGAGTTCATTTATCGGCTAGAAAAGTCTCCTGGAGTTCCTTAACCGTCTTCGGAGCGTCACTCATACGACCAGGCAACCATCCATTTTTCTAAAAAGAAAAAAATTCAAGAATTCTTTTGTACTCGTATAAGCTCACGTTTACTTTAACAAAAAACGGAAATGTGAACGTCTCCGCGGATCTTTCCCCTTCTATTACTGCAATTCACACATTCAAACAAATTGCTATTAGTTAAAATACTATTTTTGACAAATATTTCTAATCAGCATGTAATTCCTCACCTTAGTCTCTCAATCAGGCACGCGGTAAAAGTGCGTAGTTGCCTTTAAATTTCACCGAGAATATGAATCAAAACCGCCGCTTATTTAGTTCTGCGAGGAAAGACTCAAATATGTGAACTCAAATAATAAAAATAACCCTTAGATCATTAAGAATTAAGAGTCAAAGTGGAATGAAATAATTTGGTTCCACACGGCACCATAGGAAGTTCAAGGATTAAGAAGGCAGAAGGATAGATATCAAACGGAATAAAGACGCAATAAAGAAAGTGAAATAATAGGAGCGGTTCCTATGGAATCTATTCCATCAGTTTCCTCGACCGCGTTAACCAAATTATGTTGTATATCTTTCGTAACTTCATTCTATCGAGTTAATAGCACCCATAAATGCATCTAAGTTTCTACAAGTTCTTATTTTTGGTTCCTTCATTACGTTTCGTCTGAGCCGATTATATAGAGAAATATTGCTCCGAGTCACGCCTCTGTATACAAAAAAACTAAAGGCTACATATTTATTGCATCCAAAATATTAACGTTAAATAATGGCTGCAATACCAGAAGTTAAAGGAAGCAATTCTATCAGCGTAGTAGAAAATCACTCTGAAAGTCGGAAATTTGTTTTTCAGATAGAAAAAAGTACGTGAGAATGTTGTGTTTTCCATCACTTTCATTACACTCAGTTTTTATAAGCAGTTAGATGGGTGTGATGGAAAGCATTTGTCAGGTTATCGTTTTATGGAATGGCATTTCAAAGTGGATCTCATCTAAGTGAAGAAACAGCGTAAAATGCGTAACGGTTGGTTGGAAATCGAGAAAATGCTTCCGATTGATTTATTTTTATCAACACCTCATTAAAGGAATGATAGAACCGCTGCTTTTGTTAAAGCGAACATTAATTTAGAAGTATCCATCTAAATGCACATTATTTTTATTATCATAGTATTATTTTTGTTATTGTTACGTCACGTTGAACTTACGCGTGTGTGTATGTGTGTTTATCCTCTCCATGCGTGGTTGTTTATCTCCATCATCGGGTTTCTATCTTGACTCGCTCATGTTTGTAAATGTGTCGCTCTGTTTGTTTTCATAACTCTCTATCAATTAACTCTCAATCATACATGCGTATATATATATATATATATATATATATATATATATATATATATATATATATATATATATATATATATATATATATATATATATTATTTAGCATTAAATAAAAAGGATGATGCCAGCTATTTTCCTCGGCTTGCGATTTATGCTAAACATTAAATTTCGGATCTCTAGAAGCAGTACTCATCAATATATATATATATATATATATATATATATATATATATATATATATATATATATATATATATATATATATATATATATATATATATATATATATATGCAGTAGTTAAAAGAAATAAACCTGACCTGCTGGTGGCATAATCCATTTTTCACTATTCGGAATACAACACTTTTCATAGTGTGTGATCGAGAGTCACTCGTGATCAGTCATGTTGTTCAAGATGACAAGGAAAATAAAGGTTTGGCCGCTTCCAGAACGCACAAATTTCACTGCCATAAACCCATTTATTTATGGAGAGGCGAAGATATAATACATGTCCTTTGTCATACACATTTCAGGTAGACAGGGGACATTAAATAATATGGCTCACAAGAATATGAGGTTCCCTGCAAACTGAAGATAGAGTGGTGTGACAAATCGGTCGGTAGGTCAGTATTTTTTTCTACTGACTCATATAGAATGACAAATGTACAGTCCGTGATAGTTCTTAGCATACATGTACATGAAATGTGTACATATATTTACATATAAATCACAAGTTACGAGGTAATTCGATGCTCTTGTTCATCTGTCATGAGAGACTGATATTCGAATTTGATTCAGACCAGAGATCCTTAAACATTTTGGACCTTTTCGCTCACCATGAAGGATCTTTTACATTCAACATAAACATATTTATTTTGACAAAACCCATAGGAAATATACATACATTGAACCAACATCATTTAGTTAATCATTATTGATGATGAAACATTTAGGGGGAAAATTCTCTTATTTTTAAGAATTATGTACAATTTCGCGTTGTAGGTAATCTAATATTTTGTGATGTCATGTTTTGTGATGTTTTAGAATGCTTTGTGAGGGTTTCTGATGCATTATGATGTTTGTTTATGGCTTTCGGTGTTTTAGCTGATGATGTTTTGTGATGTTTTAGAATGCTTTGTGAGGGTTTATGATGCATTGTGATGTTTGTCTATGGATTTCGGTGTTTTGGCTGATGATGTTTTGTGATGTTTTAGAATGCTTTGTGAGGGTTTCTGATGCATTATGATGTTTGTTTATGGCTTTCGGTGTTTTAGCTGATGATGTTTTGTGATGTTTTAGAATGCTTTGTGAGGGTTTATGATGCATTGTGATGTTTGTCTATGGCTTTCGGTGTTTTGGCTGATGATGTTTTGTGATGTTTTAGAATGCTTTGTGAGGGTTTATGATGCATTATGATGTTTTTCTATGGCTTTCAGTGTTTTGAATGATGATGTTTTGTCATTTTTCATGATCATTTATCTTTGGTGATGTTTTATGATGTATTGTGATGTTTGTTTCATGATTTGCGGTGCGTTCTGTCTTGTGATATTTTATGATGTATTGTTACATTATTTTCATATCTGTGATTTTTTTAAATAGAAAACACAGAGATTTGTGTCGTTTTATAAAAGGAAAGTGAAATGATTTTTAATTGAAAAAAACATTTATTATTCATGGAATATATGATTTGATATAATTTTCCACCTAGTTCATCTCAGAGTAATCTTTGATGTTATAATGAGTCATATAAATGATATAATCGCTTGATGCAAAGTCCTGTAATTTAGGAGTATTAAGAAGAACTTCCTAACCTACTGCATTATTGTGTGTGTATGTGTGGGGTGAGAGCATTGTTCTGATGGAAAAGGCACTCGTTTTGTTGACCAATGAATGCCATTTTAGTTCAAGAGTTTCGGGTAAACGTTGCAATTCACATGCTGTAAATTGTGCTTCACACAGTTTCATTTGACACCTACACACCATTTATGTGTACTTTTACTGCTTGTAAGAGTTACACGCACTGTTTCATGACAGATATAAAAAAAAATCTTATCTCATGAGTATCCTGTCGAGGATTAGACTTTTTGATTTTTAGGGCTTTACGAGCATCAAGAGCATTCGCATTAGATAATGGCAGCCTAGAGGAGGCCATTTACGAATATTAAATACATCTTATTACACTTCAGAGATGGTATTTACTGCAAATGTGACATTATTTCCTCTCTTGCAATCATATATTATGATATGCTGTAGGTGTTTTTGTTTTTATTAGCCGCTAAAATAAGTTCTTGTCGTTGTGGTTGTTTATATCTCTCCAGGATCAGATGACGTCTCTTTCCCCTCAGACCGCTTGGGAGATTAAAGGAGAAAGCCTATGAGCTTACAGCCTGTCTGTAGGCTCCACCAGCATGACCGCAATTAAGTGGGGTGCCCTTTCTGTACTACCTCCCTACACAGGGTCCTGCATGGAGAGGCTTATAAAAATGTGGATTCTTCAGCTCTCGAGGGCACTACCCAACACACACACACACACACACACACACCCCGCGGGGATCAATACATTTCAACTTTCCCAATTTCACTCCTCAAGGAATGGCGAGAGAACTGAGGCATTGGATAATACGAGGAACACCATCCTTAGTGCAGGGTGGCCGTGATAATGCTGACAAGACATCAAGCTTAGGGTAGTGGAGGTATTGGAAGAAGAAATATAATTTGTGTAACTAGGCGGTGAAATTTTATCATGGAAAAAATAAGAAGACTAACAGATGGGAAAATGAAACGTCAGGAAGAATAAAATTAAAAATGACAATGAAACACAATCATTGAAAGGTGCCAAAGATAGAACAGGACGAAAAGGAAACAAAGGCGCATACATCCACAAACACACACATAGTGATGATAGGGAGAAAGAGAAGGAGAGGGAGACAGAGATAAGAAAGAGAGATAAAGAGAGTGCGTTGGTGTGATATATATATATGCGAACAGTTGTCACTTGATGGTATTGACATTCCAACACCAAGTAAAAAAGCAATATACAAGTCACCATACAAAGAGGCTGTTAAATTAATGGAAAAAATAATTGAAAAGTTACATATGGAAGACTGGTTTTTACATTTCGATGGAAAGCACATTGAAGAAAATAAGTATCAATTAGTTCTACTTAAAATAAAAAAAACGAATTAAAATTGGATGCATTGTGTTAAAAATATGACAAGGTTGAAACTATCCCTGAAGGGATTACAAAAGTTATTGAGGAATAAAACTTATGAAATACAATAAAGATGACAGATGCTGATACCACAAGTGTTCACACTGGGGAAAAAAGATGGAGTTGTCAAATTGCAACGAATGTTCTCAGAAAAAGGGTATCTGCCCAGCAAAATATATTAGTAATCAGTATCACGTCCTGGACATCATTCTCCGTTTGGTAATGGACGAAGGTCTTAGGGCTAAAGCCAGTTCTCCAAACTTTAAATGTTCCTTTGTATTTCAGCTCGTCAAAATTTATGTGGAACGAACGGCACAGTTTGTTAATGGAACAAAAGAGATCATCGAAAGATCAGGTTGTAGAGATGATATGAAGTTTATGTTCCATCTAACACGGGTATTTAGAGTCTTTGAAGACATAAAATATTTTTTTGGGAATTAACCTCAGAGAAATTCCAAGCATCATCAATGCGAGGTGGCATTCAAGCGCCATTCTAGCTATCCTTACATTTAATCCTTTCATGTTATATCTACAACAAAAAATATATTTGAGAAAGTATACAGATCCATTTTATACGACTGGTAAGATTACACTGGGAAAGAATGTATTTGGTGAATTGACAAAAGTACATTTTCCTACCTAATTCGAACATACTGAATTCAAATCTGAAATCAGATTCTCTCTAAATGCTACAGACGTTTCGTCATATCAATAACTAATATTATACAATAATTTTCATTTTATCACGTCTAAAATCCTGTCCTGAAGTAATTTTGAATCATCCTTTTGCGTTATTTATACTAAAGCAGGTTTTTTTGCACAAACATTTTATTGCATATGAGAAGAAACTTGAATTACACATTAGAATTACAAATACTGTAATCGAATAGATGCTAATTTATTAATGACCGCACATCAGGCTGGAAGACCTCTTCTTGATTTCAATCGGGCAAAAATTTGCGTTTGTAACTCTTTCTCTTGTAAGTCTTCTCTGGCTGATCTCTTCTAATCTTCCAGCAGTAGTCGGCCATCATGTGTCTATCCCAGTGACCTTGGTAGCGCTCTTCCATCGTCATCAAATCCTGATGGAAGCGTTCCCCTTGTTCGTCGCTCACGGCTCCCAGATTCTCTGGGAATCGGTCGAGGTGACTATATAGGAAATGCAGCTTCACACTCATGTTGCATCCCAGGTCACTGTCGTAGAATGACTCCCGACGATACCATATATTACACTATTCGTTGAGGGAACTTCCTTAATTATCTTTAGAGTGCGTTTTACTGTCTGGCGGCCGATATTATGTATCTTCAAAATGCTTAAGAAGTGGAACTGAGCTCAAGGATAATAATATTGCTATCATTAATAAAATAGAGTTTTATTAATAATAACTATAAACAATACACAAAACGGAAAATATTGACAAACAGAATGGAAAGGGTCGTGGAGACTCGGGCTAATCCAAGGATTTAAGGGATCAAAAAGGGTAAAACAAATATGGAGTTAAAGAGATGGGATGGTTCGATAAACCGTTTAAAGCACAGGATAGAATTGACAAATAAGGGATCAATACTCAAAAGGTGACGCTTGGCTTACGTAACTTAATTAGGGTGCAGTGGAAGGTAATTGAAGGAATATTCGGTCCGCTGGCGAGTTCCAGCCGAAGGGGGGGGATAAAAGGATCCTGACGAGGCGTCTTGGAAAGGAGAACCGTTACTCGACGAACGGCTCGACGAACAATGGCTGTTCTACTTTGTTCTCTTCTGAACAAAGGGGGGATGAGAACCGTCTCTTGTCTACGGGCTCAAGAACAATGGCTGTTCTAATGTTGTTCTCCTTTGAACAACAGGGGGGGTGAGAACCGTTTCTTGGCGAAGGGCTCAAAACGAACAATGGCTGTTCTAATGTTGTTCTCCTTGAACAACAGGGGTGGATGAGAACCGTTTCTTGGCGAAGGGCTCAAAACGAACAATGGCTGTTCTAGGTTGTTCTCTTTTGAACAAAGGGGGGGGATGAGAACCGTCTCTTGTCTACGGGCTCAAGAACAATGGCTGTTCTAATGTTGTTCTCCTTGAACAACAGGGGGGGTGAGAACCGTTTCTTGGCGAAGGGCTCAAAGCGAACAATGGCTGTTCTAATGTTGTTCTCCTTGAACAACAGGGGGGGGATGCCTTGGGGACTTGGCGTCACTAAAGGCTCGGACCTTTGGCACTCAAGGAATATTGTCCTCCTTCTGGACAAGTGATGGTGAATCTCGAGGTCGAGGTCCCTTGGCGCACAAAGGGAGAGAGGGTCGTGGTGATGTTTCGCGACGAAAATCTGGATCTCCAATCTGATCTTAGTGGTAAAGTTTCCATATAAATAGCCAGGACATCTCCTTGGCGTGGGGGAAAATGGAGTGAAAGCTTGGAGGGAACGCACAGCTGGGCCGGAGAAAAATGCCTTATCTGTCCATAAGCCTAACTCGATCTGGCGAGGTCGGCGTATGGGGGCGAACGGGGGGGACGATAACCTCCTTGTTTAAACATTGACGTCCGGTAGCTGTTGATAAGACTCCAAGCCTCGAATCGAAGATGCACGTGGGCCTCCTCGAGGTTTTAACTAATATGAGATAGGAGTTGAATTTAACACAGATTCAACTCGTTCTATCACACCCCTCCATTCCAGGGGAAGTTGTCACTTCGAAAAAAAAAAGAGAGAAGGGACAACGATAGAGCTCCGTTGTAGGGAACTCGTTTTCTTGTACTAACCGTATCTTCCTGCACCTAACTATTATTACCTCAATACATGATTATTTTGATCTTTAGATTACAGGGGAAAATAACCTTTAATACAACTTAATAAAAAAAAGGCATGGAACAATGAAATCATATAAACTTAGTACATACGGGACAAAATAATTTATACGTAAATTAATAAGAACAAATATATATACATAAAAAAAAATAGACATTGAGCGTTACAAAATTCAGACATATACATTAATTAATTATATTACAAAAGAATCTTAAATTAAGTCGTACAAGACGGTATATACCTACATGGAGATACTAATCCTATGAATACAATTGTTCTACGCTATTCGGTAACGCATTCCTACTGAGTGCGTCAGCGACCTGGTTATCGGAACCTTTGATATAATTTATTTTAAATTGATACTCTTGCAAGAGTAAACTCCAGCGCATGATGCGGCCGTTTGAGTGTCTCAAATTCCTAATATAGGCTAACGGACGGTGGTCGGTTCCTATTTGAAAATCTTTACATATCAAGTACATCTTGAATTTGTCTATGACCCAGATAATTGATAGAGCTATCTTTTCTCTAGTGGCATATCTCTTTCCGCGTGGTAATAATTGACGACTAGCATATGCAACTGGATGACTCGTTCTGTCATCCACGTATTGAAGGAGTACACCTCCAATGCCCTCGTTGATCATGTCGGATCAACGGATTTTTCCGGGTTGGGCAACTTAAAAATGGGGGCAGAAATGAACTTACTTTTGAGCTGATTACAACGGGAAACAGCGACATCATTCCAACGTAAACGATCGGGGAAATTCTTTTCCTGAAGGGGGCATAGGGGGGCCAAAATTGCAGCGAAATTCGGAACAAATCGCTGATAGGGAGAAGCTGATCCTAGGAACGATCTTAATGGCTTCTTTGTAATCGGGACGGGCATGTGGGCGATTGCCTTAATCTTGTTCTCGTGGGGACCTAACTTGCTTCGTCCTATTTTGAAACCCAAATATTTAATGGGTTCGTGGGCAAAATGGCATTTGCGGGGGCCAATGGTGAGGCGATTTTCGCGCAGTTGTTCGAAAAGAGCTAATAGGGTGGGTAAATGGTGATTCCATTTAATTAGTTCTTGTAGCTGGCTCTTCGGACGTGGTGTCAGCTGCGCGTCACTATCCAGGTCAGAGGGTTCTAAAGACTCGCCTGGTAGGGAATGAGGAGGGTAATCGGCATCAGGTTGGATGCACACTGTCTGGATTACCTTAAGGGACTCCGCGGGGCAATCCTCTTCAAGCGCCGATGCTTCGTCCAGTTCTACGAAGGTATCTCCATGGGCGCGTTGGGGGTTCTTTTTTTCTTGGGGTCCAAGGACAGTCTCCGTGTCCTTGTCTGGGGCCTTATCACCTAAGGGTTTTAGTGAATCACATTCCTCTTTTTCCGTCCTAAAGTCCTGGTTAGGGGTCTCCGAGAAATCGGACGGTATCGGGGTTCTGATGGGGACGGGCTCCTGGGCTTCTTTCTTATCTCGGCCTTGAGGAAGGGCGGCCTGAAACACAGGGTCGAAACTTACTTGGGGGCTCTTTCCTATAAGTACGGAACAGAATTTTATGGGTGCTACAATGACTTCAGCCCAGCCATTATAATATTGACACTGCAGGTAACATCTAGCGACGGGGAATCGGTTCGCCCGCCCAAGTTGGTCATGTACCACCGCAAATTTTTCGTGGTTAGAGGCCACTGGGAGGAGTTCGTCGGACACGATGAAGCATGTACATCCTGTGTCCCTGACGAGAGTCAATACTCGACAGCTGTCCACGCTGCCCTCCTCATATTTCAAAGTTCCCGATGAACTTTTACCAAAAACAAAATTTACCTGGTGGCCTGACGGAGGGGGAGAAGTTTCTGCTTGGGTATGCACCACCGGGGGAGCCGGGGTTGCATTAATCTGGTGAACTTGGTGGGCTGGTCCGCTTTTAAGCCTAGAATTTTGGGGGCAATTCCAGCTCATGTGGTTTTCTACACCACAGATGAAGCATATGGTTGGTCGCTTCGGGAAGAGAGATGGAGGAGAAGTCTTAACAGAAGGTTTGGAGTCCCGTTGTTGGTTTTGGGGAAAGAAGTTTTGGGGTTTTACGGGGCTCGGAAACTTTGTCAGCTTCCCTGGGAAGGGGCGCGAATCCGTCCTTCTTTCTTCTCGTTGGATTTCTTTTTCTCGTTCTTCTCGTTGGATTACTCTTTCCCGTTCCTCTCTTTCTTTTTCTACCTTTTTTCTTTGAACTTCTGCTTTAATCCGAGCTAATTCAATCTGAAGCTCAGCTTGTCTTATCCGTTCCCCTCTTTCTTCTCGTTGGATTTCTTTTTCTCGTTCTTCTCGTTGTTTTTCTCTTTCTCGTTCTTCTCGTTGTTCCTCTCTTTTTTGCTCCTCTTGAATGTACTTAATTAGTTCTTTTCCGGAAAGTCCACAGGACTCTCCTTGCGCTTTAAAGATTTCGAACGGAGTCATCTTTGCACTCGGGGGCGCACTAGTCAACCAACTAAAATTCCTTGCAACAAGAATTATGCCTCTATAGAATTAGCCTACCTAAATATGGGCACTGACCTATTCGTACTTGGTTTCTCAATCTAAATAACCACTGACTAAAATCACAAAAAAAACACAAACAAATTATTATAACCGTTCCTTGAGCTACTCCAGCTTCTTAAGTATAAAAAAAAAGGGGATAGCAATCGTTAAAACAAAAGGGAACTACTATATTCTATTATTATAACGAATAACACTATGCTTTACTCGACTGAGACCAGTGTTTGCAAAGATATAGCGTTAAACATTACACACCTGATACCAAATTAAATAGCTATATATATATATGTCGTAGAATGACTCCCGACGATACCATATATTACACTATTCGTTGAGGGAACTTCCTTAATTATCTTTAGAGTGCGTTTTACTGTCTGGCGGCCGATATTATGTATCTTCAAAATGCTTAAGAAGTGGAACTGAGCTCAAGGATAATAATATTGCTATCATTAATAAAATAGAGTTTTATTAATAATAACTATAAACAATACACAAAACGGAAAATATTGACAAACAGAATGGAAAGGGTCGTGGAGACTCGGGCTAATCCAAGGATTTAAGGGATCAAAAAGGGTAAAACAAATATGGAGTTAAAGAGATGGGATGGTTCGATAAACCGTTTAAAGCACAGGATAGAATTGACAAATAAGGGATCAATACTCAAAAGGTGACGCTTGGCTTACGTAACTTCATTAGGGTGCAGTGGAAGGTAATTGAAGGAATATTCGGTCCGCTGGCGAGTTCCAGCCGAAGGGGGGGGATAAAAGGATCCTGACGAGGCGTCTTGGAAAGGAGAACCGTTACTCGACGAACGGCTCGACGAACAATGGCTGTTCTACTTTGTTCTCTTCTGAACAAAGGGGGGATGAGAACCGTCTCTTGTCTACGGGCTCAAGAACAATGGCTGTTCTAATGTTGTTCTCCTTTGAACAACAGGGGGGGTGAGAACCGTTTCTTGGCGAAGGGCTCAAAACGAACAATGGCTGTTCTAATGTTGTTCTCCTTGAACAACAGGGGGGGATGAGAACCGTTTCTTGGCGAAGGGCTCAAAACGAACAATGGCTGTTCTAGGTTGTTCTCTTTTGAACAAAGGGGGGGGATGAGAACCGTCTCTTGTCTACGGGCTCAAGAACAATGGCTGTTCTAATGTTGTTCTCCTTGAACAACAGGGGGGGTGAGAACCGTTTCTTGGCGAAGGGCTCAAAGCGAACAATGGCTGTTCTAATGTTGTTCTCCTTGAACAACAGGGGGGGGATGCCTTGGGGACTTGGCGTCACTAAAGGCTCGGACCTTTGGCACTCAAGGAATATTGTCCTCCTTCTGGACAAGTGATGGTGAATCTCGAGGTCGAGGTCCCTTGGCGCACAAAGGGAGAGAGGGTCGTGGTGATGTTTCGTGACGAAAATCTGGATCTCCAATCTGATCTTAGTGGTAAAGTTTCCATATAAATAGCCAGGACATCTCCTTGGCGTGGGGGAGAATGGAGTGAAAGCTTGGAGGGAACGCACAGCTGGGCCGGAGAAAAATGCCTTATCTGTCCATAAGCCTAACTCGATCTGGCGAGGTCGGCGTATGGGGGCGAACGGGGGGGACGATAGCCTCCTTGTTTAAACATTGACGTCCGGTAGCTGTTGATAAGACTCCAAGCCTCGAATCGAAGATGCACGTGGGCCTCCTCGAGGTTTTAACTAATATGGGATAGGAGTTGAATTTAACACAGATTCAACTCGTTCTATCACAGTCACCATATGCTGAAAACATAATAGTAACCAGATCCTCGTAGTTATGCGCTGTTTTGTTTCCAAGAAGTTATGAACAACGGCAGAAAATGAATTTTGAATCACTCAGAAATCTTCGGATTTGGGGACTCTCAAATACTCCTGTTTTTATCTTTTTCGTATGACAAAGCAGGAAACGCCGATACTATGTACGGAAAACAATAATTGTCAGTGTTCGACGCCTCGACATACTGCTTTATCAACCGCAGTTTTAGATGAAGTGGAGGGAAAACGATCTTCTCTCGACTTACGATTGGCTCATTAACAATGTTTGGCATTCCTGCTTCCAAATTTTTCCGAACTGGCCAATCTTTTGGGGACCAGTGTTAGTCACGGGCTTGACTGTCCCACATACAGATATAGCATGGAAACTGTGTATATCCCTTCTGCTGGCCAAGTAAGAAGTTGGCCATCTTAAAGTTTACTCATATGATCCATTTGTGTTCATGGTACTTAAGTAAATCCATGACCATTCCTATGTCATCGTGAAATTCTCGCAGATGGACAGAGTGACCGAGAGGAACCGCACCAATGTTATTGCCATTATGCAAAAGGACACACTTGAGGGTCGCGTGTAGATATCCAAAAACAGTCTCCACTCAGCAGGGCTATAGGTGCCAAGTCCCAACTCGGTAAACAGATTAGGAATATCGTGGCTGTATACAAATTGTTTATCCTCAGAGAAATACTTAACAAATGTACTCTCCCTTGTTCCGTAATATGCTACCCGTACCGACCTGTCAAGTATATGTCTTTCACTTATTTGGAGGCTAAAAGTTCTGCAGCTTTCTCGGAGAGCGCCAAATCACGTATCAAGTCATTCAATTCCTCTTGATTGAAACAGTGAGGAGCTAATGAAAGATGAGCATCTGATGATGAATCTGCAGACTCTGAATCCATTCCGTGGACGTCCATATCAGGTACATCATTTTCATCCTCGGGGGAAGCATATCCACTGAAAATCAGAACTGGTCAAGACTCAGAATGAGATACTAGCCGGATCGCCGAGGGAATGTCGGGGTAGTCGATCTTGTGCCGATTTTTCTTGCCAATCCCTTTAGTATTCACCAGACAGAAATAACAGTCCGATACATGATCCTTTGGCTCTCACCACACCATGGGGATTCCAAAAGGAAGACCATTTCTCTTTCTTTTCATCCACTCATGAAGATGTTCCACACAACTATGGCAAACAGCATGTGGGGCCCACTTCTTATCTTGATTGCCAAGAGGAACATTAAAATATGCTTTTTAAGTACGGGTCACAAAGTTTGATATATTGCGCCTTTGACGAACTAGCATGTAACAGCCACATATGTAGCAGAAAGTGTCTAGATCATTAACGCAATTTCCTCTTGACGAAGCCATTACTCTAACATGAGACCTGAAATAAGAAACAATAATGCCAATATTTTGCACAATAACACTTATTACTATCTTATACTATGATGTACTGTGAAGTATTTGCTTTCTACAAGCACCCTTTCTGTCTGTCCTGGGGGCAGTTTTATGGAAACGAGAAAATAGAAATTACATAATAACTATAGCATGTAGGTAGAAATGGATTATATATTTGAAATCAGCATAAAAAATCGAATTAAAATTGGCAGATAAATCTAAGACACCAGAAAATGTGATTAAAATTGTTCCTCTGTGTTATTGGTTTACTAATCAAATGCACAATGAATCAAAATGAACTTCAAGAACTTGTCAGTAATATTAAAACCTTAAGAAAGCGTTGAACTCATCGAACAATTATTGTAGGCAGGAGATATCCTCATTCAAGTTACTAAGTAGAAATAAGTGTGCAGCACATATAATCAAATTTATGCAGAACATATATGCTACCTGCAGAAACAAAAACAAACTGCAACTTCGGTTTATTCTAAGCAATAATCAGGAATAAATGTAAAAATATTATAACGATTATGTTGTGAGTTATTTTATCTTTTTTTATATTACATGGAATATACAAGGAATTTACGTAGGTTAAAATCTTCTTTTTTTTATTTCGGCGTATCTTATTCTAAAAAGATATGGCATGAAAGTTCATTTCTTTGTTTTTAGGCAAAAGATCATCGAATTCAAGTAGAAGAATATTAAGTTGTTAAAAAGTTATAGCCCTAATAGATTCGCATATGAGCTATGTTGTCAATCATTCTAGCTAAAGCAGAAAAAAAACATTAAAGTTCAAATATAATGTTTACCAAGGATTTTGTGCCCGCCTCCTAGTAGTATTTCAGATTGCGTTATTTTGATATTATTGATATTTTTATTTAAATGTATTGTAACTAATCTGGCTAGTATCGTACCCTCTGAATATATGTTAGCGTCTTTAGGTGGTGTCCATTCTGTAGTTCTGTAGTTTTTCTTCTTTAAGAGCGAATAATGAGGAAACAGTAAGGGTATCATGATGTAAGCTCAAATTTAACGTTGCGTTTGATGTACATGTGTGCTTTTGGCGTATCTTAACCCATAACACAAGGCACCCAAGGAAACATGGAGGTTCAGATTGGCGTTAAAGGCACTAACAAATTAATTTTTATCTAAGTGAAATGAAAAAGAAACTTGAACTTTCTTTTCAGTATATTTCCCATTTAATCATCTTCATTGATGTAAAATTATCCGCTGGATGAACTGGTAATTTGCAGGGTTTTATAGCTAATTTATTCATAATCTCAAAGATCACTTTTCAGTATATTTTATAAACTATTCTGTTGATACTATTTATAAAACTGTTTTATCGGAACTTAAGTCTCAATGGATCAACGGTTGGTCAACTATTGCAAGTAATAACAAGTTAGCTTTCTAAATAAAATTTCTAGATTAACTTTTGTAAGTAATAACACGTTAGCTTCTAACTAAACCTTCTTTGTCAACTATTGTAAGAAATAAGTTAGCTTTCTAACTAAACTTTCCTGATCAACTATCGTAAATAATAAAATAGGTTAGCTTTTCTAACAAACTTTAATGGTAAACTATTGCAATTAATAACGAGTTTGCTTTCTAAAATTAAATTGAAAAAGTATTTGTTTGCGTCATCACTATATCTAAAATAAGGAGCAAACAACTTTTACAAATGGAATAAAAATAAAAGTTACCCTTTTGGTCACTGCATTGGGTGAGCCGGATGGCGTCCAAAGTTCAAGAAGGAAATTAAATAATAATAGAACTTTATCAAATAATTAAAGCAAAAAAGGATAAAGGATAACTTTATTATCCTTTAATATTTTGATATTTAAATCAAAATATTGTTAAGTTAAATAAACTAATCTAACGTAATATCCTCGCATTTTATCATCTCAAAGAGAAAAGATTTTAAAATAAATGGATAAAAAACAAAATAATTGAAACAAATATCTTATTTAACCATTCATCTTAAAAACAAGTATGGTGTAAAATAAATCACTAGGAACAAGTTCGAATAAAATACACGCACTTACAAGAGTACAATATGAACAACCTCGTATGACCGAATTTCGATGAAGAACTTTTCCCTCAAGCCTGAAATTCTTATAGTTAGTAAACCAATTTCGGCCTCGCTGATTTCTGATCGTTCGCATTTAATGCGCTGATCAGAAGCCCTTGAGCGAAGGAGAGATCAGAGCCATCTTTTGGCTTCGCGAGGTGATCGAGAAAATTAATTTAACGTGGAGTTAGGGAAAATTTAAGGGATGGAACGGAGATGTTAATTTCAACGTTGTAATGGGATCCTGATTATTTCATTACCTACACGAAAGCAAGTAAATGGGATATTCCCTCTAAAAGGAAATGTCGATCAGTTCGTAAATGCTGTTACCAAGGAGGGAAGAGCTCTCGCTAACTTTGTATAGCCTCCTGTTTTAAGTTATTAATCATTAGTGTCTCTTCTTGGACACAAAAAGTATTAACGGATTTGAGAGATATGATGAAATCTATGAATTCAAACTTCCAACTACCAAGAACTCAACGCATTATCACCAGCAAGCATTCTATTCTGCTTAATTATTCTACCAGTATTCATTGCTTTTAAGGGTTTAAAAGATTATTCCCCTCAAACCATTAAGACTATGTACTTTATTTTGCTATAAAAATGTAACCTTAGTATTATATTATCATTGTAAACTAAAATTGAAGCGAAGATGGTTGCGTTCGACCGAAAACTCAACGGAGATAAAGAATGAATATTGAGTTAAATTATAACCTCTTGCAAGAAAGAGTAATAAGAAATATATAGAGAATAAGAAATAATTACGGCTAAATTCAATATGGTATTTAACAAAACATGTATATATGATACACACATATATAAATATATATAAGGGTTGTTCCAATAAATTGGACCGATTTTAAATGTGAGTTAAGTTTAAGCGTCTAATGATTTTTTTTTATTTTTCTTTTAGATTTAATAACTTCAGTCTTTAGCAATTTCAACCAAGAAAAGATTAATAATCGAACAACGTGTTGAAGTTATCGAAGTCTATTACAAAAATGGATGTTCAAACAGAAACGCATTTCGGGTACTTCGCGATTTTTTTGGCCAACATAATTGACCAACCGAGAGTGCAATTGGGAAAATTGTTCGTAAATTCAAACAAACGGGGTCGGTGGCAGATATGAAAACGCCATTGCGTGCTCGTTTACGACGTTCAGCTGAAAAGATTGCTGCAGTGCGCGAGAATGTGGCTGAAGATACAGACACCTCTATTCGTCATCACGCGAAGGAGTTGAACCTCTGCACAACAACGTTACATCGAATTTTGACAAAAGATTTGTCTCTACACGCTTACAAAATTCAATTGACATAAGAACTGAAGACAGCTGATCATTTGAAGCGCCGTACATTCGTCAATTGGGTGCACGAGCAAATACAAGCCGATGATGATTTTTCGCAAAAGAATTCTCTTTAGTGATGAAGCCAATTTTCATCTTGGTAGATTCGTAAATGAGCAGAATTGTCGCATTTGGGCTGATGAAAATCCCAGGAAGATTGTTGAAAAGCCACTGTATCCATAAAAGGTCACTGTTTGGTGTGCATTTTTTGCTAGCGGATTCATTGGGCCGTATTTCTTCGAAAATGATGCCGGGAATTCTGTTACGGTGACAGGCGAGTGATACTGTGCCATGATAACCAACTTTTTATGGCCTGAATTGAATTCTATGGATGTCGAAGATTCGTGTTTTCAACAGGACGGCCCCACATGCCACACAGCAAATGCAACAATGGCTTTATTGAATGAGCAGTTCCTAGGTCACATCATCTCTTGAAACAGCGAGGTCAATTGACCACCACGATCGTGTGACTTGACGCCTTTAGATTTCTTCCTTTGAGGTCATCTCAAGAGTAAGGTCTATGCCAACAAGCCAACAACAATTCAACAGCTGAAGGATGAGATAATAAGGCATATTGGTGGTAAGATCGAGGGGCAACTATGCAGAGACGTCATGAAAAATTTTGACCATCGAGTGGAAGTGTGCCTCCGAAGCCTCGGCGGACATTTAGGTGATATTTTTTACACATAATTGCCATGACTCACATAACATGATCCAATACTGAAATCAATAAATTTTTCCCAATAACACTTTTATTTACTGCTAACTTCGATCCGTCTTAATGGAACACCCGTTACATATATAGACAAAAATACATGATCCAATACTAAAATCAATAAATTTTTCCCAATAACACTTTTATTTGCTGCTAACTTCAATCCGTCTTAATGGAACACCCGTTACATATATAGACAAAAAGGTAACAAGTACAATTTCTAGGGGTAGTAACAACCACCACTGGGATTCCGTCATATTTAATTTCTGCATTCCCAAACATTTGAATGCAGAAAGAAAGATGCAGAAACCTTGTATTTCAGACCATATAACCTTACAGTACAAGATATATATATATATATATATATATATATATATATATATATATATATATATATATATATATATATATATATGTATATATATATATATATATATATATTAGTGTAGATAGGTAGCAGTCTTTCTTGAATGCAAATTGTTGAAGACCATGGTGTATTTCGCCATAGTTAATTTTCTTGACCTTTTAATACATAGGACGCCGTCAGGTTTTAAATTTTCTGTTTATCGCAAACCGTCCAACTCAAGGTCATATATTCACTTTTATTCTTATCACAGTGTTAAAATTGAAGATCTGTATTCACTTCTATGTTTGTGCGTGCATTCTGCCTTGTTAGTCCGGAATTTTTGGATAAGGAATTGTCTAATATCTTTGAAATAGGTAAAAAACTTTGTTACCCTCGTCAATTTTGCACACTTCATTAAACTTTGCTAAGAGAACTTTTTATAGAACTGATAACCCATCGGTTTTCATTTATAAAAATTGTCTTATCTTGCCATACTTTGAACCATTTTTTGGTCTCATCCGTATTTTTAAGCAACATTTTATCTCTGTAAATTTTAGATATGAATCCACTTTATATAAAATGTCAGTCCACAATAATACAAGGAAAAAAGGTGGAGTATATTCTATAGAATGTTCTTTTTGCAATTTACCTTACTTCGGCCAAACTGGTAAATCTTTATATACTAGAATTTACCAACATAAGTATAATATTAGAAGAAGTGAACTAAACAGCACTTTATTTTTACATTTATCCGAAAATAACCACCCCACTGACTGGAACTCTGCAAAATTCCTTTATCATTCCGCTGATTTCACAAAAAGAAATATTGTCGAGTGTTCATTAATTGACATGTTGCCTCATATAAATATCTCCCCTGGCTTATGCAAACTCAATCCTGTTTTAAAAAAACTTGTACTAAATGAAATAACTTCATAATGTAGCCTGTTGTCACTCTTTATTAGTGTATTATCACGCATCGCCTCCCCCACCACATGTCTCTGCTAGGATCGTGGATTAACTCTTAGCCCTAAATGTTTTCTTTCACCCACCATTTCCATTCATATACACGGCGTTGTTGTGTGTATATAGTTTTTGGGACGCATATGTCCATTATTAGTTGCCTAATGATCTTTTTATTGGTATTTCTCTGACTTGTTATTGTGTTTTTCCATTGGTTTGTACTATGTGATAGGCGTTCCCTTCGTATCTTTTTACCCTATGTAAGGTTGTCTTCTCCATTTTCATGCTATTCCTTGAAAATGAACTTGCAAATATAGTTCGAAAATGCTTGGATACATCTTTTCATTTTCCTGTGGGTTAATTTTCATATTATTGCTTTCTTCATGTGCCACTTTGTGAGTTTTTTATTCTCTCTCTCTCTCTCTCTCTCTCTCTCTCTCTCTCTCTATATATATATATATATATATATATATATATATATATATATATATATATATATATATATATATTTATACTTGTAATTAATTTGTTCCTTGGGAATCTGATACGTTGTAGGAAAAATCTCTTTCTTCGATGTCCCCGTTGTCAGCCAGGTTCGTCTTATGATAAATCCATTGGGTACACATTTTTTTTTAAAGCTCTTTCAGTCAGTTTAAATTATCCAGCATTAAAACCCGAATTTTCAGAGCCTACAATATATGCTCTAACTAGTTATCTTTTCATGAATAAATGACTTATTTAAGGGATTTCTTCAAATTTAATTATTACCCCGATTTCATCTTCGACCAGATAGTATCCAAATTACTCTCGAAAATATATTATCCTCGACCGTTTCTTACTAGTATTTCTAAGCAGAAGGTTTTCCTTAGACTACCCCATATCGAGCATTTGGCATCCAAGTTTAACAAACTACTTCTCGTTACCCTCAACTATCATTTCCCTCAATGCCAATTTATTTGTATAAATTCTAACCCTGTATCGTTGAATCCCCTTTTCTCCATAAAAAGCCAATATCTTTGGGCTTGCGATCATGTATAGTTTACAACTATACATGTACAACCTGCCACAGTGGTTATTTAGACCAAACTGGTTACAACTCAAATGCAGGAACGCAAAGCACTTAGGTTTGTCTCATAGGACTGGTATTCCCATTTCTAAAACTGAAGCCTCTTCCATCAGGCAACACTCTGAGTATCACCATCATCCTCTTAATTCTGATTCATTTGCCATCTTATCTTCAGCCTTAACTTCTCTCGATTAGAAAATCTTTGTCACTGTACATCAATAAAATAAATCTAAACCTAAATAATTACTCATCTTCAATTAAACTATTCACTATATAACCAACCAAAATTTCAATACATTAACTAGCCAGCCGACAAACCGAACAAATCTCATTAGTAGTTTTTCTATCGTTAGTTATTTGATTTCACAACTCTAAAGATAAACATTTGTCCCTCTGTTTTAATTCGTTCACATTTGTTTTCGGGTTTTTATTTATAATTAATATAATAGGTTATTTTATTGTTTACTCCCGTTACCTTTAATTTTTTATATTCAAATCAGTTTATGTTAAATCTTCATTTCTTCTTATTTTTTTTCAAGATTACACTGGATAGTATCAATTAATTCTATATATTGTTATTTGTGTTTTACTTTAATCTCAATAATTGTCAATTTTATTATTTTTTTAACTTTTCTTCACCCGTTTTTTTAGCCATTATATAATGCATGCTTTTAACTGCTATACTTAATATTTCTTCCCCTTCTCATTAGTCGATACAGTCGCTGAAGATGGTACTAGCGAAGGTCAGAAACGTCCGGCCAATAAATGATTAGTGTAATCCCCTGGGTCTTCATATTCCTAATATATATATATATATATATATATATATATATATATATATATATATATTAATTCCCCTTCACTTCCATGCCATTTTCTCATGAGTTAAAGAACATACACACGCACATTTAAAACAAGTATACGCTGACAAGGCAGATCTCTTAAGCTCCGCCCACAGGAACGTATCTGCTACTATTTATCTTCACTTCCTTCATCCTCACTAATGTGTTGACAGAGCTCTCTATACAAACCTGCGAGAGATGCTTTTTTCTGTTTCACTTGGAATTTATTTTAAAAAGTTGAGTTATTTCCTATCAATTGATATCAAATTTATTTAATTTTTTGTCTCAAAGGACAATTTTTATTCCTTTGCAATCAAATACTTCTTTTTACGATCATTTTTTTTCATTTATATTTGATCATGATAGTTTTATCGGTTATATTTTTGTAATAAACCCCTAAAGAGGTCCAAGTATTCATTCAACTCAGGAAGAACAATTCAGGTCTTCCTGTTATTTATTTCATTTCACAAAAAGCAATCTTCCAATGATGTCGGAACTAATAAGCCTTCATCATTTTCTGCGTTACGCCTCTTTTTCACCAATTTTCCTGTCTATTCACACTAAAGGAAAAGCCATTTAAGTCATCGACTCGTTAAATAAAGTAAGTCCATGCAATTGTAGAGCGCTTAAATAAATAAACCCTGTAGAATAAGAACCCAATTTGATTCCCTTACGCTTCCGTAGGTTCATTCCATACCACAACTATAATGACCGAAACCACCGGTGGGAAGGCCCTAACCTGTCACATTTTTATAACCATTTTGTATGTAAATACCCCCCACCCCCGAGTTATTTTTATAGTTACCCTTAATTGGAAAGAAAATGTTAGCGTCTAATGAGGTTGCGTACTCATGCTTATTTCTTAATAGATTTCGGGAGATGAGAGGCAAGAAGTATCTGCAACAGTCATTCTATGACTAAATTAAAATGAATTAACCTTCTTTTACTAGTTAATGCGTCCCTTGTCCCTTTACAATCACGGACGACTCCGGGTAAGTCCCTTGAAACGAGTAGGCCGACTCCGGGTAAGTCCCTTGAAACGAGTAGGCCGACTTGTTTTCAGGGGCTTACCAGGAACTCGTCCGTTCGTAAAACAAAGGTACAGAAGAGCAGTAGGATTGGGGTTTGTCAGGGAACTCTATGTGGCCCAAGGAACGGCCACCCGTTCCGCCTGAGGAAAGTGTGGAAATGAAAAACCCTCAAGCCGGTTCCTGGAAAGACGGATGATATTTCTTTGCTCAAACAGAGGGAGGAAGTAACAGCGGTGTTGCGATTGGTCATATGTGGGATAACCTACGAGGCCGAGCTGTAATGTGTATGTTCAGACTCGGCGTAACGCCTCACTGACGGCTGCCTCCACCGAGCAGTGAGAATCGAACTCGGTACACTGGTATGACAATTTAACGCCTCATCCAGTGCGCTAGAGAAAGATCTCATTTGTTTCTTTTCATTTATATGATTAAAATGTTACCCTTGGTTTAAATTGCGATAAAATCTATCCTGAAACGTAAAATTTCTAAAGACAATTTAGAATTACAAACATGATAAGTCGCAAGCAATTCTGGAATAAGGGTAGAACTATTCAGGAATACTATTAACAGTGTACAATAATAAGGAAAAAGAAAAGTCCATGTGGGCTTGAGAAATATCATTCTCTATAAAGAAGTCATTGACATGTTTGAAGGTCTGCTGTGTACGATAATCGTTTAACGACTTCAAATTCAGCCCCCAAATCTAAAACCTTATTACAAGAAAAATAGTAAAGTCACTTTGCTCTGTTTGGTGCAGAAAGGAGGAAGCACAATTTAATACTCGTTATATAAATCAGAGCTTTTAGTCAGCCAATGAAATGAACAATTCTCGCGCTTTGCATCACAGTATAATTTATTCTGACGAGTCCGGCCTCGCTTTATTTTCAAACTACAGAAACATAGATATGGAAATCGATTAACCAAAACGGCACTAAATGCAGGCTACAACTGACAGCCAAAGAGTGTATCTATTATGGTTTAAAGAGGTATTTAAAAAGAGTGGACGAACTAAGTATAAGTCGAGTGTTTAAATAAAAAAGTGTCCTGCTTCTTTGTGGGAAATGTAATTAATTTAATGGTACATTACGGCAAATATTTATGTATCTTCCTTTTTCGTAAGTCTTTATTCAATAACTTTGGTTTCTGACTTTAAATCCTCATTCCCCATCACCATTCATTTATTTTTCTTGACTGGACTCCATAAACAAAATGGGGGAGGGGGGTCACAGGAATTCTTTGTAACCTTCCCATTATTTTTTAATAATTTTATAAAATTGTAAATAATAATCTGAATTGTAGTATTTACAAGAACGAGGAAGAAAGGTGTGGTGTGTGGATTAGCCAAAGTATTTAAATTATATCCCTCTCCTAACGGATTTACTGGGAAGGACATAAAATCTATTAAATATTACAACGATTAAATAATTCACAGAACTTCGTCAGGTCTAAAGCATTATTATTCTTTTTTGCTCTTTGCCAGAAGCAATCATCCTTTAATTGGTAATTATCAGTGACGATAAATGAATTATTTTCTACCTCGTTCCATCGATAATTCAATGAATTGTGAACTCTTCGGTGCTAACAAATAATTGAGAGATATAATATAATTTAGGTTTTAGGTAAATTGTTATATTAAGGATTTCATTAAATTATGATCACCATGGGGATATTTCTCGCTTAGTAGATGAGTCGTTGGAATTTCATGCCTTTGGTACTAGGTGTGTATTCACTAGCGACACCTGTCACACAAAATATCTGACGTATGTGTGCAGACAACTCAAACCACCATCAACTTCAGTCATCAAACATATAAACAATCTCAAGAACGCTTTTTTTTCATCTCCACCTGTCTTCACACACACTACACATCATTCTTTCTTATACTTTCTGCTTTACAATTAATGGTGCGCTCTTCTTCTAGGCGAGAATCGTACCATCTACTATGAAATCTTGCCAGGTATAGATAAATAGTGTAGACACCTTAATTATGATATTAATGTGCAAGCTAACAAAGAGCTTTTCTTTCATTATTTGGTCCCTTGTTGAAGAATGGTAGTTTCTGGCCATCTCACGCAACCCATTTGGCATAAGGTAGCGGAAATCTAGATCGAAAATACAATATATCAATACTAAGCTGCGTCAGAGGTGTGTGTGGGGGGGGGGGCATGCTTGGCCGAATCGTTTGTTTGCTCATAGAACGGGGATAGGGAAGTCCACCTCCGCGCGGCAAAATTTCTCTGACGGCTGAATTTTTAAGACAAATCTGTTTATTACACCTGAATCAAAATTCTTCATCTACACCACAGTATCATTTACCATTCATGTGATTAATCAATGGCTCATGTCAAATGATTGTTAAGTCTTAACAAACGAAAAGTTAAAAACATAGTGAAAATTGGCTCCTTTTTGCCCGCGAAACAACTTCTTATGGACTTACAAATCGCTGAAGGTAGTAAAAAGGTTTTCTGTTCCTGTCTCCTTGATGAAGCTGAGAAGATGCTAATATAATTTGATAGAACTTATGTTTTTCACTCTTTGCGGATGTTCTACCAGCCAGTTTTCATGTTCGATTAAAGAAGTGAAGGAAGTTTGGTAGAGTTTTTCGGCGGCTTCGGCTGAAATATTCACCCGAATTTTAAATAAAGAATATGTTAAATAAATATGTAATTAAATGAGGCATCTACGCGTGGGCTGTTAATAAATTACCAATTTCCATGCTTTATTTCACATTTAGGGATATATAATTAAAACTGATTGTTTTAATGGCTATTTAAATTTGATTATGTAAGTGATTACCGATATAAATGATTACCTATGTCTAATTGTCCTATTGCTAAAAAAAATGACATAAATGTGATTCCATGTCGCCGAGTTGCTGTGACGTCATTTCTGAGTAAGTTCTCAAAGAGCTTGAAATTAATCAGTTTGTTACTAAAACCTATTTGCACCAGTTGCTATTAGAATTGGAGGAATGACCCACAAAGCTCTTTTAAAAGCCACAGTCAAAACGATATTAGGAGCTTTTGTGGCCTCCTGGATAAGACCTCGTTATCAGGTTTAGTCCCCAGCGAAGGGGAACCTCACAAAGTTCAGGCAGTAAGGTAGCTCCCGATTCACATAGTCACGCGAGTCATACCATCCATATTTATTATCAGGAACATAACCAATCATACACACCGCGTTTGAACCCACTTATTAACTTTCAAATTCACACTCCCATTGCGTGGTACGGGTGGCTATCCCTTGAGCCACGAACTGCGCAGAGGCTCTCTGGTTGCTACGTATCAGTAAAACTGTTCTTCCTACCCTTTTCATACAAGAATCAAAGAACACTCATGCGAGTAACTGTCATACCGATCTTCATACTCATTTCATTATCCAAACTGTCGTTGTTGTTTATGGAATAATAAAATGCCATTAACGTGTTTAAATAACCAATAATATTTTTTCACAAGTCGTCTTCCACACATTTTTCTCACTTCCATGCACACTCGAGATAGAAAATCACGTGAGGGTCGGATAGAGAAGTATCACGTTATAACAGAACTTTTCCCAGTGTCCAATTTGAATCCAAGATAGGAGCAAAATCAGAGAATCGCGCAAGTCGAGCTACTTTATCGTCCCAAACAAATTGAGAGTTACTTTCCCTCTGGCCCAGATCACTGCTGTCCATCAAGGGTGAGAGGCTGTTTCCTCTTTTTTCTGTAAAAAAAACCTCTTCCACCAACTGAATTGCATTGGATTCAAGAGTTCGAGTGTCAACCCAGTCTGTGGACGCGACTTCAGAATTGATGGATCTCTTACACAAGATTGAGGAGAGGAACCTTGGCTGTTGCAAGGGAAAAAATCGTCGTCCTTTATCGAGAACTGCCTTTGTCCTTTAAGCTGGCATTAAGGCTACCACTGATTCTGTTAGGTTGTAAAATGAGTTCATGAGAATGGAAACTAGAGTTTTAAAAGCAAAATAAATGGATAGTGGAGGAGAGCAAAGGAGAGCTCAATTAAGGCAATCCATACTCAGAAGAGAGGAATAATGGTTCGGGAAGAAATTTAAATATCCTGGCCGAAGTCGAAACCGGTCTCCCTATAGTCAGTCAGTTGCTCTAACCAGTAACCTACCATAGTCAGTAAATCAAAACTATCCAAAGCGTTACCCTATCAACCAAAACTAGAGGGTAATCCAATGGATATTTTAACCAAGTTTCCAACCCACTCACAATTTAAAGACTCACTATCCATACCACATACAATATATATATATATATATATATATATATATATATATATATATATATATATATATATATATATATATATATAGAGAGAGAGAGAGAGAGAGAGAGAGAGAGAGAAAGAGAGAGAGAGAGAAAGAAAGAGAGAGAGAGAGAGGGGGGAGTAGTGTGCAAACGTTTTAGAGATTTGCGATAAATTTTAAGATTACCATCAACCTTTAATAGTGTTGGCAGTTTATATAAATTTATAGTGCTAAAATATATAATATACGCTATATAATGTTTTTATTCATTTAAGAGAAACGCTAGTATACTCTTATAGAGAAATTGACAATTTAAATGAATCTAGTGTCTCAGAATTAAAACTTTCCCGCCTCTTCTGAAATCACTTAAAGTATGATTATGTTTCCGAAACTTTCTACAAATTGACACAATCTATCTGTATAAAGTGTCAATCAATAAATTGAACCTATTTTTATTAACAAGTATAACACAAATACAGCTACAAGATGTGGAGTTCAAGCAATTTTAAATAACCACCATCGAAATGGCGGTGATTAAAAGAACCCGAAATGGTAGACTGCAAAAAATTTCAGTTTCCGTTGAGAAGTACTCAAAGTTCACACCACATCTCGAAGAAATTGACACATAACACTTATTTAGCTACATAAATCGGTCAGACCTCTAAAGTCTACGTTCAAACTTCAAAGTAAGAAGGCCTTTTGGTACCAAATGGTCTACATAGAAGCGTTGCAGTTAAAAAATGTTTGACGAAGTTGAAAAAAAAACAAATGACTGAAATATGCCAAAAAAACAAGAAATAGAACTCACATCAATGGAAAAATATAAAAAGGAGTGATAATTTAAAAACTTTGGATCTAAGAAGAGAGAATATGTAGATGGTGAAGCGGGGGACAAAAAATTAGGTTGAAGCCAATCTTTGGACATAGAAATTGATCTATCCATATTAGGTGATGCAGATTTGCCTAAAGAATTAGAGACTTTACTAGAATCGAAAACACTAATCTATGCAGTCATGATATACAAACAGATCCTAATTCATCGTGATTTGCCCTCTAGACTACGTTTAATCGGAAGAAACTTGATCTTCTAGATTCCTAGAATGATAATGTTCCATTACAAACAGAAATTATTATCAAAACCTATCTGGGAAACAAGTAACAACAAGGAGATCAAATTAGGGGAATGTCTTCCTCAGAATCCAGATATGAATGCCATAGATTAGGGATGGAGAACCATTTTAATTGACGGGTCATTTTTAGTACTTTGAAATTATAAACAAAATATGTGGGTCACTTTTTTACTTACAGTATTATTTGAAATGAGAGACTTGTCGCTGCATTTTAGCTGCTAATGTTTTAATTCGAGGTTCATAATTTGTTGCTTCATTCTCACACATGTAGCTTTGATACTTAAGGGTACGCTCTTCATCTAGGCGAGAATCGTACCATCTACTAGAAAATCTTGCCTGGTATAGATGATTAGT
The DNA here is from genome assembly GCA_963969495.1 of Ceratothoa steindachneri. Lineage (NCBI taxonomy): Eukaryota > Metazoa > Arthropoda > Malacostraca > Isopoda > Cymothoidae > Ceratothoa > Ceratothoa steindachneri. Next base: position 25,507,511 of record OZ018335.1, read on the forward strand.
GTGTAGACCTTAACTATGATATTAATGTGCAAGCTAACAAAGAGATTTCTTTCATTATTTGGTCCCTTGTAGAAATTCATAAATGAACACAAGGCTTTACGTGAATAAGGTGAACCAAACATTTTCAATATAGCAAAGGTCAACTTTTTTATTGACGCAGAGTTTCGTAAATAGTTCCATTCTGTAAGTCTGAGGTTTTCTACTCTGCTTTCTAAGGATTTATGTGCTTTCTTTAATTCAACCTGATGACTTTACTTCTTTTTCTTGCAACTTCAGGTTAAGGTCCATAAATTTTGCTTTCCACGTTGACTTTCTTGCAAGGGAACTAATTCCATTTTCAACTTACTAAGTTCAAACCAATCGAACTTTGATAGCTTAAGATCTTCAAACAGAATAGAATGGAGGAAATGTAATGTGGCATCTAGTTCTCGGAATTAGGCAAACCTCTTTGAAAGTGAATTCTTTGCAATTCTTATTACTGAAGAATAGTAGTTGAGTACATTTTTTTCCTTTCCTGCATTATAAGTTAATAAAAATTGAAAGTAGAGAAGTGTTTCTCTAATAATAAGAAATACTTCATCTTGTTATCTTCCAGATTTCCTGAAAATTAACTAGATTTTCGAAAGCTTTAATATGTTAAAAAATTGACGATACGACACATCCAAAACATTACAATTTTTAGTCGCGTGTGACTTTATATTTCACTATGTAAGTCAGTTGGTCGATCGCTCCGTCGGTCCCCGTTTTGCTCTTTTTTGGTTTTGTTAATAACATTGTAACTATTCGGCTGATTAAACCTCTAACAAAATTTGGAAACCTTATGTTGTTTTGCATTTTCTTTCGAAGGATATAATTGCCAAAGTCCTCCCAAGATTAGCCCGGGAATTATTTTGTATTTGCAATAAAATAATAACTATTCGGCCGATTATAACTATATTTGAAACTTTTATGTTGCTTTTCATTCTCTTTCAAACAATATAATTGCCAAAATCCTCACGAGGTTAGCCGTAGAATTATTTGGCAATAACATCATAACTATTCAGCCGATATTAACGAAATTTTAAACCTTTATGTTGTTTTACATTCTCTTTCAAATTATATAATTGTATCAGCGAAACATTTAGGTCATTCAACCAATTCATATTACTCAGTTCTGGATAGTTATCCCCTTTTTCACTTAATAAAAGTCTTATTTATTAAAATAATTAAAAATATCAGTTCAATACTTGACCACGGCTTAACCACCTAACAATGTTATACATGCGAGACCCAGAAAATTGAGTTTCGATCTCATCCAATAGCTTGTTAAATTGGCGTTTGTTGAGAGGTGATAACTATAAAATTCACAATGTTTATTACATTGGACATAACATTTTCTATTGAGTTCAAACTGCTTTTTGCACACAGGGATTCTTGATGCAAAACATAGGTGTAGAAGGATACCCCTTTTTTCCTATGCGTCGCTTATCACATTGCAGGAAGCCACGTGGGCAGACAGACAACGCGTGTCCGAAAGTCACATGACGAAGCAAGCTCAGCTGCGCCCCCCTTCCGATCGTACCATCCAAGCGAGTGTGGAGAACATTCTCTACGCGGTCGGAAATTCCAGAAGATTCCCGCACGGAGATAGAGAGAGGGGGTAAAAGAAGTGTTTGTCGCCGAGAGTTGGTGCCTCAAGCTGCCGCCTAAAAATTTCCAAAAGTGGGGGATATTCCCAATGTTCCGCTTGAGGAGAATGCATATTTATGCCTTTTTCCCGGCTAGGAAGAGCAGTAAAGACAAGGCTCGCTCGCAAAAGACATCACTCATCGCAAGTCGGTGTGTACTCAGTCGAAGTCTGGACACTCTCTCCGCGGTAAGGCATCCACAGTCAAACGGAAGCCTCTGAAGCAGCTGTGCCGGATTACTCCTTCGAGTCCTCGAAGCACCGAGCCCCATTGAAGTTACTCTGAGGTAGCCATTCCTCCCCCGCAAATCATCGAGGATTCCAGCTCCCCCTCGAGCACCAGCTAAGGTTATAACTTACGCCTTTACAGCCCCGGAAGTAAGATACCGACTATACTCTTCCTTTCCACTCTTCTCCTGACGAGGATCTCTCCTTTGAAGACGCCGACAGATCATCTCGCCAAACACCTACTTTTCCCTCGTCTCCTGTGAAGTCTCTGTTGCCCTCTGCCTCGTAAGCCCCTTTTCCCCTTTTACCTACTGAGCCCATTTGGATCTGAGCAGGTAGCTCTAAACTAATTAATTGTATTGAGATTTTACTACGGGTAACGCTAAATCATTGAGCAATCATTAATTTCTCTCTATATCATTTTTTATCATTTTAATTTGTAAATAAAATTTATATTTTCTTATATTTATCTTCAATTAACTTGAACATCACTCTCGGCCTCGTTATTCAAATCTCGCCAACATCGAACCCGACCTGATTAGTGAAGTAATTGACCCCACGTCTCAACCAGACCTTTATAATCTGCGCACCAACGTAGTGTTCAGTCTTTGGATGGTTAGCTTTAATAGCTTGAGTTCTTCCCCTTAATACTAATAATAGATATGGAATTGGATAGACTAAACTGCTTAAACTGCTTAGGCTGCGAGAAAAGAGAAACAGATTCATACACAATTGTGATCAAATCACTTATACCTAGGTAGATTTTTAGGATTATGTTATTTTCTTCTTGAAAAGGAAATATCTAATTGTTGGTATGTTTCCTCATAAGAATTCTAATAAAATGTTGACTTTTACAAGGCAAAAGATTTATTTTAAAATACTGACAATTAATTTGTAGTTATTCCCAAAATCCCTTCATGGCAACTCTGGTAACGGAAACGCTTACCAGCTATTTATTTTCGTTTAAAATGAAATAATTATCAAACGGAGCAGAGAATTATTTCGCAAATTGAAAACCTTGAACGAAACATTAAAAATTACTGTAATATTTGAATATAAATAAAATCGTTGGTGGATCATTAGAAAATTGTCGGTAAGTCACTTCGTGACCCGTAGATGAGTGATTCGCTATCCCTGTTATAAAACATATGCGAGATTATATATAAAAATTAGACTGGATAAACAAACAAGTTCAGGGGAAGAGCTCTGAGATGTTATGTCGGAAGCCTAAAATGATATTCGCTATTTTTTTCGAAAAAAACTTATTGCTTCTGACTTAACTGAGAAGGTATGTTAAAATATATATTAAATATAAGCTACTCAGTATAAAAAAATCATGTTAAGTATTGCTAAACACATTTAGGAATTAGGTAGGTTAAATATTACTCAACATTTATTTATGCTTATTCCTTATTTTCAAATCAAAAGTAAAAAGCAACGGCTAATTTGCTATTTGTAATTTTCTTTCCACATTTTTTCTTTTGTCGTATATTCGCCTTTACGTCTGGATTGAGGCCGTGAATAGGTTCTCCGAAATTCATTAAAATTCTGATTTTTGCAAAAGACTTTATTTATCTGACACGTTTCGATGCACTAGTATCATTTTCAGAGACAAAGTAAAAATACATATAAAAAAGTAGAACATTGGTTTATTAATTAATGACTGAACACACTCATATACAAACAGGTGGGAACGTATTGACAAACTTGTGAGCAAATTAAGACAAGGTCGAAGGAGGTAGGCTTAGGGGCGAAGGTCAAATTTGCGGTCAAGTCAAAAGAAGTGGGGGATCTTCACCAGGGAAGATTATGTATCCGTCGTAGTTCGGTTTATAATTCTAACGCTTGGCAGTATTCCGTTCGAATTTGATTGAATGTTTAGCTTAGTTTTTTTTTTCTTGCATATCGATGGCTTGTAGGATCTGGTGGAAAGAAAACAATTTTAGATGTTTCCTTCTGAGTATATATATATATATATATATATATATATATATATATATATATATATATATATATATATATATATATATATAATATTGAGGATAAATCCCAGAGCCACCAGAAACGGATGCAACATCTTTTACATCTTCTGGTGGCTCTGAGATTTATTTTCAATATTAAATGCAGGCTTCACGGCTGAGCTCCATATATATATATATATATATATATATATATATATATATATATATATATATATATATATATATATATAATAATCAATAATAACCACTGAAAATGGAATATGTATTAAAAATCCTAGACGCTGCCAGAGTTGTCTTATTTTTTCGTTACTCATAAAAGCAGATGGTATCGTTTAGTACCGCCCTGTAATATAAAAGGGAGTTTTATCACTCAGCTCTGTTCATTGGTGATCTAAGAACTCACTGGATGAAGGAATTCGTAAATTATTCCTATAATGTAAGTCTGGCATTTTTTTTTTTTTTTGGTGTCCCATTTTAGGGGATATTGACTTACGTTCACAGACAGATATAACCCATATTTTCCTTTCTCTCTTCTCTCTATTATTTTCATTTTATAGCATTTATTATTATACTTTTTGATTATGTGATGAATATTTCATATTTTGGCTCCTTGCACATACATATACACACCTACACCATATACATCAATTGAGTTAGAAAACATGGTCTGCTGACCAAAAGTCGTGTGCTCTCACTTATCTGATTTATGACCTTGCATCCTTCAAAAATTTCAATAATTCACAGACTAACCTTGGGAGGATTTTGGCTACAATATCATTTGAAAGAAAATTTAAAACAACATAAAGGTTTCAAATCTCTTTAAAATCGGCCAAATAGTTGAATAGTTATAATATTATTTCCAAAACAAAATAATTCCCGCGCTAACCTTGGTAGGCCCTTGGCAATTATATCATTTAAAAGAAAATGTAAAACAAAATAATTCTTTTAAATTTCGGTTGAATCGGCTTAATAGTTGCAATGTTGTTACCAAAACAAAAAAAAGCAAAACGGGGTCAGACCGACCGACATAGGGAGATGTAGAGTTGCGGGTGACTAAAAAGCACTTCAGGTGATGAAGAGGAAGAGATAAAAGTTGTAGTGGCCATAATTCCTCCAAATGATGAAGTGACAGATGAAGATGTAAATGATGAAGCGCTTCTTCGAGGAAGATCTTCTTCGAGATTGTCGTAGAATGACTCCCGACGATACTATATATATAACACTATTCGTTGAGGGAACTTCCTTAATTATCTCTAGAGTGCGTTTTACTGTCTTGGCGGCCGATATTATGTATCTTCAAAATGCTTAAGAAGTGGAACTGAGCTCAAGGATAATAATATTGCTATCATTAATAAAATAGAGTTTTATTAATAATAACTATAAACAAAACACAAAAAACGGAAAATATTGACAAACAGAATGGAAAGGGTCGTGGAGACTCGGGCTAATCCAAGGATTTAAGGGATAAAAAAAAGGTAAAACAAATATGGAGTTAAAGAGATGGGATGGTTCGATAAACCATTTAAAGCACTGGATAGAATTGACAAATAAGGGATCAATACTCAAAAGGTGACGCTTGGCTTACGTAACTTCATTAGGGTGCAGTGGAAGGTACTTAAAGGAATATTCGGTCCGCTGGCGAGCTCCAGCCAAAGGGGGGGGGGATAAGGTGATCCTGACGTGGCGTCTTGGGAAGGAGAACCGTTTCTCGACGAACGGCTGGAAGAACAATGGCTGTTCTAGGTTGTTCTCTTCTGAACAAAGGGGGGATGAGAACCGTCTCTTGTCTACGGGCTCAAGAACAATGGCTGTTCTAATGTTGTTCTCCTTTGAACAACAGGGGGGGGGGTGAGAACCGTTTCTTGGCGAAGGGCTCAAAACGAACAATGGCTGTTCTAATGTTGTTCTCCCTTGAACAACAGGGGGGGGGGAAGAACCGTTTCTTGGCGAAGGGCTCAAAACGAACAATGGCTGTTCTAATGTTGTTCTCCCTTGAACAACAGCGGGGGATGAGAACCGTTTCTTGGCGAAGGGCTCAAAACGAACAATGGCTGTTCTAATGTTGTTCTCCTTGAACAACAGGGGGGGGGGGGATGAGAACCGTTTCTTGGCGAAGGGCTCAAAACGAACAATGGCTGTTCTAATGCTGTTCTCCTTGAACAGCAGGGGGGAATGCCTTGGGGACTTGACGTCACTAAAGGCTCGAACCTTTGGCACTCAAGGAATATTGTCCTCCTGGACAAGTGATGGTGAATCTCGAGGCCGAGGTCCCTTGGCGCACAAAGGGAGAGAGGGTCGTGGTGATGTTTCGCGACGAAAATCTGGATATCCAATCTGATCTTAGTGGTAAAGTTTCCATATAAATAGCCAGGACATCTCCTTGGCGTGGGGGAAAATGGAGTGAAAGCTTGGAGGGAACGCACAGCTGGGCCTGACAAAAATGCCTTATCTGTTCATAAGCCTAACTCGATCTGGCGAGGTCGGCGTATGGGGGCGAACGGGGGGACGATAACCTCCTTGTTTAAACATTGACGTCCGGCAGCTGTTGAGAAGACTCCAAGCCTCGAATCGAAGATGCACGTGGGCCTCCTCGAGGTTTTAACTAATATGGGATAGGAGTTGAATTTAACACAGATTCAACTCGTTCTATCACACCCCTCCATTCCAGGGGAAGTTGTCACTTCGAAAAAAAAAGAGAGAAGGGACAACGATAGAGCTCCGTTGTAGGGAACTCGTTTTCTTGTACCAACCGTATCTTCCTGCACCTAACTAGTATTACCTCAGTACATGATTATTTTGATCTTTAGATTACAGGGGAAAATAACCTTTAATACAACTTAATAAAAAAAAAAGGGCATGGAACAATGAAATGTTATAAACTTAGTACATACGGGACAAAATAATTTATACGTAAATTAATAAGAACAAATATATATACATAAAAAAAATTAGACATTGAGCGTTACAAAATTCAGACATATACATTAATTAACTATATTACAAAAGAATCTTAAATTAAGTCGTACAAGACGGTATATACCTACATGGAGATACTAATCCTATGAATACAATTATTCTACGCTATTCGGTAACGCATTCCTACTGAGTGCGTCAGCGACCTGGTTATCGGAACCTTTGATATAATTTATTTTAAATTGATACTCTTGCAAGAGTAAACTCCAGCGCATGATGCGGCCGTTTGAGTGTCTCAAATTCCTAATATAGGCTAACGGACGGTGGTCGGTTCCTATTCGAAATTCTTTACATATCAAGTACAGCTTGAATTTGTCTATGACCCAGATAATTGATAGAGCTATCTTTTCTCTAGTGGCATATCTCTTTTCGCGTGGTAATAATAGATGGCTAGCATATGCAACTGGATGACTCGTTCTGTCATCCACGTATTGAAGGAGTACACCTCCAATGCCCTCGTTGATCACGTCGGTCTTAACTCCAACGGATTTTTCCGGCTTGGGCAACTTAAAAATGGGGGCAGAAATGAACTTACTTTTGAGCTGATTAAAATGGGAAACAGCGACATCATTCCAACGTAACCGATCGGAGAAATTCTTTTCCTGAAGGGGGCATAGGGGGGCCGAAATTGCAGCGAAATTCGGAACAAATCGCTGATAGGGAGAAGCTGATCCTAGGATCGATCTTAATGGCTTCTTTGTAATCGGGATGGGCATGTGGGCGATTGCCTTAATCTTGTTCTCGTGGGGACCTGACTTGCTTTGTCCTATTTTGAAACCCAAATATTTGATGGTTTCGTGGGCAAACTGGCATTTGCTGGGGCCAATGGTGAGGCCATTTTCACGCAGTTGCTTAAAAAGAGCTAATAGGGTGGATAAATGGTGATTCCATTTAATTAGTTCTTGGAGCTGACTCTTCTGACGTGGTGTCAGCTGCGCGTCACTTTTCAGGTCAGAGGGTTCCAAAGACTCGCCTGGTAGGGAATGAGGAGGGTAATCGGCATCAGGTTGGATGCACACTGTCTGGATTACATTAAGGGACTCCGCGGGGCAATCCTCTTCAAGCGCCGATGCTTCGTCCAGTTCTACGAAGGTATCTCCATGGGCGCGTTGGGGGTTCTTTTTTTCTTGGGGTCCAGGGACAGTCTCCGTGTCCTTGTCTGGGGCCTTATCACCTAAGGCTTTTAGTGAATCACATTCCTCTTTTTCCGTCCTAAAGTCCTGGTAATGGGTCTCCGAGAAATCGGACGGTATCGGGGTTCTGATGGGGACGGGCTCCTGGGCTTCTTTCTTATCTCGGCCTTGAGGAAGGGCGGCCTGAAACACAGGGTCGAAACTTACTTGGGGGCTCTGTCCTATAAGTACGGAACAAAATTTTATGGGTGCTACAATGACTTCAGCCCAGCCATTATAATATTGACACTGCAGGTAACATCTAGCGACGGGGAATCTGTTCGCCCGCCCAAGGTAGTCACGTACCACCGCAAATTTTTCGTGGTTAGAGGCCACTGGGAGGAGTTCGTCGGACACGATGAAGCATGTACATCCTGTGTCCCTGACGAGAGTCGATACTCGACAGCTGTCCACGCTGCCCTCCTCATATTTCAAAGTTCCCGATGAACTTTTACCAAAAACAAAATTTACCTGGTGGCCTGACGGAGGGGGAGAAGTTTCTGCTTGGGTCTGCACCACCGAAGGAGCCGGGGTCGCATTAATCTGGTGAACTTGGTTGCCTGGTCCGCTTTTAAGCCTAGAATTTTGGGGGCAATTCCAGCTCATGTGGTTTTCTACTCCACAGGTGAAGCATATGGTTGGTCGCTTCGGGAAGAGAAATGGAGGAGAAGTCTTAACGGGAGGTTTGGAGTCCCGTTGTTGGTTTTGGGGAAAGAAGTTTTGGGGTTTTACGGGGCTCGGAAACTTTGTCAGCTTTCCTGGGAAGGGGCGCGAATCCGTCCTTCTTTCTTCTCGTTGGGTTACTCTTCCCCGTTCCTCTCTTTCTCTTTCTTTTTCTACCTTTTTTCTTTGAACTTCTGCTTTAATCCGAGCTAATTCAATCTGAAGGTCAGCTAGTCTTATCCGTTCCTCTCTTTCTCTTTCTTCTCGTTGTATTTCTCTTCTTTGCTCCTCTTGAATGTACTTAATTAGTTCTTTTCCGGAAAGTCCACAGGACTCTCCTTGCGCTTTAAAGATTTCGAATAGAGTCATCTTTGCACTTGGGGGGCACTAGTCAACCAACTAAAATTCCTTGCAACAAGAATTATGCCTCTATAGAGTTAGCCTACCTAAATATGGGCACTGACCTATTCGTACTTGGTTTCTCAATCTAAATAACCACTGACTAAAATCACAAAAAAACAAACAAATTATTATAACCGTTCCTTGAGCTACTCCAGCTTCTTAAGTTTAAAAAAAGGGGATAGCAATCGTTAAAACAAAAGGGAACTACTATATTCTATTATTATAACGAATAACACTATGCTTTACTCGACTGAGACCAGTGTTTGCAAAGATATAGCGTTAAACCTTACACACCTGATACCAAATTAAATAGTATATATATATATATGTCGTAGAATGACTCCCGACGATACTATATATATAACACTATTCGTTGAGGGAACTTCCTTAATTATCTCTAGAGTGCGTTTTACTGTCTTGGCGGCCGATATTATGTATCTTCAAAATGCTTAAGAAGTGGAACTGAGCTCAAGGATAATAATATTGCTATCATTAATAAAATAGAGTTTTATTAATAATAACTATAAACAAAACACAAAAAACGGAAAATATTGACAAACAGAATGGAAAGGGTCGTGGAGACTCGGGCTAATCCAAGGATTTAAGGGATCAAAAAAAGGTAAAACAAATATGGAGTTAAAGAGATGGGATGGTTCGATAAACCATTTAAAGCACTGGATAGAATTGACAAATAAGGGATCAATACTCAAAAGGTGACGCTTGGCTTACGTAACTTCATTAGGGTGCAGTGGAAGGTACTTGAAGGAATATTCGGTCCGCTGGCGAGCTCCAGCCAAAGGGGGGGGGGGATAAGATGATCCTGACGTGGCGTCTTGGGAAGGAGAACCGTTTCTCGACGAACGGCTGGAAGAACAATGGCTGTTCTAGGTTGTTCTCTTCTGAACAAAGGGGGGATGAGAACCGTCTCTTGTCTACGGGCTCAAGAACAATGGCTGTTCTAATGTTGTTCTCCCTTGAACAACAGGGTGGGGGGGAAGAACCGTTTCTTGGCGAAGGGCTCAAAACGAACAATGGCTGTTCTAATGTTGTTCTCCCTTGAACAACAGCGGGGGATGAGAACCGTTTCTTGGCGAAGGGCTCAAAACGAACAATGGCTGTTCTAATGTTGTTCTCCTTGAACAACAGGGGGGGGGGATGAGAACCGTTTCTTGGCGAAGGGCTCAAAACGAACAATGGCTGTTCTAATGCTGTTCTCCTTGAACAGCAGGGGGAAATGCCTTGGGGACTTGACGTCACTAAAGGCTCGAACCTTTGGCACTCAAGGAATATTGTCCTCCTGGACAAGTGATGGTGAATCTCGAGGCCGAGGTCCCTTGGCGCACAAAGGGAGAGAGGGTCGTGGTGATGTTTCGCGACGAAAATCTGGATATCCAATCTGATCTTAGTGGTAAAGTTTCCATATAAATAGCCAGGACATCTCCTTGGCGTGGGGGAAAATGGAGTGAAAGCTTGGAGGGAACGCACAGCTGGGCCTGAGAAAAATGCCTTATCTGTTCATAAGCCTAACTCGATCTGGCGAGGTCGGCGTATGGGGGCGAACGGGGGGACGATAACCTCCTTGTTTAAACATTGACGTCCGGCAGCTGTTGATAAGACTCCAAGCCTCGAATCGAAGATGCACGTGGGCCTCCTCGAGGTTTTAACTAATATGGGATAGGAGTTGAATTTAACACAGATTTAACTCGTTCTATCACAGAGATGTTTAGGCAGTCTAGAACTTATTCATAAGAGCAAGGTAGAGTATACTGCAAAAATGTCATCATCAAACAATGAAAAATAAAGAAAGCAGACTACAGATCTCTCTCTGAATTGACAAAATCGATACCAAGTCATAAAGAACAAATAAATGTGTCATTATAAACAGGTACGGAAAATTAGAGAGTATGAAAGATAAGGAAGAGCATTGTGAATATTTTCCAAAAGTTTTTCAAAGGATTTGCAAAATTTCATTCTCAACCAAAACACTTTATGCTAAGCACAAAAAGTAATCCTGATTTTTTCCTTGAAACAAATGAACTCAAAATATTTTTTAGGGATTCTCTTCTTTAATGTGTATCTTAATGTGGCTTTATTAAAATTTTTTATAGTGATATATTTGTATTTAGTGGCTGCAGATAATTTAGCTTCTAAAAGAGTCATGTTATACTGGTCAGGCGGGGTGGTTTTCATCAAGCTGGTTCAAAGAGCTAATATTATAATTCAATTAATTAGCGTTTCTTTTTGGTTTCGGTGCACAGAGAGATATGCGGAGAGTGGTATGAAAAGTAGAGTGACGTTTCTTCGATTTTTCTTCTCTTAGACTTAAAAAGGCCACCGTAACGCATTTAAATCCTCAATATTCCTCCTTCCAAGCACTAAACCTGAGGCTAACAGTGTTTTTACGATGCTCATAAAGACGACTTTATTAGAGACTCGCAGAAAACGAGCTTATAATGAATTAGCGAGCAAGCTCTAACTCTGGATATTCCCGGAACAAGCAGGATTTACGTTCAGATTAACATTTCCATGACCTTTTTAAAATGACTTTTACAACGCGCTTATTCTCTCTGTTACACATTTAACCTTAACTCCCATTCTAGCTTGCTCCGGTAAATCTTGAGTAAGGAGTGAGTTGTTCTTTCTCGTCAGTATTAAAGGTTTCACAATAATTTATTTAATTCAACATTCATTGAAGAGCATTTTGCTCTCTACATCAGAAGTGAGCCGGAAGACATCCAGAATTTATCATCCAAAGTTTGCGTCCATTTCGACTCTAGTAGGACCTTACCTGCCTTTTTTGGAGGGTCGCTAATTCTGTCTTCAAAACCTAACAGAAAAATTATCCTATATCTGTAATTGATCCTCATACCGTGATATATAGTGTCTGAGTCTATATACAACCATTAAATAAGATTATAATGGATTCTTGTGCGTCGTTGTCACACTCAAAATGTAACCAAACTTTTAGGTGGAATGGATTCGCCTTCTGATGAAAGTCCTTTTATTATTTTCGAAACGTCATAATGATGTGCTTGGGGTTGTTAGAGAATTTACCCGAGGCTATCATCATTATTAGAGCTCGCAGAGCAAATGAAATAATAGTGAGAGTTATTCTATGGCGCTCTTAAAGTCCACGACCTTCACATGGCGACTCTCTATCAAGAGGTCTTCAAGGCACACTACAAAACACCATTCCCCTCCTTTAATATTTTTATCGCAATAGCAACGAAGGTGGACGGAGTAAAGGTAGACGGACTAAAACAAAAGAAATATCTATATCGCCGGTGCTCCAGCAGGTGAAATATACAAAAATCTAGTGTCAAAACCTATTTTATTAATAAATAAATTCAATTGATGCGCGCAGTCAATATTCACAATGATGCTATGAAGCTCAATTGCAAGGTGGAGTAGACCCAACAAGTAACCTCACAAATGAGCACCTCGTTAGCCCTAGGAAATCTTGAAATGAGGCACACAAATCGAACAATGAAATAATATGACATGTTGTAACAATGAACTAATATAAAACAAAGCAACTACTTGTACATAATGTTAAATCGCAATTTAATATGTAGCAATGCAAAACAATATGTTATAAGGATGCAAGCAAAATCGTTGAGTTCTCACTCGAATGTACAAACATACACAAATGAGGAAACAGATGTGAGTCGAAGGTCTAGAGACAGATACCAGAGGGAGTGGAAAACAGCTGAACCCACATAGAACGGAATGTGACCTGACCAGCTAGACTTTATATGAACCTGTGAAACGACGAAATAAATCTTGTTATGAATGTCGGCTTGATAAGCTCGGTCAGATGGCCAAGTGCAAATACTCTTTCAGTGCACACGTGCCTACGCTGAACATCTACACACCTATTGACTCCGCCCAGCAATCTTAGTAGTGAACACACACACTCGTTAAGCTCCGCTCCGCGGTGAGATTGAAAAAAGAGAAGCCACGCCCCCTTAATTGGTGTTGGTATGAATAGACAAGCTGAAACATTCTCATTCTCATTATTATATTATTATTTTCATTTTATTATATTATTATCGCCATCAAGTCAACAACCCACGATCTGACAGACAGGTCATTACAAGGACAGCCTCCAGCCTAAACATTAAGTAGGCCTGAAGAAGAAAGCCTACGGTTATGGAGTGCTCAAAGGATGGAGAGGAAGAAGACTGGCGAATTCTTAATTAAAATAAAGAGTCCGCCAACTCAATCCTTGGTCTGGTCACTCCTTTACATCCTATAATGCCCTTGTTCTTCTGTAATGCTTCAATTCGTTACGGCGTTCTGGAGACCAAATTTTTGATGATATCTTGAATGAGATTTCTCAATTTTTTTAATAAACGATATCAACAACTAACAAGTGGATAAATTATGTTTATCAATAGCTAGAGTGATTATCGCCCACAAATTCTCAATTTAGTGAAAACCTAACGAATTCCTGGGCTAAGATCCCAAAAGTTCGATGTTATTAGGTTGAGGAATAAGTTCTTGCGTTTTTTTAATGTTGTGTTGATTTAAGTTTTGTTGACGTGATTTGTGCACATATTAAGAAACAATAATAAATAATGAGAGCAAAATTTGCAAAGGTTAGGCTGCGTCTCTTAACAGGCTTTTGCTTAGGCTACGTCTTGAAGTTGATTAATAAGTCATTGCGGTTTATTTAAAAGTTGTGTTAATTTAATTTTTGTTCTGTACCCTCAAAATGGAATGTCAAGTTGAAAGAAAGGCTCATTTTCCACACTTGTTGTTATTCATTTTCAATCGAGACGGGAACAATACAAACGCAGCTAAGCTGTGTACGTTTCAAAAACAGTCATTTCAATCTTAATGACGAAGAACGTTCTGTGTGCCCCATTAAGTTGGATGAAGAGCGATTGAACGACCTTCTTAATGAAAATCCTCGTCAATCGACTAGAGAATTGGCTGGACAATTGGCGTGTGATCAGAAAAATTTAGTGAATCACCTTCATTCGATGGGGAAAGTTCAAAAACTCGGTGCATGGGTTCCGCACGCTTTGAGCGAAAGCAACAAACTTCAACGCTCCACGATTACCGCAGGTTTTCTTGCTCGTCACAAGATATAAGGACAGGTTTCTTTACTGCATCATCACTGGCAACGAAAAGTGGTGTATTTATGTCAAAATGAACCATCGAAAACAATGGCTTAGCCCCAGTAAAAAAACACTTTCGCGATTAAAGCAAGGACTTCATCCACGAAATACGATGCTGTGTGTGTGGTGGGATTGTGATGGCATCATTTTTTAGGAGCTCCTTGCGAACAACGAGATTGTCAATGCAGAACTGTACGTTTAGCAAATTTATCGATTCACCGAAGCTATTCGTGAAAAGTGACCTTATCGACGTTATGGAGTCCTTCTGCAACACGACAATGCTCGTCCTCACATTGCCAATATGACAAAAGACGCCATCTAAACGTTTAATTGGGAAATCCTGCCGCATCCTCCATATTCGCGACACTTGGCCCCATCGGATTTCCATCTGTTCCGATCGCTCTCCAACAATTTGCGTGGCGTTTTGTTCAATACTGATATGGAATTAAGAACCTTTTATTGCAGAGGCATCTAAAAACTAGTTGAACGTTGGAAAGAAATCGTAAATAACAACGAAGAATACATTATTGATTAAAATTGCATATTGTTATCAATTAAAAATGAAGTTTTTCTAAAATTGTTAATGGTAATGAATAAATTTGATAAAACCGGAAGAACCTATTCCTCAACTCAATATTTTCAGCCAAGAACTTTGTTATTGATTCGCCTTTGTGGTAAGATGCAGCATTACACTGCAAAATACAGTTATGATTGGCAAATTGGTCCTGAATTGTTGGGAAATGGTGCTAATGAAGAACATTTAGGTACCATTTTGAGTTCATGGCAGTGTTCTTGGGCAAAATTTTTAATCCTCTATTTACCTGAGATAAAAAGCAGTCGCGAACAGAGCGTCCGGATGCTTTACCGTGGCCATGACACATGGTTCCAGTCTTCAACAGTCAAATCTTTATAATTCCTACAAAAGTGTGACCTATCCGTAAAGTTTTGGGGGTAAGATGAAGCTTCTTCGGAGCCATTCTCGACTTAAGAACGTTGTCTAAAGGTCTCCGCCTGACTGTCCACGCCGATGCGTTCACACTTGCTCTTTTACAATCGTGAACAAGCTTGGCACTTAATGCAATCCGATCATTGAGCAACGACCTTACCAAGAGGAAATCTTGGCGTTCATTTTAAGCTCGGGTCTCGACAAGACTTCTTCACATGAGTGTAACGAGTCTTTTTAAAGTCATTAATGATCTTAAAGATGGTGTTCCTTGCTGAAATCCCTTTAGAAGCCATTCCCTTGCATTCCAAGCCACTTTTGTGCAGAGCAATAATGGTAGCACGCTTTAGTTTGGAAATAACCATTTCTTCAATTGAAAATTATGCAAACATTTAATTCTATAAAAGATATTACGACATAGATTCTAATTTCACATCATTTTACCCTTATGATCGAATAGCAAAGCTATAGGGACCGAAAATCACCTCTTACAGGAACAAGAACCGAGCGCAATTTTTGATTTAGCGAAGGAATGCACTGTTTTTAGTCACGTGTGACTCTTAAACTCACTATGTCGGTGGGTCCCCGTTTAGCTTTTTTGGTTTTTATAATAACATTGTACCTATTCGGCCAATTCTAACGAAATTTAAGATCCTTTTTTTTGTTTTACATTCTCGTTCGAATAATATAATTGTCAAGGTCTTCCGAAGGTTAGTCTGGTAATATTTGAAAGTTTTGAAGGTCTTATAAGTGAGAGCACGCGACTTTAAGGGCAGCAGACTTTGTTTCATATTATTTTTGAAATGCTGAATTTTTAATAAATTTGCAATAATACGAGTATCAATATTAGAATAATTAATTCTATCACGTAAAGTTTCAAAGCGAATGAAAAGAATATATATTAAACATTAGTGCTTCAAAACGTTTGACCATGACTATATATATATATATATATATATATATATATATATATATATATATATATATATATATATATATATATATATATGAGTAGTGAACAAAGCTAATGGAGCCCTCCCTATATACTTTGATTGTGGAATGGTCAAAGCTCCCCTACCCTCTTAGCTCCTTTCTATTTCCTCCGCAAGCATTTTTAATACTGCGAGTGGCAATAGAAACATGAAAAGCTAATTTTATGGGATCGCTTCATTTTTATAGTTTAAAACCTAAATAAAAATCCCTTTATGTCCTTTTAGTAGCAGTTAAAGAGGCCTAAGTGAAATGGTTCATTTTGAGGCTTTTATGAGCAATCAAAAGTGGGGACCAATCCGAGTTAATCTGGGGGATATTGCGCTTCCCCACCAAACCAAATATGAAGATTTATTTCAATCTCTATATTTTTCTATATATTGTGATTGTGATTTGGGCTTCTATTTACTTCACCGTCTCAAAAGTGGATGAGACACCATCTACTACTGCCTATTGGCCATTGATATGCGAAGTGGAGTTTTTTACAGTATGAACTTTATATACCGTATGGGAAAGCATTATGTACATTTTAAAGGCGAGCAATTCAAATCCACCAAATTTGAAATGAAATAATATAAAATTAAATGCCAAAAATTAGTTTCACTTATTCTCAAACAAGTAGTAAAAATATATTCTTTCATACATCTCATCTGGCCTAACCAATTATCACCCCAACCAGTTCCGTCCGTTGAGTGCTGGGATACATCAAACATGCATCGAAGGGTCATGTTTTCCAAGAAAGCTCAACTCTCCCCAGGTATTCGAGAAAACATAGTATATTTACAAATTGAAGTCCAGAGGTAGAAGGCTACTTTGCCGTGAAATGAGAAATCACTTCCTCTGTAGTTAGACTTAATTAAGCGACCGATCTCGCATCAACATCAGTGACAGTCGTAAAACCCTAGATTGTGAAAATTTATCTATACAAGGCCGTTTTACGAGGAAGAACTACAAGAAGGAAAGTTTACATCAATGAAGCGAATAGCCAAAAAAGACTCGAATTTACAAGGAAAAATCGCGACTAGCCGAAAGAATTCTGGAGTTGCATCATATTTTGAGACGCGCGCAAGTTTAATCCGTTTGGAAGTGATGGCCGCAAAACCGTTTGGAGAGAGAATAATACCGCTTTGAATCGTAAGAACACAATAGCTACCGTTCAACATGGAAGTGGCCATGCAATGCTGTATCGATGGATGGGCTGGGAGAGCGTTGAAATATTAGTCTCTATTGATGAAACACAGAATGCACGGAAATATATAGATATTTTACGGGATAATTTGCTGCAAAGTGCAGAAAATGCTACGAAGGTCCCATATCTTCCAACAGGACAACGGCACTAAATAAACAGCTCGAATAACAACAGAGTTGTTACTGTAAACGTCTATCGAAGACTTCAAACCCCTCTTTAATCCCCGGGTCTGAATTATATTAAATACTTTAGACTATAAAATATGAAAACTTAAGTTATCAGGTAAAGCAGAGTTATAGACCGTTCTACAAGTGGAATGGGCTAAATTACGGTCTGAAACCACATGAAACCATTCATGTCACAAACATCTAGACTTTGAAACATGCAACAAGGTTTCATAGGAAATATTAAGGCTCTATTTACTTGGAGATACCTGTTTATTTTACAAACATTCATTTTTATATTAGTACAATGTAACTATTGTGCGTTGGATTTGACTGGCCTTACGATACACCTGTTTCATCAGAATACGGTATATAAATATTTATTGTATGTTTTATAATGATCCCATCCCTATGTTATAATTTTCTTAATAAATTTAGCTGGTTCAAATACATTTTTCCACTTTACCTAATCAAGTCGTTTTATGAGATGTTCGCTGACCAATTTTATCAGTCTGAGGACATAAAACTACGCTCACATTTTTTCCCAACGCATAATATGTAATTCTTCAAATTCTGAAACCTTGGTGCGTTGCATTGTGTTCTTTATAATTAACTAGACATTGCTTTGAAAGTGCTGAAAGAGCTAGGAAAGGCATTGAAATGGCCAAGGGTATTATTAGGTTCTTGTTATGACTTTAATCTTCTTGTCAATTAACTATGTTAACCTTATTTTATCTTTCCCTCATGCTCAGCAACATTTTGTACATTGATAATACATGTGTGTAGCATTCAGGAAAGATTTAACGCTTGTATTGAAATAAGAAAAAACAAAGCACAACGTAACGTCGCCTAAACGTGTAAGCAATGGATCAAATAGACCTTCAATAACGTTTCAAGGAAATTTGCTCTAGATGAATTTAGAACTTAAAACTAAACAAATTTCTGTTTTTTTTGTAGGGAAATCTGTATGACAATCTGATGCCACACAGTCGACGCGTGGACCTCCCAGAACTTCATTCCTGCCATCTCCTTTCTTGGTCACAATTGATCTGAAATTGACTCCGTTTGTTTCAAGGGGCGAAAATCTCTAAACAAAGCAAAAACTTTCAAGTGACTTAAAAATATGATTTTAGAAAGACTCAAAGCTTTGTTAATGCCCTCCGCCCCAAGGGTATTCTAGAGTTGATGTTAGATGAGTCTAATAGGTTAAAATAGCAAATGTTACTTTAACAATGTAGGTCTATCGAAGGTAACCTATATAAACCAAACAATCTCATCTCTCTTGAAGAAAACAAAAAACAATTCGAAAAGCGCCAGGGTCGGAGGATCTACAAGAGAGCCCATTTCAAACCGTTGCCTCTTTTGTTTAGTCTCACTAAATGGCCCTTCCGACCCCAACATCTGCAGTTCCGTGCATGTAGGATAATCTGCGGCTATATGTCCTCCCCACATTTTCACGTCTCCTTACAACCATTCTGTGGGAGATGCCTTCGATGATTTTCCTTAGATGGTACTATGGTACACTGGTCGTTTAAAATAATTTACCCTTATGGTATGGTGAGACGTCTTAGTTGTGTTAAAAACTAAATGGGAAAAAGGCAAAGGAATTTGACACAAGAATAGTCTATTATTACCCCTTTATGAGCAATCACTGTCAACCTTTTAAGCTACAAGAGACTGCAAATCGTCTGAAACATATCAAAAGCCTTAAAGTGACCCCCAAATATTTTAAGCTATATAATGTGTTATAAACGCATAAATTAAAAAAAAATATCGTTATTAAAGCATTTCAAGATGTTTGAAATTCTAAAGAACAAATTATTAATCCCAAATTTATAAATAAACTATTATATCAGTGAATTATAGAGGCTACGTTCTTGCTTGGAAACCAATTTCATTTCTAAAGGATTAATGGTCAACAATTTGATATAATTAAAACAATTTGAATGACTTTCTAAGTTTGAGCAGTGACATTCGCACGAAGCTGAACAGAAGGCACGAAACGCCCAGCTGATAAGGCAAAGTTTCTGAAGGCTTCGAGGATAAAGCCGCAGGAATTCAAAGGTAAATCTCTCCATGGCAACAGATTTAAATTTCATATTTGGTGAATTCCTCCATCAATCATAATTTCCCAGCCACTCAGAGTAGTTTGCTTTCCCTTCGGGAGGTAAAAACTTTCTGAATCCAAGCCGTAATTCCCAATGAATCGTACAAATGCTCGTTTAGGTTTATTTTAGTGTAAGTTTGTTTAGGATAAATTAGGTTAGGTTAGGTTAGGTTAGGTTCCATTTTCGTTCCACTTTAGGTGTCTTTCATCAAGTTAGTTTAGCTTTAGGTTGGTGTAGGTTAGGTCAGGGTAGGATGGGTTAGGTATGGTTAGTTTGAGTTAAAGTAGGTTAGTTTAGGTTTAGGTTAAGTTATGCTAGTGTAATTTGGGGTGATGAGTTTGGGTTAGGTTAGGTTTAAGCGATACTAGGCTAAACCACGGTCATATTATGATTTCGTCAAGTAAGGTTATCTTAGATCAAAATTAAATTAGGTTTGGTTAAAGTTAAATAAATACTTGATCAATTTGGGTTAGGTAAACGTAGGTTAGGTGTAGTAAACAAGTTAAAATGGGTGATGTATTTAATTTGGGGGTTGTACCACCAACATTTGAATATTTAATCCTAACCTGTGCACACTAGCCCATATGGCAGCCACCAAAGTGTCCACCGTATCACGACTACATCCAACAACTAAGCCGAAACAATGTAGCTTAACTTTGCATACTGTAGAACCTCCATCGACTCGTAAGATTCACAGTTGCCCCTCCCCCTTGATGGTCGTGAGACCATTCTCGGCTATTTTTAAGGCTACCCTCAAAAGCAGGACAGCAACAATGAAGACCCTGAACCCACACTCCCACCCACGGCTAGACAGTGCCACTCGAAGACGTAGGGCCCCTCTTTTCCAAAGCTACTTCGGCCACCAAAGGTTCCGGGAAGCGTAGGGCCATTCCGGTGAGGGTCTTCTCTTTGAAGAGAGCAACCGCATATCCTCCACCTTAGGTCTGATGGGCATATTCCATCAATGTATTTGCCTTTGACTCAGGGACAACTAGAAGGAGATGCAGAGGCACGTATACCCTGCCCACCATCCCAAGGTATAAGGTTTTACGACCCAACCACCAAGAGATAGGAGCCAGAGAGGGGGATGCGCGCGCGATTTATATCCTGAAAGATGTCTCTGTTCTTATACTTGCTTTATATACTTCCTTTCAAGAGGTGACAACGCAGTTTCACCTGAATAGGAGGCAAACTTTTATTTCCGCCTTCATTCTTCCGTCAGCCGACTTCGACTCGGGAGACATTCGGTACGTTGTGGACTTGAAATAAATCTTTAATTATTTTACGCTCAACGAGGAGTCACAGCCGGCATAGGAGGAAAAGTCGAGGGTAGACATTCAAGAAATCCTAAACGAACTTCGTTTTTTCCCCACGAGGACTACAAGATCATTTTTGTACGGAGCCACGTATAACCGACCCATGTCTGTCTAAGTAACTCCGCAGTGCCCCCTCAGGGCAGGGGGGCTGAAGTAAACTGAACTGCCATTCATCTAGTATTGCCCCAACTATGTCGGTCCACTTTGATAGACATAATTGGAGACGTAAAGGAAGGCAGGTTTGAGGATTAGCCCACTGTGGAACTCTACGGAAAGCCTTGGGGAAGAGTGCGTTCTAATCTCTAAGGGTAGTTTCCGGCCAAGGCTACAGGGGGACATGCAACCACCCCTGTGTAAGTTGGAAGCAGCATCGATAACGAAACCCCAGACGGGGCGGCACCCCTGGGTGGTGGTAGTTGATTCGATCACCACCCATCATTAAGTATGCCACAATCCCCCGTATGAGGGGCTTCCCCGTGTCCACCCATCATTTATCCATCCCATCCCGCAATTCATGTTCGCTGAAGCTCTCTTGCAGTGGGGAGGGGGGTTGCACCCATAAAGAACTCTACAAAAATACTAGAATTCTACAAGAAGGAAGAATCACTTGAAATAAATAATAAGAAGTAAAATCATTAGCAATAGATAAGAGGAAATTCAACCCAGGGGGTCCTTCCCCCGAAGGAAAAAATGGAACCCAACGAAACCAATCGGATCCCGCTGCGCACCATCAGTGGAAGCAGCAGGCCCAGCCAAGAGAAGGTGTTCGAACTGGTCTTCTGGAAACAGAAGATCGCTATGCTCCGCATTCTCGATGTCCCCACAGGATATGTGGCGATTTGCGAGAAAGAAAAAGATGTGGACGATATAAGGAAACAAGGGGCAGTAGAGTAACTACGCGAAATAGGTCTCAAACCATCAATCCCACCGTATGTCATATGCACGAGGTTAGATCCTTGGATTGGGCAACAATCCAAAGAGTAAATAAAGGAGGAAATCGCGAGAAACTAACCATAGGCCAAGGTTTCAGAAATTATTAAATTCTAGAACAAAAAGGAGAATACAGAGTACGCACATGTATTCAAGGTAATCTTTGCAGATACATCGATGGCTAAAAAGGCCAAAGAAAATGGACTCCTGTTATTCAATGCCAAAATCAGCGGAAAGCAGAGAGAAAGGGAAGAATTTACTCCCATACAATTCTGATTCCGCTGTTACAAGATGGAGAGCCACGTGACAAAAGATTGCCACGAATCCCAAGAGATCTGCTTATGGTGGTGTGTGGCGGGGCACCACTAGAAGAATTGTAGAAGTCCAAGGGGGAAGTGTGCGAACTGCGGTCAAGGACAACGCTCCATGGCTATGGCCTGCCCTCTAAAAGAATGAACTGATAAAGAAAAAAGTCCAACAGAAGAAAGAAGAGCAGACCAGAAAACAAAACACAACATACGCTCAAGCAGCGAAGGCAGTCCTTACGGAAATGGAGGCTAAGAAAACTTACTTAAGGCTAGAAAAGGAAAATTCTACCAAAATCATGACATGCATCCTGTATGCACATGCCAGAAATCTTACAAACCCGGGAATCTTGGCAAAGAAGCTAAATCAGATGCTCGTTAAAAACGGGATGAGCGAGATGTGGTTCCCTGATAATCCACCATCAGGGGACGTGCTCTAACTTCAAATGGTCTCCGAAGAAATTACGAGCAAGGAAAAGCCAGTAGCCAGAAAAGAAAAATAATATGGGGGTCAGGCGGCCAGATCCAAGGATCGAGGCCAAACTAGAGAGAGGGGCGGCCGCTAAGGCAGCCCATATAATTACACAATATGTGGAAAGAGAAACTGAGTCCTCCGATACTACGGACACCTCGGACTGAGAGGGCTCCGTATGTGAGGTGAACCCCCCAAAAGAGAAAAGAAAAAATAATAAGAAAATCGACGCTGATAGGATAAACCTTAACATCTACGCTACGGAGCAGTTTCCCTTCCCGAAGGACTGGGACACGAATAAAATCTGTGTGGGGATAAAAAAGAAGTTCTACAAATGGGGCTTCGACGCTCAATGAGACGAGAAAACGGTGAGGAGGCATTGTTTAACCAAAACAATGCCTTCCACCGAGAAACATTTGTGAAACTCTCCCCAACAGAGTACAAAAAGAAAAGGAACGGGAGACGCAAGTCGACAACCTGTAAACAGTAAACATCTACCTAAGCCAGAACAGACAATGGAAAACAAGAACAACAGGTGAATGATCTTGACCCTCAACGTGAAAGGCTGGGAGGGGAAAGCCTCAGCATACGAAGACATATTCCGTGTGCTTGATCCCAACATCATAGTAATCACGGAACATTTATCGATACGACCAACAGTCAGTCAAAGATACCAGGCTACAGAGTGGTCTTGAAAAACCATTCCCAGGAGAGGTGCAACGGTGCTGCTGTTGACATCAGAAGGAATCTCTCGTTCAGACACTTTCTGGATATGGACGAGTCCTTCGTGGTGGTAGAGCTGCACACACTATTGGGCAAGTTCATAATCGCGGCGGCATACCAACCACCTCGACGAAGATAGCTACCTCTCACAAGCTTCTACACCTTGTTTGGCCACGGTAGAATGGGATTCTTTGGGGGCGACCTCAATGCCAGATGCCGAACGGCTGGCTATAGTAACACGAATTAAAGAGGCCATAACTTGGAAATGATTATGCGAAGACAAAACATCCAGCGGATAGGTCTGGATTTTTCGACCTATATCACCGTTCACTCAGCATCAGAGCCCGACATAGCGATCTTGACGACCATTTCTCTCGCGCCAATCCAACTTCCAATACCTCTTCGCAAAAGCTACGCTTCGGCCAACTGGGAACGCTACAAGGAAATTATTGCTAGATTTGAACCAGCGGACCTAAACGCAGCAAGGCTAAAGAGGATCGACAAGGAGTTGAAGAAGATAGCTGCCCACATCATCGAGGCGGATCGTGAGAGTGTACCGATGAAGAGGTATAAAACCCTCCCACAACACAAATGGACCGAGGAAATGAAAGAGATCGCTAGAGTGCACAGGGAGGTGTATGAAGAAATCAGGAGATAAGGTACAAATTGGGAAAGAAGCTCGCTGCTACGATGCCTGAGTGAAGATCTAAAGCAGGCTATTAACCAGCAAAAGGCTGAGATCTGGGACAACCTGATTGAAAAAGTAGACAGTGAGGTGAGACCCGATTTGCTCTGGCGACTTGTTAACAAGTTAAAAGGTCTTAAATGTAGAGAAAAGACTCGCATTAAGGAGGGCGATGACTACTTGGAAGACCCGGCGGTTTTGGAAGAGAGATTCCGCATATTCTGGAAAGATGTCTTCACGATAACACCAGAAGACAATGCGGAATTCAACTAGGAATTCGAGGGCCAACTGATTGAAGATCTGAATCAGATTGTGCATCGCACGCTCCCAAATGCATATGTCGATGAAGGGAGGATTTTGGCAGACCATGGCGAACTACATCTGAAGAGGTCATGGCAGTCATAAAATCTTTAAACAAAAGGCACTAAGCTGGACGGGCATCACCAAAAAATACTTGGTGCATGCCCCCTGGCAGATCTATCAGGGAATCACAAACGTCTAAAATGCTTCCCTGAAAACGGGCTACTTCACCGACTGTTTCAAGATGGCTAAATTCATCTTTATACCTAAAGGAGAGAAGCCCGATTAACTGTTAAACTGCAGGCCAATATCCCTCCTGGAGATTAGAGTCAAAATCTACGAAAAGCTTCTAGCCAAAAGGTTACAAGACCAACTGACCGAGCTGGAAGCTCACAGCCCTCAACAATACGGGTTCCGTAAGAGAAGGGGGACTAACACAGCCCTTGCCCTTCACACCGAAACGCTTGCCCGTTGTAAATGTGAGAGGAAATACGTAGACGTGGTGATGTGAGACGTACAAAAGGCCTTCGATAAGGTTTGGCTAAGAGGTCTTCAATATAAGATCTTAGGCCTCCAGCTGAATCCAATCCTGGAAACGGTCCTCTGTTACTACACCATCCAAAAAAGCATAAATTTCGTTCGAGGACTACAGAGGACCCGTGTTTGATCTTGAGGCGGGTGTTCCACAAGATAGCTGTCTGAGTCCACTGCTGTACCTTGTGTTTACACTAGACTTACCTGATCCATTCCGGGAGGACGTAAGTTACCTGCAGTTTGCAGACGACATCACACAAATCATCCCCAGCTACTACAAACATGCTGGATTTCAAGCAAGGCAGACAGCCATCGAAATCGATAACATCAGTCGATACGAACAAAAGTGGAAAATCAAGACCAACCGCCGAAAGTTCCAGATCCTTCCAATAAACCGCCAAAAACGGGTTAATATCTTAGTGGACGGCGAATTATACCCGTAAGGAAATGAAGGCAAAGTTCTCGGTCTGCACTTAACATCAAAAGGATACAAAGTGCACATTAGCAGCAGAATCTTCCTTGCCAAAACACAGCTCGGAATACTGTATAGATATAAAAGCATCAGATCCAAAATTCTTAAAAACTATACACTGCCCTGGTACGCTCGACCTTAGTGTACCCAGCAGTGGTCATACAGGCTAGGAGTTCCACCTCTCTCAGACAAATGCAGAGAGTGCAGAACAATGCAGCCCTGCTTATAGCTGGAGCACAAAGGATGGACTATATTCAGCAAACAGAACTGCATGCAAGAGCAGGTCTGAATCCACTGAATATGGAACTCCAAAAGCTAGGGAGAAAGACCTTAAACAAGATTAAAAATGAGATACTCCCGAACTTGAACCTTGACCTAGACATTCCGAGAGCAGTTGGGGGATGCGCCACCAGGCAAGCCCTATTCCCGAGCGGAAGAAACTGCTCTCGAGAAAACCAAATTAGAATATATACATAACCAAGAATAACAGAACCATCTAATTATAATTGAAGGAAAAGAGGAGAAGTGCCCACAACTTAAACAAACAAAATAAAAAGGAAATGATAACCTAAACACCGGCAAAATAAGAATTATAAATTGTTATTTCAAAAAAAAAAAAGAAAATTATATATAGTGATAAAAAAACTTGAAAGGTTTGAATGGCGCAATGGAGGAAAGATAAAAATTTATTTATATATATATATATATATATATATATATATATATATATATATATATATATATATATATATATATATATATATACATTTATAGATATGTATAAAAAAATAACAAATGGAAGGAAGAGAAGACAAGACAAAAGAAAAAGAAATCTGAGAAATGCCCTCTAAACCAGGCAAACTCAATTTTTCTCTTTATCTTTATATACCTACCACACATTTTCTTTCTAATTACATCAATTTCAAGTTCAAGGTACGTTGTGGTATGGTTGCCGAGGTACCTCGGCGTAGCTCTCTGGCCGGTGGCACCCTTGGTTCTGTTCATGACGCAATTCTGAATGAGGATATTTATTTGAATATTTGTCACCACATCTATTCTTCTAAAGTTTTCTCAGTGCTATAACTATTGTATTCGACCTTTTAGGGGCAAATCTCGTGTCACGCTGGGTCAGTACCACTCTAAACGGATGGCATCCAAATCTGAAGAAAGGTTAGATTTCCACGCCGTATCCCCTCTGCTAGAAGTCAGTGGGCTAAACCACGCGCTGCGTCTATCTTCACGGTTTAGATCATTGCAATACACCGATCGATGCTAGAGATAACGCGTTGTGCCCCGTTCGGAAACCAGATTGTGACGTCTAACGCCATAACAATCAAGCTGAGTGTTCTAGGGTCATTGAAATCTCCGCATCCCCTGCTTCGCTGATTTCGTGAGGCCACGGTTGCCCCGAGCAGAACGGATTTTTAGATTATCTTCTGCTCGGATCCTGGACAGCTAGTAATTGCAAGGAAGGAGGGCGCCAAAGAGTCCGCGAACACCGGGTCACCAGTGCAGCGTTTCACTTTCCATCACACTGGCTACATGGCAGGATTCATTTTATCCCTTCTGGCTGTTAGACAAAGAAAATGAGAGACCAACAATGGGAAAATAAAGTTGTGTGCCGTAGCGCTGTTCCTGTTCCCTTGGATATACCCCTCAATCTCTTGGTGATTTCAGTTCGCTTTTTGTTATCTTCGAATTAGGCAAACTCGCGAAATGAAACGCCATTTGATGGAATACTCTTCTGCACCTTGCTTCAGGACTACTTTCTCCCTCAAACTGCTCAGTACATTCTTTTGAGTATCCCATTTTCATGAAACTTTAGCATTCGTTTCCTCTTCCTGCACTAGGATGAGCAAAGTCACTACCGCTTGCTCCTTTTACTCGGCATGACTTTTTTCGAGGAGGCTGGTCAACTGCATTTTCTTTTACTCTGGTTGTTGAATGAATACTCAGACACTAGGTGTAGGCGGCTTTCCCTCCGACGCTGGATCATCCTACCTTCGTCTTTTAGTTTGCTTTTGTTTTGTTTTTTACTTGTCTTTGTTCGCTGTAGTTGCTTTTGTTTTTTATCATAGCCTAGTCATAGGCTGATTTTAATTACGATGGCCTTGGTAGCAGTCACCAGATGTTCCCCTTTAAATTCAAAACAAAAACTGCACATTGTAAGAATTTTAGAGTTTTTTAGAATTTTTTAGACTTTTCCTGCCTCTATCTTCGTGTGTTTATTTATTCAATAAAAAAATCGAAAAACAATCGGTTAAATATAATCTACAAGTCATACATAACTTACTGTTCATCAATTATACAGGCCCGCGTTTGAAAATTTTTTTTAGGTTCCCCAGGATTTCTTTGTGGTTTTTTAATGAATCCAACCTCCTGAGCTCAAAAATGAATGTATATTTGTTCAATCAGGTCAGATTTTCTCAGTACAGCATTCACTATTTTCATTGGGATTACCTATTTTTTTCTGAATTTAAAAAAAACAAACCTTTCTCTATCTAATAATTCATTATTACTGTTATATCATATAAACAGGAATACACGTATGTAAACTATAATTCTTTTAATGAACAAAAAATAAAAGAATGCAACATAATAAAGAAAATAATTATAATTTCCAAGAACAGATGCCCTTGACGATTTTCGTTTGTGCCTGTCATCTGGTGCATCACGCTTCAAACACCAACAGTAGTCAGCAAGCATGTTTCCATTCCATTTACACTGGTACCTGGATTCCATTGTTTTTATGTCCTGGTGGAATATTTGCCCCTGTTCTTTACTGTAATCCCCGCAGTTGTCGGGAAAATAATCCAGATGGGACTGTAAAAAGTGTATCTTTATAGACATTCGAGCTCCCAAATGTTTGAGACTTGTTAAGAGCTGATTGACTAGGGTAACATATTCTTCTAGGCTTCTTTTATTGCCTAGAAAATTGTTAACTAGAGCTTTGAAAGCTTTCCAGGCATCTTTTTCTATGTCCTTCATTGATGCATCAAATTGCTGATCAAGTTCCTGATTTGAAGTCCATCAAAAATTCCCCCATGGAGCTTAGCGTCACTGATTTGTGGAAATTTTTGAAGAAGAAATTTAAAAGCTTGGCCTAATTTATTAAGGGTTTTGACATAATTTTTCATTATGCCAAGCTTTATATGCAGTGGAGGAAGGAACATTTTTTGAGGAGGCCCTAAAGGTTCAGCTATCACATTGTTTGATCTAATTCTAAATGCTTCTCGTAGCAGGCCAAACCTTCTTCTCATAGTGCATACTATCTGCACGACTGTCCCATAAACATAGGAAACAGGGATGCTTCGTGTAGCCTGTTTGCGTCCCAAGCGTAAGAGACACTACCTGAAAAAAATTTAGCACGGTATGTAAATTCAGTGTAATATTTCTAAAAACAAATTCAAAGTAATATTTCTTAAAACAATAAGAATATGAATATGTACTGAAAAATCCTGTATGCCGATGCATTAAATCATCGTATTGGAACTAATTGGATATATGTACATCTTATTTTGAGTTTATTGAGTTGTGTTGTATACCTTCTCAATTAGGATAAGTTCCCCATTAACCCAATAGGATGCATTTACCTATAGGGACACACTTCAACAAAAAGTATAACTCAAAAATGACTCATGATTTCCAGATTTGCATTCTTGTAAAATGTAAGTTGACCAAAAGGTGTATACAAGTATTAACAATTAAAAATGAAAATGTCAATATCAAAAAGCTTAGAAATGCCAAGTGTAAAATGATCTTACCTTTAAGTCACCACATATCCTCCACTTATAGCTAGAGTAGTTTATTGCATCCAGCAATTTTTTAATATTTTTATAACTTTCAGTAAGTTGGATTGAATGGCCTATAGGAACGGAAGCTATCTTGTTACCAATATTCAGTAACACAGCTTTTAAACTTCTACTGGAGGAATCTATGAACAGTCTCCATTCTAATGGGTTGTAGGGAATTCCAAGGGCCTCAACAAGTCCTTTGAATATTGGCGCAGTATACTAAAGAGCTGGAAGAATGCTGTAAATATAGCTTCGAAACTCTTGTTCTGTATTTCTGTACCCCCCTAAATGTTGTTTCTTAAGCGAGAAGATTACTTTAACGAAGTCGAGAGCCAAGAAGTTGTGTATTCGCCTTTGAAACCCCCAGATCCCTGGTCAGGTCATTTAACTGAACTTGAGTGAATGGTCTTGCGACCATATCATGTGTGGAAACCTGATAAGACTCAGATGTGTCATAATCTTGGTCAACTTCCATATTAATCTCTTCATGTACCTCTATATGTTCAGGGGGAGAAGGTATAGGAATTCCTAGGCCATGGGGCAGGGGTTTGATGGCAGAAGGAACATCTGAACATGCCACACTATGTTTATTCTTCTTATTTATACCTGTGGAAAATATAATTGCAAATTACATAAAGGAATTGATTTGGAGTTGCAGATAGTACATAAATGTTTAGTAAAGGATATGTTCATGCTGAAGTGACCTATGTTAGTTTTTAATTTTATTCTAAGTCTTTGCATAATAATGACATTTTCAGAAGCCAGTATAATACAGAAAGCTTAAATACTTGATACAATGCTCACCTTTAAGATTTTTCATGCAAAAATAGCAGTCCGTAGTGTGGTCCTTGCCATCTCTCCACACCATGGGAACACCAAAAGAGAGGGACTTCTGTTCGCCCTGACTCCAGCGTCTTAAACTTATGTAGCATCCCTTGCAGCAGATATGTGGTGCAAAACATTTATCTTGATCTCTTAGCCTTACTCCAAAATATGCATGATACAAAGATTTAATTACAGGCGGGATTGTACTTTGCTGCTCGGGAAAAGTCACTTTGCCGCAAACATAGCAAAATCTGTCGGAGCTATTCTTACATTTTCTGTTCATTTTTAACTCAACCACTATTATTATTATTCTTATTATTATAATGCTAAGCAATTTTTAACCTGCAAAATATAAACCTATTTGCATAATTACTTAAAATGTACACAAAATTTACTGCGAATAGAGCAGTGCAAAAACTATTGAAATTTGATGTAATATAGGAGATGTATAAACTATAAAATTATTATCACCCCCTGTATCGCAAAAACTGGAGTTGATAGAGAAGAACGGATGACAGATTCGCATTTAGGAGGTCAATTTTATTAAGAAACACTATAGAAAACCTAAGGTACATTTTTGACGCAGACCAGTGTTATATACAGGTTATATAAAATACAGGTCAGAGATAATCTACAGGTCATATATAATCTACAGGCCATACATATTCTACAGCTCATACATGATATACAGATCATCCATAAAATACAGGTCAGTGATAATTTACAGGTTATACATAATCTACAGGTAATGCATATTCCACAAGTCATGCAAATTATACAGATCCTCCATAACACTGGCCAATACCAACTTTAGCTCACTTAGGACAATTTTGATGTGCTGATTCCAAAATTCACATTTGTTTTGCTCAATCTGGTCAACCTTTTGAATAATTGCGTCACATTATTTTTTGTTACATGTACTGGTATTTTCTATTTATATGATTAAAATATCTTTCTTATTTCTTTATATAACGAGTTCTGAAGAGTTTATATGCGCTCATATTGACTAACTGATAATTATCTTTTGCAGGTGAATAATGGATTTGGCAAAAATGAGTCCGATGTATTCTGCTACAACTGCAGCGAATACACCGTTGTTCCTAACAGAAATCCAGTCACAATTTCCTAAAATTTGCTTAACATGCGTATTTTTGTATGAAAATTTATGACCAATATAAGGCTTGGGTGCCATACATGGTATGCGAGACATACATTGAGTATCTTCCTCATTAGACCAAGGGGAGAAGAGACGTCTGAAGTTTGGACCTATGGTTTGGAGGGAGCCAACACATCATGACAGTGACTGCTACTTTTGAGTTATTGATTCGACTGGGACCAACAAACAGAACCGAAGTAGTTTCGAGTATCCTGATTTTCAATCAGCACGTCTTCTTGTAGTTCATTGTGATGCAATTCCAGTACCTGTCTTTGGAGAACTTTTTGATATTAGTGACGAATATTCGTCTAATGTTGAAGAAAATGAAGAAGAATATGTGTTTTTTGACCATGATGGTCCAAATTCTCCTTTTCAAAAGGAACTAAATGATCTATTTCGCGATCTTAGCATCTCAAAGTCCTCTGCCGAAATGTTGGCATCCAGATTGAAGGAAAAAAACTCCTTTCTGACAGTGCCCTCATCACCTTCTATCGCAACAGACATCAAGAGTACCTCAGTTTCTTCTGTGAAGAGGAGGACTTGGTGTACTGTACAAATATTTCAAAGCTTCTACACAGGCTTGGAGTGCCACAGAACCTATCCGAAGATTAAAAACTGTTCATTGTCCGTAGCAGGCGATCGCTGAAATGTGTTGTGCTGCATAAAATTCGTTATAAACAGCCTGAGTGGTTGATTTGTGCTGGCCTGAAGATGGTAAAGTGTTTCTTGGGACAACAGTCCGAGTTCACCAAGTACCCGTGCTTTCTGTGAATGTAGGAGAGTAAGGACCAAGCTCAACATTACACGGAGAACAACTGGCATATGCGGGAGGAATTGGTGCATTTCATAGCAAGGCACTTTATAAACAACCTACTGGTGGACAAAGAAATTGTAGGCTAGCATCATTGACGGTCCGTAACTCAATGGATCAAGTGTAACTGGAAGCGTGGAAGAGTTTTGTTCTGGTCTTGAAGAGCTTGCGTAGCAACACGAAGGCCAGGAACTACACAGATCTTGTCGCTAATATACTGAATGATTACAGAAACCTCGAGTGCAACAGGATTATCAAAATGCATTTCTTATTCTTAAATATGGATAGGTTTCCTGAAAATCTGAAATCAATTAGCGATGAGACGGAGGAGAGATTCCATCAGGGCATGAACGAGTTGGGGACCAGGTATCAGAGACGCTTGGATGCAGTCATGATGGCTGATTGCGGTTGGACTCTAAAGAAAAACATCATTAACGCTGAGCATTCTACATTTAATTAATAGATTGTGTTAGAAAACGATGTTTTTTTATTTTAAAACCTATTTTGGATGAGAAATATGAACAAAAATCAACCGAAAATTTTATTACCCAAAAAATGTAATCGATTTAGTTATAGGATTCGAAATTTTTAAAAATCTACCGGATTAAACATTGCAAACTTGTCCTAAATCCTTTGAAAAAACTTAGACGACTTACAAATATTTTTTTGAGTAACCCAGTCAGGTCAGACATAATGCACAGGTTATAAATAATCTACAGGTCATATATCACCTTATTGTCGGTATATTATATAAATTAAAAATAAGAGATTTCACCCCTTTATTTTGAAAAATATGTCACCTTAAAAGGGAAGGGGGGGCATTTGGAAATATGATGAGAAGGCGGTCTAAGGCCGAAAAGGTTAGAAATCATTCGATTTATACATTGCAGGTACTTCCGAACCCATTTCTCCTCACCGTATTCGTTGAGCAACGGTGTCATGTTGAGGGCTCGGCGCACCAATGTATCCCTATTTATGGTTACTAGATCATAGCGAAACTAAACCACATGGCTTCTGGTGGGTCACAGGATTGTGTCACGATTCAGATGTAGGTGGGTTTCCTATGCAATAGAGACCCATGGTTCGAATTCCCTGTTCAAGTGTAGGTCATCACTGAGATATGCACTGGACAAGGAAATGTTGTGGTAACATCCCCACCCCCCTTCCACCGAATGCCTAGGTGGCTCTTGCTTTATCTCTTCCTCACATTTTCAGTTCATCTAAGTGCATCATCTCACATACCAATCTTTTTATCAAATTCTTCCTACACAAAGGCCACTTTGTCTCCGTAATAATAATTCACTCTATTTGGAGTAGGAAGAATTCCAATAGCGTCCTCCGGCACTTGTAAAAAGTGACTAATCCCCGGTAGAGAGAGCCCTCTGGCCTGGGACGGGGCCTACATCAGTGACGTATGCAATTACTCTAATGCGTTGACGTGTCCCACTTCCCTTTGTGAGAGAGCGATTGAATATAAAAGATTGAAATAATAATTGTTATCATAATAATAACAGAACCATATGGCCATTATTTCGGTTACTCTTCCTTCCCCTTTGTTTCCGGCAGTGAACAAACTTGCGGAAATGACGTCATTTACACTCGGTTTGAGGAGAGGGGGTGCCAGAAACCTAGCCTCACCCCTGCCGTCGGAGAATTCCTGACATAGAGACGAGATTTATGTCTGATGCTACACATTTCTTATATTTAGGAACACAGCGAAACCACGGAAGTTTGAAACTACGAGAAAATGGTTGTCGCAAATGCCACATTTCCCATTGAAGCCATGGGAAAATGGTTGGTTCCAATGCCTCACACGTTAATATAATTCAAGTTCGCAGGAAACGTCAGCCTTTGAAAAATAATCACATAGAGGTTGCCATCACTCTGAAAAGCCTTTTTTTGACGTAATTTTATCTTTTAGGTGGGTATTTGCTTGTATGTTATTGAAAGTTTTGCCATCTTTAGGTTGGGTGCTTGGTCTTGACATTTTGTTGGGTGTTTGGAAATATTTTGGTTAAATGTTTGGTTATATATTTTTTCTGGCTTTGTTTGTTGGTTTTTATTGCTTGCTTTTAAGTTTCGGCTGTTTTTTGAAAGTTTTGGTTGGATGAGAGTTATTTTTTTTTCAGATTTCTTTGGTATATATGTTTTGGTTGGATATTTTCGTTGTCTACTTGGGGTTGTAAGTTCGGGAGGTCTTTTTTGTGTGTTTACTCTATGTTTTGGTCCCTTATGTTAGTAACTAGGCATTAGACACTGTAGTTATGAGAGAGAGCCCCTAATAGTAAGTTAAAGACATTTGTGTAATCGAACGAGGGCAGGCTTTATCAGCATGAAACTGACAAATGAGTTCTGCCACTGCTGAGAGGGGGAAAAAAAAAACAATTGAACGGAGATTGTGAAAAAAAAATAAATAAAGGTAGACAATATTTACTTTTGTAAACATCGTTAAGAACTTCGGCTGGGGCTGGAAGAGTACATTTAAACCAGCCCATGGAAAGATTCATACAAAGGGGCGCTGGATGACAAAAAGAGGATTTGCCCCATCACACTTTTGGTATGTTTTTACCCACGTAATTTAACGGATTCGTATTTTCTTTATTGTATTAAGAGAGGAGCTTTATCTTTGTTTTGTTTGATTTACTTCTTCTGGGTTGGATGGTTTTGTTCCTTGTGCCCACGGCTGTTGTAACATTTAACTTTTTTTTTAGTTCTGCCTTTGCATCTATTTCGTTTGATTTCGATCATTTTCTTTCTGTTTCTATTCGCTTCTTATTTATCTCCTATATTCATCACGTTTTTCTTTACTTTTTACTCCATTGCGTCCCTTTCCAGTCCGAAAGCCTACAGGAAAACCTGCGGCTTCATATTTTCACTTTTCCGATCTTCACGACTATTTATCAGGTCTTTCTTTAGTTACTCAATGAGGACCTTGGGGGGATTTGTCAATTAATATAATTTTACTCAATGAGGACCTTAATGTTCCTTTGTAAATTAACACAATTTTACTCAATCATGACTTTGAAGGGGCATTTGTAAATTAACGCAATTCCATATGAGGACCTTGAGGGAGCCTTTAAAATTAACGTAATTTAATTTTAGAATCTTGAAGGGCATTTGTAAATTAACGCAATTTTACTCAAGGAGGACCTTGAGGGTCCTTTACTCAATGAGGACCTTGATGGTTCTTTGTAAATTAACGCAATTTTACTCAATGAAGACCTTGAGGGGGATTTTGTCAATTAATATAATTTTACTCAATCAGCACCTTGGTGGTCCTTTGTAAATTAACGCAATTTTACTCATGGAAGACCTTGAGAGGGATTTTGTGAATTAATACAATTTTAATTTAAGAGGACCTTGAGGGGGCCTTTGTAAATTAACACAATTTCATATGAGGACCTTGAGGGGCTTGTGTAATTTAAGGCAATTTAAATTAAGGAGGACCGTGAGGGGGCCTTGGAAAATTAACGCAATTTTACTTAATGATGACCTTGATTGTCCTTTGTAAATTAACGCAATTTTACTTAAGGAGGACATTGAGGGGGATTTTTAAAATTAGAAACAACTCCATGCAGGATCGTAAGATCTAGTCTAACTTTTACCACACCCAGTTGGTAAGGCTTTGTTTTTCTTTAAACTCTCGCCATCCTTAAGAATTGCAGGGACAAATAGAGGTGTTAAGGTCTCAGGCTTTTCTTAGTGGAGAAAACAAAACCTGGATGGAATCCTAGTGTGCTTTCCCACCCCGCTCTTGAATATACTCTACATGAGGTCAATTCCCGATTCAACTCCCACTTACTGGCTGTTGCATGGGCCGCTAGCCAAGGGCAGTGCTATAAAAATTCCCACAGCATGCACCAGCTTCCGTCCACTCTAACCTCGACCCTCAGTTTTACACAAGGCGCGGCCCCAATTCATTGGGGGAACGTTGACAGGGCCCTATAGCAAATGAGTGAAGGATCAAAAGCTTTCTCTCCACACTCTCTCAAGGGATCGGAGGGAGCAAATAACGACGAAAAAAAATACATTTAAGAACTACCTTAAGACTTAAGCGTAGGGCATACATGTAAGGGTTATTTCCCCCAAGGGTTGCGAAAGTGAGTGAAGTGTGGTTGAAGACCTCATAATGGTGTGTACTCTTTGTTAGATGCGTTTGGAGCTCATGTTGGAAATGTATGCGTCCACATATGATGATCTTGTTTAATGACGTGAGATCAAAGATCATGTTTCTAGAGTGGCTTTTCACTCACGCATATTTTTCACCCATTTTCTTTTTTTATCGTTGTCTGGGCGTTTAACTTATTATTTTACTATTTCTCCCTCTACATATATTCACCTCTTTAGTGCAGCATGTCGTTTTTTTCTCTAAATACAGGCATTTTACTCTCTCTCTCCCCGTCTGTATTTCTCTCTATTTATCTTTGACTCTCAAACGTGGACTTTCGCAATCTGTTCGAACTGGATCATAGGGGAAATACTCGTCAGCACGGGTTAAAATTAGTGAACAAGCGTTTTAACACTAGTATAGCCCAAAACTATTTTACATTTAAAGTTACTCAAAATTGGAATCGGCTGCCCACCCACGTAGTAGATAGCACTTCGGTTAATATGTTCAAAAATCGTCTCGACGTGCATTTGAATAGTTTAAATATAACGTAGTTGAGCACTGTGAATTTAAACGTCCTTGCAGAGAGAGAGTTTGGAGCGGAGGTTTAAGGATATGAAATTATGATGACTAAAAATGATGCCGGCGATTCTCTGCATGTGTAGCTTAGATGTCCCATTTCTTTTCCGCCTATCCTATAAGTAGTCTCTATCCCTAAATTAGCTTTTCACCACTAGCAGTCGAGTGGCTGCGGAAGATGAGAAGAAAAACTTTCTATCTCCCCCGACCCCTAGTTTGATTAGTTAAAATTGCACGATAATGTACACATGTAGATAAGTGTGTACAGTAGATAGTATTAAAAAAAAAAAAAAATAGCATGTTAGAGATACACTCGTAGATAAGGGTGTATCGTAGTTTTTGATTTAGTGTAGCGGACTAGCCTCGAGCGGACCTTAGGGTCTTTGCTGGTCCTAGATTCTGTAGTTCTGTAGTCTGTAGTTCTATTGTGTCCGCATGAGCATCTGAATATCCATCTATTTGTTTTCCCTTCTGCTCTTCATGCTTATCTTCTTGTATGTTTCTTTTTTGAATGGTCTTTCTTCCTTCTGTTTATCCTCTTAAATTATTTCTCCCCAACCGCTTTTCAACACCTTCCATTTTACCCTCACTTCCGCTTAATTTCCTGAATGAGGAGTTTTATCAAATTTTATCCCCTGCAGGCAGCCACGTTCGTAGCTAACCGCGCAAACGTCAGAATTGCGAAACGAAAGAACGTTTAATGCGCTTTATTTTAAAATCTCCTTCAAAGGTAATTTGGTTTTATAAGTTCGAAAAATTATAAACGTCAGAACTGCGAACAGAGAACGTTAAATGCATCTTATTTTAAAACCTTTCTAAAGGGTAATTTGGTTTTTATAAGTTTGAAAAATTATAAACGTCAAAACTGCGAAACAAAGAACGTTTAATACGCCTTATTTTAAAATCTCCCTCAACCGTAATTTGTTTTTTATAAGTTTGAAAAATTACAAACGTCAGAACTGCGAACAAAGAACGTTAAATGAGTCTTATTTTAAAACCTTCCTCAAAGGTAATTTGGTTTTTATAAGTTTGAAAAATTATAAAGATCAGAACTGCGAAACAAAGAAGGTTTAATGGGTTTAATTTTAAAACCTCCCTCAAAGGTAATTTAGTTTTTATAAGTTTGAAAAATTACAAAGTCCTCCTTTAGATTCTTTGCTTCTTGGGGTCGTTCGTTTTTACAACGACATAACAGAATTACAAATTATTACTTTCGAAGCCAGTTTTTTTTCACTCGCAAAAAGTTGTGGTAGAGGTGTTTGTATTTTTTGTGTACCCAGCACAAATAATTTGCATTTTGACTTTTTAGGTTTTCTTTATGCTTTTTGTTTTAACTCTGACAGGATTGTCTGTGAAATAAATTTCCCAGCTATCTAAGCCCCCAGAATTTCCAAGTTGAGCAGATCTACGAACTGTAGGCAATGACGTGGATAAATGTGGATTTATGTGGCTGAATATGGTTAAATATAGTATTATATCGAATAATATTATAAGTTAACAAAGACTGAGAATATTCCTTGGTGTATTTACCATCAAGCTTTTAAATACCTAATTAGACAGTACCGTCCAAAGATAGAGAACAAATTACCCAAACCTACATTTCCTTGAAAATACTAGTTTAATTTCCATTAACATTGCTGAGAATATTCTTTGAAATGACTTCGATCGTGACAAAGTTTCCTTTCATAGAATAGCGAATAAAAGGTCATGAGGTAAGTGATGTGTTTGCGATGAAAAATGCGTCGAAAACTGAAGAACAGTAACTTAGAACTCTCAGTTTACATGTGAAATTTGGTAACGTATACGTGTATATGGCACCAATGACTAACGTGTATTGTAGACCGTTAATAATAGTATTATTTATTTATCAGGATGGTGATCCTTAGGGAAGCTGGTTGTCCCGTTCGAGAGTGAAGGAATGATATTGTCTGACATTTTGAGGCATTATAATCAGTCAAAAAGTGTGAGTTCACGCAAATTAAGCTACATTAAGATACCGGGTCTTGCAAGTGGCAGAAGTAAACGCAAAACCCTGAAGGAAGATCCCACAATGCACCGGATGTCGATGAAAGACCAACTTGAGAAAGTAGATGGTGTTTCACATCATGTTGTTGAGAAAAATGAACCAGAATGCGTCTTGCACGACTATCTTAGGTCGCTTAAAAGAGGTGGGAATCTAGTACGCTGCTCTGCTAAGAAATCACTCATAATTAAGAAAAATAAAGCGGTTAGATGGGCCTTTGCTACTGAACATGTCCTGTGAAGTAACGAAAACTGTTTTTCAGCGCCAAAAGCAAATTTACTAGGTTCGGATCGGATAGGGAGCAACATGTAAGAAGTCGTACATGGAATACAGGCTCGTTGCGGCGCGACGATATTTCGGGGCAAACTGCAGCTGAACACCTAAATCATTTGTGCAGCTCTATCTGGTAATCGAACCCTACACAAAGACCTGGAAATCGTATACCCACCTTATCCACTATGCTAGCAAGAGCTGAATTATTATATAATTAAAAACTAAATGGAATACATGTGAAACAAACCAAAAATTTGAATACTTAAAACCTCAAACTTTCTGTAATACTTGGAAATAAGATTTTCTCATTCCCCTGAGACATATTTTTGCATTTCCTAATCTTCTTGCGGGCTATTTAATGATTGCGTCGAATTAAGAATATAAATTTGGGGTTACCAGGCAATGGCCTGGCCACTTCCCCTTACAGGGTGAGCTTGCGCTTCGCTACTAAGCTTAAAATCTAAAATCTAAAAAAAGCAGCCATGGTTAAATTTTTATAAATTTTCTGAACTTCGCCAATTAAAATAACAGAGGGGAACAATTTTAATCACATTTTCTGGTGACTTAGATTTATCTGCCAATTTTAATCCATTTGTTCATGCTGATTTCAAATATAAAATCCATTTTTACCTACATGCTATAGTTTTTCTGTAATCTCTATTTTCTCGTAACCCCGAAAACTGCCCTCCGGACAGACAGAGAGAGTGTTTGTAGAAAGCAAATACTTCATAGTACATAGTAGTAAGATAGTAATAAGTGTTATTGTGTGAAATATTAACATTATTGTTTCTTTTTTTTTAGGTCTTATGTTAGAGTGATGGCTTCGTCAAGAGTAAATTGCGTTAATGATCCAGACACTTTCTGCTACATATGTGGCTGTTACATGCTAGTTTGTCAAAGGAGCAATATATCAAACTTTGTGATCCGCACTTATAAGGCATATTTTGATGTTCTTCTTGAAGATCAAGATAAGAAGTGGGCCCCACATGCTGTTTGCCATAGTTGCGTGAACATATTCGTGAGTGGACGAAAGGAAAGAAAAATGGTCTTGCTTTTGGAATCCCCATGGTGTGGTGAGAGCCAAAGGATCATGTATCGGACTGTTATTTCTGTATGGTGAATACTAAAAGGATTAACAAGAAAAATCGGCACAAGATCGACTACCCCAACTTTGCCTCGGCGATCCGGCCAATACCTCGTTCTGAGTCTTTATTAGTTCCGATTTTTAGTGGATATGCTTCATCCGAGGATGAAAATGATGTACCTGCTATGGATGTCCACGGAATGGATTCAGAGTCTGCAGATTCATCATCAGATACTGAACAGTCATTAGCTCCTCAGTGTTTCAATCAAGAGGATTTGAAGGACTTGATACGTGATTTGGCGCTCTCCAAGAAAGCTGTAGAACCTTTAGCCTCCAGGTTGAGGGAAAGGCATATGATTGACAGGTCGGTACAGGTATCATATTACCGAACAAGGGAGAGTACATTTGTTAAGTATTTCTCTGAAGACAGACAACTTGTATACTGCCACGATGTTCCTGGTCTGTTTACCGAGTTGAGACTTGGTACCTATAGCCCTGCTGAGTAGAGACTGTTTGTGTATAGCTCCAAGCGTAGCCTCGAGTGTGTCCTTTTGTATAATTTCAATGACTTTGGTGCAGTTCCTCTCGGTCACTCTGTCCATCTGCGAAATACTCACAATGAAATAAGAATGATCATGAATTTACTTAAGTACCATGAACACAATTGGATCATATGTGTAGACCTTAAGAAGGTCAACTTCCTCCTTGGCCAGCAAAAAGGATATACAATATTTCCATGCTGTATCTGTATGTGGGACAGTTAAGCCTGTGAAAAACTCTGGTCCCCAAATGATTGGCCAGTTCGGGAAACTTTGGAAGTAGGAATGCCAAACATTGCAAATGAGCCAATCGTAAGTCGAGAGAAGATCGTTCTCCCTCCACTTTATCTCAAACTGGGGTTGATGAAGCAGTATGTCAAGACGTTTAGCACTTGGAATGATTGTTTTCAGTACATAGTATCGGCGTTTCCTTCTTTGTCATACGAAAAAATAAAAGCAGGAGTATTTGATGGTTCACCAAATCCGAAGACTTCTGAGTGATTCTAGATTCGTGAACACCATGAATGAAAAAGAGAAGTCAGCCTGACTCTCATTTTCTGCCGTTGTTCGTAACTTCTTGGGAAACAAAAAAGCGCATCATACGAGGATCTGGTCACTAATATGCATGTAGCATACCGTGATCTAGGATGCAACATGAGTGTGAAGCTGCATTTCCTAAAGAGTCACCTCGACCGATTTCCAGAGAGTCTGGGAGCCGTGTGCGACGAACAAGGGGAACGCTTCCATCAGGATTTGATGACGATGGAAGAGCGCTACCAAGTTCACTGGGATAGACATATGATGGCGGACTACTGCTGGATGATTAGAAGAGATCAGCCAGAAAAGACTTACAAGAGAAAGAGTTACAAACGAAAATATTTGCCCGATTGAAATCAAGAAAAGGTCCTCCAGCCTGATGTACGGTCATTAATAAATATGCATCTATTTGATTAAAGTATTTGTAATTCTAATGTGTAATTCAAGTTTCTTCTCATGTGCAATAAAATGTTTGCACAAAAAAATTGCTTTACTATAAATAACGCAAAAGGATGATTCAAAATTACTTCAGGGCATGAAAATAGGCGTGATAAAATAAAAATTATTGTATAATATTAGTTATTCATATTACGGAAAATCTGTAGCCTTAGAGAGAATCTGATTTCAGATTTTAATTCAGTACGCTCGAATTAGGTAGGAAAATGTGCTTTTGTCAATTCACCAAATACATTGTTCCCCTGTGTAATTTTAAAAATGAACTCTAAACTATTTCCCCCTTTTCAAAAAATCACGTTGCTAAAATATAGTTATAGATAAAATAAAAAGGCAGCCTTACTTAAATTTTATTGAATTTTCTGAACTTCACTTCTCCTAATTCATTTTCTTTTAAAACATTATAAAGCATTGGATAATCATATTTATTTTTTCTGAACTAAACTATTTTGTTTTTTCAAACCCTAAAGAATTTCTTAGATATTTCCTTGCTAAAAATTTAAAATATACTTAAGTCATAACCAAACTAAGTTGAAATTATTATTCAAATACTCCCAAATCCCCTTGTTAAATTATAGAGTTAGTGATGAAAAGCATTTATATAAAACCATGAAAACAAGCTTGAGGATACCAATTGGTACTACGATAATCTACGTCTTCACCAACAGGAGAGTTGTCAAACTTAAAAGACGAAATTCAAAAGAATAGGTTATATACCTTAAATTTCTAGTGGGGTTTTCTTTGACTATGAATCATTACAATTTGAACGATTGGTTTGCGTACTCATCAGCTAACGAGTAGCAGGCCATTTGCAATAATATTTATATACCTAAAAAAATATTGTCATTCACATATAGCTAAATTTATTTAACTTTTAACCATACCACCACTTTATTGCTCCCTACGATTAGTATCACTTTACACGTGAATGCGACTAATTCTAGTGACACTCATCTACGATGTGGTAACAGAGTGCTTATAGGTCTAAAGAGTCTTTAACTTCCATATATAATGTCCCAGAATGACCGCGACATGTACGTCACTTCTACCGAATAGGCGTGGTCACTCAAGGTCAACGCGTAACCTTGATTTTAATCTGGTCACAGCAAAGATGGGGGATAGAAGTGAGGGGGGGTGACAAGTGCGAAGGATTTTAAATTCCAAAGATTGAGTGCAGTTGGCCGATATTAAATTAATCAAGGACCCAGCTAAGAGGCTTATGAAAAAGTAGGTACAAAAATACACAGTTATACACAATAAATACATTAAATAACATAATGGCAATAGATACTCTATGTATACAATAACCGAACGTATCAGGGCTACTCAGAGCGGGCTTTACGAAAAGGGAAGGGGGCGTAAGGCGATAGGAGCCTCTGTACAAATACACACAGGGATGTCTGGCCGGATAACCACAGATGGTTCGTCTCAGCCTGGCTTAGGTTCGAGGCTTTAAGAGATGAAACGGGGCATGGATGGTTATTCAAGGGGCTTTAAACACTGGGAGTTTAACCGATAGTAGTAACACTAACTGGAGGAAGTATTCGTGTCCAATGAAATGTCCTGAAACCAAGGATGGGCCAATTGATTGGGGCTCAGATCCTTCAGTATAATTCTAGCCTTCGGCTCGTCGAGAAAAAGGAGCGCGATCGATAATGACGTGTTTCGTTGTAAGAGTAAGGCCTATACTGTCGATGCCCTATTTAGACCAACAATATATAGGGCCCCGCTAGATCCGTTACTGCCTCCGCCAAGGGGTGGGGGGCGTGTCGGAATCTCTCCACGAACCAACACGGCTCTTGAGGAATGGGAAGTACTCCCGCGGGGGTTTCTTGATAACACCCTAGGAGACAACACAAGCGCACGTTTGAGATTCCAATCCCTCGCTTATCGCGGAAAGCAGTTCGATATTCTAACTGTTCTCACGGTCCTCGCTTATGAGGAGTGACCTCGAGCCTGACCTCGTGGTTGCGACGTGCCTCATGGCCGCAAGGAGCCTCTATTCTCGACATATAATATTGATGAGACCTCAATCTTTATATCCTACAAGATATCTAAAAGGGTATGTTTACAGCCCTAAGGTAATAGTAGCAATTTCAAGATAGATATTTCATTGATGATTGCATCTTCTCTTTTGTACCCAAATCTGTGATAATTAAAGTTTTAAATATAATGTTAGACGGAGCATATAAAATAGTGCTCGCTTTACAATATGGCACCGAGCAACAATAATAGTGTGAATTAGCTCAAGATCTGCTCGCCTGCATCTTATAATCTCTGCTTAAGTAAAGGCTGTTTACATGAATGAATCATGCTTTTACCAAGGATAAACTTAAAAAGGGCAATATGTCCCAAAAAATAATAGTTCGAACAGATTTATATTTATTTGTATCAGTATTTTTACTAGCTCATAAGCCTATTACACTATTCTTCTATGGATTAATGTAACTTGCCGACTATTTTCTTACGAGAGTTAGACAAAATTCCGTTAAGGCTATAAGCAAACAAACACCTTTCAATATGCTCTTCGTAATAAACGTTTCATTGTAATATGTTATTTCTAAATGATAAATTGGTGCTAGAACCAACTATTGGATATTATGAGTTTGTTACTGATATTTCTGAAAATGGCTAAGGAGCCTCCAGCCCAATTAGACAACTCTTAATGTGATGGTAATTTTAATCGACTATTTAATTTTCTGGTGTTGTTTTTGAGGTTCCCCAATATTTATTTCAGAGACACCTCCTGTATTATAAGGAGATAGAGAGAGAGAGAGAGAGAATATGATCATTCATTTAATTTGTCGTGGTCGATAATAAATTCCTGAGGCATTACGAAAGGGAACTTATGAAACATAGGTTTGAGCTATGCTGACGGACCCAGAAGCCACTCTACTCATCTAAGACAAATTCTCTATACCAGCTGACTCTGAAAGTAACGGTATGTCCCGTATATTCGTCTAGATCGGGATTTGTAAAATCATTATTATTTATAGGGTCAAAGACCCTATTCAATTTAAGCCTCGAGAGCCTGACTTCATTTCTAGAAAGTTACTCCTGAGCTCAATGTGAGAACGAACTTAACATTTGCATAACTTCAAGGAGACTTTTAAGGTTACCCATTTAT
This sequence comes from Ceratothoa steindachneri, assembly GCA_963969495.1. Taxonomy (NCBI): domain Eukaryota; kingdom Metazoa; phylum Arthropoda; class Malacostraca; order Isopoda; family Cymothoidae; genus Ceratothoa; species Ceratothoa steindachneri. The sequence goes on from OZ018335.1 coordinate 25,552,163, forward strand.
ACTATAAGTACAGGACAAAGGTTTGTTTATTAAATTAAGGAGTTTCTTTCAGGTTTCACCCAACGGGCTAAATAAGATTTCTGAGACTCAAAGAAAAAGGGGGTTTCTCGTGGGGTATAGACATCCCCCCCTTAAATCTGAAAATGACGTAAGAATCTAAGAATCCCAGTTGAAATTTAATATTACTTTAATCCCTTAGCTTAGTCGTTTATATTACATTAATATAGCCTGCCAGTGTTTTTTTATCATTAGCTCTCTTACAGACAAAGAATTTTAAGTTTTCTCGGAAAAAGCCAGCACTATTATTCCTACTCCATCGGTGATCAACTCCTTTCCATGAAAAAATACTAATAAAACCACTAATAAGAATAAAGACAACCTTCCAACAGAGTCCTCTATCGACGAAATAAAGAAACACCAAAAGAAACATGGCGGGTACCACCATATTGGTCGGTCGCCAAGATAATATTAAAAACTTTTACACGATGGTATCATTCTCACGGCATACGTATGCATGTGCGTGGAGGCGTTAGCACAGAAGTACATGTTACACACGAGGAGAGTTACACACTTGTAACAATACTCATATACCCATCAAAGGGAATGATGTATGACAGACTCAGGGCGGACATTTTTGGCGGTGTTCATTTCGCATGTGTCTCAGGCATTGTTGTCACTTTTGTCACCTGTAAACTATCTAGAATTTCACAGAATTATATCTAGAAATATCTAGGACCTAGATAAAATAATCTAAAGAATATCTAACATAAAATTCTTTGCGTGAAAAGTGTTGTACCATATTTACCTTATTTGATAAAAAATGTATGTGTGTGTCACCATCTTCATCACTGTCATCTACTTCCACTAATGAAATACTAGTACTAGTACACGGTTGGGCGAGAAAGTTGCTCTTGTATGCTTCAGTAGTACCAATTTGTTTAAAAACTGCTTCAAGGAGCTGGTAAGTAATCCAGTATTTTCCAAGTCTAAGCAAGCCAATTTTATCGTGATAGTATTGAATGAAGTAAATTTAATTGCATTTTCTTCTTCAATTTTAATTTATAGTACTGAAAACTCTCTCAATTTCAGCATTTGAATGATGCAAGGTTAATGCAGATACAGCACGTTCAAAAAGTTTTGAAAAAGGATTTTAACCTGATGCATCATTGTAACACCCTTCACTTCACTCCAAAATGCTTCACTCTCAGTTTTGTTGTTCCAATCTACCAAGTTAATTTTTCCTATTTGGTATTTTGCTTCTGTTGAGACTTCATCAGATGCACCCAAATATTTCATGACTTCGCAGCATTTTGTTATATCTTTCACAGGTTGAAGTATCTTAGTAACAGAAAAAAGAGAAATGTTCTTCAAAATTCTGAAATTTTCAGGTAATCTTTGTTTTAATTGTTCAAACAACGATAATAAAAAGTCTTGGCACCGCTTTCGCAAAAAGCTTTCTTCACTTCCTGACAGCAATTTCCTTGTTTTTAACTCGTTAACTTTTGTCTCGAATAAATATCTAAGATATGGTTTTGGGTCTAGATAACCTTCTATGTTACAAGTGAACAAATCGACTTTGCAAGTTAGCAGTAGTATCTTTTGCCAATTGATTTAATAAGCATTATAAGCTCATCAAGTAATTTAACTTTGTCAATACTCTTGGACTCATATAATTTGTTCGCTTTTTGTATTTCATTTAAGACAGGTTGTAGAAAAGGTAAGAATGCTAAATTCTTTTCATCAGAATACATTCCAAGCCGTAATTCAGCCGTATAACATTTTTCGCTCAATCGAGTAATTTCAAAATGTGTTGCTAATTCCAACCATTGTTTCACAATTTGTTCAATGGCTGGTTGAATAGATGTTGAGAGCTTTTAATCCATCATTTATTGTTTTGTACAACCCACTCTATTGCTGTTGCCTTATGGATGATTTCGAAAACTAAATTTTAGTTTCTGCGATAATAAACTCTAAATATATTGGTAAATACTCAGAAGAAGCAAGAAAAATTGCTAATTGTAGTGAATGGCATGTGCATCTTGCCAATATTAAGGAAGAATTTTCTTGTTTTAACTTATCAAAGACACCATTATTAACACCAACCACAGCATTTGCCCTGTCAGTACCAATTCCACAATGTTTCTTTATATCTAATCCCTTTGAACCTAACAACTTTTGTAGTTCTCAAAAATGATCTCTGCATCACATCCTTCGAATTCAGCAAGTCCAAGTTATGTAGAAACTTCTTTGTTTGCACTCTTGCTATAATAAATGATAGACACTCCAGGAAACTTTGTGACTGAAATATCATTTGACTCGTCCAGTAATAAACTATATTTACTATTACCAATGTCTGTTATTAATTCATTTTTAAAATGTATACACAAAATATTTTTTATTAAGTTTGAACACTATGATGCATTTTGACATCACTCACAACTTTACAATCAGGAATATTGTTTTTAATCAAATCAATCATATGATCACATATAGAAATTGCGCAATGGCAACTGAAAAACATTGCTATGGAGCCTTCTAGGTTATAAATATCATCAGATTTCTTTGGCTTAAAGGTTTCATTTATTGGCACACATTCAAACAGCACATAGTTCTGGTGTTTTCTATTGTTCATATGCAGCTCCAAATCTTGAAATTTAGCTTTAATTTTACAATTTCAACTTACAAAAAGCTTTGTTTTCATCGTCAGGAACTGCCATCACCCAATGTTTAAATGCATCCTCACGCAACCACTCTTTTCTAAACTTTTGCTCCGAAGGCTTGTATTTTGGCATTTTCAAGGATTAAATGAATACCGTAACTTTAAATCAAAATCAAACTAATTTTAATTATGCTGTTGAAATAGAAGACTATTAATAGGGAATAAAAAATAAAGAAAAACGATAGATATCACGATATCAATTACAACACAGAACCATTTCCCTCCGATACTGAAACTAACTTTTCTAGTAAGTCACTCGTAATTGGTTATTATTGGTCTATCTTCTTTCTACCGTGCTAAGCATCAAATGTATCTAAACCCATACCATTTAAAAAATTAACTGAGATTATTATAAAAATATATAGTATTATCTAGAAAACATCTCAGCTTTCAAAATAATTATTTAGATTTATATCTAACATCTAGACAATGAATTCTTATATCTAAACGGAAGCGATACTATTTAGATCTAGATATAAAATATCTAAAAGGTACCTGTTTCGTCGCCCGCCACCGTGTGTCTTCATCACGGTTTTTTTTTTAAGTTGAGTATGTGTTTGTGCATTTGGCTCCCCCTTGATAGTAGCGAGGCTTAAGTCTGTACTTTAAGTGGTAAATATGTCTGGCGGTGTTAAAACACCTGCCTTCCGCTCTATCATTATCCGTTTATGAAATTTTATATAATTTTTTTTCCAATTATCTTCGTTTCTTCAATAATTCATTTTCATCCAACAAAATGATGCATCATTAATAAATAAAATAGTAATATGATATCCATCTGGTGATTTATCCTTCGGGACGATTCGATTGACAATGTGTGAAAGGTTCAGAGTTTTAATATTGGTCACTGTTTGTCGGTCAGTCTCATAAAGACAACCAAATAAAGTCAGTCATGAAGTCGCAGGTCTCATGAGGTCATCAGCTTTATGCTGATGGTTGTTTATTCTATTAATTATTAAGTGATTGCGATATATTTTATTCTAATTTATTTATGTTATTTATAACTATTCATTTTTATCATTATTTCTTTGGGTGGAATAGCTGGGTAAAATTATGTGATGCAAAAACAAACAAAAACAGTTCTAGGGCTAACCTTGGGAGGACTTTTGCAATTATAGAATTCGAAAGAAAATCTAAAAGAACATAAGGGTTTTGAATCTCGTTATAATCGGCCGAATAGTTACAATGTTATTACAAAATAAATCCAAAAGTAAAACGGGAACTGACCGACCCACGACATAGTGAGATGTAGAGTCGCTCGCGACTAAAAACAAGGTAGTATGTGAAAAATAATATAAACAGTTACAGAAACAAATAGTAAATAAAAAACTAAAAATATGAAGCATTTATAGTAAGTTACAAAATTATCAAGTGTCACGTAAGAGCTACTACGGATTTGGACCCATATAACGAAAAATATATTGAGTATACTTTCATAAATTTCATAGGTTAGGTTGACAAATACCTTAGGAATACCCTACTAATATTATATCGAAATCCACTTATAACTTTACAGTTGTCAAGTTTCTGCCCAATCCTGTTTGTATCTAACTTAAGTGAGATGGTAATTTACGAAAAACTGGAAAGAAACGGATGTTATACTCTTGATTTACGAAAAAAATACCCATAGAAAAGATTATTCTCATTTGCAGGTTTTTTATTATTGTTGTACAGTGCAATAAACTTGTCTAGATAGTGAGAAACTAAATAACTCTCTTATACCCATCATATATATATATATATATATATATATATATATATATATATATATATATATATATATATATATATATCATTGTCTCAAATAAATACATTATGTAATTTAGTGCCATGTCAACTGATCCGACACATGCTAAGACTTTGTAATGTTATCCTCTTCACAGTGAAAATTTATGACTCAATAGGATTAAATCAAAGCGCTTTTCACTTTCCAAAATGAACATTCCATAATTGCAGCGGATTAAGTAACAAAATTTTATTTTGGATCGGAATAATTCTGACGTGTGAACCACATAAAACTGATAATATTTTAAGGGCAATCACACCAATTAGGTGATACTGTCATTACAACTTCAATTTGAGAATACTACCATGACCCACACGAATTTGGTAATACTGTCATTTCAGCCACAAGTTAGTAAAACTCTCAAGTACACAAGCCTTGTAATAATACCTTATGAGAGCCGCGCGAAGTTAGTATACTCTCATATCTACGGCAAGAAGCTAGCCATACTCTCATAAAAATCACACTAAGTTGGGAATATTCTCTATGTAACCTCATGAATTTAGTAACACTGTTATGTCAATCATACGAATCTGGCAATACAGTCATACTAAGTAAGAATTGTTAATATTATTCGTATCAATCTGAGTAAGTTGCTATTGGTCGCCTCTTAACTATGTACAGTGCGTGCAGTACGCCCATGTTAATCACATGAAGCCGGCAATACGCTCATGTCAAGTACAGTAAGTTTATGATAGTGTCTTTCCGCCAAACAAACACCTTATAAATACTGTTATATCAACCAAAGGAAATTGGGAGTAGTTCCATGTGCAAAAAAAGAAGTAGTTGTTGGAAGTGTTATGTAATTTAAACAAAGTTTGAAATACTTTCATGAGAGTCGTGCGAAGTTGATAATTCTGGTAGTTAAACCACACGAAGTCAGTATTACTATCATGTCACTTACACCAACTTAGTAATGTCACCATGTCAAACACACAAAGTTTGTAATGATTTGATGTCATTCAAATGAACATATTGATTAGTATCAGCTGTCGATGTCGATTATTTTACGGGAAGGAGGACAACTGTGTTCATTTGATTTCGAGTGTTAACACACATTTCTCAAGAGAAAATGATCGAGAACCACACACAGGCTTCTTCTTTAGTAGTTCTTGTCGTTTTGCAGCCCGTTTTACCTATCTTCTCTAGGGTTGTTTTAATTACATTTCTATATCTCTCTCTATATATTCTCATATGCTACCTTTTCCTTTCTCTTTGTATAGTAGATTTGGAGACCTTAACTGCTCAATTTTTTGCGTTGAGTGTAATTAGTGAGGACTAACTTGGGCCTGTCCAATTTTCAATGCAGTAGCTTGGATCACACGGGGTCATTTAATTAGCCTAGAGTGAGGAAAAAATACCATAAAATCCCTCCCTATCCTGTTTTTTTTCGTCTCCGGAACAGACCTGAAGCAAACTGATGAACACAACTGATCGATGCTACCTGGAAAAGATTGATTGGTGGTACTTAGATTGATTTGTACTGCCTTCTGCCATCTGGAACTCTCTAAGTGGAGCTATCTGTTGCCACGCCACAAGGGACAGACCTGTTGGCTCTTCTTTGTGTTATTTCGAGCTTCCTGGCCGTTCAATGTAAATGAGGTGCTATCAAAGAAAACAAAGCACTTGATAGGACATAAATAATGTAAATCAGTACAATAAAAAATGAAAATACTTAAAGTGAAATCTAAAAAAAAACACTCCCAGATAGATGTAAAGTTTTTAAAAAAACAAATTAGGGACTGATATTGTAATTCCACGAACAATAATGTTAATTGCGGAAAAGTAAATTAGAAAAATAGTAAAGAATAAAATTACTTTGCAGCTGAGATAACTATGAATAGCTAATTTATAAGATAACATCTTCAATTTTCTCACGTAGCTGTAATGACGTAGTTGCTAAAATAATAAATGATTAAAAATAATTTAGCTTTGCAGAATGATGGGCTGTAATTATATTTAAATTACTTTTGCGATTATTTTGTCATTCACAATAGTAATTGCGATTGTTTCGGCGGATCGTGAGGGTGGGGTGGGGGGTGGAGTTAGAAGAGCTGCGCGGTATGACTAATCTTAGCGTTTTAAGTAAAATAGTCTCCTAATTAGGTTTCGCCGTTCCTATCTCCAGTGTCTGTAGACGTGTCCATGTGAATTCCCGTGGCTTTGTTCTGCACTCTCCGAGGCGAATTGCACCTGGCCCTCCTCCTTTCTTCAGCCTGAGTACAAGGGCGTTGCTGATCGCTTGGTACCTCACCATTTTGAGAGGGAGGTAATTTCGACGGTTTTAACCTCTCTATTGAGACAGCGTCTCGTCTTCCATCGGGGAATTCCAAAATTCAAACTTTCTTGCTGGACTCGATAACCGGGAAGGGGCCAGCTTAGGGTGCTTCAAGTGGTTTTCTTACGCGGTCTATTCGGACCCACACATGAGTTGTTCCGCAGAGATCGTGGGGCACGAAAGGCTTGGGCACCGAGTTCAGGTGTCGTAAGGATGCTTACACGAAGTGGATTTGCGCCATGATGGATGCCAGTTCTTTTATGAATTTCGAGTCGGTAGTCGATGAAGATGATACTACTAAAGGTTTTGGGGACAAGACTATGGTTACTGTGACTGCCGTAAACGGTGAGAATCCCGAATCATTTGGCAAGGAACAAATTCCTCCAACAGAGTTTCACGGAGCTGATTAAGGCTGACTTGATACTCTCAAATGCCTTACTTGCCTCTCCGTTCCACACGAGCTCTCGATCTTTTTGTTGCAGGCGAACAAGCTCAGTCAGCGGGGCTGCAATCGTGGCAAAGCTGTGGATCATCCTGCTGTAGCATCCTACCATCCCCAAATTTCCAAATCTCCTTGTAGTCTTTTGATAGCGACATGTTTCCAATCTATTCCATATTCTTCGCTGGTGGGCATATACCTTCTACCGAGACGCGGTGTCCTACAAAATCTATTTCTTCCTTCGGAAACTCGCACTCCTCCAGTGATATTCTTACAACATCTTTGACCAGGATCACAAAGACCTGTGCCAAGTGTTTCAGGTTGTCGTCCATATTGTCTGAATACACCAGGAAGTCTTCTATGTACACACAAGTTAAACCTAATCCTCGAAACAGGGTGTCCATGTGCCTATGGAAGATGCAACTGGCATCTCGGATATCAAATTGGAGCTTATCGTACTCCCACAAACCAAATGTAGTCGTGAAATGCAGTTTTCTCTATGTCTGCTTGGTCCATAAAGATTTGTTGATAAGCACTAACTAGCTCCAACCTAGAAAATATCCTTTTGCCATGGAGGTAGTCCGTAATGCTTTGAATCCGTGGCAGCGGATACCTGTGGAGCTTTCTAACGGCATTTAATGCTCGGAAATCGCCGACCACCCAGTACTCACCCGGCGATTTCTTCGGCATTATGTAAATAGGCGAAGCCCATGTCAACCCTGACGGACGCACGACCCCCTCCTTCATTAGAGTCTCGAACGTTACTTCGGTAGCCCGCAGTTTCTCCATCGAAAGTGGTCTTGGCCGTGCACATGTGGTTAGAGCACTACCATATTTAATTGTATGCTTCACTGAGTAGTTTGGCAGTGACAAGGAGGGCTGAGTGGGTGTGGATGCGTACAGAGCCTCATATATTTCAAGTATAACTCTGCAATGGAGCGGAAAATGCTGCAGGTCATCGATTATTAACGCTACCGCCGGTTCTTCAGACAACCTTGCTTTCGACACGAGTTTAATTTGATCATCTATTAGCATGTCGCACGCACAGTCTATTAGAAGATCATAATGTCTCAAAAAGTCAAGGCCTAATAACGGAGAAGAGGTATCTGCTACTACGAATGACCCACTAAATGATCGGCGAAGAGTGGAGATCACTATGTCCGTATGAATTTAGCCGTGGACTTTAATTTTTCCTCCATTAGCTGTTGGAATGTTAATGCCAGGGTCGTGCACATTACTTAACTTAACAAGTCTAGCCGGATTAAACGAAACACTTGCCCCCGTATCAATTAAGAACACTCATTCAGTTATATATTTTAGCGGCGACGGTGAAAATAGACGGCATGCCCGCGACTGCGTTTACTATGGCAAACCCCTTTTAGTTTTCCGCCGGTGCTGGCGAAGATGGCCTGGAGGACGGTTGCATTTGCACAGATCTTTCTCATTTCAGCCATTTGCAGCAGGGTTTACAGAATTTAGCCTTTTCACCAAAATATACATATATGCGAGGGACAAACTCCAGGCTTTTAGGCTTTATGGAAGTTCTCAATCCATCAGTGGATTATGCACACTGTAATTACTTTCGGCCACTGATCGCGCATTTCTTGCCAAATTATCTCTAAAGTTATCACTCGTATTATGGGGCATAAATGTGTGTGAAACGGCACTGTGTCCTCTCGACTCACTATATGTATTTATATTATGGTACTGCGCTCGGTGGAATGTTACACGTTCATCCGCAAGTTTTCCTAATTGTGCTAGGCCTAATGATTTCTGAGTGGCGAATATCGCCGTGATATTGGGAGGTAATGATTGGAGGAACTTGTGATGCACAAACTCTTCACCCAATCCTACCTGAGTGGCTGTCTTCCCGAACTCTTCTAAGTTAGTTGGGGATCGGGCTGTGAGCGGAGAGGATTCAATAAGCTTTTCAAAAAGTTGGGCTTGGTCCTCTCAATTAGGCCAATTACTTCCTTCTTTAAACACTGGTAGTTACGGCCTGCTCTAATGTCTCCTGGAAGATGATTAACACTCTCGGGAAGTGATGAGGCCAAAATATAAACAAAAAACGATTCTCCTCCTTCTTTATCCCAGAGATGTATAATTGGGCCTCCACAATTTGGAACCAACCCGAGACTGATGTTTCATTGAAGATGGGCAGCTTGACGCTGAGAGCGTTCACGAAATCCACTTGATCTTGCCCTGTCTGACGATTGCTTGACGAGTCCATTCTTTATTTTATGTCTTCTCTGTCCGGTCGAATGACAGGTCACCAGGTATAAAGGGGGTCGCCAGTTATACGGGGGTGTTGAAAGTTATAGGGAGCTAGGTAAATGGTATTGTAGACGGCAAGGTTACCAGTTATATATGTCCAGACGACGGCGAATGAAAGATGTTTCCGTAAACCACGACTTTATGAGGAAGTAACTAGTTCCAGTTTATATGTGAAGGATGGCGTTACGGCGAATTATTTATCTAACTCCAAGGATAAATGATTTTATGGTATTTTCTACTTGACTCAGCTTATCGAAGGTTCAAGGCAAACATGGACATACAAAATTAAACTCTTTTTTCTAATAGCGGAATATTATGATGCAAGCACTCCAACACGGAACGTATTAGACGGGAAACTAGTAGTCTATATATTATCAACGCGAGTACGAGTTAAGGGCGAGACAAGTCTTGGTGGATTGAGGCGGGAGCGTGAACACGAATGAATTCGTTACTATTCTCTCTCTTCTGTCTTCCTCTTTCTTTTCTGATTTATATGTGTGCTCCTCCTGCAGTTATGATCGTTTCACAGCCCTCTGGGCGGAGCTAGGAAGACTGTGTACAGTGGGTACATCTACATGATAAACTCTTATTTCTATATTTTGATACTATTGTCGCTGCGTCATCTCTTACGGCCAACAGCTGTGCTTACTCAGGCTCCTCCTTAAATATCCGTCTTTGATAATTCTATCTCAAGACACAAATTGGGCAGCTTTATCCACCGCAGGTGTTCAACCATTTTCTTTCGTTCCTCTCGTGTCTCACGCTTGCATGCTTACATATATGTGAAATTACAAATCCCATCCTATTTCTTATACAATATTGAATCTTTACATTGTATAAGCTATACTTGGATTAAATCGGACTAATTCGCGTCCATTTTGTGGAGGTATCTTTTGGGCCTATTGAATCCACCAATTTATGTGCCAGAGGTCTACATTTGACGCTTTTAAATGCTAATATTCCTTGCGCCCAAAATTATGGCTCGTGAGTTTAGTAGAACCGTAAAAATAATTGAAATGCATTCGCATGACTTTTATTTTCCCTACTTTACTATAATAGTCCAATTAGTGGATAGCTAATTGGGTGGTGGATCATTAAACACTATAAGGAGGAATCAGTGAGAATCCGATAATACCCAATGTTTATTACAATCCCAATTATCTTTTTACTAATGAGATATTAAAAATTTAAAATATTTAGTTACGGTGACCATAGTTTCACGTATGTGGGCCTGTGTTTAAGCCTGTAGAGCTTGTTTATTCTTAAAGGTTCGTTAATCAGTTGATCCAAAAAATAAACACCGAATTAGCCTAATATTTTTTTTCATTTTAGTTCTAATTATTATTAATTAAAATTAAAATTATTTTTAGATTATTTTATTATATGTTTATTATTAATGATTTGTAGACTAGAAGATCCGTTTTGGTCTAGTTTACACGATACCACAATTTTCCCCCGTGGCTCTCCCACAAATTAACGCCATTGTGTGCTCTCGTGGCCCCAACAACTACGTCTGTCTGAAAGAAAGTCTATGGCTACCACACATGTTTTCTCGTTTGGTATTTCGCTTTAAATTGTAGAGAAAAATGACTTTAATGAGTGTGCTCTGTCTCTCTTAACGACTTTGTGAAAAGGGCCCAAAGTCCTCAAGTTTGAATTTTTAAAAAATAGCTTGGAATTTTCCTCCGTTTCGACGATAGAAATGTTTCTTCTTGAATTGAAACAAAAAAAGGGCAAATAACTATTATTAGGTTGGATAAAGTGACCTAAAAGCAGCGAGAGACTGCCAAAGGTAGGTTTATACAATATTTGAATGAAAGTATAGCCTTTATGTGGCCAGAAAATATGCCTCTTATGGGAGATTATTATGTTTCTATTCAATTAAATCGAATTAGATAAAAAATTAAAGTATAGGCTTTATGTGGAAAGTTCTTTTTATTAATTTAATTTAATTAAAATAAATAAAATATGAAAATATATTTCTCATGTGATGTGATTTGTTTTATTATTAAATTAATTGAAAAAGATAAACGAATAAAATATAGACATGATATGAATAGGTTGCGATGTGCGTAAGTATATAGATGTACTTATGTAGAGAGATCTACGTAGGTGCAGCGATGTACGGATGTATTGAGATGTACATTGGTATATCGGTGTAAGTAAGTATTCATATAGATCCATGCATGTATAACGATGAAATTATGAGTATTGTATACTTATGAGTATCCTATGCGTATCAGGGTAGGCGCCTTTCAATGTACGTATGTGTACCAATGTGTGTATCTTGATCGATGTAGGCATGTATATCGATGCACGTGTGTACAGACGTACGTATGTGTATCGATGGACGTAGGTTTATCTTTGTATGTATGGCGCTTCAAATGGTCAGCAGTCTTCAGTTCTTGTGTTATTTGAATTTTGTAATCGTGTAGAGGCAAATCTTTTGTCAAAATTCGATGTAACCTTCTTGTGGAGAGGTTCAAATCTTGCGCGCGATGACGAATAGAGGTGTCTGGATCTTCGGCCACATTCTCGCGCATCGCAGCAATGTTTTCAGCTGAACGGCGTAAACGAGCACGCAATGGCGTTTTCATATCTGCCACCGACCCCGTTTGTTTGAATTTACGAACAATTTTCCCAATTGCACTCTCAGTTGGTCAATTATGTTGACCCCCAAAATCGCGAAGGGCCCGAAATGCGTTTCTGTTTGAACGTCCATTTTCGTAATAGGCTTCGATAACTTTAACACGTCGTTCAATTGTTAATCTATCCATGGTTGAAATTACCAAAGACTGAAGTTGTTAAATCTGAAAGAAAAAGAAAAATATCATCAGACGCTTAAACTTAACTCACATTTAAAATCGGTCCAAGTTATTAGAACACCCATTATATGTTTATCAAGGTACGTAAGCATTTCGATGTACGATGTGAGTAGAGCGATGCACGTATTTATTTACAATCTCACCTCATCATACGTCAATTTCCACAACGAGGTCACTTTTTTCACTAACTATTTCCAACAAAACGGAATTCCTTCAAACTTATACAACTGAACTCTTCGAAATTTTATCAAGAAAATATTTAACCCGAAAATCCCTCATACAACGTTCCTAAAGAGAAGTTTTTGCACCTCTCCAATATATAGGACCCTTCACTTCACTTCTCTTGGCTAAACTCTCGCCCTTTCTTAAAAATTCATTCCCTGCAACACATTTTATACCAATTTTCCAAAACACACGCAAAATACATTTTTTCAACATTACAGACAAAATAGTAACGCTGCTTCGATCCTCCATCACTTATGAATTCACCTGTTCGAGATCTAATTCGGAGGTGTATTTGAGATCAACACAGCGCAAACTACTACATACCCGAGTTTGCGCACATTTAGGCATCAGCAAAAAAACTGGAGCCTTCCCCCCCCCCCTCGAATTCTCCCCTATGCGAATACAAGACGAAAACAGACATCCTCACCATAAACCCAACTTAAATATTTTTTCAATTAAAGATACAGTAAACAACGAAAACCAACTACGTACATTGGAATCTCTTTATATTAGATTTACAAACCCCACTTTAAACTCCGACACAAGCTCATTTCCACTTTTACTACTACTATAATCACTCACGAATTACACACGCAAAATTCACTCTCTCCAAAACAACCCATATTTTTCAAATATTTCTATGATCTCCCTTTTTTACAACGAAGACACCCAAAACTAATTAATCTGTTTTATTTTAAAAACCTAAACATATTTCCTATTTCCTAATAGATAAAAGCCGTGGAATTTTATAATTTGAATATTACCACTCTGCTGCTTCACATTTCCCATATAATTAATTTATAAATATCTGATAACTTCTCTAAAAAATTCTTATGTCTGTATATATTTATAATGTTATATCTTTGAGAATGGGTTCCTACCCGAAACGTCGGTACTAAGAAGTAAAAATATAATAATGAACTTCCTAAATACTAGAATATATATATATATATATATATATATATATATATATATATATATATATATATATATATATATATATATATATATATATATATATATAAATAACACATATATGATAAATAACACCCACAAGGAAAATGGAAAAACGAATCCGAGCGCTTTCGTCTTTATTCTAAAGGACCTCTTTCCTTGTGAGTGTTATTTATCATAATTTTGACTCACGTGCAAGTTGTCAGTTTCTTTTCATATATATATATATATATATATATATATATATATATATATATATATATATATATATATATATATATATATATATATATATATATATATATATATATATATATATATATATATTAGGGTGGGTCACGGAAATATAGTAAAGATTTCAAAGTGAACTTTTTGTTTCTGCACTCGTGAATTATTGCGAGGCTTCACGAGAAACTCCCAAATCCGGAGTTCCGTCCAAATCAAAGCATGTTGAGGGGCGCACCGAGTGATTGAAAGTTTGCTTTGCTTTTCCTTCGCATAGCGTACCTACCATACATTGTGTTGTAGGCACTATGCCTTTAGATATACTTCTTGGTGATGTCAACTCGTTTTATGCATACCCCGACGTAGTTTTTGCTGTCAGACTCACAACTAAGCTAAAAATATCCTCGTTTTCTCTTTAGGTCTAAATGGGGAGTTTAACTCGGAAACCGACTATGCTGTATTTGTTGGGACAGCCCTTTGAAGCCCTCAGCCAGATTGTCCTTCCAACAGGGAAAGATGTTCTGCGGTGACTCTTCTATCATAGATCGAACAGCAAGGGCAATCGAAAAGCTGTCATCGTCGAAGTCGTCAAAGTTTGGGAACGTGCCCAAATTCCTGTTGTCCCGCTGCGATCAATCATGAAAAAACTGGAAACCCTTGTCGAGAAGTACGAAGTCCGTAAGAAGGCGAAAAAACGTCAATCCGAAGGAGAAAAGGTCTCGGACGCCGTTCCCCAGGGACATTTGCCGTCACTGTTCGACATCGCAGCCCCTGCCACTTCTTCCTCCATGATTCACCTCAACCAAGAGGACAAGAACTTCCTCGACGACCAATGCAGCCAGAGAAAAATGGTCATGAGTACGCTTGACAAGGAGAGCGTAGCAAAAGAGTCTAGGAAACATGAGAGTTTGGCTGCTGAGAGAAGGATGAAGGAGAAGGAGTTGGCGGAGACTTCGGAGAGGAAAGAGACGGTTGAGTTGGTGAGTGGGGTTTCCACCATCGCTTCTTTATCAACTTCTTCGTCCGCCACTAACTCACTTGTTCGGGGAAGCGCCACTTCCTCTGCTTCTCCACCGAAAAGGCTCAAAATCACGAAAGAGCTTGCAGCAGCGGCTGACAAGTTCAAGTTGACTCCTTGCTGAGCCCACCAAGTCTTTTCTGCCATCGCTGCAGCCCAGGGAATGCTGAGTCCGTTTACCTCGTCCATTTGCCAACACTCGAAAGTGTTGCGGAAGGAGACAGCAGAAGCAGCCGTTAAGGGTTATCAAAACCAAGTACAGGAGCACGACGCGATTCTCATCCTTCATTGGGACGGGAAACTCTTGCCCGGATCAGAAAGTCAAGGTTCTGTCGATCGATTGGCCATCGTTGTCACCAGTCAGTCCCTCGTAGGAGACAAGCTTCTGGCTATCCCTGCCTTGCCATCCAGTACTAAAGAAGCAATAGCCAGCAAAGTCAAGGAGACCATCAGACACTAGACGTTCAAGGACAGAGTTGACGGTCTCTGCTTCGTCAACACCGCTTCAAACACAGGCATCCATGTTGGCTGTTTCACACCCCTCGAACAGAAGTTGGGTCGTCCGTTGTTGAACTTCGCGTGCCACCACCACCTTATGGAGCTAATCTTGGCCTCAGCCTTCGATGACACCTTCGGCGACGCTACGTCCGGCCCAGATGTTCAACTATTCAAACGGTTTCACAAGAAGTGGCCCACTCTCGTACATACCAATGTTATGATCATCAACGACCCTCGTTTGGCTGGCCATGATGAATGGAGGATGACCACCCTTAAGGCTCTTGCCAAGGCGGCCGAAACGACAAGAGAATATTATAAATAGTTCGTGAAACTAACGGCAAAGGCCATCAAGGGGGAGGTTCCCACCACCTCCCGCAAACCAGGAGCTCACCACCACGCGAAATAGATGGCGAAAGCGATCTACACGCTCAAGATCACGATGTTCAAGGACGAGTTCGAACTCACGTCGATGGAACTGCGTAGCCTCCAGTAAATAAGTGTGTTCATCATCTTACTCTACTTCCGTGCCTAGTTTGAGGCTACCTTGGCCGCAGATGCTCCTTTTAACGATCTCACTATCTTACAGGATCTCCACAACTAGAGAGACCTCAACTCAAAGATCTCAGAGGCTATGGTGAAGACCTTCAAGCGGCAATTTTGTTACTTGGGGACGGACCTCGTCGGCCTTGCCTTATTCAGCGACAAAGTCACAATCGAGGAGAAGACCAAGATGGTGGAGAAACTGGCCATTGACAAGGACCTCGACAAGAAGCGATGGACGACAGTGTCCC
Organism: Ceratothoa steindachneri; assembly: GCA_963969495.1. Classification (NCBI taxonomy): domain Eukaryota; kingdom Metazoa; phylum Arthropoda; class Malacostraca; order Isopoda; family Cymothoidae; genus Ceratothoa; species Ceratothoa steindachneri. The sequence goes on from OZ018335.1 coordinate 25,568,192, forward strand.
AAGATCCTTCTTCGCTGACTTTGAGTGACCTTGTCACCAAGCAGTCACTTTTCTCCTTCACGGCACGGAAGTTGGATGCATCGTTTGTCCAATCTCCTGTGCTCACTTGGACGGAAAACGAGGCGTGCAACCAGAAGAAGGAGACTGTCTACCATCTGGCAGTGACGAATGATGCAGCGGAACGGGCGATCAAACTGATCACTGATTATTCCCAGATCTTCACCAAGGACGAGAGCAATCGACAAGCTCTCTTGCAAGCTGTTGAGCGACACCGACGGCTGAACCTGAACCCTAACTGATCTTACAGAAGAACATACAAATTGTTTCAATCCTTATTTCAACCATTTTCAGTTTTATTTTTAAAAAAAGTCCAGGAAATGTGCCATTCCTATCACTGTTCCTAAGTGTTCCTTGTATAGTATCAGAGTAATATTCCTTCCATATACCCTGCTGTATCGTGAAATGTTCTTAGAATAGTTATTTACTTCACTTCAGAGCAAATAGTTTCGTTTCTGTGGCATTTATAGTTGGTATGAATAAATAAACTTGAGAAATGAATACTGTGCAACCCCTAAATCTTAAAAGATTCAGATCAAACTTGTTGTGCTTTTTTTCCTTGTTATTCCTCACAATAATTCATGGGAGCCGTAAGAGATTTCAAACTTATATTTTTTTTAACCACCCTAATATATATATATATATCGCTATACATACCACTTACATCGCTATACCTATGCAAATTGCTATATATTCGTAGATTGTTTTTTATATGTACCTCGATATAATTGCTTACGTACAGTGCTATACCTACTCACCTCGCTATTTATATGTACATCATTATACTCAAACATATAGTTATTAATACTATAATAGGTATATCAATATATATATATATATATATATATATATATATATATATATATATATATATATATAGATATACGCACCTCGATATACATACCTACATATATATAGATACGTGCGTCGACATAAATATATATGCATATCGCTATGCATAAGTACATTGCTCTACAAACGTGCATCCTTATACCTAAGAACATCAATACACCTACGTACATAGATACACATATGCACATCAATACACATAAACACATCGCTGCACATACGTACATCGCTATGCGTACGTTCATCGCTATACATACGTACATCAGTATACATACGTTCATCCATATACATATCATAGTACAGCGCTAACCTTGGTACATTGGTAGACATATTTACATAGATATACATACCAAAGTACATCACTATAGATACTTTCATCGCTATACACAGTCACATGAATATACATGAATACCTCCGAACAGTGCTATACCGACCTTGCTATAAATCAGTACATCGATATTCATACTTAGCTAGAGAACTATTCTTAGCTAAATCTTCATACATACGCACATCAATATACAAATATCTACATAAATATACGTACGTACAACGCTATATATACGTACATCGATATACCTACCTACCTAAAGCGCTATACCTGCATACATCCAAAGAAATACGTACATAAAAATACATTGATCTACATACATACGTACATTGATATATATATATATATATATATATATATATATATATATATATATATATATATATATGTCGAACGATGTACGTATGTGTGTATATTGATGTAATTATTTATAGCGCTATACGTATGTATGTATAATTGTGTACCTAGGTATGTATAGCAATGTGCCTAGGTATTTATATCAATGTATGTAGTATTCGCGATATACGTCGTTGTCACCGAAGAGAGGGTGAAGATTGCCACTTGATGCTCTGGCTGTGTGGGCAGTCGCCCCATCCTGCTGAATTAAAACACGTCGGATAGAAATAGGATTTCTTCGGAATTCAGGCAGAAAGTTCTTTATCATCTCGATGTAACGCATGGAATTCACAGCAACCTCATTTCCATTATGGTCTTCAAATACTAAGGACCAATGACGCCAGGTTTTCCAACCAAACCGTCACCTTTGAATTGTTCGTTGGTCTTCTCTGGAGTTATCTCGGATTTTCAAAAGCCCAATAACGACGATTCTGTTGATTCACAATGCCAGTGAGATGAAACTGAGCGTCATCTCTCATTAACAAAATAAGATCATTTGCCACAATAATCGCTTCCATCTGATGTGCAAATTTAAGCCTCAGTGATAGTTCCCTGGTCTCAACTGTTGCACAATGACGAATTTTTAGGGGTGGAAATGCAGATGTTCATACAAGATACGCCTTACGGAACGATTCTCACTGCTACTTTCACTAGTATGCCTCTGAGCATGGCAAATCGGACTGAGCAGCAAAGCTTGTGTGACGCGTTTCACATTTTCTGGGGCACATACCGTTTGTGCAGCCCCCAGCGGTCTGCTATTGATTAGTGTACCCCGTGTATGAAATGGAAATGCATGAAGCCAACGTAAGATTGTGTTACGTCTGGAAAACAGCTTGACTTCGAGGAATGTTGAATCGGCGACGAAACTCTGGCTGAACTGCTGTGGCAGACACGTTATTTTTCACGAAACTTTCGTAACTGAACATACAGTGCTCTATCGTCCAATGCGCCATAACTTTAACTGAAAATAAAAAAAAAAATGCTCAGACACCAGGGACAGAATGGTACATGTCGGACGTACTGGTATGTCCCTTCCCGTGGATCTGAGTAAAACCATTTTAAAAACGTCCCTCCTCGATGCTTCACCCTGTATGTATGTTTAGCGATGTACGTTTTTATGTATATCGATGTATATATCTCCTGCAATGTACGTAGCTATGCATGTTGATGTACTTATTTATAGCGATGTACGGACTTACAACTATGTACCTAGGTTTAAATATGTACGAAGCTATATATGTATATCTATGTACTTGTTTATACCGACGATGTGCATAGATATAGGGATGTACGTAGGTATGTATATCGATATATGTATGTCCGGCGATGTTCGTAGGTATGTATAGTGGTTTGCATATATAAATATATATATATATATATATATATATATATATATATATATATATATATATATATATATATATATATATATATATATCGATGTACGTATGTACAAATATGTATCTAGGTATAGTGATTATTTTTATCTTGCGATGTACGGATGTACAATTATTTACCTAGGTATTGCGATGCACGTAGGTATGCATATCTATTTACTTATGTATAGAGATGTACTCTAGTATTTACATCAATGAACGTAGTTTTCACTATGTACATAGTTATGTTTATCGATGAACCAATGAATAACGATGCGCGTGGGTATTACTATTTGCGTATGTATGTATATCGATGTACGTTTATCTACCGATAAATAGTTGTATGTGTATTTCTGTACTTTTTAATAACGATGTACGTAGGTATGTATATCGATTTATGAATATTGATGTACGTATGTATTACACTATGCTTAGTAATATATATCAATGGACGTATTTATAACGAATTATGTATGTATATATGTATGTATTTATGTATAGCATCGTACGTAGGTGTTGCGATGTTTGTAGGTATGTAAATCGATCTACGTATGTCTACCGATCTACTTTGGTATAGTACTGTACTTATGTAAGGATATCGGTTTACGTATTTATAGTGATGTGCTTATGTATAGCTATTATGTATATATAACGATGTGCTTAGATATCGCGATGTTTCTAGGTAGGTATATCGATGTACGTATATCTACCGATGTACGCATGTATAGCGACGTATTTAGGTATATCATATATATAGCTATCTATATCTATGTACGTATATTTAGCGATGTACGTAGGTATGTGTATTGATATGCGTATATATAGCGATTTACGTAGGTAGAGCGATGTACTTAGGTATGTATATCGATTTACGTATGTCTAACGCTGCACGTATATCTACAGATGTACGTATATATAGCGACGTATGTAGGTATATCATATATATAGCTATCTATATCGATGTACGTATATTTAGCGATGTACGTAGGTATGTGTATTGATATGCGTATGTATAGCGATGTACGTAGGTATGTGTATTGATATGCGTATGTATAACGATGTACGTACATATAACGATGTGCTTAGATATCGCGAAGTTTCTAGGTAGGTATATCGATGTACGTATATCTACAGATGTACGTATGTATAGTGACGTATGTAAGTATATCATATATATAGCTATCTATATCGATGTATGTATATTTAGCAATGTACGTAGGTATGTGTATTGATATGCGTATGTATAGCGATGTACGTAGGTAGAGCGATGTATTTAGGTATGTATATCGATTTACGTATGTCTAACGCTGCACGTATATTTAACGATGTACGTATGTATAGCGATGTTTCTAGGTTTATCGATGTACGTAGGTATATCACTGTATGTACGTACGTATGTAAATCAATTTACGTCTGTATATCGAACTTAGAAATACCTAGAATTTGAATCGAGACAAGGTTTCCTCTATCAATATTAATGGCAAATCTAGACAGAAGGGGAGAGAGGTTTAGGACCACGTCCTCACTCTCTCTAAACATGAGGTGACGTCGATTTTCCACGAAGGTATGACTCACTCTCTGGCGCCGACAAGAGACTCTCCCTGTGGTAACGCAAGGAGAGTGAGGAGGGGGGAAGGGGGGGGCTCATATTTCTATAACTACCCCATACAGGAAGCTGCTGTTTCCTCCGCAGATATAGTTCGTATCGTCCGGTTTGTTCTTCGTATCGAAACATGTTCGTGACTAATCCTTTATTTTACACATATTCATATTTGGTGTTACGTATTTAACAATGTATTGTCTAATACAATGGTTAATATATTTTTCAATTCCTTTGTGTCTCACGCAATTATCTATTAGGGAAAAAAAAGATTAAAAAAAACATCAAGGCAATCATAATACCATGATAAATAGACCGATTAAATCAACAATTTGAGCCTTTACCCGGCTCAATTCGTCCCCAATCGGGCCAGGCTATTGAGAGTTAACCTTAGACTTTAACCAATCCAGCAGTGGTTACCCCCTGGAGTTCTACACGCGACCTCGACGACCCATTTGAAGAAGTTAGGGCTATATTTTGACTTATTTGGAAGCCAACTGCGAAAAGCTTTAACGAACTAATTTTAGTTTCAGTATTTTACATACGTTTGTGACTCTCAACCCTTCCTTTCTTGAACTGGAGCTCTGAAGCTTTGGGGGGAGGGGCAGATTTATTTTATTATGATTATTTATTGGGATTTTCATTCAAGTTTACCCCAAAGAAGCGATTTGTGGCCGAGATTCAACCTAAAATTATGTCCATAGTGAAAAAGACCTCAAAAAAGATGCTTCGCTCGTCCTTTGATGAGGGTCCTTGATCCCTTGTTGTGCTGAATAATCCTCCGCGCCACGAAAGCAATTCCAACTCCTTGCTCTGAAAGGCTTAGCTGACCTAAACTGATTTTACTCATTTGCTTATCAATTTCGCCACTTTATAAACAAACACATCATTCAATATATGCCAATGATAACATAATTCATGCTCTATAGTTCAAGCTCTTTCGAGGCAGTATATGTAGAATAATGTAGTTACTTTTGGAAGTGTTAGATTAAATAGAATCACAACTTTCATTATAGCGATGTTAAGAGAAGTTGGTCATCGAATGAGGACCCAATACGAGAATGTCGAAAGTGCGGCAGCTAATATTCATATGTACGGTTGTATTGACGGTTCACTTTCTCATTATACAGACGGTGTGAATCAGTGTTGAAAATCGTCTTAAAATAACACAATTACTTCTCATAAAATATTAGTCAACAATTGATTCTTGATTGATCTTTATTACGCATAGATTTATTTAAGCCTTTTTAACAGAACAAAAGCCATATAGAATGTTGTTATCCTGTCTGTAATATGAGGAAGGACCAAGCCCGAATACAATATTCCAAATGTGACCGAGGATATGGATTATATAGCCTGGGGATAAGCTCCGAGCTTTTATAACTAATATTTATATTGATAAAACCGAATACATATTTACCTTGATCAATTTACGTTATTTGCAGCCTCTTAGACAATTCGTAGTTACATATTATATGGCATTTGGCTTAGTCAGATACTATATTTATAATACTTTTAATATTTTAGTTATTTTGTTATTTCTTTCCATTTTTGTTACGAATCATCTCATCTTCATTGGATGGTTCTAATATCTAATTACTTTAGTGATAAACAATGACACGCACATACTGCAAGACCACTTTTAAGCATATATATATATATATATATATATATATATATATAAAAAATCACGAGAGGTAACACGTGAATAGGTATAAATATTTGGTTGTACCACATAGGGAAAAAGAAAGATTGATTGGAGCTGGTACTTTCATTATCTTAGTAACATTTTCAAACTCACAATGGTTTATGAAATAGAGAGACACTGTATTTATACAAGTTTGATTTGAGGAAGAAAGATAGGACTGGATTTAAAGAAAACAAACCGGAGCTAATATTTACATTTCTCTCCTTTGTGCTGGAGATTAGAAATGATTCACAGATATTTCTGCTAATAAAATCATTTATATGCATGATGGCATCTGCTTTTTACCAGTTAATCTGGTGACTCATCTTAAGCCTATGGACAGCCAAAGCATTATTTGTATATCCCTTAGATACTGCATTTTGATGTTGCTTAATTCTTACAGAGATATTTTTAGAAGTTTGACCTACATAGAATAAATTACACTCCAAACACCAAACAAGGTATACTATATATTACATTATTATCGTTCCTTGGGTTGTGTTTTGTTAACATATTTTTTAATGCATAATTGTATTTAAAAATTACATTTATATAAATTTGTTTTAATATTGGTACTACATACAAGAAATTATCATGGTAAGGTAAAAGTAATATATTGTGTAAAGGCTCTGTTGCGGTTATTGAATGTTCTTTGAGCTTTATAGATGCAGTTTTCCCAAAATATATCTCGGTAATACAGATTGAAGACAATCTCCTCAATTTTTGTAAATTCTTGGTCTATATAGTCAAGACTACACATTCTGAGTGCCCTAAGATACATGAAAGAAAATACTGATGTTTTAATATTTTTAGATTGACCTTTCTTTTTCCCTACGTGGCACAACCAAATATATATATATATATATATATATATATATATATATATATATATATATATATATATATATATATATATATATATAATATCTCTCAAAGTAGCGCGAGAGAATGATGAAGATGAATGCAATAAATCACATTGAAAGAGAAAACGGAATAAACTTTTCTTACAGTAATATTTATTACCTCTTTTACGAAAAAATCCGTACAAGAAAGAGATTCGAACCATGGACACTGAGGCAGCGAGCAGCGCTTTGAACACAGTTAAAAGTAGCATAGTGTACTAACGGCATATTTTTAACTGTGTACAAGGAGCTGCTCGCTGCCTCAGTGTCCATGGTTCGAATCGCTTCCCTGCACGGATTTTTTCGACTAAAGGCAATAAATATTACTGTAAGAAAATTTATTCCGTTTTCTCTTTCAATGTTGTTTATTTCATTCATATACGAGTATATATATTTCTTATGCCTATTAATAGGCGTAATTAAATCTCCAGTCATCTGTCTAGATTAACCTTCATACATATCCCCGCCATACCTCTTCATACACTCATATACAGTCACACATACACAGAGGCGCGCTAAATCTTACATACATAGATACCTCCACACCAATTTTTCCATTCTGCCTCCATATAGTTGTCTCGCGCACACAGACACACTCACACCCATACAGACGCAAATTAGGTCCACTCGTGTGCTGTATATTTGTCTGGGAGGGTATTTGAGAAGAGCGAGTCTTATCACTTTAGGGATCGCACACGTCGGATCTCGTGGCTCTTCCCATGAATACTCGGGGCCACATATTAGTACATGTACTTAAGTACATTACAAGGAATGGGGACCAATGGAGATTTGAACCCAAGTTGAGTTATAGGATCCAATAAATTAATTTTTCTCCTCAAGTGGCTGGTTTTTTTACAAGTGTCCTTTCTTCGCGGTTCTTAGAATGAAACTTCTTACGAACGTGTTTCAAACATCGTAAATGTAGGAGTCTTTAATTATGAATGAATATGTCTGCGTGTGTGAATTGCTGTATGAAAAAAAACATATTTAGCTGTAAAGTCAATGTGGTTTTAGGTGTTGTGTCTTTCTTAATACATGCACATTTGTATACATTTGTATACATGAGTTTTTATACAAATTCAAATACTTGCGTAAGTTTGTAGACGTCCGTATTTGGGGGAAACGGGAAAGGTGTCTGTGTATGTGTGTGTGAAAGAAAAACGACCTGAAAGGCAATTTGTATTTGCGTCATTCATGAGGTGCCACATGAGGCGATGAGTCATGTCACTCTTGTGGGAATATGTATTTTATTATTAGGTAAGGTTCACTCTACACTGTAGTGGTAAATTATTGCTATTAGTCCCCTACACAGTGTCTAATATTGTTATATTAAGCGTAGTATTCTATTAATTTAGTGTTCTGTTAAATAAATAAATGCGTTTAGTGAATTTTCATTTTAAATGATTCCTGTACATATAAAATAAAAAAAAGCATTTAATAATATATTAATAGACTGATGTGACGTGCTCAATTTCCAATATAGCATTATGTATAGTGAAGATTTTCTCCTGAAAGGAGATTCTAGTGACTTCCTTCGCTCTTTGTACTATTCTGTCCCTGGAGGCTAGTTCTAGCCACCCGGGAGATGGATGCAGTAATTTTATTCACCTTTTTCACAATTTATGTCGTTTCTTTATTTTATTTATCTACTTCGTCACTTTTCCTATCCTATTGTCTTTCAAGTGAAGATAATCGCTTTAAAGCACTTATTTTTAATAAATAATGCAAGGAATCGAGATGGAGTTGGAGGGAAATGGTTAGTGCCTGTCGACACTGCGGTGAAAGATGATTTTTTTGAAGGTCCTAACACCTTTATAACAAATTAGGAGAAAGCCACCCAAAAAGTGAAAATCGAGGTTAGTTCAAGACCGAAAGTCCATAGCATGCTTTGAGCGAGGATGAATTTTGATTTTCCAAACTTTAGCAAATCGGAAGGAACCGAGCCCCCTGTTTAAAAATCGATTGTACTTACTACTGAGTCCCATAATTACAGGCAAAAAGAGGCCCAGTGGATCGAATACTTTTGAAATTTAAGTCGATATTTTTTTTGTTTGTGCAGCGAGATTGATTTCTGGAGCAATTAATCTAAGGCGAATATTCTCTACCTCAATGGTGACCTAACACAGGGTCAATAGTTATTTTGTGTTCAACTGCCTTGTTCTTTGCTTCAACTTGGACCTTAAAGCCACTTTGCTTTAATTCCAGTACATTCTCTCTTTAGGATGTTTCCAACTAAGATACTGAGGTGTACTTTTGTAAAAATGATTATATATTCTTAATTTAGATGTTGTCTCTTTTTCCTGTTTACATTTACTGTCGTGTCCCTGAGGATTTATGTGCTTTGTTTTAGTTTGCACTTAGTTTGTGTAACTGTCGTACACCCGGCAGAATTTGTCTTGGCTATTTGAGCCAGTTCTCATAAGCAAAATACCGGGTGGCTAAAGGGTTATTTTTTTTATTACATTTACCTTTAACCCTGTTATTTCCTAAGTACATTATTAGATTCCTAAATATTGCCTAAAAGTATGTGTTTGGGCCCTAAAAAAGTGTCAACCCTACACATTAGTTTCAATATCAGAGACTGAAATATATAAAAGACATAATACAGATATCATATCCATAATAAAAATATATCGTTCTAATATACCTTTAATATTCCTACTAAAATTTAATAAAAGAATAAAATGATATGAGAGTAAAAATAATATGCCAATATCGTATTTAATTTAAATATGTGTGATGTTTTGGGAGTCGTTCTAGATTCGTATCTTTACCTAGAAATGAAATAATCGATCATAATTACAATTTGAAGTGATGGCGCTGGTAAAGCAATTTGAGCGTATAGCTTCGTTTAGAGATTTATCTTTTGTCCTTACGGAGTTACCTAGTTCCTATCGAGGCAGTGGGACTCCATTAACCCCAAAAGTCATAATGGTGTGAGAAGGGACGAAAATATAAACATTATGGACACAGCCTTTTTTATAAGAGGAAAAAACATAAAAGGGTAAATTAGGTTCATAAGATTTCTTAGAAAAGTAAGACAACTACCTTATCGTCATAAATTCTTAGAAAATTCGATAGAATAATTAAATATGCAAAATCAAAGAGGTAACTCCGAGAACTATTTCCTAAAATTTGAAGTCTCCCCTGCGGTACTCATGAATATACTCAGAGCGAAAGAAACCACTGCTGCAAGATATTAGTGGCTTAAAGGCAAAGTTTGGAGAAGTATGAAGCTAGAGGCAATCAATAGGTAAATTTATATGAGACAAGAGAAATAAATATGGAGATAGATTATAAGAATTGGCCAAATTATCCAACGTTTTCCTTGTGAATTGATTCATTCAAAGGAGACAAAGCAGAAAATTGCGAATAAATAAATAAAAGAAAATACAAAAAAGAAATTTATATCGATGACAGTTTTAACACAAGAGCTTATTAGTAGGCTATCATTTCTTATTTCTTTGACAAGTGGTAGTAATGCAAGATGCGGCAGACTCAGAATTCAAATAACTCTAAAATGAGAATATCGGAGGCATAAAAAAATAAATTTCAAACATTCAACAACTTGACAACGAAGCAAACAGATAGCTTTAAGAATCATGCTATCAGCTAAGGTTTAAATAATTTTATGACTAATTAATAAAAGATTCATTAGAAAACTAAAAAAAGAGTTCATCACCCATTTTAACCTCTGCAGCATTAGCAAGCAAATAGAGTTAAACAAAATAAGCTCACTAAGAGAATGCTATATTTGAATCAGTAAAATGTTTAAATTCCTGATATATATCAACTCAAAACCATCAGCGCCTATCAGAAAATATTTTCAATTCCTTCATCTTATATTTATAATCTAGTCCACTGAAACTTGGGATAAGCTCTAAGCTGAACCTATTTAATAATATTCAAATCTTGAACCGCTTAGAGGGATCTAAGACGAGCACAATATTCTAGTTGAGGTTTCAGGGCCTGAGGCTGCTTTGTCATTCCAAAACCTATTATGTAGGGCAATATCTGGCACCATTGTTTGAGCGCAGAATCGCACCTATGATTTGAATTGAGGGCGATGGAATTATTTTCTCATCGAGTACGTTAAAGTGTAAACAATAACCGAGTTTTTTGTACTTTAATTATAAGAAGCTATATTATGAATTAACAAGAAAGTTAATTATGTGTGAATAAGAAAAAGTAAAATTTGAATTAACACCACCGCGAATGAATTGTACTGGGGATTTACTTAGTCAAAAAATGGAGTTGCACTTCATAAGAATGAAATCAACTTTATTAATTTATTTAAATCTACCTTGATTGATTTACGCGGAAAACAATACGTTCAGTTTAAAGTACGAAAGTGTCTTGTCAGTTGTGAAGTGACAAGGGAGTCACCACGGAGCACAATTAAGATGTCTTGCTGTAAAGCTCGGAGAGGTGACTACTTTAGAGTTGTTGGGCGAGGCAGGATTTATTAAGAAGAGAATGAGGCAATTATTTCGCTGAGAAGTGAAGAGAAGAGACTGCTTTGGTAGTTGTTGTGGGAGGCGAGCCGGTCGAGAATGCACAAGTAGTACGGCCAAGAAGTGCGGATAAGCAAGTAATTTGAGAGTTTCGGTGGGACTTATTTGCTTTGTCCAGCAATGCGGAGAGGAGACTACTTGAGGACATGTCTTACGAAGTGAATTTAGTGTCGTGTCACTAAATCGTACGGAGAGATCTCAAAGGCATTATCCTAGCATCGATATGCCTTATTTTACTAATTTATAATTAAGTTTCATCGGCCACCTATCCGCACAACCTATGAGAATTTTTATGTCTTATTGAAGATTTTAGTACTTTCTATATTTTACATTGGGTAGAATATTTTTGTAATTCTGTTTTCTATTTCTCAGGTGGTTACCAAATTAACTAGAAAAAAATAACAAATCCCACTTTCCTTTTGTTTACTATACAATATTCTATGAAGAACTTTATCGAAAACCTTACTAAAGGGTGTTCCATAAAGGGCGACGAATTGGAATAGGACAACACTTTGGTGTTCTGAAGTTTGAAGGCATGCTATTATCATGTTGGCTATCTCTCTTCACTCCTATTAATAGTTTTTCGTTTGTCTTTCAGAATACTTGTGTGCGGTTTGTCATGGAGCAGTTTACAATTGAGTAATGCTTTCTCATCGTGAACGCATTTTACTAAAACGGAAAAAGTGCTACGCAAAAAGTTCGAACATTTCGTACCATTTTGGGAGAAATGAAGCATCCAACGAGTCTACGGTTCGCAGACTAATGACAAAGTTTAAAACAAATGTTTCAGTTGCAACTGCCAAATCGACTGGGTGGAATCATTCTTGTCGGACAGATCAACAAATTGTTGTTGTGCGAGACAGTGTCACTCTGAGTCCGGAAAAATCGATTCGCCGACGTTCGCAAAAGTTGGACATCGCGAATACCCTTATTATATCATATTCAGCACAAAGATTTCCATATGCATGCATACAAAATTCAATTTAGGTAGCATATTCAGCAACCTAACTACGAGAGGCGGAAGCAATTTGCTGACTGGGTTGTGGAGAGACTTGCAGCCGACGAAAACTTTGGCAAAAAGAATCATTTTCAGTCACAAATCCCACTTTCACTTGAGTGGATTTGTCAATAAACAGAACTGCCGGATTTGGAGAAATGAAAATCCACTAAAAGCAACTTAGGTGCGTGGTTTGGGGGCAGGTTGAGTACTTGGACCGTTTTGCTTTGACGATGATGTGGATAATGCAGTTGCAATTAATGGAGAATGTTACCAAGCCATGATGTCCACTTAGTTATGGCCAAAGTTTGCAGGTACGCAGATTGACAAGCTCTGGTTTCACCAGGATAGAGCGACCTGCTACACTTCACGCCAAACGCTTGCATTACTCCAAGAAAATTACCGAAACGAATGATATGATTGCATGGTGACCAGGAATGGCCATCAAGTTCCTGCGATCTTACCCCTTGTGATTTCTTCTTAAGGGAGTATGTGAAATCACAGGTATACGCCAACAAACCACGCACAATTCCTGAACTCAAGGCTGAAATCAGGCGTGTGATTAGAGGCATCGAGCCACACATATGTGAGAGAGTTATAGGAAATTTCTAAGAGCCCATGAATGTATGCATACTCAGTGCACTTGGAATATATGGCCAACATTATGTTCAATGCCTAAACGAAAGACATAACTCATTAGAATTATGCAGAATATAACCATGTTTATAAAAATTAGTTTTAATTATTGACCTTTTAAATTCGGCACCCTTTATGGAACATCCTATAAAATTAAAAAAAGGTTATATCAACCTCTTGACCTCATCCAAGTTAGCAGTTAAACTGTCGTAGGTCAGGTAAAGACTCACCTTTACTTAACTCCTTTGATCCTCAATGAGCGAGAGTCAACGTGCACGCATTAACCGTGATGTGTGTGGGAATTTATATACATGAAAAGAGTGTGATTAAAGTTCGCCCAAACAATCTACTATCTTGGTGGTTCAGGGGTATCAAAACTTAGTCAAACAAAATAAACTTTACTTCTAAGAAACCAATATATATATATATATATATATATATATATATATATATATATATATATATATATATATATATATATATATATATATATATATATATATATATTCCATTTTAACAAGGAAATAATACGATATACAATTGAGTTAGGTGCAAACTGTGGACGGAACAGGAGAAAGTTTGGACGCGGCAATGAGATACAAGCAAACGCACGCTTGTTACAAGTCGGGAGGCCTGAGTCAGGAACGACTCACACGTAGCCTCGATTTAGCCGGAAGGTCTCCAGGGAGTGGAAGGAGAGAGAAAATCCTATCAACGAGGAGTTATGATTACCACGGGTGACCTCGAGAGTAGGAACCAAGAGAGTAAGTCACCGAGCTAAAAGCGATGCTGGGATTCAGATAATAGCCTATAGATACTAGGTTATTAATCAGCTGAACGGGATTTCTGCCTCGGAGTGAGATCCCATCGGGAGAGTTGCACGACGCGTTCGGTCAAAGCGAAAAAGGGCCTTACCTGTGATGCTCAGAAAAACGGGACCATACTGAATTCTTAATTTCATCGTTTAGGTATTTATACGAAGCAGCCAGAAGTGGCTTGCCCTGGGCGGTGAGAGAGAGAATCCCAATTATCAAGCGGGTCGCCGGAAGGGCAAATCTTCGCTTGGTTCACGGCGTCGCGGAATCCCTTTTCTTCGCGATGCTCGACCCTTGGCGTACCCAGCGTGGCCCCTTATAGCCAGAAATGCTTCTGCCGGCTGTAGATTGGGGAATATCTTGGCCGCTCGATGCTCTCTTTCTCTCTCACACATGGAGACACCTCGTGGCTATCTTCTATTACACACATACAATACCATCCAAAAGACAAAAACGCATTTATTTCAGCCACAAAACTTCCATTAACTTTTGGCAGGGAAGAGGTTCGGCAATTTTGGATAAATAAAACTGAATTTATCAACAAATAAGAAATTTACTATAAAAGTTAAATTGTTCAAAATGATCCGAACCTCTAGCTTAGTAGTAGAGAGAACCGCCATTGTTGGTATAGCAACTAAATTCACTTCAATTTTGTTTACGTTTGGTCATTTTCTTACCAGCTGTCGTTCAATTCACATTCTTATGAAATCTGTTATGCATCGGCCTGGATCCTAAAGCTGTGGCACCAAGTTGGTCTAAATAATTTGAACCAGTGAGGCCTGCCAAGCGCTCCAGAAGAGTAATTTATATGATTCTCAGGTTCATGTAATGCTGGTAAAATAACTAGTAGACCAAACAAAACCTTACAAAACAATGGCTGAGCTATTAATTACCAAATTGTGAATAAGGAGCGTTTCAAGACGGCTGCAGCAGTTTCTCGAGAGATTAATGAAAATCTGGCAATCAATGTCTACAGGCAGACTTGTCTCGTAGACTGGAGGTAGACACTATCCACGCTCGCACATCAGCGGTCGAGCTATTTATCATCCTGAAGAACAGAAAGGCTCGTCTTTCATTTAATACTAATCATTTTATTTGGACTGATAAACAATGGAACGAAGTCCGATTTATTGACGAATCTAAATTATTTTTTCTCGAATCCGATGGAAGAAGGTATGTTCTTAGCAGAAGAGGCGAAAGATTGTGTGAATTGCACCAACTAGTGTTTGAAGTTTGGGAAATGAGCTGTTATTGTTTAGGACATGAGTTTGGTAGAATTCATTGGCTACTTATGCGCTTACGGAGAAAAGTAAATGCATGCTTTGCCTCATCTACAAGCCCCAGAAACTCAACCTGTAATTTTCATACAAAGGATTACAAAGAAAAGTGCATGCAACAACAGACCATTCAATTCTTACGAAGTTGCATGCAAACAGTAACTAAGCTAAGTTTACTAAACCTCGCCTTATTGATTATAAATAATGTTCGTTTATCTGATAGAGGGAAAAAAACGAAAATATTACTCGCTCATAAACGTAGCCAGTCATGGGTTTGAGGCAAAATGTGCGGCTAGTTTTCGTTTAAAGAAATCAACTGTAGGGCAGTCAATGACGTTACGGGGGAGATCATTCCATAAGTTGACAATTCGGTTGAAAAATTTCTTTTAGACTCGTGCGAGTTAAATGGTTTACCTATACTTTTTCAACCACTAGATCGTCGACTATAAAATACTAGTTACGGTTCACTTCTTAGTCTTAATGGAAAGAGGTTTAATTCGTTAAGATGGTCCTCGTATGACTTGTTTTTTAGACTCGGTATCATTTTGGTAATTTTACATGGAATCCGTTCTAGGTTGTTTATATATTTTGGCTTATTCCAAAAGAATCAGGACTAATGATTTATACTCAAATGACCTTCCCTATGAATCTAATTATTTTGTTGGCCATTTTTGTAACTTCTGTGCATTGTTCACTGGGTTTTAGATTACTCGAACTTGTTACTCCTAATTCTGATTCCTAGTGTACGCTTTTCAATCGTGTTCCATTCGTTGAGTAAGATGCTTTTTCATCTTAATTAACTCTGGAACACTTTGCACTTATCTGCGTTGAAGCCCATTTTCCCCCTTTGTGCCCAACAACCAAGTTTGGGAAGACCTATATGGACCTCGAGCACATTACTGTCATGAACATATCTGCAAAGGCTCCAGACCTGAATCTCATTGAAAATCTTCAGAGGAAACACGAGGAGAGGTCTAAAGCGAGGAATCCGAAAACAGTCCTACAATTCTGCAAAATTATGCAAGATGGACGTAGCAAGATTACTGTGCAAGATTGTCAACAGTTCGTTCATTCCTGTGGAAGGAGATAGAAAAATATTTTGAGAATAAAAGTATCCACACTAAATATTAAATACTTATAACTTGTAGAAATGTTTTCCACTGATAAATTAATCGTTATAGTCCAAAAGAATTTATTTACACTGTCGGTCGGATAGTTTTGGACACTTCAATTTCCTAGTATATTATTTATTGCTTATTTGCTGATAACTTTTGTTTTATTCATCAAAATTTGCATAACTTTTATATTTGTAGGTTTTTGCACACCAATTTCAGTGCCAAAATTTATGGAAGATTATGTGATAAAAATACAGGCGTTCTTAACGTTTGAATGGTTCTGTATTCAATAAATTCTAACATCTATATTTGATTATTCTTATATCCCATGGCGAACACCATGCTAAGATGTTCTCAATCGATCTATTGCTTTCTAAGAATCAAATAACCTAAGCTTATTCAATTTCTCCCAAAGTCTTACAAACAAAAGATACAAATTTGTAATCCTCTGTTACTTCGGATTATTAAACTGACCTAATAAAATATACTCAATGGCAAATGATTTTGAATCTTTTATGAAGATTTCTAGCATATATATATATATATATATATATATACACGAGGGGCAGGAAATAAGTTTCGCAATTCGGATATAAGGAAACAAGATATGAGGAAAAGTGTTTTTTATTTTTCAATATAACTACCCTCGACTTCAATGCACTTGCGCCACTTGTCCCTGAGGCTTCGAATTCCCGACAAAAAGAAATCTCCCGACTGCTGTTCAATCCACTCCTGGACGGCGAGCTGGACATCTTCATCGTCCCCAAACAGACGTCCAAGCAGTGCAACCTTGAGCTGGCGGAATAAAAAGTAGTCGCTAGAAGCCAGATTTGGACTGTAGGGGGGATGGTTGGGCTCCTCGAATCCGCACTCACGCAGGGCAGCTTGTGTAACTCTGGCCTTGTGGACTTTGACGACGTTGAAGTCGATCATGGGGCGTGAGGTTTCTAGGGACCCAACGGGCAGAGACCTTGGTCATGGCCAAATTGTCGTGGATGATGTTGATAACACTTCCATGTGATATTCCAAGTTCTCGCTCAATTTCTTCGAACTTCACCCGTCGATTTTCGAAGATGATCCTCTCCACACGGGCCACATTGTCTTCGTTGGTCACGTCTGACGGGCGTCCTGGACGGGGGTTCATCTTCAAGGGACTTACGACCATGGTGGAACTCCCTATTTCAGCGAGCAATGGTTGCATAGGAAGGGGCGGTGTCCGTGTACACTGTAACCATGCGTTCATGGATCTCTTTTGCATTCTTGCCTTCCTTGGTCAAAAATTTGATCACTGCACGGTGCTCAACCTTCTCCATTGTTAAAAAATTTGTGACTGACGATCTGCGATAATCTACTGCTTCTTAAATAGACGAGGCAGGAGCGTGCGGCTGCAGGTCCTGACTTGTCATAACTTTTCCTAGCACCCTCACAAACAGCCATTCCCATTCATTTATAATGATTCTTTAATTTCTAACATCTGTTTAACAATTTATTTCTTTATAAAGGGTCTTTCAACAAGGACCCTCAAGCTTGGTCAGGCGATAAGGGCCATTATGTTAAAGCGACATCTTGTAACCTCACTGTGAACTGTTCAGTAGTACTTGGCAAATCAAAATGGAATGTTATAACGTTGAACAGCGTGTGCAAATTATCAAATCATTAAATCATCAAAATCAGTGATCCATTCGACAAACGTTCCGTACATTACGTGATTTCTATCCTCGCCAAAATCGTCCGGCCAAGTCCACTGTTCGACGCTTGGTGGCCAAATTAGGGGCAAAAGGGTCAAGCAACAATCAGCCAAAATCCGTACGTCGCCGGAACTTGAGGTCTGCTAAAAACATGGCTGCCGTAAATGAGAGTGTACGGGAAAAACCGAGGCAGTCAATTTCGCGTCGTTCACAAGAACTTGGCCTTTCTGCGACTTCAGTTTGTCGAATTTTGCGTAGGGACTTGGGTCTGCACCTTTACAAAATCTAACTTACCCAGGAACCTAAGGTAAACGACCATAGACAACGCCGTGTGTTCGCTGATTGGGCTCTAGAGCAGTTGGAAGTTGCCCTAAATTTCCCTCAAAAAATCATCTTCAGCGATGAGGCCCAATTTTGGATGAATGGATTTGTGAACACGCAAAAATGTCGGATTTGGGACAAAAACAATCCACATGAGTTACACCAGCACCAATTGCATCCTAACAAAGCCACTGTTTAGTGCGGATTTTCGTCTAACGGAATCATCGGTCCGTACTTTTTTTGAGAACGAAGATGGGATTTCCATAACTGTCAACGGCGAGATCTACAGATCAATGATAAGCAACTTCTTGTGGCCTCAACTGGATTATATGCCTGATATGGATACTGACGACATGTGGTTCCAATATGACAGCGCTATGCTATGTACCACACTGCGCACGCCACGATAGACATTTTGGACCAACGATTTCAGGGCAGGGTCATCTCGCGCGGCGGCGACGTCAACTGGCCACCGAGATCATGCGATTTAATGCCATTAGACTACTTTCTTTGGGGCTACCCTAAATCGCTGGTCTATGCGAATAATCCGCAAACAGTTGATGTCAACATAACGAACACCATCCAGCAAATTCAGCCAGATTTATGCGACAAAGTCATCGAAAATTGGGCCTCCCGAATACGTTCCACCAAGCGAAGCCGCGGTGGACATTTGAACGACCTCATATCCCACACTTAATGCCATAAAATGCATTTTCAAATTTAAAATAAATTGAGTGCATATTTCACACACAACGTGTTTTATTTTAACATTTAAAAATCGAGCGACCTTATTGAAAGACCCTATATAATCAATATTCAGCCTTTCTAGCACGAATTTTATTTCTGATTTCAGCATTTGACCATTTGGATTTTTTAGGCTTCACCTTGTATAGCACCAATGATAAATTTAAATACTACAATAATTCAAATGCCTTAGTTTAAAAATTCTCATCACAGTTAACGTGTTGTGAATTTTAGCCTAATTTAATAAAGGTAAACCTGAAGATCGGTTAAATAAAAACGTTAGAAAAAACGTTAGAACATTATTCTATAAACAATAATGATTATATACCAGACCCCCCCCCCCCCCAATTGATTGAAACTCAGGATTATCGTAGTCGGGTTCCTCCGCAGAGATATCTCAAAAAAGGTGAAACATATTGGAACAGGGACGAAATATTGTGCCTCCCATCGGTCGCGCCGCCGATCTTCAGGTGTACCTTAATAAAAGTTCCTTTTCCTACAATATTATCATTAGTTGACCACAAATTAAGTCAAAATAAAACCTAGGAATTTTATGATCTTCACGCGTCGCACCCTGTACTCAATTGAGAAGGGAATTGTCTAATAAACATTCAATAAAAAGTCGTAAACTTCTATGATTTTCTTCTATATTTTCCCAATTTACATTAGGCAAATTAAAATCCTCCACGAGAATAATTTCTTCTTTTTTTATCTCATTCTTTACTAATTTTCTGAGAGAAAAACCTTCCAATTCAAATATTTGGTTAGATAGTCTATAAAACATTCTAACCCTTAACAACCCTCCTTCATCATTGCTTATATCAATTCCAGTTGATGTAATCTTATTTTATGTCATACTATTGGTATGCATGACCATTTCTTACATAATTTAATATCATAGCCAGATACTTCTTTCATAACAAGTATACATCCTAAACCACAATCACATACTCAACCATCTAATCATTATAAATCTACTGGCTTGCAAAGAACTCACTAACACAGATTAAATCTAAATTTATTGATGCATGGTATATCTTAACTTCCCCCCATTTTATTCCTGCAACCTTTGAGCATTAACAAATAAACAAAGACGAAATTCTGCCTTCATTCATAAAGTTTTTAAAGTTGCAACGCATCACGAAGGAGATCTAACATTACATTTTTTTTAAAGAAGGATACTCTTTTAACAAACTGTTTGCTTCTAAGTTTATGAAAGGTTCAAATGAAAAGCAACTGCATTGATATGGTTTGGCGCTTTGTTTTTGCCCATCTCAACAAATCGAGATAGACAAAGTTATAAAACTACAGGCAAATTCGTCTCGCATCAGCATCACACACAAAAAACATAAATTCCAACTATAAGCTTAACATTTATGCTATACTGCAATCACTCAATCGACATAGCGAGGTTCCTCAAGTATTAAATGCGAATATGGCCACTACAATCTGTTGAACATTTGTTGCTACGAACTAAAGTATAGAAATGAATGTATTCACTCATATCATTGATTCAGCAATAGGAACTATCACTAAGGAAAAAATATATTTGTAACTTAATTATTTCACCCACACATAAAACATGATCATGTTTGCACTTATTCAATAAGAAAATACGAGTCTAAAAGAGACAATCTCTTCCATCCTATTTAGCTAGATGAATCAAAATGCTTCTAGATAATATAGGAGGACTATATTAGTCTGCTGAAAATATTTTAGCATTTATTTTCATTCATGAACAATTATATGTAGACGATGGAAACAAAACTATCACAGAAAAGTTTGACAGATGAAATTAACTTAAAAAAAAATAACGAAAAATAAATCGAGCAAATATTTTAATAAACTAGAATTGATAATAAAAGTTTAGATTACTTTGAAGATTAGTTGACTTAGGAAATCTTTTAACTCATTATATAATATGAAGTTGTCCTCTGAGTAATGAGTCATTTTTCAAGTGTATCATTATTTTGTGGAGAGAAATCAAACAACACTTTCAAGTTATTTATATTTCACTGAGTATGTATTTATTAATTAATATAATTTCCACAAGTTTCTACTACTAATCACCATCTTTTTAGTAACTTCTCGGTGTTCTTCCAATAAGTGATGTACCAATTTCTTTCATTCCAGTACTTGATCTAGCAACTTTTTTAACTACACTTCTAGGGTATTCGGGTTACACTGCGAAAATAATGATTTGTAAGTTTATTAGCAAAAGGTGCATTTTAAAACTAATAAATAAGAACACAAAATACAATATTTAGTTTTTAACAGAAAACAACTTTAACATCATTCATAAATCCAGAGTACCCTAACCTTGAAGCAACATGTTTTCATGGGTAAAACGTTAGGTATGCAACCAATGTGTTTTACCAGTTTTAGCATAATAGTTCATGGCATCTCTACCCAAAGAGGACTGTCCTCTGGTGCCTTCAGGCTCACCAGCGATTGTCATACTGACCTGTATGTCTATTTCATTATCCGGTCAGGGATCATCCTGGATAAAGGAAAGTTGGCGAAATATTACACTACTTACTTACTTAACTATTTTAATCTATGGCTCGGCAATATTTACATTAAATAATAAAAGCAATCTGAACCTAAGGACATCTCAGATAAACCTATATTGCTAAAGGTTGAGAACAATACTCAAAGTTATAATGAGATAAGAAGGTTAACCCGAATAATGGTTGTTTTTTATTATTATTGTTATTAATATTATATTTGTTCTATTTATTAATATTATCTTTCCGTATGTGTTCGTACGCACTTATGTAGTTCTCTCGATTTTTCTCCTTTGTCAATTCATCTTTCTCTCTGTTGTAGTTATATTTATATTATTGTAGTATTTTTCTCAATTTTTTTTGTCTATGTTCGTTGATGTATGGAAATTAAATTTGCGTTGTTGTTTTCTGTTCAGATCTATTGTTTTGTCTGAAATTTGGAGGCCCTACAAACAAGGTTGGACGTCTTACCGTACATGAGCGCGACCAGCTAGCGGCAGGTTACGAAGTTTGGAGATCCGTTTTTCAATTGCAAAGATGGTGGAGAACCATTAAAGAAAGACATGCTTAAGATGATGTTAAGAAGATTAAGAATTGTCATGCAAAAACTCAGCTACAGGATATGATTCTCTAAGAAGTGGCGGCCCTTCCAATTCCACTGAGCCGGAGGTAGTTCAAGTTGTTCATGAAATGTTTAATCATAGCGCGGAAAAGTCAATTCGAGAAGCAGCAAAGGAAAGTGAGTTCTCCTTTCAATGTGTACGAACTGTGCTCAAAAAGGAGCTTAAATGGCTTCCCTTAAAGCCACACTATAACAAGCACTCTCTGCTGATGAATGCGACATTCGTAT
Organism: Ceratothoa steindachneri; assembly: GCA_963969495.1. Lineage (NCBI taxonomy): Eukaryota > Metazoa > Arthropoda > Malacostraca > Isopoda > Cymothoidae > Ceratothoa > Ceratothoa steindachneri. Next base: position 25,590,851 of record OZ018335.1, read on the forward strand.
GTAGTTTGGGGAGGTGAGGTGGCTTGGTATGAAGATTAGTCTAATTTCTCCAAAAATATCCCCTGGATTAATAAAGCAGCATTCCACATCGGTAGGTTTGTGAACCATGGCAACTGCCACTACTGGGATAGAAAAAATCCTCGTATTACCCCTGAAAAAAAAGGAAGCAGAATCGGCCCAAATCAAGGTATGGAGTGGAATGATTTCGGACAGGATTGTCGCTCTCTTCATCCTTCGCGATAACATGAATGCCGAAAGGTACATAACTCACCATGCTGCAAGTTGAAATCTGGCCAGTAATCAGTACTTGGGAGAATATTGAAGAATTGATTTTTAAACAAGATGGTACTCCTCCGCATTTTGCTATTGTTGTACGTGAATGGCTGAATGCCCACTTCCCCGGGAGATGGATTGGTCGTCGTGGTCCGCATGAGTGGCCAGCCAGAAGTCCTGACTTAACACCCTGCACCTTTTACTTTGCGGTCGGTTGAAGGTGCAAGTCTAATCTACCAAACCAAAGACTTTGGAAGAACTTGGAGGGTGAATATGGGAAGTAATATCTTCCATCCGACCATAGTTCCTTGTGAAATCAGTTGATGCGGTTCTCGGGCAGCTTGAGAAGCTGGTGTTGAATGCTGGCGCCAATATAGAAGTATAAATAAAACTCCATGCTATACACATTCTTCTCATATTCATTTCTTGTAAAAATTATAGTCCAGAAATAAATTACAATAATTTTAAAATATGGAGTTACTTTTTAATCACCCTATATATGTAAATGTGCCAGTAACTGTAGGTGCTAACATCGCATATTTACGCATGTACCGGATGAAACCGTCATACTATGTATATATGCATACAAGCACGTACACATCCACAGATATAGGCAGAACATAGAGAAATATATGTCTACAGGAGATTTTAAAAATGATGAATGAAAAACAAGCACGTACAGGCATGCAACAATCACATGGGTCTGTGCCCTACGGATATTAACACTTATTCAGCGTACCGAGAAGCACTGAACAACTATGGAATTTCTTGTACCGCTTATTCCACAAAAAAAGACCGAGAAATCCACCGAAGTGCTGTACCATACTTCAGTTAATCAATAGATAACGAAGGAATGGTAGGCTATCTCGAAACTATTGCCGTCAAAGTGTAATCGGATATGGAGAAAGCAGAGAGACGATTTGCTCCAACATGTGATTTGAAATCGAGTTGAAAACAGTCATGTTTTTAACGTTTTCAGAGCACGAGATCGGGGAGCTACCTATGTAGATTGAGAGAGAGAGTTACATTTCTACAGTGAACACCTTCTGCTGAGGTGCCCATAAAAAAAAACAACAGTTTTTTCATGGTTGAGTTTGAGAAAGTTATCCAATATCTATTCAGTAATCGTGTCATATGCAAATAAAAGATTGGCGACAGTCACGGCAAACGAGTTTCGGGAGAAGGAGAAAAATATTTGCGTATCATTGACATAAAAATGGAAGGCTAAACTTAGATGACGCAGAAGAAAGCCAAGAGAAAGGACGTAAATTCCAAAGAGGAGCAAGCCAAGGATAGAACCCTGAGGAAAACCTTAAGACACAGTAGGAGGTCGAGAGACCTCATCTCTGGTGTGACCAGAATCAGTACAAGATGGTAGATATGAGTAAAACTAGTTTAGAGCAGTTCCAGAGACACACAAAAGTCAATGAAGGCAGTGGAGAAGAAGGGAGTGATCAGCAGTGTCAAATAATGCTGAAAGTAGAGGAAAGTTGTGGTGGGAATAACTGAAGGCTCGTTATGAACGTATTTCATGTACATAACAAATGGAATTCCCGTACGCACTTACTCATCGTAAGATTGATCCACCACCAAATTGGACTGTAAGGATTGTATTCTATCGTTAAAGTTCAGAAAGTCAAGGCTAGATAGTATTAGTAAGTTTATTTCCAGAAGTTCTCTGTGTATTTTGCCGTTCATTCTTCCATCGACTACCTCCATCCTTCCAACCCCTACTGAGTCAAAAAAACAAAAACGATGATTGGTCCACCATCCAATTGGACGTAGAGATCGTATTCTTTGGCGCGTAAGCTTCACACTTTTTTCTCCAAACACTCCTGATTGAATTTCGACCCCAAATTTATTTTTTCCTCCTCATCGGATCAAATAATTTGTTCCCAGAACGTTGCCGGTTTATTTAAATGTCTATTTCTAAACGCCAAGCGAGCTTGACAGTGAGATTTATTAAGAAGTGGAGTGATGTGCAAGAAAAGAGATTATAACGACGCAACGTCATGCTTATTGTACCATTGCTAACTTCCACTCTACTTATTTCAAGGTCTTCTTGCAATTCTCTACTAGCAATCTTTCGAGCTGCACGTTCCGTTAACATCCCAAGGCGACCTGAACGATCCAAAAGATAAATTAAATTACGAGACCTCCAGTTGTGAATTATGGTACAACTTTCCATCCACAAGACTCCTCTTATGAAGGGCTACATTGCGTCAAGAAATTTAGCCGAAATTTCCGAATTGATGATATTGAAAGTACGATTAACTTGTAAGGAATAACGAAATATCCTTACATGATGGCAAAAAAACCCCTCATATTTAGTTTAGAATATTCTAGATATTAGGGAACAAATGAGGATTAGTTTTTAATGAGATATTTTTCAGATGTAACTTATTTATATGAATGTGATATAAACTTTGGAGGGGTCAAATTTAACTCTTGTTCTTATAAATTTTGTTCCTGTTCACCATTTCGCCTTTTTGGTTCTTACATTGTACACATTTATTATATAAAATTCCACGTGCGTTTAAATTTCATTAACCTACGTTAACAAAAAGTAAGTCAATTTGCATTTTTAACAGTGTGTTTTAAACATTTGTGGCTCACTGTATGTATGGCAGGAATGAAAGTGATTAATTTCCGTACACCTAAACTAATCTCAAGCACACATCCCCATATAAACATGGAGGTCACATTTTCTCCTCGTTTTAAAAGGAACTACGAACGAGAGAACCCCCAAAAAACAAACTTGGAATAAACACAAATTATAATTAATTAAAAATAAATTAGTGAAATAAAAATAATGGAGTCATGAAGTAAGTGTTCGAAATAACTTGTAATGGCAGAGTGCCAGGTATTTGCGTCATGGGTTTGTGAAAAGGAAACGCATCCCCCTACAGACCCCCCTCCGGTCCCTTCTGAATGTCTGGCACAAGGACGGAAGCGGTCGTCAAGGAGCGGCTGTAGAATGACACCCAGTAGACAGCCGTGTTAGAGACTTTGCCACTCATTCGCTCATAAATATTAGCAACTTCGTAATAGCCGATTGCTACACAGGTAAAACAGAATCCCTGAGAGTAGCAGCTAGAATGATGTGGTGTCGTGCTTGAAAGTTTTGTAAGGGAGTAAAATAAAAGTAGGTAAAATGGCGCTAAAAGCACATAGATTGAGGTTCTTAATACAGGCTACTAGGGACATGGCTAGGAATTATCCTTGATGGGTCTAATTACAGATGTTACCGGTTCTAAAGTCACTACAATAATATTTAACAATAAAAAGTCGACATTTATATCTTGCTATATTATTTGTGATTCTTTTATTTCTTATAATTTCATTTCTAAGGAATTTTAATTATTTTATTTCTGTATTTGAAAACTTAAATGATTCTTGTTCCTATACACGTTGTCATAGGGATAATTAATAACTACTCACCCACCGGTTGGTCGTCATGGCTACAAAATAAGCACTCTCAAAGACAAACTTGGTCGTTCTCACTGCGATAAATGATTATAATTAGATACTGTTTAGAATAATTATGAAAATATTAACTACAAGTTATAGATAAGTATTTAGGTTGTGTAAAAGATAGTGGTTGTACAACTTTTTTTTAATTAAAATTCACTTATAGCGAATCCGAGAGATACCTAATCAATCAATATTGGTAACAATATCGAAAGGCAACCTCTGCATACAAGGGCACTGGGTACTATTAGAATTGATTTAGTTAACTGGAAACCGCGACCCAGAAAATGGTTAATTAGAATACATTTAGTTAAGGAGGACACATTCCTCTCTCTCTCCCAATCTTCCCTATCTCTGCTCCACTTCTGTCTCTTTCTCTCCTCCCTCTCTCTCTCTCTCTCTCTCTCTCTCTCTCTCTCTCTCTCTCTATATATATATATATATATATATATATATATATATATATATGAAAAATATAGTAAACCACAATAATTGAATCAAATTTATTTATAACAACAGAACAAGTTTCGGCAAATTATAATTGATTCCATTTTCAACTTTAATAAGTGGATAAAAGAACATCAAGCAGATATAACAAGAGGTGCAATTTCCGCACATGCAAAATTACCACCAGAGGATCGATTTATACCAAGCAAAAATTATTTATAAAAAAACAATTATACTTTCCCCTGAATCCACCCAAATATTTATGTTTTCTAGTTTGTTTATTCCGTTTTCATTTTGTTTAGTATTTTGTTCGCCTTTATATACAGGTGCTGCTTGCTTTGCTTTTACATTACTGAGTTGAAAATGGCATATTTGATTCAAATATTGTGGTTTACTATTATTTTCTCACTGACATATATCATGCTAATGTGATATATTCTGATATATATATATATATATATATATATACATATATATATATATATATATATATATATATATATATATATATATATATATATATATATATATATATATAAAGGGAGTTCCATAAAGACAGACGGATCGAAGTTATTGGTATGCCGCTTCGGCGGCATACCTCCACTCGATGGTTAAAATTTTGATGACGTCTCTGCATAGTTGCTCCTCGATCTCACCAATATGCCTTATTATCTCATCCTTCAGCTGTTAAATTTTTGTTCGCTTGTTGGCATAGACCTTACTCTTGAGATGACCCCTAAAGAAAGAAATCTAAAGGCGTCATGTCACACGATCGTGGTGGCCAATTGACCTCGCTGTTTCGAGAGATCATGCGACCTGGAAACTTCTCATTCAATAGAGCCATTGTTACATTGGCTGTGTGGCATGTGGCGCCGTCTTGTTGAAACCACAAATCTTCGAAATCCATAGAATTCAATCCAGGCCATAAAAAGTTAGTTATCATGGCAAGGTATCGCTCGCCTCATTTTCAAAGAAATACGGCCAAATGATTCCGCTAGCAAAAAATGCCCACCAAACAGTGACCTTTTGCGGATGCAGTGCCTTTCCAACAATCTTCCTGGGATTTTCATCAGCTCACATGAGACAATTATGCTTATGAACAAATCCACCAAGATGAAAATGGGCTTCATCACTAAAGACGATTTTTTGCGAAAAATCATCATCGGCTTGTCTTTGCTCGTGCACCCAATTGACCAATGTACGGGGCTTCAAATGGTCAGCAGTCTTCAGTTCTTGTGTCAATTGAATTTTGTAATCGTGTAGAGACAAATCCTTTGTCAAATTCGATGTAACGTTGTTGTGGAGAGGTTCAATTCCTGCGCGCGATGACGAATAGAGGTGTCTGGATTTTCGGCCACATTCTCGCGCACTGCAGCAATGATTTCAGCTGAACGGCGTAAATGAGCACCCATTGGCGTTTTCATATCTACCACCGAACCCGTTTGTTTAAATTTACGAACAATTTCCCAATTGCACTCTCGGTTGGTCGATTATGTTGACCAAAAAAATCGCAAAGTGCCCGAAATGCGTTTCTGTTTGAACGTCCTTTTTTGTAATAGGCTTCGATAACTTTAACCCGTTGTTCGATTATTAATCTTTTCATGGCTGAAATTGCCAAAGACGGAAGTTGTTATATTTGAAAGAAAAAGAAAGAACTCATTAGACGATTAAACTTAACTCACATTTAAAATCGGTCCAAGTTATTGAAACACCCTTTATATATATACATATATATATATATATATATATATATATATATATATATATATATATATATATATATATATATATATATTATTTAGTGCCATCCCGATCGAATAATCCACTCGGGGATATGTACCTACATATTTATATCTTTCAGACATACACACATTCACTCGACATTCACCACTTTTTTCACAAGTTCTATCCCGAAATTTTTTATTGGATGTCTCTGTCGATATCCCCGTGCTTATACACAGTGCTTGCGAGTCAATCCATGAGGAATTCTTATTTAGTTGAGATCAATTTCACATAAATCATTTAGTTTATTTTTATCTCAAGTATATCACGTTCATTTTCCTGATAGACGCTTGCAAGTTGGGCATTTTGGTAACGCTCCAACACCTCTCAGTATTTAAATACGAATTGCAAGACAAAAAATTTAATTTGGGACTGACCTGTAATAATGTCATTCCAGCAGGTTATGGGTTCTATAAAGAGATAAATTTTGAGAGATTGTTGAAGCGTAAGTTGATAAGAATAAAAAGGTTGCTCAGAAAATAAAGAAGCATTTTGTGGTATCGAGATTTGAACCACTGCCCCAACTTAGCTATCTGATCAATGGAAGAGAGGCTAAATCCATTCGGCTTAACAAAATCTTAGTGCATGAGAATGGGATTAAAGAAGGTAGGAGACGAAAACTTTGAGTCTAAAACAGTGCAAAAGAACAAGGTTAGATGTATTAGATGAAAGAAGAGTAGAGAAAGAGAGAAATGACTTAGTGAAATGGATATACAAGGTTGTTTGCAACTTTCCTCTATGGCCATAAAGCTTTACTAAGCTTTTAATCCGAATACATTATAGATGTTTAAATAAATATTTCCTTTTTTATGAATTAAGAAATATTTCTTTATGTCAATACTTTGTGCGAGATAGTGAAGAACAGTGTAGTGGAAAAGACTAGAGAAATGAAAGCAGGTGAAATTGTTATTATTATTCGAAAATAGATGGCTCAAAAACATCATCATATTGTAAGATGGATAATTTGCCATTAAATTTAAGATCCGATTCTTGTTTTCGACATTTTGTTAAGGGGAGACATTGAAAGCTATCGCGGGAAAGCAAAGGCATATGGTTGTGACCGAGAAAGTTCCAAAGGGGTAAAGATAAGTAAGATGAATGAAGGACAATAGACTAGTGAAGAGGATATATGTATGAGAGTACTCGGGTGTGCGAATGAGTGGGAAGGAACGTAAAAAATGGGATTTTGACTATCTGGAAGTGACAGTGGCACAACTGAATGAGATTGTGTATGATAGGTGTGCAAGGCGGCGATTTTTTTTTTACGGGGTGTGCTTGGAGCGTTCTTCACATAAAGAAAGATAACTGGATGAGATGCCAATGGTGTGGAGAAATGGATGACCTTCTGCCAAAGAGGAGATAAAGCGGTGAGAGGTGGAGGTAGGAAGGTACATTTTGTAGGGTTGATGACCTCTACACCCATTCTTTTGTGAGAGGGTACTGATAATGGTGATTTTTATGGTTTCCATTTGCCTGTATTTTTCATGTGGTATATTTTTAGCCCATTAACTTTTTCTGTCTATGTTGGAGATCCTTCTGATCATAATTTCCATAAGAGCGTGTCTGTATATCATCACTAACTATAATTTAAGAAGGGGATTTTTTTGAGTATTTGAATAATAATTTCATCTTAGTTTGGTTATGACTTATGTTTTTTTATCAAAGTTATTTCTAATTACATTTTCGGTTAATTTTGGATAGTTGAACTTTTCCTTCGATACTCAGCAAATCCTCTCTCTGCTTTGCGGCAATCCTAGCCGCATCTGCTTTATTTTGATGCCGAGAGTTTTGAGATAGCCACCATGCCTCTTTTATTTCCCGCTTTGATCTCGCAAGTTCCTGTATCGCTGGATTCTAAGCCTCCTCTCTTCCTCAGTTCCGACTGGTTCCAGACGTTGCAATGCGGTTTTATTTCCACAGGGACGTTCTTGACCACGCCTTAGCTATCTATTTGGTGGAGATTCGATTCCAAGGTCGTATCTTCTACGTATAAGGTCTTAAATCCCCCCTCCCCTTCAGATGCATTGAACTTATCTCGGTCCATAAGAACCATATGTTCTCGTTCTAAACTCTCACTCTTTGTTTTCTCTTAGTCGTATGTGGTGATTGTGCATTCTCGATTTTGATCCGAGTATTTGGAATGATCTGTCTCTTGTTCTCCCCCCCTCCCACCTCTGTTGTCTTCGAGCGTGCCTTCTTGAAAACTCAACTCTCTCTCAAGTCTCTTCTTAGTCGGTACAAAGGCGCTCTTTAAAGTCCCTTGGACTTGAAGAGCGCCTTACAAAATCAATAATAGTATTAATATAAATCCTTCCCAGCGCAATTTAATTAGTAATTTAATTAATAAATAACAGTTAGGTGAATGGATGTATTATTTAATTTAGACGGAAATGGAGCCCTATTAAATTTAGCTAATTTCGAACATCCGCGCGTCGTCCGTTGAAAGAAATACGGAAATCTAATTGTCAAATCTGATTTTTCCTTCGCTTAAATTCGACCAATGGGGATTTGACTGATGTGCCTAACAGCCGATTCGGAGGAGCGGGTGAGCGATCACGTCGTAGATAATGGGTGTGATTTCTGACGTCGAGGCAACGGTTCGATTTCATAGAACGCAGAAATAAAACGTTCGCCCTTCAAGAGCTGGCTGATCAGGGGTGAATACGCTGAAACTCACCTCCACCGGTGTAAATATTCCACGCGCATCATCGTGCATTTGGTCAATAACCACACCGCAGTCATTTCCCTTCCCGCCTTCACATCACAACATATCCACTCTCCCTCTCTTAGGAAACTCACTATGGGGACACTCGGGTCCACATACCCATGATAAGGAGTGGGTACCCCAATCTGATGTTAAAATGGGGTCCATTATCGCCTGCTAATGTCAAAAACACACAATATGCTACGAGCCCCCCACCCCCGCGCCCCTAAAATACACTAGGACCTGATCCAGGTGCCTCTTTAGCTCACCACTGATTTATCTTCTGGTCTTTATGCGCTTTTCATTATACTTCTGGAGGATCTCATCCGCAACGTAAGGGGCGAAGGGCCCTACTTATCTAAAGAATCAACAATTTTGCGTTTACTCTTTGAATTTTAAGTTTGAGGAATTTTGAAGTATCCTCTTGCCATAGTAATTCCTTTTTCAATTATCAGTGCTAATCGCTTATTGGAGGAATCTTTACTCCCATTCTTTTGTTTCCTCTGATCTTTGGGTAGTGAGACATAAAATCATGTCGACCTCGGTTGCTTAACTCCGATCGCATTTCATAATCAACTCTATTATCCCTTTAAATAAGGACTAAAATTACTTATGGGTGACTATTGTGATTTGAATTCCCACCGACAGAGCTTTTATGAGAGAATACCGGAAATCACGAAGAAAGTCTGGCTGCAGGCCAAACTCTGAATGAATCCTATTTTACCTCCAAGCCTACCAATCATAGATAGTAGTGAAGAGATGGGAAAGAGAGCCTAAAAAGATTTCCTGGGATAATTGGATAACTAACATTTAAAAATTATTACTTTTAAAGGAAATAAATAATGCATTCTACTGGAAAGAATTGAAAAAGAGGTTTTGTATAGACTAATGAATGAGTGAAGTGAGTCGAAGGGAAAATATACGGGATTGGTGCGCGCGCAACTCTCCTAAACCAAGCTCATTTTGAATCTCTAACCTAAAAAATCTCATGTCTGAATTTCTAGTAAGAACGGCGAGTTTATTGATCAGAGGCCTAAGGTAAGTTTCGCTCGGTGGCCAGGTTAAATATTCGAGTCAAGGCATGATTTATTAAATTTTCACCACCTCTTATGTCCTCCAGCCAATATGCCATATACATAACCTGTGCGCTCCAGTTCTAATGGAATAAACAGGACAAATCGGGTAGGAAATAGCATTTTAATCCAAAAGATTCAGGCCAATATACAGAAAGCGTATAAATTTGATAAGAATTAAAAGGCTTAGTGATAGCTCGCGCCTTTTATGATAGAGGTCGCATTATATATATATATATATATATATATATATATATATATATATATATATATATATATATATATATATATATATATATATATATATATATATATATATTGGGTTGAGGAATAAGTTCTTGCGGTTTTATCAAATTTATTTATTACCATTAACAATTTTAGATAAACTTCATTTTTAATTGATAACAATATGCAATTTAATCAATAATATATTCTCCGTTGTTATTTACCACTTCTTCCCGACGTTCAACTAGTTTTTCGATGCATCTGCAATAAAAATCTCTGGATTTGGACTCAAAGAATTCGTATAACAAGGTTCTTATTTCCACATCAGTATTGAACGAAACGCATCGCAAATTATTGGAGAGCGATCGGAACAGATGGAAATCCGATGGAGCCAAGTTTGGTGAATATGGAGGATGCGGCAGAATTTCCCAATTAAGCGTTTAGATGGCGTCTTTTGTCATATTGGCAATGTGAGGACGAGCATTGTCGTGTTGCAGAAGGACTCCATAACGTCGATTATGTCGCTTTTCACGAATAGCTTCGGCGAATCGATACATTTGTTGAACGTAGAGTTCTGCATTGACAATCTCGTTGTTCGCAAGGAGCTCATAAAGAATGATGCCTTTACAATCCCACCACATACACAGCATCGTCTTTCATGGATGAAGTCCTTGCTTTAATCGCGGAAGTGTTTTTTTATTGGAGCTAAGCCATTGTTTTCGATGGTTCATGTTGACATAAACACACCACTTTTAGTTGCCAGTGATGATATGGTGGAAAAATCTGTCCTTATATCCACGAATAGCCTTGTGACGAGCAAGCAAACTTGCGGGAATCGTGGAGCGTTGAAGTTTGTTGCTTTCGCTCAAAGCGTGCGGAATCCCTGCACCAAGTTTTTGAACTTTCCCCATTGAATATACATTGATTCACTACAGTTTTCTGATCACACGCCAATTGTACAGGATTGACGAGGATTTTCATGACGAAGGTCGTCCAATCAATCTTCATCCAATTTAATGGGGCGACCAGAACATTCTTCGTCATTAAGATTGAAATGACCGTTTTTGAAACGTGAAAACTACCATCGAGCTGTCCTTTCTGATAAACCATTTTCTCCGTACACAGCACAAATATCGCGACGAGCTTTAGCTGCGTTTGCATTGTTCCCGTCTCGATTGAAAATTAATAACAACAAGTGTCGAAAATGCGGCTTTCTTTTAACTTTACATTCCATTTTGAGGGTACAGAACAAAAATTAAATTAACACAAGTTTTGCTCCGTTTTGATCGGTCAGAGCCCCGTAATCCACGACCATCCCGTAGCCCAACCCGTGATTTCCCATACACAGGCAGCCCTGGAATCCCATGCACTCATTCCGTTGGAAACCCCTATCGACCCGGAGTTCCAAGCCTTCCGGAGCGACAAGTTTGCCCGCGCCCAGAAGGAGTGCGCAACTCTCCTTCCCCTTTGGGAGAAAACTACAACCCTCGAGCGTGAGTCCACCCTTGGTAACAAATGAATATCGTATATCGTGAATAAGGATTTATTGTATCGTGCCTGTTCGGAAGTCACTGACCAAGAAACACATGTCTTGTGTGTTCCCCGCGAATACGTCCTGCAAGTATTGAAGCTCTCCCATGACAGTTTATTCGCAGGCCATTTTAGCCATAATAAGACCGCGCAACGAGTCTTCAAGTATTTCTTTTGGCCAGGTGCATCCAGAGATATCGCCGAATATTGTCGGTCATGTGATATCTACCAAAAGACGTCTGCAAAAGGGCAGGTTAAGCTAGCCCCCTTCAGAGAGGCCCCATCATCACTGGGCCCTTCTCCCGAGTGGCTATCGACTTGATTGGTCCTATTCACTCCCCTTCAAGCGAAGGACATTGCTATGTCCTCAACTTGGTAGACTTCGCTACCCGTTTTCCAGAAGCAGTCCCCCTCAAGAAGATTAATAGTATCACGTGCGCCGAAGCACTGATCTCCATATTCTCGCGCGTGGAAATTCCAAAGGGGGTACTGTCAGATCGAGGGAGACAGTTTACTTTCGAAGTCATGGAATATGTAGGCAAGCTTCTGATGGTCAAATCTTTGTTTACCACCCCTTACCATCCGGCTGGGAACGGTATGTGCGAGACATTAAACGGGACCATCAAATCAGTCCTCAAAAGGCTCTGCATTGACCAGCCCCGAGAATGGCACCGATACTTGCCAGGGCCCTTTTCGCGTGCAGAGAGATCCCTCATAGAACCCTTGGATTCGCCCCTTTCGAGTTCTTGTACGGACGGAACGTGCGCGGCCCCCTATGCATCCTGAACGAACTCTTTACTAATCCCCAACTGGACCAGGAAATACAGACCTCCTACTCTTATCTCCTGGATTTGAGAAAAAGGTTAGAAGAGTGTGCTGATCTGGTTTATAAGAACGCGGATGTGAATTTAGAGAGGTATAAGACCTACTTTGACCTTAAGTCATGAGAACGATAATTCAAGCCTGGCGTGGAGGTGCTGTTACTACTTCCCACGGAAAGCAACAAACTCCTTAGCCAGTGGAAGAGACCCTACCCCGTCCTCGATGCTAGAGGAACCGTGGATTACCTCATCTGTACTCCAGCAGGATCGAAGGTTTTCCACGTGAATATGTTAAAAAAGTACCACCGGCGCGCAGGTACCCACAACTTGGTAGCCCCAAACGAAGAATCCACGTTGGAAGCAGCATATCACGCTGCCCCCCTCAACGTCGTCTAAGCAGTTTGTATTGAGTCAGATAATGAATATCCCCTTCAGTCACTACCCGAATTTCCAAATCCATCTGAGGCGCCTGTAATCGACGTCTGCCCCCGGCTAGCTCCCTACTCCAAGAATCAGCTGCCGCAGTTGCTGAGCGGATTCGACGATGTCATTTCTAACACCCTCGGCTGTCAATTTGAGCACGGCATTGTCCTCATTACCCAAGAAGCCGTCCGCTCCAAGCCATATCCCCTCCCTATCCACCTTAGGAGAGTTCAATGAAGAGGTGGATAATCTGGTAGCGTTAGATATAATACAACCCTCGGCGTCCGATTATTGCGTCCCCATTGTTATGGTTCGCAAACCGGACCACACTTTCCGTATGTGTGTCGATTTTCGCAGGCTGAATTCGGTAACGGTGTTCGACGCAGAACCCATTCCCTTCATAAATGAAAATCTCAATTTTTTTGAGGAATTGAACTTCATTTCCGAATTAGACCTCTGTAAGGCGTACTACCAAATTCCCCTTCGTCTAAACGCCCGCAAGTATACCGCCTTTACCACATATAAGGGCCTCTTGCAGTTCAAACGACTTTCCTTCGAACTAGTCACTGCATGCAGCAATTATAGCAGAATGATGCGAAGAATCGTGGACGGTCTGCCCCACGTCTCTTTTTATTTTGACAACCTGTATGTAGCGACCGCTACGTGGGACAAGCACTTTATCGCACTCCGCGCCCTACTCAATAGGCTTCGTGAGCACGGGCTCACCCTTGGGCCTAATAAGTCCCACTTCGCTTATGATACGATTAAGTATCTGGAATTCAAGATCGGTAAAAATCAGATGAGCCACCAGGAATAAAAAGTCCGAGCCATCGTTGAGATGCCCCTCCCCCGCACGAAGAAACAATTGAGGTCATTAATCAGATTTGTCTGATTTTACCGCCACTTCATTTCCAACTTCTCGTCAATCGCCGCACCAGTAACTGCCCTGCAAAAAAAAAAATCAGTATGTACTTAATAGGAAAGTCTTTCGTATTGGAAACAGACCACCGCCCCTTGTCGTTTCTGAGAAATACGAAAATTCAGAATGGGCGCATTATGAGGTGGTTGCTGATACTCCAACAATATTAGTTTGAAATATTGTACGTCTGCGGTAGTAACAACTGTGTTGCAGACAATTTGAGTCGTAACCCGGTGGCAGAAGAAGCCGACGAGCCACTAAATTAAAATAACTGTAAATATGGTATTTCTCCAATAACCTAGAGGTTGAATGCTTGGCAAAAGTTTGCCGATATTATAATCCCTTATGTATATATTACCTCATTAATGTTCTTAATTATGATTTTTTGGGGGGTCCCCTAAATTGTTTAGTCTTTAGTCCCATATTTATGCCTCCATTTAATTGTATCCTTTTTGGGGGTTCCACTGAAATGTCGCCAATGTTCTCCTGTGATTTTTTTTCGTTTAAAATTGTCTCTAGAATTGACTCGTTTAAGGCTTATATCCGTAAATTCTCCGCTGAGCTCAGATTAACGTTTTTTTGTGTGTACAACTGTCGTAGCATGTCAGAATTTCCCTAGACCCTTGATAATTTTAGTGTGACGGGTGGGATGATCCTTTCTTACGCAACTGCTCTGTAAAGCATCATCTTTCGGTTGGGAAATGTGTAGAGGAATTCCACGTGGAATTTCTTTTCCAGCAGGGAAGTTCCACGCGCTGGAGAAGGTTCTGTTAGGCTTAAATTGGTAAGCCTAACCCCCTTCCCTTCAACAAGCGCTAGCCTCAAAACGCGTCCACCACGGACCACCTTTACACGGGTTAGAATCGCCTCTGCAAGAAGATACGAGGCCATTCGAGAGTATAGCTATTTCCCACTCATCCACGTGGGGAGAGCCTCGTCTTCCATGAGGCAGACACAGAGTTGAGAAGTCTCACCCGGACCCAAGAAGATTTTCCTAGTTCCAAGTCAGGTGCTAACAACAAAGCAAAGTGACGGCTGAACTATTTGTGTGTTGGAATTAACCCCAGACAGTGAGGTAATTCCATTTAACGATCGCTACCGAGCGATTTTTCTGACTTCACTCATCAACTCCTGTCGAAGCCCTCCTCGTTCGCCCCTCGTTTTCGGGTGGCCGAAATACTCTCCCCTAGACCGGACGTTACCGCCCCCCTCCCTTTTTGGAAAACCGTCATCACTTTAAGTTCCCACTCAGGAGCTCCGAGCACCCTCTCCTCACGTGCAGAAGACCTCCGTGAAGCCATACCCCTACGTCTCACCCGGAACCCTCCGTAAGCCAACCCCTCTTTCCCTTCAGTGACCCATTTAAGTTAATTCCGTCCATTTGAATAGTCTCCTCCTGTAATACATTAAATTTTAACTTCATAGTCTGATGCATAACTACAATTCCCCCACTCGTTTACCGATGTAATTTTTCCCATTAATTCTCTGATGTAATTTTGCCCATTAATTCTCTGATGTAATTTTGCCCATCAATCCTCTCATTTTTATGTAAATAAAATTATATTTTTGAACAGGCCTCTTTAAATAACTTTGAGCTTTGCCATTGCCCAAATTTTACCTGACCTCGTTGCACTCTTTCTCGCTATTGCGCTGTCGAAACTCGTGGCTTTTCGTCCCTTTGTCGTTTCGCCTTTAAGTTATCGGTCCCTCCCCCATATATATAATATGGTATTGATATAATATAATGTCATTCCACGACACAAGATAAGTCAGCTCAATTATCTTAGCTACATATGAAGAGCTTCAACAGTAAATGAGCAATATACCCCCTTCAGACCGCAAATGGATCTCATTTTCGCTTGATGGGACGTACTAATAATTAATCAGTAAGCGCTATAAGAAATGTAGCATTCTTCTATCGCCCAGTTTCACTTTCAACCAGCTCTGCTCTAGACCAACCCATTCTTAAATACAGTGATCTTTACAAACCACATAACTAGCACGGCAATAATCAAAAGGTTCCTTATGTTCCCTCTTAATATTTTCTTCATGTGGTGACGCAAGAAGCCGTACCGAATGTTGAGCAGCCAATGCGTTTATCGCGAAGGTATAAGGTGTTGTTAATAATAACATTCAAATCTTATTAAAAGAGAAAAAAGATTAGGCCATGTCGATCTTCTATGCCTTTTCCAACTTGGAAAGAAATCCGATAGCAATTACCGTGTGACCTGTAGCTACCGTCTTTTTAATTCTATGACAATTTGGTAGAAATCCCGAACTCTTACCTCACCGTTCTTGCCGCAACTTTACATAATTCTTTGGTCTTCTACAAAAATCAATTTAAAGGAAGCATTTTTCCCAAATACCAATGAAGCCATCATCCATTGAAAAAACGGCCATGATATCGCCAGTGGGTCTTTATGAATTCCTTGTTCATTAAGGTATGCACATAAACTCTTCTCAAGCATTAGAAAGGTACATTAATCATATATCTTAAGAGACTGTTAAAAAGCTCAAACTAGCGCTGCACAAAATCAATATTGCAATTAGATGACAGCTCAGAATTCAATTATAAGACTATAAGAGAAAATATAGTAAAAGCCAACCTTTTACTCCACCCCAAAATAAACAGTCAAATCTGGATAATTAGGGAAGCATCTGACTTAGGCGTCGGAAGGGTTATTGCAAAGATTTAATTTCCCACGACCTGTGTGGAAGAGGGCAAAATTTGATTTATTTTATGGCTGATAAGCTGGAAAGCACTTGGGCCGAAAGGAGAGAGAAAATGGAAGAAAGGCACGAAAGCTAGACAAACACAGCTCGCTCTTTACTCTTTAAAAGCAGTAGTTTCTCCCCCCCCCCCCACACACATATATATATATATATATATATATATATATATATATATATCTATATATATATAAGAATTCAACAAACCACAAGAAACAGAAAATGGGAACATTTTTATTCAAGCGAGTTGCCAGTGTGGAGCTTGAGCTTTTGTTTCACGAGGAAGGCAAGGATAAGGAAGACTCGGTTCATTATCCTTTATTTACCATGTTTCGAGCTCATCTTCAGGTATTGACATACTATAAAATTGAAAAGAATATGAATAAATTATAGCCGGTTAAAAAAACGATAAGACATTAAAAGAGATAAAGAATAAATAAAGAAACCTTCACATTCTGATACAAACATACAAAAATAAAATGTACCAATTAATTAGTTTTATTAATTTTCTTATATGAAAAAAATATAGAAGTCTCAAAATTAAAACTTTTGGTTACGATTTTATATATATATATATATATATATATATATATATATATATATATATATATATATATACAGCTATATATATTGTAGAATAGCCTAATGCTCCCACGTTTCCCTACCTCCCTTCCGGGTGGGCCGCGATATCAAACCTTTCCCTTCCAGCCCGATGGCTGGTGGCATCACGCCGGAAGAACACGCCGGCCATTTCTGCTAACTACCGTATTCCTTCTCGGACTGGTTATCGATAGAGGAGCCAATCTTGGCTTCCGGTGGTTTCCTGAATTATACAAAAGACGAAACGGAGGAGATAATCAAGCAACTCTCACCCTAAGAAGGGCGCTTGACATAAAATCTACTTCCGGAGCCATGTGATCCTCTCCCGAGTTTCAGGTATAAAAGATGAATTCTATTAACCGTCGGTAGTAGAGCTTGCACAGCATCTGGCGGGGCAGGAATTGCCATCTATCTTGGTGTTGTGCTTAATCCTCGAAGCACCAAGTCTTCAGAGAGGAGATCGGTCCCAGTTAGGGGGGCTTCCCTACCCCGTTCGTCTGCCAGTCAGTGCGGACTCAGGCTCGTACTTGTGTTTTCAGAGTCGAAGCTACAAACAGCCTCACTCTGGTTCCCTAAGCGAGAAAACTACATCCCGGCTTTTCTCCGTGACCCTACGCGTTGATAGGTCACTTTGCTCCTCCTCACAAAGGCACCCAAGATTCCTCAACGTTCACGTGCGTGGGGCCCTCTTTAACAAGAAGCTCCCGTCACTGCCTTCTTCCAGCAGAATCGTGACGGAATTGTGGGATTAGGTCGGTCCCTGAAGAACCTACCTCATCGTCTCCACCCCTTATCTCACTACCTTCACTCACCAGTGCCACCCGAACATCAGGTTCCAAGGTAACCCTTCCCTTTCACATTATCCAACTTCACCGCGAAGCTTACCAACATTACAAGTGTATAGGAATTTACGTGGTGAATAGTTATTTACAAGCCAAGTGAGATATCTGAGCTTCACTTATTAATTTATCTCTCAAAGCACCTTATATATATATATATATATATATATATATATATATATATATATATATATATATATATATATATATATATATTTATATAGATATTCTTCTTGTTTAGTGTTCATTAAAACTTTTTTTTCATAATGTTGTGTATCTAACTTCCTTTGGGTCGCTTGCTGGCAAAGTTCATTCCAATCCCTCCGTAGCCAACTTCTCAGCACTCTGAGTCAATAAACCCATTCAGGACACGGGCCGAACAAAGTATAAGGAGTAGTACGACGACCCCTCCGCATTCGTTATAATAGGATAAATATATATATATATATATATATATATATATATATATATATATATATATATATATATATATATATATATATATATATATATATAAGAGTCGGGGAAAACTCCAACCACCCCTCGGGCTATTCCTCGACATACATATATATATATATATATATATATATATATATATATATATATATATATATATATGGGAAGGTGGGGCATATTGGAACAATAAAATATATATAGCTCTATAGATCCTTTATTTAAATAGTTAGCACAAAACTCAGTATTGAAAAGAAACTATCCCTATTTACAATCAAAAATCATATACAAAAGAAATGAACAACATGTATGAAAAAGATATATCATCCCCAAAGTCAAGAAATATTTTTGTGTTTCACTGTTTCCCAAGGTGGGGCAGACTGGGACAGAACTTGGGGCACAAAGGGACACAACTAGGTTAAATTGAGGAAACCCAAATTGAAATCAAGTTTGAGATATGAATTTTGCTTCTTTGTTTTACCACATGAATTAGGTTTGTGGAGGATGACCTTAATGTCACTGAGGTTGAGAGAGGCCACGTCCGGCGTCAGGGAAAAGAAAAAGCACATTGATTTCTCCATTCTTCGAAGATCTGAGACTTCATAGTCCCCTTCATCATCTTTTCCTGTTGTTACTTGGCCCACGTAATATTTCTTGAGGGTTGTGTCAAACTCAACCAAAATGTAATTATTTATTTGTAGTTCACTGTATATTTAGGAAACTCTTGATCTTCACTGCCCATCTCTACTTTCGTTGTCTGACAAGAATAATTCCTCCTCAGATGATGAATCATCCGCTTCAAAATCTAATATTTAGTCGTGTGCGAGTCTAGTGGCGGGCGACTATACATCTCACTATGTCGGTCGGTCCCCCTGTTGGCTTTGCTTTTGTAATGACATTGTAACTATTCGGACGATTCTAACGAAATTTGAATCCCTTATGTTGTTTCGATTCTCTTTCAAATCATCACCTACACAACCCACACCACTACCACCTACACCACTTTTCCCTGCACCACCTCCACCACCCCCACATCTACCACCGCCACCTGCATAACTTATACCACCATCTCCTACAACATTTACACCAAAACCACCACCATCTACACTACCTCTACCTGCACCACTTACACCACCACCACTCAAGATTACCCCGGGAATTATATTGGTTTAACAATAACATCATAACTATGCAGCAGATACTAACGAAATTTAAGACACTCTCATTGTTTTCCATCTTCTTTCGAATGCTATAATTGCCAAAGTCCTCCCAAGGTTAGTCGGGGAATTATTTGGCAATAACATCATAACTATTCGGCTGATACTAACTAAATTTGAAATCCTTTGTTTTTTTACATTCCCGTTCGAATGATATAATTGCAAAGGTCCTCCCATGTTTAGTCCGTGAATTATTGAAAGGTTTGAAGGTTGTAAGGTCCCAAATCAGTAAGAATGAGAGCACGCGACTTTTAGCCTGGTCAGCACACCTTGTTTGGGACGGTGCTTGGTACTGGTCTGCTTCCTTGAGTTGCTGTGTACAGACTTGTGCAGTTTATCTCTACTCTGAGCAATCACTTCTTTTTCAGGCGTGTCTGTGGTAATCAGACTGTGGCCCTTTATCTTCTCTCTTCCCAACTCTTCTCTAGGAGCAGCCTTGGGATACGTTCTAATTTCTCCTGGAGACAGAAAGCCATGTCCACTAATGTTGAGTGTTGAACTTCCATTTTCATCAGATGGTTCTGGTTCTAGATTTATGACTGGTTTCACGGATTTGTGCATGGCGGGTCTGCTTCCATGCTTACTACAAAAGCCGAGTCGGCATAAACTTTTTCATCTAAAAGAAATACTGTATTTCACTTTGCTCAAAGCCAGCTGTGATATTTGATGGTGTCATTGAACATTTGAATGCAGTGTCCATCAATGCTTCAATATCATAGACAGTCATTGGAGTTCCTGGTTTCATTAGAAGACTTGAATCCATAGCATCAGCGTAATTAACTTTTAAGGGGCCAAACACTGCAATATCAAGAGGTTGCAATTTATGACTGCAATAAGGGTAAATGGTAAGAATGTTCACTCCATTTTCCTTAGCAATATTAAGTCTAGACAGTGAAAGATGTGATTCATGATTATCACAAATAAGCAATGTTGGATTCTCCTTTGAGGCAGAGGTATGCTTGATGAAGTGTTTCATGGATTCAAGTAAAGGTTGACTGGCTATCCAATCACTAGGGTTTGCTAGGCCTAAAGTTCCTGCACGTGCATCTTCAATCATATGCTCTTTAAAATAATATGGTGCAAATATCATTAATGATGTGATGTGGCTTCCAAAGTCATTAATAATGCAACATGTTGTTACTAAGTGCCCTCGTTCTGAACTCAGTACCCGACTGACTTGTTTCTGACCCTTTTTTGCAACTACTTTCCGTGGGTGTTGTACGATTGTGGCTGATGTTGTGTCTAAATTAAAGATACGATAACGATCAGCAAAGGCCGGATTTCTAGTATAAACTTCCTTGAGCTTTGTATAAAAAACTTGAACATTATTTTCACTGAATGCTGTAGACCTTCACAGACTGCAGCTCTCTGTAGTGCTGGACGAAGTATTGCGCACTTCATAAACCCATATAGCCAATCCTCTTCATCCATTTTGTTATCATGCGATAGTTCTGGAACTGATTTTTCATTCTTTACTGCAGCCTCATAAGCCAACACATGTACACTTTTTCTTGAGAGGCCATAATTCACATTGGAACACATGAGCAATAGTTCTTTAATGACTCATTCTCATTGTTTAAAATTATTTTGCGAAAGGCATAGTTTGGTTGGAGCTTCACTGTTCCACCTGCTGAAGCCTTTTGCACATATCTCTGTAATGAATTACGAACCACTCCATATTCATTAGCAGCTTCTCTGAGGCTTGGTCCACCTAACACCTTACCCACAGCTTGTTCCATTGATTCTGCAGTGAAACTTCCTATTCAGTATTACCTTTTCTATTCCGAACCATACTGAACCTAAAAAGAAGAGATCAATTTGCTTTAGTATTGTTGGCCTATATATTAAAATGTATAAAATGTTCAATTGTTTCCTTAACTTCCAATAGTATATAATATGTACCGAAAATGATGTCAAAATTCCATATAATGTAGTATAAAAATAGAGTTTATACCCTACATCACAATGGGGCACAGTGGGATAGCGTCCCACTGGGCCCCATTTTTAGTGTACCATAAAGAGTTTTCAAAAGAAAATTCAGTTACACAACTAACCATAAAAGCACAGGGCAATAACAACCTCTAATTATCGACACATTTACTTTTCAAACATAAATTATGCATCTAAGTTGTACAATACATATAGAACAGAGGGCGTCCAATACTTACTGTGGAAAAATTACTTCTGTGTGTAGAAAAGAATATGACTTCTTGCAGAGACGTTTTGAAGCAGCACAACCTTTCTTAACAACGTTAGTGGAGACACTGAGAGATGGGTGTTTATCAGATCTGCCATTGATATTTTACCAAACAACCCAGATTGCTCATTAAAAAACCCAAATTAAATAATATGTTAGAAACACATTGGTATAGCATTTAATTAATTTTGTATACATTCAAACAATAAATTACCTTATTACCCATTTTCAAATGTTTGGGTACGCGCGTGACATATAAATATATATATATATATATAATCATCAACAACTATAATTTAAGAAGGGGATTTTTTTGAGTATTTGAATAATAATTTTATCTTAGTTTGGTTATGACTTATGTATTTTTATCAAAGCTATTTCTAATGATTCTTTTATAATATCACAAAACAAAATGGTGAAGTTCAGAAATAAATATAAGTATCGAAATTTTGTGAAATTTTTAAAACCCAAAGAATTAAAAATGGTGAAGTTCAGAAAATTTATTTTTATATATCTTCTCTAACTATATTTTAGCAGCGTGATATTTGGAAAGAAAAAAAATTATTATAATTGGCGAAATTCAGAAAATTGATAAAAATTTAACCATGGCAGCTTTTTTTCAGATTTTAAATTTTAATCTTAGTAGCGAAGCGCAAGCTCCTCCTGTAGGTGGGGGGGGGGGAGTGGCGAAGCCATTGCCTGGTATATATATATATATATATATATATATATATATATATATATATTCTAAAGGTATGTATTTATCCCCTATGTACCCATACTTTGTGGACACCCTGATATATATATATATATATATATATATATATATATATATATATATATATATATATATATATTTAGGGGTCTAAGTTCAACTGCATTTCCTTGAATATTTCTCGCCTACCATGAGTAAAATCCAAGTGGGCACAGAAGCTGTGAAACTGCTGTAATTAATTTGAATAAAACTACCCCTATACAATTGTTTGTGAAAAAATGAATTATTGAATTAGTTGTAGAGACTTATAATGAAGTGGTTAATCTTATTTTTCCATCTTTTCTTCTTTATCTTTATTCAGCAAAATTGACAAAAAGGACTATTTTCTTTCCTCATGTTCAAATCTTTGGCCTACCTCTATATATAATGAGACCAAAATAACGACCTCGTACAACTTTGAGGACGAAACTTGCTCTTCGGGATGTTGCTCTATATGTATATAGATGACATCCTATTAACTTTTATTTCCAATAATCATGATAATCCTATAACTAAACTATACTAGACCTATCATCACAAAAATTAGAATGGGTGACTCCTATTTATTACTCAACGATTTAAGCTAACATTTATCACTACTTGCCCTATTCCTCGCCTGACCCACAAACGCGAGTTACATCACAGATTAAAAATAAAGTCAATAAAGTCAAATAGGTGATGCCAAGTTTGGGCGAGTCATGTATTTATATCTGTTTACGGGACCACTAATGAAACCCAGACCTTGAACATGGGCGAGATTCGTCCTTGTCGTCGATCTGTTGGCCAAGGGTTCGTTCACCGTTCCGCTTCTCTGCGGGGGGTCGTGTTTGTGTATTTATTTGTTAATGTGGGTTTCTGAATCTAATAAGAGTGGTTCGCTATAAGACATTTTGAAAACGTTCGAGAAATTGTGTCTGCCTTCTATTTCGTTTTATGACAGGATAAACGGGATATTAGGGAAAGAATGTGAGATGGTGTGGTAACTTCCGCAAGAATGTAGCGATGCTCCTCTCCCGTCCAAGAAGAACACATTTATCTTCTGAAGATGATCCAATTACTTCATTACTTATGAAGGAAATGCCATATCTCTGTCAACCTGTCGCTCGCTAGATAATATCGAGTCTTTCTTAAGTCCTCCTGAGTCACTCACTATAATGAAGAGCAGAAAAGGGTAAATGAATTCTTGCTTCATGTCATCGAAATTGCCACTGTTATACCCTTAAGATGATCTTAGTGGGGGCATAGTGGGGAACCATAGACCGCCACAACATTTAGTGTCCTTCCCAAAGCACAGCAGATTCCTGCTACCAACCGGCGACTACCGACACCAGATGTGGTTTTAAGCTTGCTCAAATACGAAACCTTGTTTCCGCTCTGTTAACCTGACCGTAAATCATTTAGAAACATATAAGTAGTCGTTAAGATAGATAAACAGATCAATAGATATGGATTCTTCAATGAGGCTAGAAAGGGAAACGGGTCCAACAATCTAGGAAATCAAGGGGTAATTTAGAAGAAAAAAGAAATAGCAAAAAACGGATGTGAATGAGAAAGGTTTAAATATAAAACGTTTTTCACTATAAGGGTTGGGACCAAGAAGATAGGGTAACCTTCCAAGAACAAGCTTTTAAAAAGAGGGTTTCCAAGATTGGACAAAAACGCCATCAGAGAGATGGATAAAAAGATAGAACCGAAAAACAGTGTGAGAGATGATAAAAGAGATTGTTCTTCGGGTTTTCCTCATCTAACTTCCTCAACCATATTGCCTTCAGGAAATCAATCTTACTTTTGAGTCTTCCATAATCATTGGTGGTCTCTAGTAGTTCACCTATCAGGACATAATAGGAATTAAACAGAGTAAGAGAATAACTATCCTAGACCTTGAATTCTTAATGCAGAGGCTCTGCCCGGGTATTTGAATATATCGCAGGAGTAGATTCATCCGATACGCCAATCAATACAGACTTGATTTGACCGAGTCTTCTCGGTAATTTAGAATAAAAATTGTGAAATTAAACGAGGTGACTTTCTAACAGGCGAATAAATAGAAAGGGAGAGAGAGAGAGAGAGAGAGAGAGAGAGAGAGAGAGAGAGAGAGAGAGAGAGAGAGAGAGAGCGAGAGAGAGAGAGAGAGAGAGAGAGAGACTGAGCTGAGGAATAGATGAAAGAAAAGGGTTGGTGAAACAAATTATGATTAATGAAAACGATAGGAGATGACCAAGACTCAACTCCTTATCCTATCAGGGGGTATTTTGAGCTTTCAGAAACAAGTTCGTTCAAAGAGCCCAGTGATTCAAAAGTACCAAAGAGACACCACGTCGGGGTGTGTAGGGGTTAATAAAGTTACAGAATTTCAGATGTTCTTATTACCGTGAAATAAGGGCTTAAAAGGAACCAAAAAGCCGTGAAATGGGAGATCTTTATTGCATTGCGCTACAGACATGGCGGTGGACAATCCTAATGGCAACAGAAGCTAGCAGAGTACACTGATGTGAAAGAGCTTAGGGAGAGATAGAGAGAGATCGGTATGAAAAGAGAGATATATAGAAAGAGAGAGATATAAAATTTTAAATAAAGCTAAAAAGAATAATCGAACTAGAAAGAGTAAGACTGATAGAAAGAGAACTAGAAGAAGAAAAAGAAAGGAAAAGAGATAAAAAAAGAAATGTTAAATAAAATATGTTGAATAACAATGTAAAAAGAAGCCCTCAAAATGGAACTTTAAATTGACAACATAACCTTTGCATTATTTAACAGTCCCCCCCCCCCCCAATGAATAAATACAAAATAAATAAGAGTAAATCGCTTCTTGTGTTAATTTTGAATCAAAGATTCGCGAGAGACGATAGACAGGCCTGTAATTGTAATTCACAGATACGGAAATTGAAAAGTCATAATAAATGTTTATTTGCCAAATTCCAACTGCAAGTTTGGTTATAACGAAATATGAAAGAGGCTGAGAAATTCTCTGAAATTTCGCAAATTATTAAAAGCAAATTTCAATGTAAACTATTTCATTAAAATTATAATTTAAATGACGCTGAGAATTAATAAAATATATAAATCTCTGCCATATCACTATTAAGTAAGAGAAGCAAGAAAATTATAACGAGCAAAAAAGAAATAAAAGAATAATTTATTGGAGAACTTGTTACACATAATCTGGAAAACAAAGTGTTTGTATGCAATGATTATATACAAAACAGCGCTACAATTGTCTGGTTTATCTTTTATTTCTAATATTTTACCCCTTTTCGTGTGATAGGTGAGAAAAGAACGGCAAACTTTGTAGGCATTACAAATATGAAAAACACAAAGTAGCGCGTGAGCGATGTAATAAATCTAAAAATGTTCCGCAGAAAAGATGAAAATTGATGTTTGAGTACATTTGAATCTTATTCAGTTTTAAAGATTAAATTTTACATTTCTCCTCAAGATTGAAGTGAATAAAGTTTGAAATTAATTGGAATTCGCTCTGTTAGTCTCATATACACAAAATTCCACTTTTAATATCTCGAAACAATTTAATGACTCACCATAGCATAAGAATATCCTATTCGTGACCCACCCGCAGCCACAGCGCAATTTACGTGATGGAGAGCTGGAATACAGAGCACCAAATTGGTTAGGAAGCATTCAATTGTGACCTAATGAATTGAGTTAGGCCAGAAACCTTCAGTGAACAATGAAATTAGCCGCCGTAGCTGAGAAGAATTGAATATATTTCGATCAAGTGTGGATCAGGGTGGTAACACTAAAGAAGTTGTGACAGTGCAAATGAGCGATGCATGGTATGAAGCAATGGTTGGGTATGAAATGTGAAAGTTTAAAAATTATTTCGATGAAGTGGAGATTTGCAGGGGAAAAATTGTGCGGGTTTGTATAAAGTTGAGGAATAAGTTCTTGCGTTTTTTTAAATGTTGTGTTGATTTAAGTTTTGTTGACGTGATTTGTGCACATATTAAGAAACAATAATAAATAATGAGAGCAAAGTTTGCAAAGGTTAGGATACGTCTCTTAACAGCGTAAACTATTAGGCTTTTGCTTAGGCTACGTCTTGAAGTTAAGTAATAAGTCATTGCGGTTAATTTAAAAGTTGTGTTAATTTAATTTTTGTTCTGTACCCTCAAAATGGAATGTAAAGTTGAAAGAAAGCCGCATTTTCGACACTTGTTGTTATTCATTTTCAATCGAGACGGGAACAATGCAAACGCAGCCAAAGCTCGTCGCGATATTTGTGCTGTGTACGAAGAAAATGCTTTATTAGAAAAGACAGCTCAATGGTGGGTTTCACGTTTCAAAAACGGTCATTTCAATCTTAATGACGAAGAACGTTCTGGTCGCCCCATTAAGTTGGATGAAGATCGATTGAACGACCTTCTTCATCAAAATCCTATTCAATCGACTAGAGAATTGGCTGTACAATTGGCGTGTGATCAGAAAACTGTAGTGAATCACTTTCAATCGAGGAAGAAAGTTAAAAAAAATTCGTTGTATGGGTTCCGCACGCTTTAAGCGAAAGCAACAAACTTTAACGCTCCACGATTGCCGCAGGCTTGCTTGCTCGTCACAAGGCTACTCATGGATATAAAGAAAGATTTCTTCACCGCATCATCACTGGCGACGAAAAGTGGTGTGTTTATGTCAACATGAACCATCGAAAACAATGGCTTAGCCCCAATAAAAAAACACTTCCGCGATTAAAGCATGGACTTCATCTACGAAAGACGATGCTGTGTGTTTGGTAGGATTGTGAAGGGATCATTCTTTATGAGCTACTTGCGAACAACGAGATTGTCAATGCAGAACTCTACGTCGAACAAATGTATCGAATCGCCGAAGCTATTCGTGAAAAGCGACCTCATTGACGTTATGGAGTCCTTCTGCAACACGACAATACCAATGTGACAAAATTGGCATTGTCACAAAAGACGCTATCCAAACGCTTAATTGGGAAATCCTGCCGCATCCTTCATATTCGCCAGACTTGGCTCCATCGGATTTCCATCTGTTTCGATCGCTCTCCAACAATTTGCGCGGCGTTTCGTTCAATACTGATGTGGAATTACGAACCTGGTAAGACGAATTCTTCGAGTGCAAATCCAGAGGGTTTATTGCAGAGGCATCGGAAAAATAGTTGAACGTTGGGAAGAAGTCGTATATAACAACTGAGAATACATTATTGATTAAATTTCATATTATTATCAATTAAAAATGAAGTTTTTCTAAAATTATAAATGGTAATGAATAAATTTGATAAAACGGCAAGAACTTATTCCTCAAACCATTAGTTTATGGATTTTGTAATGATTCGAGTGAAGGGTTTAAAGTGAGGTGGCAAAATGACTTAAAGTGAGTGCTGGATGGAATCTGTAATGGGTATCCCCCATAGAGGAGTGGAAGGCGTAGCAAGGGCAATGCTCCCATGCTACAACGGAAACCGGAGTACCGGCCCATCTACCATCCTTGGTGCCCAAGTTGTGCATTCTTCCTGCTCCAGTGCATTCATGAGAACCTGCGGCTATACATCTTCCATTATTTTCACTTTGTCAATCTACAGGATATAAAAGGAATTGGGTATTGGTTGTAGAAGATAGGAATAGACTAATAGGCGACAGAAGGAGATTTAGAGGAAAACTGGTACACCCAGAGAGAATGAAAATAAAGAGAGGGTGGTAGCTTTGTGTTGTGAAAGAGATTTGTAGGAAAGACTTTTAGCACAAGGAGGTGCATAAATAAAGATAGTTTGGGCAAAAGGGAGGGGAAGAACTTAAGAGTACAATTAATTTGAGCCAAGTAAAGAGGCATATGTTTTTGGACGTAATGAATATGAAAGCTGTAAATGTTATGAGTATGGGACTGTGAAAGGGGAAACTGTTAGGGGCATGGAGAGGCGTGGTGAAGGTGGAAATGAAAGGAGAATCCTAAGTGAAATGTTGGAAAATCAGAGAAAAAGTCAGAAGGTAGAAGAGAGGAAATAAATACGAGCATTGAGATAGAGAAAATGGGGAACGAATTTAAGAATGTGGTAGTAGGTAGGACAAGGGCTGTGTGTGGGTGCGTCAGCAGTAGGAAGAGGATGCAAATTGATGCCCATTTTGCCGACGATATCACGCAAGCGATGCTTCGATAGTAAGTTGAGCGAGACTTGGCCTTTCTCTTAGACTTTTCCTACATGTTCTGAACTGAGGTACTCTCCCAGATTCTAATCGAATAGCTAGTGGGCTCACTTTTCACAAACCGGGAAGAAATCAATCTACCCCGGCCGTTTTATTAGCCTAATTTAGCCTAACTTCCTGCATGCGCAAGTTGATAGAGTAATTGGTAAATATTTACTTAGCCTTTTTAATGTTCATGGGCTGGAAGGGGGTTCCACTCCACCTTGGATCATCTGCTCTGGATGTAAATTTTTTTCTGTGAGTACTTCCTTCTTTGAATGGAGATGGTCATGACATTTTTAGATTTTGAGAAGGCTTATGAAACCGCATAGGACCGGGATCATGGAGACTCTAAGCGAGTAGGGCGAGGGAACACTAGGATCTCATAAACTCTCATATCTCAGATTTAAGAGATCGTCGATTCCGCGTACTGGTGAGGGGCGCCCTCTCTGGCTACTAGGTCACACTCTATGCCTTGAGCATCAACAGCATTATATCAGTTCTGCCTGGAGATGTTCTTGCTACGCTCTACGTGGAAGACCATTCGATCTCTTTTCGTGAGGCCCAAAATCCAACTCTGGAGTGCCGATTCCAATCGAAATTGAACTGCATTTCACTTTACCGAAGCACACGAGTTTCGGTTTCTTTGGCCAAGACTAAGGTGGAGTAATTCTTCTGCCATCCATGGTTACAATCCGACACAGATTTTTTCATAAACGGGGTTCGACGATATATGGTAGAATGGCACCATTTCCTTTGTCTTTTTTTACGATCCGAACCTTACCTGCGATGCCCATATCCAGAGGTTTATGTTCTCTTGTACAATCGCTATGGAGATTTTTCGTTCACTTCAGCACGTGGGGTGCTGATATGGCTACCATTTTCCTGGTTAATGGTTCTTTTATTCGCTCAAAGCTTGATTACACATCAGCAGCCGAATGTAATTTACGGAGGGTAGAAGTGATTCACCACATCGGTCTCTGTTTGGTGACCGGTGACTTCCGAACGTTTCATATATAAAGCCTCTTGATTGATGCTGGAGGATAGCTACTTGATCCGCGTAGTCTCTGTGTATTATGTGCTTTTGCATGTGGATAAGGCGTTTCTCTCAGTCACTCAGGGCTTTCATTTCATCTGGCGCTGATCTTGACGGTGTCTATGGCGCTGAGAGACGCCAATAATGCCATAGGCATTTAGGGTTTAGAATTAGAGAAGTTATCTGATTCTCTGGTCCAGACCTCTGTTCTCGAAGCCTGTACAACGTAGGCAGAATTGCGTTGGAGGTTTTTAGAGCACACTTTGTGTGACGTTATATCTGTGACAATGAAAGATGGTTCCAAGTCCAAAGAGGGCGAGCTGCTCACATGCCATCTCCGCCCTATTTAAAAGCGGTATACGGATATCTTGACCACCGAGCTAGTTGCAATACACAGCTTGTTACGGAAGATAACTTGTCTTCAAAGTTCCTAGAATGGAAAGTAATTTATAGCAACTTGAAAAGCACCCTGAGCCCTTTCGATGTATTCAAAAATCCTCAATCTCTGGTTTGGTGTATCTGTGAAGCCACAGCTGCCGCGACCCTGGAAAATGTCGGTGCAAGAGGACGCGAGGACTAGGAGTCCAGGAAAGCGTTTTAGTTTATTCCATATTGAATAAAAGTTAGGAATCTAGTCAGCCATCCGTGCTTCCTGGTAAATAAGATATAAGAGGGGCGATAGGGTGCTAAAGATGAGCGACTTTGAGCCGCGAATATTCCAGTGACTCCCTAACCCCAACGCCTCGACGACTTTAATCAAGTTGCTTTCTCTCTTCTTAGACTTATGCTTACTCACGAGACGCACCGCCATTTGATGAAACGCTCCCCTGCCCTTTACTTTAAAGACTGCGTAGTCTCCCAGACCGTCCGCCACATTCTAGTTAAGTATTCGCGTATGTAAGATATTAGCGCAGGTTACCTGTAGAGGTACCGGAAGGTGCGGACTCGCTACCGCCTATCCATGGTACTCGGAACGTGTTCATTTATACCTGACAGTGGACTGCTTCATTTTTTGAAGAAGACAGGCCTCTATTTTATTTTGAGGCCGGAGGGAGGAGGGCATAACTCAGACATCGGAGCATACCTTTTAATTTCAGCAGTTTTTTTGTTAATTATAATTGTTGATTTATTATTTTTTTCCTGGTTTGCTTTGTTAGCTTTTAGCTTTTTATATTTCTTTTACCATAGTCTAATCATTAGACTTGCGCGATTTATGGCCATTTCTGCACATGTATGCATTCGCCAGGAGAGACCCTCTTAAAGAAAAAAAAGCTTTAGACGACGAATTTGAAATAAAAAATCATTTATACAAATTTTTATTTTCGAAACACTCTCAGAACGAAAAAAAACACAAAGAAAACAAAGTTCGATAGGCTTAAATATCAAATCCTCTTTTTAATGTGAGATGCATAAAATTGCCTACAATTTTCGATAAGATTTATAGTGGATAAATCAACCGAAATTCTGTAGCAACAGTCCTCATAAATACAAGTATCTGTGTTTATTTACCTGCTGAAACTTTGTATTCTATCCTGTAATTAATATTGGTTTTGTTAAAATTTACTATTTTGTAGATTTATAGTTAAAAAAATGATTATTTTTGTTGATTTTTATTTCAATATACGAGATAGGATAAGGATTACAAAGCCATCGTGGAATGAAGGATTCGATAAAATATTACATCTCTAAAGATGAGATCCGAATGGAATGAAAATCCGTAAAAATAGGGCTAAATATTTCGTCTCTTTGATAATTGAAATGAATTTAAAGAATAGAGGGTAAAAACGTAGTGAAAAAGTTTTTTGAATTACTTGAAAATGTAATAAATATTGCACTAATGTTTGCCTTTTTACACAAAATCACTTTTAGATGTAGTTGAGACCTAGTATTGCAGCTAATACCACTAATATTATAGATGACGTTGGTTGTTTTGCCACTCAATTTGATCTTGTTATTTTTGTGGTCACTCTACCCCATTATCAAGACCATATTATTATCTTTAGCGCCTTCTAATAATACTCTAAATAAATTTTACTCTTATGTAGAGTTAAGTATTAATTTAATTCATGTTTTAGTAGAAAATACTAAATGTAATAATTATTAATTTTAGAAGATATTAAATGGAGTTGTTTTTTTGTTAGATATAATCGATTTGTTATGAGAAGAGTCAGCAAGTAGCAGCAGCAAAGTAATGGGTGAAACATGCGTGGAAAGAATGAATACGCATCTCCACTTTACAAATCAAAGTGAAGTGGAGGATTTGATCCTTTTTCTGAGGAAAATGATTTAAACCTCGGTAGGATTCCAAGCAAAGCAGTTCTGATTGATCAATGCCAAATCTGCTATGATAGCGAGTATATAACAGGAAATGAAATTATAGTACTCGCATTCTACCTAAATCTTCCTTTTTGTTCGGTTGATATTCCTTTCTCACATCTTATTTCGTCTAAATTCACTAATTTTCTTACAAACCCAATTTCACTAAACTTCCTGGCGAAGAATCCCTCGTTGATATGAGCTTACAACAATATTCAATTTCACTAAAACTAATTCTTCTTCACAAGTTGAGTTCTCTCGCAAAAATGCATATATAATAATTCTAATATAAAGTTATAACAAAAAATACGAAGGAAGTCATATAGAGAAAAGGAATAAATATAAAATAAATAAATATCGATTATAAAATAACAGAATCTTTGTTTTGATGCTGGATGACCATTATCCATCAGGTCTGTGAAGTCGAAGAAAATGAGACCAAGGGAGCTTATATCACCAACTTGAATTTCCATGTTTACCAGAAGAATGGTAGTTTACCACATACTCAAGTTATATATAAATATATACGCACAAGATGTCAGAAAAGTTACTATGCACTGGAAATATATAGTATCGTCAGTATCACATTGTCAGAGACTCTCACTGTCACCAAAGTACCCAAGCGTCAGCGTGTATAGCAAAGTCACGGTTGTTAAAACTGTCCAGATACTTCTTCGGGGGCGGAGGGAAGATTTACAATTTCAATATTTGTTGTAGGCAATACTACCATGTGCAATTTATTACAGTTATTTTCTAGACCACCCCCACCTCCACTCCCTTCCTCTCAGATGTATCCGGACAGTTTTAACACTCGATTGTTGCTATGCAAGCTGGTGTTTGGGAGCTTGGGTTCTTGAGCGACAATGAGAGTCTCTGACCACTCTGATCTTAGCAAGACCACATATTTTCAGTGTATAGTAATTTTTTAGACACCTTGTATACAGGTATATATATACTTATAAATGCAAGGAGGGGAAGGAACAACGAAGTGAAATTAAAGATAATAATTGACTAGCACTCCATAATACCCAACAGGCAGCTCTACAATCTCAGACGGTTGTTGAGGGTCGCCTGTATTTAAACTTTGATTTTATTGAGAAGATGAAAATAGACCTGGGTAAATTACGAGGAAATTTATCGTTACTGTAGAAATAATGATGATGTAAACCCATGATAGAAAGAGTTGCTTATTTTTGGTACACATTACTTCAGCGATGTCCTTTACAAGTACGAATCATCAACTATTAAGCATAAAAACCAAAGAGTCTTTATTATCAGCATTGCTAAGTTAAAGTTCAATAAGAAATTCACTATTTTTAAAATATTGTTTACGCATAACCTATAACAAACAACCTTTTTAAAATATGCACGCATAAATTTTTAAAGAAATGCTTTTAACTCTTCACCAAATATTCCACAAGGCAAAGTTAAATCGTATATTGGAAATAACGTTTCATTATTTCATTATGTACATTGTTCACTCGCAAGTAAACCTTGCCTAAAAGTGTACTGATTTTGCGCTTAATGGTTAATGAGTTGTAATTTTGAACGCCATTACTGATGAATTTAGGACTTCATGCGTTGATCAAAGTATTAGTAAAATTAATTTATATTTAACATTATTAAAATACTAGTTCGTTCCTTTGCGTTTTACAACTTTTAATTGTCTGATAGAGGAGGGTTAGTACCTATGCCAAATCAGACTCATCTCCTACACAGGATTGAAAATTCTTTAGGGCAGCCCTTCCTTCCAATGCTACAAGTCTGCAAAGCAGAAGACTCATCTATCAGTATTCGCTTCTTAAACTTCTTAATCTTGTGATTCAAATATTTCTCTTTAAAATATCGACTCTCTTTTCATCAAAACTTTACAATCTTTCTAAAAGACAA
This sequence comes from Ceratothoa steindachneri, assembly GCA_963969495.1. NCBI lineage: Eukaryota > Metazoa > Arthropoda > Malacostraca > Isopoda > Cymothoidae > Ceratothoa > Ceratothoa steindachneri. Next base: position 25,624,709 of record OZ018335.1, read on the forward strand.
CTACCTCCATTTTTTTACTCCTCTTTTCGTAAAGGTCAGGGAGATATGTTTTGATGGGCAACGTACTGACGGTACTCAGCACCCATTCCGGCAACAGCTTAGCATCTCCTAACTCTAACATTTAAATTCTGTGCCAAATTTCCGCATCTCCCTCACCGCAGGGGAAAGAGGGGTTACCCTATCCCCCAACCATTTGCGTAGGCTTAAGGACCTGACTAACTAGTTCGTGCTGTGTCAGAAGTGAGGCTTTGAAACCATAATAAACAACTAACGCGCTTTGAGGCCTTCAGGTCGCAATAGACCGGGACTTGAACGATTCTGGGCATTGTGGTGCGATTCAATGTAAGGTGGGTTTTGTACCCCAAATAACATTTTTCCTGCGTGTAATGGGTTGACTACCCGCGGCGGCCGTTCATGAGTACCTAAGGTTCTACTCCTTATGGCGGGCAGCATACCCAGCAGGCAAGGCTGTGTTATATTCTAACTCTAACCACCCTGTAGGATAAGAAAAAATAGAGTTGTAGAGTGGATAGGCTACAACTATTCAATATGATGGCAAACCTGGAGTAGAAGAACAGCACCTGAACTTATCCTGGGTCAGGTTAAGTTGCAACGGAACCTTTCACTTCATAGCTGTGACATGGCGAGCTAACAGAGGAGGAAAAGCTAAAAAATTTCCATAGCATGACTCCATTCTAACCTGGGTCCTTAGGACAACAGAAAACGTGTCCTTAAATAATCGTGGTACCGTTGACGGGGACCGACAGCACAAACTGTAGGAGCAGTCGAAGGGAGCATAAGACATCTGCCATTGGGAGCTATTAACAACAACATAGATTACTGTTCTTCTTTAACTACAATAATCCATACCTTTAACCCTCATTGAATTTTCAGTGTAGTCAAAATAGAATGGCCATATTGAAGGTATATTTATTATTTACTTTTTTAGGGATTATTTTTTTTCATATTCTGGATATAATTTACTATTTTTCATTTAAATTTTATCACTATTAATTTATTTCTTCCTTTTTGTTAATTATTTGCTGTGCGCAAAAATATCAAATGGTTTTAATTTCTATGATTGACAATACGTCCAGTGTGAAACAAAATGTCTGCTCTCTACTCAATACGATCCGTTTATTCATTCAACTTCATCCTAGACTTCGGGTTACATTTCTTGTGACCACTAGGTAAGAAACAGAGTTGCTGGTTACGCATAGGCAGACAACTGAGGAAAGAAGCTCGAACATCTACTCACAGAGGCGTAGCGGACATGATAGAGCCAGACTTTTCGATATCCGATAACATTGGTCAGCCACAAAGTCGGACAGCGTGCTTACTGATCCAAAGTTCCCCTTTCACTGGTACATTCAACCAACCCTTCTTGACCCTATCGACCACATACCGATAGTCATCACGATGGCAGAAGCTCCTGTACTTATCCCCTCGCGACGAAGGAAACTGCGGCTGCAGCCTAGGAAGTCTACAAAAGTACATTCCTGGAAGATATCCCACAAATGAAATCATGCAAAACAGAATTAATGACGAGCTGACGTCCATCTTAAACAACATTACAGCAGCCGACAGGGGAGGGATTCCACTATCCAGGCTTCATTAATTCATCATTATCTTTATCTATCACCAACCAGGCAGACCTGGTTCGTAAGACCATGGTTAACGGGGAGGAAGAGTCTTCATCATTTCATAAATCAATCAATATGAAGTACACTCTCACGTTGCATCACACGTTCACCCAAGTGTATACAAAGGCAGATACATCCGAAGAGAAATTAAACCAAAGTCTTCGAGCGAAGATTAAGAGAGGAATCAAAAGGATCCCATCAACTCCACCCACTTAGCCCCTCGCAAAGAAGAAAGATGGAGACCCCTACTTCCCCTAAACATAAAATCTTCAAACACCTCTACGCCAAGTTACAAGTTTCCCTCATTCTAATCATTTACGTAAAGAATGGATTCATTACACTATGCGCCCAAGATCGCCATATTGACCGCATCTTATCAGAAAACGGAAGAAAACACCTCACAAAATTGGTGAGTACCGATTCCTTCCTTCGTCCCACTTTCCCCCACACACAAGTGGCTGCAAACAGAAGCGTAATCTGCCGCAAGATTTAGTCATGGGTGAGAAATAAACATTGAAAGATATTAATGAAGAAATTGAAAAAAAACAACGAAATTTGGCAAATATGAAGGAAATATTACAGTTTAATGAGCGAACATGTGTTCAAAATTTCCATTGACACCAGCGAGTTGACAATAAAGCTGTTAATGAGGGGCTACTTGCCTTTAACAAGAAAATTCATTCCGAGAATATCAAGAGAGAAAATTTTTACAATATTCAAATATAATAATAACAAGTATTTATAATGCGCCCTTTAGGGCTGTTAGCTGTCACAGAGCGTAGGTTATGTAGCGAGTGTAGAGAAAGTTTACAGGGAAGAGAAGGCATCTCTGAAGAGATGAGTCTTCAGGAGAGGTTTAAAAGTGGCAAGGGAGGGAGAGGATCGGACTTCGGCAGGAAGAGCATTCCAGAGTCTAGGAGCACAAACTGAGAAGGAACGGTCACCCATCGAGCAGAGAACAGAACGAGGAGTGTTCAGAATGGGAGCGAGTATAACCGGAGTGCCCGAGGAGTTTGATGACAGGAGAGGGCAGACGAGATATAAGGTGGAGCCTCGAAGTTTAGGGCCTTTTAGGTGATAAGAAGAATTTTATACTGGGTACGAAAGCAAATAGGTAACCACTGTAGCTCCTGTACCAGAGGCACCGAAGGAGAGAACCGGGGGAAGGTGACGGAGGAGCCGGGCAGCATAGTTTTGAACTAGTTGTAGGGAATGAAGTGACGAAGCAGGGAGATTCACTAGAAGAGAATTGCAGTAGTCTAAGCGTGAGGTAACGAAGGCATGAATACCAGTCTCAAGGCTTCGTCGATCGAAATGGGATCCAACACGTGAGAAGTTGCGGAGGAAACCGAGGGAAGACTTACAGATACGATGGATGTGCGGTTTAAACGAGAATTGCTCGTCGAAAATAACACAAAGATTACTGACGGTAACAGAGAAGGTAACATTGGTTTCCGCAAGGTTAAGGGAGGGGAAGAGTGCTTTAATTTCTCCACCATCGAAGCGGTACCAACCAGGAGAACTTCAGTTTTATCGTGGTTAAATTGGAGAAAGTTGCTCTAAGATGGAGGCGCGCACCACTCCTAACTACACAGACCAAGGTAAGGGGATTTGCTCTGAATGGGCAAAGTACGGACAGGCAAGAGAACTGCAGCGCAAGAAAGAAGAAACGCCTAAATTGGCACAGATAGCAACGTAATATGGCGTTAAGCTTCCCGTAAAAAAAAGAATAGTGAAAAGAAAGAAAAGAAAAGAAAAAAGAAACCTCCCACATATGCTCACGTGACCCGTCGGGAAGAAACCCCCTGGCCTCAAATGAGAGAATCCTACACATCGCCGTAGAAACAAATGCGAAGATTCTGATGTATATTATAAAAACTCACCTGACAAATCTGCTTCCCTAGGAACATATAATGATATTCTGAACTCAGCCCTGAAGGAAAACGGCTTACCTAAGGTGAAAATAGTAAAGAACCAGAACTCATCAGGTGTAGTTTAAGTGCGAATGATCAAAGCAATGAATGAGAAAACGAAGGTAGTACAAACAGATGTGTCTGCTCACTCAGGAAGGGGGCAAAAACGAAACAAATCAACAGTAAAAACATAGGACAGCACGACCAAATTGAAGCTGGAGGAAAAGACCAGAAAAACAATAAAAATGCCCTAGCGAATCACTGAGTCTTGCGAAAAACAAAGCCGTGTAATAAGAAAAACTCAAAATAAAGCCTTCTCCAATTAGAGACATAAGGGGAGAAACATAAACATACACATGCACATAAATTCACACCAAATCTTGCAGATCAATTACTGACGAATGTATCAAGAAAAGAACCTTGTATGACAACATATCCGGGGAAATTGACCTAGATATTAACCTCATCGATGAACACGGTATAAACACACATATAGACAACTAGAAACTATGTAATAATGAGGATATAACTAATTCTACCACGAACTCATAGGACAGTGTGGCCATAGCAAAAAAGAGCATCAAGTTCTGTCCCGTAAGAAACGTAGAGGAATCGGACATTGTCCGGGAAGTAGAAACATAATTCATGGCATTGATAAAAATAAGTGTCACAGGGTATTAACCACCAAGGTTCCAATATTTGTCTATTCAGACGTCCTTGGCCACCTTTAATCAGAGAACTCCGCCTTCTTTTTCAGATACCTCAACGTGAGTCGCCAGGAATCAGGATAAAGGCCTGCTAATATAATTGGTAGAAGCCTACATAGATATGCTAATGGATTGAAACATCTTCTAACGTCTAGGCCCACACTTCCTCACGTATATCACGGCACGTTCAGCCAGGAAACCAGATATCTGCCTGGCCAACTTCAACTTCCCTATCAACTAATTTATGAATCCATAATTCACCCCCTGTAGCGACTACATCAGAATCTCTCCCACCATAAACAAAACTCCTATACAGTTCCATACACTCATAAGAACAAAAATATAATAGAGTAGGGCGACAGAGGTACAGGCGTTTGCTGAAAAATTACACACTATCCCAGCTCCAGGAAAGTGATGAAGCTTTGGTGCAGCTGAACGAAACCGTGGGTAAGACACATAACGCAACGATTACAAAAACCTCATATGGAAATATTGATCCATCTCATTGTATATATGGTCACCATATATGGAAATATTACGCTATGAACTTGAAGAAATTAATGGAGGATATTGAAGGAGAATTCAAGGAAGACTGCGTGGATAAAAGAACCATTGGAACTTAAGGAACACCAAGAAAAAAGATGGGATTAATCTAATGAAGAATTTGTCGACGAGGCTTCACTCAAAGAAATCTGGAAAATTGTAAATGGATGAAAATATTAACACCGCGGAAGAAAATGGAAGTAGAAAAAAACAGGCGAAATCAACACAGATATTGAAAACTCCGGGAATATTGGGAGAATATATTTAATATCAGCGAGGAGGAATGAACAGCTAACTATAGAATTAGAGAATAGAATGCTCTACGAGTTAAATATAATTATTCAAACGGCGCAGCCACACCATTAGGTGGATCAACAGAGGAACTTGATGTGAAGCGATGAGGCACTGATAACAATATAAGAACGAGAAAGCGCCCACTACTCCTTCAAACAGGATTAGGATTAACCAAACTAAACTATGCCGACTTCCAAAGTTGCATTCCTGAGGGATTTAAGAACAATTTCAAATCCTGCCTAACTATTAGGTAATTTATCCATGAGCAAAGTAAGCTATCAGGAAGCTCTTCTAGAAAATCCTTAACCGAATGTCGTGGAACACCTGAAAGAGAGCTCTCTATGTATATATTTTATCCTCTACTTTAAACGTATTTCACTCACCACTACCTCACCACTTTCACTAGAAATATCAGGTTGCACATTTTTAAAATTGTATTGCAGAAATTGCCCGATGGGAAGATCGCATCGCGCACGTCGCTCAGCACAGAAGTACAGACAGTTTGGCTGTTCTGAATATTGGTAGAGGAAGCAATATTGCAAAGATTGGCGGATATTTTTACACTTTTAGTTTCTATTCTACCTCTCTTAACTTTGATTTTTCCCACACAATATCCCCCACGGAGGGTATTTTTTTATTGCATGGCCCACAGTCATATTCATGATGGCTAAACCCCAAACAAACCCCTCCCTAAACAAAGATCTGAAACCAGTAGGGGAAAATATTGCTAATCCTTCCCCCCAAAATTAAACTGCTCGAAGAAGACTGTTTCCAGGAGGACTTTTGTTCTTGCGAGATAATGAAAATAAGAATGCCAGAAGCAATCGAAAAGTTAACGGAATACCTAGTAAACAAGAAAACGGAAGAAAAAAAGGAACAAAAATGAAGCGAATAAGATAAAAAAGTAAAAAAAAATGACCAAGATAGAAAGAGGCATGAAAAATTAGACTGTATTTGCCAGAGGGGAAATTCAAAATCCTCGTCGAATACGGCGTAGATGAAAAAAACAACAACACTGATGATAAAAAAAGGAATTGAGGTGACACAAGCTTCACATAAGATGAAATGGTAGCCTAATAAGAGAGTATTGAAGAACAAAGAGAGTGGTGGATAATAAATTACATCAAAAGAAATTAATTTCCAGACCTAAATGATAAGAAAAGACAAATACCAAAAGAGATGAGCACTTAAAGAAATAATAAAAGAAAAGGAGTAGGTGAAGTACAAATGGTTCTACGCCCCAAATGATATGGACTACTGCTTCGAGGATGTAGAAGACACTCTTTTCGAGAGGATGATTTATATATATCCTAAAGGAAAGATTCCTACACCCCAATATACGGGTATTCAACGTTATAACTAATGGAAATAAACCTATCAACTGTGAATAAATCGAGAAGAAAAAAAGAACTAAGTATAGAAAACACAGATAAAAAAATATCAGACGATTAACAGAAAACAATCCGTACATACAAGTCATAATTAAATAACAAAAATTAGCCAATACAGACACAACAGAACAGTACAATAAAAAGATCCTAGAAAGATTAGCCAGGTCTGCTGGCATCTATGTCACACTACGCAAAACTTAATCTTTCTTACAATTTCTTCGCTGCTTTTCATTCTTCATCTCTCTTACCTAACACTTAAACTTATTTCACCCTTTTTACCAAGCGAAGCGATTACCCATTGTTGCATGAACGTCTCATGACAATCAATTTTTCTGGCCTGTTCTTGTCAAAGGGTATATGTAAAGGTGTTTGGAGGCAACTTCATTCATTTTAATTTACATTGTCTTGTTCCTTTTTACCTCTTTAAAAAAAAGTAATTTCTACATGACAATGGTTCCCCATTTTGATGAGTATTATTTTACCTGGCCATCAAACCAACCTTTTTTTCTTCCTTCTTTCTCTCACTCCTATGTATTTGCATACAGGCATTATGAAGAGTTGGGATTATATTGTACCTCCTTTTAACTATTTGCGAAATGATATTTTGAGTAAACAAAACTTGAAGTATTATAAGCAAAGTCTTTTTAACCTAAAAGTTTTGGCATAAATTTGGCCGCGGCGTCAAGAGGATAACAAAAAAAAATCTCAACCCATATTGTGTCTTTTCCGAGAAACAACAAAGGAAAATTTCCCCTTTGCTCTTCTACAAAGAAATATTGTCTCTCGAGCACATGGCGTTTCCCCTTCCTTAAATGGACAAATTTAGAAATCTTGGCAAGACGGAAAGTTATTGGAGCGAGTCGCCATTTCTGATATTGTTGTAGGTTAAAATGAATCTACGAAGGAAGGGTTTTTTTTAATTAAAGAGGACCTCGCTTGGCGACTGTCTGTATGGTCATGTCTACACTCGTAAATCCTAGAAATCTTTAAATCCTTGTGAATAGAATATTAACCGCCAATAGCCTCCTTAGACGAAAGGCTTCCTTATCTCAGAAATATCCTATTTAATTACAAGCCATACTTCGTATTCTTTCTTACAGAAAGAACTTGTTTCCACAGTCACTCCTTCGGCGTGTGGCCTACGGCCAATTTGCTATTCTAAATCGCTTTTTTTAATCCCCTTTATAGACTCTTTATTTTAACACCCTGAAACATTTTTTAAAAGTTATTTCACCTTTTATTATATTGCCTTTATCCCTTGAAGATTTATATATAGTTGTGAATTTTTCAAACACTTTTTTCAACATAGACACCCTGAAACCTTTTTCATAAGTTATTTCACCCAGTTTGATATATAGAAAAACCTTCGCCAGATCTCTTTTTGCATCTAAATTTGTTTTATATACGAAATGATAGTAAAATAGCGCCAAAGCTCTAATTTTAATACCTTTTTGAACTTCACGATTTGTGTTTTTTCATTCCAAATCATTCGATAATTATATTTATTTTTTTCTGAACTCTTAGAAAGAACTTTGATAAAAGCTCGAAACTTCCTAAAAACAGCCTTGCGAATAAAAGTTTCAAATAAACCTAAACTCAAAAACATGAAAGGTTACTTGTCCACTAAGCAAAAAAACATTTTCAAAAATTTCAAAAATTCACCAAGTTAAATTATAGAGTTAAGGAGGATATGCACTCAAAAACCTTTGAAATTTCTTAGACTAAAATACCGTTGCTGGAGCCAGATAGGTTCGAGGGCACAGACTGAAGCTTTGCCTGTGAAGCCGCTTTTTTTATAACATAATTCTTCTTTTTCGTCCTAATTTAAGCTATAGTCACTTTTGCAGTCATAAATTCTTATATGTGAAGTTATTTAACTAAGAAAGTGTACCTAAGGTTATGAAATACATACGGAACGACATAAGAAACCGGTAAATATTCGTTTGTTAACCAAGTCCAGTGTTTAGATTATCATTTTAAAGATAAATTGAAGGTGCTATTAAAGAATCTTAAAGTTTTTTTCTAAATAAAGAAGAGGAGCAGCTTCGCCACTCCTCCTTAGAGAAGGAGCTTGCGCTTCGCTGGCAGTCTTTCGGTCTGTGTCCGACGGCCTATGATGATTCTTTTTTGTCTCCATTTAAATTTGCTTTAATAATTTCCATGCCAAAATTTTAAAAAATTCTCTGAACTTCAGCATTTGTACTTCTTTTAGTTTTAAAAATTTCAGAAAAATTTTTATACTTATCTTTATTTTGGAAATTCACCATTTTATTTTTTATATTATAGAGGAATAATTAGAAATAGCTTGGATAAGAAATTTAAATCTATTTAGGCGACAACCGAACTAAAACAAAGAAATCAAATTTAAACCTTCAAAAATTCTCGTTCTTAAATTATAGGGTTATAGAATATTTTGATATCAAATATTGCCATGCGAATAATTTGATCATTATCTTTTCCTAATTCCTGGCCAAATATTTTTGAGAAACAAGAATTTACAGGCTTTGGTGAGGATTCAGCACCACGCATAACCTTTATTTTAAGTCCTTTTTACTAGCGTTTAATTGGGATCCGATCTAGGGATTATATAGCATATGGTATCAGCGCGGATCCAGAGGTGCTGTGGGGGGCTAAAGGCACCCCAAATTTCAGGGCCTTTATGTTTATATCTCCTTTTTTGCCAGACTTGTATCTTCTTTACATAAATAGTTATGTATTATAGAATATATATAAAACAGTTTTTTAAACCGTTGCCATCGAATGCATCTTAAATGATACATGTCTAAAATAGAGGTTAATCTAAAAAATAATTATTAAATACAGTATTATACCTTAGCTGGCGTCCTTAAACTATAATTCATAATTTTCTGATGTGTGTAAAAATTAGATCTGAGTTAGTGTTCACTTTCGTGAGATACCCTGTTTCTAAATCTTTTGTAAGATAACCATTATTAATGTTCAATGCCTCTTTCTCAGACTCCTCATTTTTATTCTGGATTCATCACTGCGCGGCATCTACTGCAAACTCGATTCAAATCCGCACAAAGCATAAGTGATTAAAGCTGAGCTTCGCAAACATGAAATGAGTAATGATATTTTCTAAAACCTACTTCCGTCTGATTTAGTGAAATAGTAATCATTAATGGATTTGCAAAAAGGTAGAGATTCTGAACAATCTTTTTCAGTTAAGAGTGGTTCCAATGTCATTCTTATGTTAACTATTCTCAGTTGTACCTATTTGCTCCAGTAAGTTTTGAAATACGACGTCGTGTTAGTGTCTTTTTTCTTCCTCCAATGATTTAGTTTTAGCAGACAGTCATTCTTGCCATCCAGTGGATATTATTTCTTTCTAGTCTCCTCGGAGGTTGTGATTGTCTGTCCTTATCAATGCGTCACTATAGTAGTGAGTGGCATATTTGTTCGAATTCCTAATAGGAACAACAAATATCACTATTCAATATAACGCAATGAGTGTCAAACAAAAGGCATTGTCTTATTTCGCCTCTGATCGGTTCAGCGAGTCATCCTTGGAGTCTTTCTTCTTATGTTCGCTTTTTTCGAAGTCATCAAAACGAATGAAGGTTAATGTAAGCTTAGTATTTGCTTTGTCTAATACATGGAATAAACATCGAAAGCAAACACTAGTATACGTATTAGCTTTTCTTCGTCTAAAACAAGATCAGGACAACAAGACTGACTAAGGGAGTGGATGAGAGGTGATATAATGAATGAGTGAATCAACTATTCGCGATATAATTTAATTTGATCACTTTTTAACCTGTGTAGAAATTATTAAAATATATGTGGATAGAATGAACTTCCATCCCCTTTGCTTCGACAAGATATATTTAGATCGTAAGCTCGATTCGTTTTATTCTATTTTACAAGTCATTTTACGATGACAATATTACTCTTTTCCCTTTCCCCTACCTATTCTCATCATTTCTCTACGAGGCTATTCGTCAAAAACCAAACTCCTGCTTCTAATGGGAATTCCTTGCTTCCCTCCTCAGCATCACTCAAATTCCCTTCTTTGAAATCGGCCAGATTCCTTTCTGACATTAGATCATGAATCAAGTCTTGTGGTTCGAATAACCCAAGGAACTGAGAGGAAATAAAACCGTGATTTTCAATAATCAATTTCGAAGAGAAGTTATGTAATATTTCAATTCCTACTTGGCCGTAGAGAGACAGAGAAGTGTGTGCATGGAGCTAATTTGATAGCTTAGCTCTGGAGATCGCATCCCTAACTCCGCCGTGGCCAAAGCAAAAATGGTTAGAAATAAGGGTTGATTCGAATATCCTGTTTTGTTATTCTTTTTCTTCGTACCACTACACAGGTCCACATCATTTCTGAGTTTGAAGTTTTATCATCTTGACTTTTTCCTTTTTTTTGCATGCTGGATTGAAACAATAATTAATTTTTACAATAACATCAATTTTATTATTAACCCTGATGTCTATTATGCAAAAACAACTGATTTTTTGCCATTGTGAATGTAGAAGTCTAAATACCCCACACATTAGTGTATACATAAATATACCGACACATCTACGTGTCCCCCCCTCCCTTATTCCAAATTCTCCTTTCGCATTGAATCCCCTTCACCACTCTTCGCACCTTTGAGACGACCAAATTTGCGGCCGGCCACACAGGAAAATGTCTGCCTCAAAAGACACCTGCCAACCGACGAAGGTCCAAGTTTTTTTCGAGCCATCATAAAACCGCGACGTCGGTAAGAAAAGCTCAGAGAGCCCCGAGGTGTGAGGGATTTGGTATGTCCTGGCAGCAGACAAGAGGTCTTTCGTGCAGCGATAAGAATTTTATGAGAATCCGGTGCTCTCTCTCGATTTTAGCTCTTGAGGGAAAGAAAAGGGAAAATTCTCTCTGGAGTCAGGCAGAAGATCTTGGACCTAAGTTGTGTGTGAAGCTAGTCCCACAAAGGAAATAGTTCGCCAGTGGCAAGAAAGAAACCTCGAATAATTGGTTGTTGCCGTCACGGTACTTGTAGGTGCTAAACTTCTCACAGACCTTCCCCTTCAGAGTCAGAGGTTACACAGGACCTCACTCTGCGGATTACCCTAGACGCAGCTAGGTAATCATTTTGGCTACCCACTCTAGGAGCCAATAATCGGAACGGACACTTCGAGGAGAAGAATTCCAATTTGAGTCACAGTTTGACTCGCCTTCGAGATCCGGCATAGGATCATTACATCATGACACCGGTCTAGGATTACCCACACATTCGGTAACCTCGGACGACAGGGCTAAGTGTGAACATCGTCAGAAGAAGAAGACATTCACCGAAACCCTCCAAATACTTACTAACACCAAGGTATCGTTAAAGTGAATTATTCCCTCCCCTAACTTTACTAGTTCAACCGTTAACTAGAATTTCCACCCCGGGCTCATAACCTCGGTTATTTCAAATGATTAATTCAGTGCTTAATTCCATAATATTAGTCAATTAATTCTGTCGGGTGCAATTAAAACAAAAGCATCCTAGTACGTAGAATTCAAGTGTAATCCTTACGACATTATACGAGGGGGAGTCAAAAAGTTCTCAGACAAATGGCATAAAATTTTTATTTGTAATAATACTGTAATCATTTTTCTACATAAGCTCCATTAACATCTATACACTTTCTTAATCTATGAATCCAACGGTAAAGACCATCTTTGTAGAATTCACGGGGTTGTCTCTGGCACCAAGTAATGACCTGCTTTTTTGCTTCATCTAATGATTGAAACCGGGTTCCTTTTAGGTGTCCCTTTAAATTTGGTTAGGTTAGGTAACCTAACCTAACCTAACCTAACCTAACCTAACCTAACCTAACCTAACCTAACCAAATTTAAAGGGACACCTAAAAGGAACCCGGTTTCAATCATTAGATGAAGCAAAAAAGCAGGTCATTACTTGGTGCCAGAGACAACCCCGTGAATTCTACAAAGATGGTCTTTACCGTTGGATTCATAGATTAAGAAAGTGTATAGATGTTAATGGAGCTTATGTAGAAAAATGATTACAGTATTATTACAAATAAAAATTTTATGCCATTTGTCTGAGAACTTTTTGACTCACCTACGTATATAGACTTACCTGTTCAATGCAAAGACTAATCCTATTTATACCTATATATGCTATTTCATATTTCTAATTCATTTTTATTAAAGATTATTTTTGTATCTGTGTGTTTAACTATTTTGGACGACCCTTTGGCAAATAATAAGCAATCCACTCGGCTTAATTCTCAATATTACATAAATCCAACTATGACTGGCTTTTCTGAGTGAGAACACACTCAGGGGATCATTATCTTGATTTTGATCAAAAGGGACGCACCGGGGTTAATCTTATTCACCGGAAATGGCTACGACAAGTGTATTGGCTACACTTCACCTGCACTTCACCTTGGTGCGGGATTATAATATATGACTAGGAAGTGGAACTAGGATTACCCACTCACTAACCTTCGACAGTGAATTAAAAATAATTGATTTTGTTTAATCAAGTGATGTTTTTATTCTGACAATATATTTCAAAGATTGAGTTTGACTGATATGGCTGATATCTATAAATTCTGAGAATGGTTATATTGGTCATGGCCAGAAGATACACAATAGTAAGTAGCCTACATACGCAGCCAACCGCATTGCATACTTTAATTTCTGCATGGCAGCAAATTCTGCCAAACAGCTTACGTATATTAAGCTCACACTCGTTTTTCATATATTTAAAGTTGAACATAAAGTGCAAAAATGAGAAGGCTTTACTTTATCTGTGGCAATTTGCAATGTCAGAATGTCGTCTTAGATAACTTATGTGCAAAATGCTATCATGCCTCTTATAGTATCAAAATTAAGGACCAGGAAAAGGAATTTACCCTTATTTTATGTCGTAAAAGTAATTTTAAGTTTTCTGTATTTTCAGCTTGTTAGCGTTGCTATTTCCACCCTTGATTCAGTCTTAGCACACTGGCATTCTTGACATATAGTTCTTGGTGTTTATTTCTACTATTTCTCCAATGTTATAATTACCTTTCCTTTTCAATACATCGACATGGTAGTGAGTGGTATATTTGTACCAATCCATTGAAAAAGCGAGCCAAGTATTGCTTTCCAATGTTATGCAATGAGAGAGTGTTAAACAAGAAGGCATTGTCTCATTTTCTATCTCATCTGTTGAGCAAGTCTTCCTCTCATCTTCGCTTTTATTAGAAGTCATCAAAACGAATGAATGGTTAAAAATACATTTTCACAATACCTAGAATAAACACCAAAACCAAACACTAGTATAAGTATTAGCTTTACTTTGTTTTAAACAAGATCGGGACAACAAGACTGAATAAGGTAGTGGATGAGAGGTGAGATAGTGTGTGAGTGAAAGAACCATTCATGAGATAACTTAATTTGATAACTTTTTAACATTTAATTTATTAACTAATATTATTCTAGAAATATATGCTATTTATTATCTTGTCTACTCGTCTAAACGCTAGAAATCCTTAAAATTTATGTGAATGGAATGAACTTCCATCACCTTTATCTTCATAAGATGCCTTTTTTGTTCCAATGATGTGGCAGAAAAGAAAGCTCACATTAATGACTGTTACTGCGGCTTGCCTCAAACTAAAAGATAAGAGTTCATATGGCTATGAACTTTTAAGCTATGGCACTTTTCTTATTTATTCCTGTAATAAAACAAAATAGAAAAGTTATTTAAATTTATAACAGTAGACTTCTAATTGAATAAAAATTTAACACAACAAAGGAAACAAAATTTCATTCCTAGTAAATTCACAGTCATGAAATCTTATCTTTTAGATTTGTCAAAAGCTGATTGTGGATATTTATGTGGGTTGCGTTAGAAACGACTCAGGCAGCAAAGAGTTTGGAGTTGCAGAGTTTAGGGCAGTTGGGGAGATCGAAAAGTGAAAGCGTGTGGTCCAACGAGAAGGAAAATGCTGTAGTCAAGGTGGGGGTGATAAAATGGCATTCCTCAAAGCTGTTGATGTCAAAGTAGGAACGGAAGAGGCTGAAATGATGAACAGGGAAGAGGGAACATTTACTGAAATTAGCAATATGATTTTTTAGAGATAACTGACTGGGCATGGAAACATGGAAAAAGAAGTGGGCACCCCCCCCTCCCTAACCCGCCCGCCTGCCTTGATGCAACAATCATCTTTCAACTTACGGTAGGGTGTCTAGGTAAGGGACCCACCCACTTAATATCCACAAGTGACGCCGCTTAATAAATATCTCATGGGGGTCGATAAAGGGTTGATTAATGATATGGTGAGTCAATTTAACTTTTGGGGGTCAAAAAAAGACATTCGTAAGAGAATTTAAAATACTGATAGAATCAATTGCTGACCATCCTAAGCTGTGTCATTTTTTAATTTAAATTACCGAGATTTTGACTAAAACTCTCAAAATCTTAGGTTTCTAATGACAATAAACAGTTTTCCTATTTTCCACTCATATTTAATGAGAGATATTTACAAAGGACGGTGACACAGAACAAGAGTTCCGTACGGTTTGGTATGCAGTTATCCTCATTGATGTAGATCGGAATTGCCACATGAAGTTAATTTCTATCTATTTATTTTCAAGTACATGCCTAGGGGTAGATGAGTCAAAGATTCGATGAAGGGGTTAATAGGCTAACAAGTTTGGGGATCCCTGGCGTAGACATAAGCACATCGGATAAAATATTAGTCACTTGAGACGGGAGCATTACTAATAGCATGTAATAGCTCCACGAGCTAAGTTGTGGTCTGGTGTGGACTGGATAAAGTTCTGAATGTAGGAGGCATGAATGTTCAGCCACTCTTCATCAAAGAATTGCGGATACCGTCCCTGACTTTTAACAAGTTTTTCGTTATAGTCCCATAGATTTTTGATGGGCTAAGATCCCGTGATTTTTGGTCCAATCCAGTTGTAAGCATGGAAGACAGGGATTGGAATGTTACGTTCCGCTTTAAGATGAAGGGCAAACAGCAAAACCTGGTCACCATGCATCTCAATGTAGAGGTGACGTTCCAAATTTATTTTATTTTACCTTAATCAAAGGACCAAGTTCCTCATAATTAAAACACTCTAAGAACATCACAGAGCCTTCTCCAGCTTGAACCGCACCCTAACCTTCTTTTTTAAATGTCTTATGAGGTCAAATATAAATCCGCAGGCCGGCATTATTTTCATACAGGCAGAAACGTGATTCTTCTGACCGATAAGGCGTTTACCCTATTTCGGTCTACTATTTGTTTTCTCGACAACTTTAGCCGGGTAACTTTGTGGGCAGAAGTGAGCAAAGGTCTCTTGCGTGCCACTCCCCTCCATATGTTCATTCTTTGAGTTAATTACCAAGCGTTTTTTAAGTATTAGGCGCCAAAGGGCAGGTGCTGACGTCTTGCAGCAATTCCTTCCTTGAAACGAAACGAATTTAGTCATAAGCCGTCAAACTCTCCGACAAACCCATTCCGTCAGGATTGTATTTTAGCCCCAATTCTGGCTGAAATTTATTGTAGATCGGGATGTTTGCCAATGCAGGTAGACCTGTAAGACCATATGCGTAGATACACCTACAAATTCCACTACATCCTCAACAGGATGTACTTTGACCCGCCCAAATACTTTCATCCATTTTGCCACCCAGTAACATATGCTTTGTGGCCCCATTTTACATTGCGTATGAGACATGCACTCAATGGTATCAGATTTGCGAAATTGGGAAATTATGAATTCTGTCACACACTTCATTTTCTAGGTAGTAACGTGCCGATTCTTCTCGTTCAATGCTAACTAGAGGCTCCTGTAATTTAAACTATTTTATTCAGACGACGTGAATATTTTTTCTTTGTCTAGTGATCTTATGAAGTAGAATGAAATGAAAAATATCAGCTATTTTGTTGTTTAAAATTCTTCTATCGTCCCTTAAAAAAAGAAGGCAAAAATTACTTAGCTTTGTCTTATGTTCAACTACACCTTAATTCACTCACTATTGGTTTTAGAGTATTTATTAATGATAAAAAAGATAACGGAGTTAGCTAGTTTCAAAATGAATTCCGGAAGATGGAAGACCTTGGCTAAGTCTCTGATATATTGGTCAATGAACTTTGGTAAAAATTGGCTTCCATTAATAAACAAAAGAGGAAAAAGAAGTTTATAACAAGTAAGTTAGTATTGGCTAATAATTATGTTGATTAGTTTAAGTTAATAAACAAGAACAAGAAAGCGACCACCTTTACAACTATGTATACCTCTTTATACAGTACCAGATCGAGTGAAGCAAGATTCCTCATTTAGGGGCAAAATTAGGCGTAGGATAACAGACATACAGTCGTGGCCAAAATTTTTGAAACAAATATATTTTTTTCATTCGTTTTATAAAAACAAGTAATAGAAATAATCATCACTAACTCTATAATTTAAGAAGGGAATCTTTTTGAGTATTTGAATAATAATTTCATCTTAGTTTGGTTACGACTTATGTTTTTTTATCGAAGTTATTTCTAATAATTGTTTTATAATATCAAAAAACAAAATGGTGAAGTTGAGAAATAAATATAAGTATCGAAATTTTGTGAATTTTTTAAAACCCAAAGAATTACAAATCGTGAAGTTCAGAACATTGATTTTTTATATCTTCTTCTATATCTTCTATAACTATATTTTAGCAACATGATATTTTGGAAAGGGGGAAATTTAGTTTAGAGTTCCTTTTTATAATTATTATAATTGGCGAAGATGAGAAAATTTATAGAAATTTAACCATGGCTGCGTTTTTTAGATTTTAAATTTTAATCATAGTAGCGAGCGAAGCGCAAGCTACCCCTGGCGAAGTCATTGCCTGGTTATTCTTATATTTAAATTATTGCAGATCTTTATCCCCAATGGCAAACAGAAGGGGATACAAACTATACTATGAAATAATGGATCTTATGGTTAACCGATTAATTAAACTCCGGCGACATTCTAGTGAATATAAGTAAAGACCAGGAGTAGTATTATACTGATAGGAAAACAAAGATAAACCCACAAGAGGCTAAGGTCATAAATGGCCATGCAATTTGAAATGCGAAAAAGTATTGTTTCAATACCCTATCACTGTGATAAATACACCTAAACGTGTATAAAATCTCCCTCCATCCTCTATTTTTTTATTATATATCTCAATTTCTCCGACAAATTTGCAGATTCTTTCCTATTCTCTCATTTTCTCCTGTCTCTCGGCTCCCTTTCTCATTTCCCGATACCTAAAATTTCAAATTTTCCCAAACGGGAATTGGAATATAATTTGGGGAAAATTTTTGAAAGTATGTAAATTCGATGGGAATATCAATATATATATATATATATATATATATATATATATATATATATATATACAAGGCAATGGCTTTGCCACTCCGTCCTAAGGGGAAAGTTGCGCTTCGCTTCTAAAGTTAAAATTTCAAATCTAACAAAAAACAGCCATGGTTAAATTTTTATAAATTTTCCTGAACTTCGCAAATTATAATAATTTTAAAAAGGAAATCTAAACTAAATTTCCCCCCTTTCAAAATATTCCGTTGTTAAAATATAGAGTTATAGATAAGAAGAATAGAAGATATATAAAAATAAATTTTTTGAACTTCACCATTTGTAATTCATGGGGTTTTAAAAGATTTACAAAATTTCGATTCTAATATTTATTTCTGAACTTCACCATTTTGTTTTCTCACTAACTCTATAATTTAAGAACGGGATTTTTTTGAGCATTTGAATAATAATTTCATCTTACTTTGGTCATAACTTATGTTTTTTTATCAAAGTTATTTCTAATAATTCTTTTATAATATAAAAAAACAAAAGGCTGAAGTTCCGAAATAACTATGATTATCGAAATTTTGAGAATTTTTTAAAACCCAAAGAATTATAAATGGTGAAGTTCAGAAAACATATTTTATAAATCTTCTTCTATAACTATATTTTAGCAACTTGATATTTTGAAACGGGTGAAATTTAGTTTAGAGT
Source organism: Ceratothoa steindachneri (assembly GCA_963969495.1). Classification (NCBI taxonomy): domain Eukaryota; kingdom Metazoa; phylum Arthropoda; class Malacostraca; order Isopoda; family Cymothoidae; genus Ceratothoa; species Ceratothoa steindachneri. The sequence goes on from OZ018335.1 coordinate 25,643,219, forward strand.
TCCCTCTTAAAATTATTATAATTGGTAAAGTTCAGAAAATATATAAAAATTTTACCATGGCTGTTTTTTTTTAGATTTTAAATTTTAATCTTAGTAGCGAAGCGCAAGCATTCCCCGCAGGGTGGATTGGCGAAGCCATTGCCTATATATATATATATATATATATATATATATATATATATACGAGGGGCGGTCAATAAGTTTTGCTATTCTGATATAAGGAAACGAGATATGAGGAAAAGTGTTTTATTATTTTTCAATATAACTACCCTCGACTTCAATGCACTTGCGCCACTTGTCCCTGAGACTTCGAATTCCCGACAACCAGAAATCTCCCAACTGCTGTTCAATCCACTCCTGGACGGCGAGCTAGACATCTTCATCGTCCCCAAACCAGCCGCCACGCAGTGCAGCCTTGAGCTGAAGGAATAAAAAGTAGTCGCTAGGGGCCAATCTGGACTGTAGGTGAGATGGTTGAGCTCCTTGAATCCACACTCGCGCAGAGAAGCTTGTGAAACTCTGGCCTTGTGGACTTTGACGAAGTTGAAGTCGATCATGGGGCGTGAGGTTTCTAGGGACCCAACGGGCAGAGACCTTAGTCATGGCCAAATTGTCGTGGATGATGTTGATAACACTTCCATGTGATATTGCAAGTTCTCGCTCGATTTCTTCGAGCTTCACCCGTCGATTTTCGAGGATCCTCCTCTCCACACGGGCCACATTGTCCTCGTTGGTTACGTCTGACGGGCGTCCTGGACGGGGGTCATCTTCAAGGGACTCACAACCACGGCGAACTCCCTATTCCAGCGAGCAATGGTTGCATAGGAAGGGGCGGTGTCGGTGTACACTGCAACCATGCGTTCATGGATCTCTTTTGCATTCTTGCCTTCCTTGGTCAAAAAGTTGATCACTGTGCGGTGCTTAACCTTCTCCATTGTTGAAAAATTTGTGACTGACGATCTGACTGCTTCTTAACTAGACGAGGCAGGGGAGTACGGCTGCAGGTCCTGACTTGTCATAACTTCTCCTAACACCCCCATAAACAGCCATTCCCCTTCCTCTGTTTTGCCCTACCAATTCGCAAAACTTATTGACCGCCCCTTTTATATATATATATATATATATATATATATATATATATATATATATATATATCAAGATAGGAGAAAAACACATTTTAAGGAATCAGTTTATTACATTACAGGACTATTTTCGTTGTCTATTACCATCTTAAACTCTACACTGATAAGACACAATGAAATGATGGACACAAATGCTTTATATATAGAAGCGGATGAGGGAAGGATCATAAGAAAGGGTGGGTGAAACAAAGAAAGACATAGACTAAGGAACATAGAAATTTGTGAAGATTTCCTAAGCTAGTTTAAGTTTTTGTCCAAAAGAAGTTTGAATAACTTTATTAAATTTAAATAAGTCATCAGACATATTGTTATTTGAAATTTGTTCAATCATTTATACGTCTTTTGTAGTAATTATCAGACTTATAGACTGGTTTGGTATTATTAATAACCTTTTGGAGATCATTCGTGTTGTTGAACAAACAAGAAGATGAACTTCCTCTTCTTGTATTTCTCCGATGTGTATATATGCGTTTAGTAAAGTGCTCAGTTTTCCCTACTTACGATTTATTGCAAACGTTGCATGGAATAAGGTAGGCTTCAGATAGTTGGTCAAAAGGTTTGTTCTTTGAAAAGCATCTTTGTATAGACTGTTTATATTTAACCTTATCTTACTATTGGTGTTTGTTGCGAAGTATTTTAGTTTTGAAAGTTATATGGCAAAAAGTATTATACTAAATGTTTGGGTGGAAGCATTATTGGTGTTATTAGAAGAATAATAAACCTTGTAGATGCCGCGACAGGGCATGTTTACTTGAATACAACCTATTGAGTCGTTGAGTCATTTAGTTTGCCACTATTAGTATGTAAATATATTTCCTGATATGAGTTCTTTAAATTTGTTGTAGAGTTTTTACTTTCATAATGGCAAAAATAAGAAAATAATTGACTGCAGTTAAAATGGTTTTAATTTTGACAAAATACAAAGTTACAATGGGACTTTTATACATCAAGAATTAGAAATAGCCCAGTCAATACCAAAGACCACAATTGGAAGTCTGCTAAAGAAAGAAGAGAAACCTCGTTTGGAATGAAAGCAGGTGAAGGATACAAGAAAGAGAAAACGTAGTTGAAATGACTCTTAAAAGATCACTGAGAATTAGTGTAGCAATTCTTATAGATATATATATATATATATATATATATATATATATATATATATATATATATATATATATATATATATATATCAATCATTTTCTGTGACACCCACGGGGATGCATAGGGCCTCAATGAACTCACGCCACCAAGCTCTATCTTGAGCTAATGCGTCAAGATCTTCCCAACAATCATCTCCTGCTTCTCGCCTCATAATCCTTATCAGAGTCTTCCTTGGCTTACCTCTACTCTTTTACCAGGGGCCACCACCCCGCGTGTATCCCGAATATACCCTGCTTTTTATAAAAAAACCTAACCATTTCCAACGGGAAAATCTAACAATCTCATTGACCGGCTGCACCCCCGTTATTTCTCTGATTCTTGCATTATATATATATATATATATATATATATATATATATATATATATATATATATATATATATATATATATATATATATATATATATATATATATATATATATATATATATATATATATATATATATATATTATATTGAATTATAGTGGAGTGACCTGACTTGTGTTGAGAAAGAGAGAGTGAGAGAGAAAGAAGGAGCAAATACAAGTTCTGCGGGTAGTAACAAACACCCCAGGGCTTTCGCCATATTTAATTTCTGCCTTTCAAAACTAGAACTTTCAGACCAGGAATTTCAAACTTTTTTCCCCTAGCGTTATTTCTGTCTTCTTAGTACAGATTGTCTTCATTGAAGCGCCCTTTGCTCTCTTTAACCTAGTGTTCTTCCAATGTCCCATTCTCTTACCTTTAAAAAACCCCCACTTTCTTGTCCCATTGCTCATTTGCGTCAAATTTTTCTTTCGAATATATTTGGCCAAGATAACGCTGTGATTATATTAATAAAAACGGTTTTCTACGACGGTAAACGAGGCTAACATAAAGGGGATACTTTGAAATGTGCTTTTGCGGGGCACTGTAAAAGTATTCACTGATAGCTGTCTTCCAGTTCGAGGACGAAGGGTGTCCGCTAGTCATGAAATAGAACAGTTGTCTAATAATGCCACTACATTAACCACACCAATTTTCTTGCAATTTTTCCCATATATATATAGATATAGATATAGATATATATATATATATATATATATATATATATATATATATATATATATATATATATATATATATATATATTGATAAACGAACAATAACGGTTAGGTAAGGGTAATAATAAGAACTCCTCAATCCGCTAGAAAAGGATCCTGTAGTTCTTCAACCCTCTTTTCCCTACGTCTTTTTAGGGGGTGCAACCCCTAGGAAGGCCAACACACTCCTTAATGGGTCAACAGGTCCGTAAGTGAGGAGATGTTGCGTCGTGCGTGATTGTGTGAGTTTGAGCAGTGTATGAGTAGGTGTGTGATGTTGTATGGGCTTTGATGCAAGTGGTGCATGTTGATGTCGAAGCAAGGTTCAGTCTGTGTTTGGATTGTAGTTTTAGTAGTAGCAGTAGTTCATCAACCTGCATTTATCCAAGCCGATCTTGACCTGATAATGAAATAGACATAAATGTCAGTATGATAATCCCTGGTAAGCCGGAGGGTGCCGGTCCACTTTGGGGAGAGGTGCCTGGAAGTATTATGTTGTGCCACCAAAGAGCGTTCAGGTGGAACCTTCATCACCTCGTGAGAGAGGAACCTGTTCCGCGTCAGGGGTATATGGATATAGATACCCATCGGAGGGTTTCCTTGAAACAGAGAGTGTGTGTGTGTGATGTGCTGTGAAGACGGAAAAGGAGAGAAAGCAGGGTTTTAATTGGCTATGTGTGTGGTGAGAAGTGTAAGAACCTACCCACCCGAATACAACGTGTCCACCAAATGACATCCAGATCTCTCCTTGCACTGACGTTTGGGTCCGCTCATGCCGGGATCGAACCCGGTACCGTGACGTTAGGAGACCAACGCCGTATCCACTCGGCTAGCAAGAGCTCTTTTGTTATATTGAATTATAGTGGAGTGACCTGACTTGTGCTGAGAAAGGATTACTCGCTTTTCTCTGTAATGATTGCTCTGATTGGATCATTAAGGAACGGGATCTCGTTTAGGATGTTGTTTGGTGGTAGTGTGTTCAAGTATCTTTGGGCAAAGGTAGCGTTTAGTGGTGATGAAGGGAAGTTATTTTAGAGCTCTTGCAGGTAGTGTGATGGGGCTTTTTTCTTGTGTCTGGGTGGCAGGGGCTTTGCTTTTAGATGTCGAAATGCGTTATAATTGATTTGTTTGCTGAGGCGGTGATGCGATTTGGTTTGAGCCAGTGTTTCAGGATGTATATCAGATGTTAGAGTGTCTTGCTTGCAGTTATGATTCAGGAGTGCTGTGCTACGTTGGTATAGGTCTTTATTAATGGGGGTTTGTGGCTATGGGATTCATGTGTGTATAGGTTGAATAATAGCGGTGAGTAAATGGCTCCTTGTAATACGCCATTTTAGAGTGGTCAAGTGCATGATTTAAGGATTCGGTGAGCGACATTGGCCTGTCTATCAAAGATAAAGTTTATTATCCACTTCTTGTCGTTGTTGGGGAGGTTGGTGTTGAGGATTTTATGTGCTAGAATATGCTTTGTTACTGTATCGAAGGTTTGTTTAGGCCTATTTCTGAAATGCTTGTACGTAATGGGTACAGAGGTTGGTCGAAGCCATCGATTATGCGTCGGGAGAGGTTAGTGAGGAAAGCCGTGCTGTTTCTGAGACAGACGTATACTTACGAGTAGGTTAATTCTTTCGTCTATTAGTTTTGCATGTGTTTTTGATAGTGTGCACATAAGTGAGATGGGGCAGTAAGAGTTGGCTTGGGTTGGCGTTTTGTTTGGTTTAATTATGGGTATGATGTGAGCTAGTTTTAGGATTAAGGGGATTGTTTTGATGAGCCAAGAGTAGTTTAAAATTTCTATGATGGCTGAGATTGCTGTGTTTTCTAAGTGTTTGAGATGGATGTCAAATATTGTGTCTGAACCAGTGGCTTTAGAGTTGTGCCTCCCAAATTGAAATGAAAGTAGACCTGTGGCACCCAAATTTTAGGATAGATAGGCCCAGCAAGGAACCCCCCAACTGTGCGTCCGGTGGATCTATGGGATCCTGAAATTAGATACATGCATTAATTAATGAAATAATATGCCATGCATTAAGTACTGAACCAATGTAAATAGAGACAAATACTATATCATAATTGTATAAGAGAACAGCAAGAGTTCCCACGCGGTCACAAACATACACACGCTAGGAAACAGCTGCCAGACGAAACTATTTCAATAATATAAAACGGAGAAGCTGAACAAATACAGGATGGTATATGCTTTGACTGGTTTAAATTTTCGAGGACCTGTGAAATGCTAAACGGTTTTTCTAATACAGGATGTAGGCCCAACGTGGAAAAATATGTAGTTTCATTAGACGCACATACCTTTTGTAACTCCGCCCAATGGTCATCAAAGGAACTGACGAACATAATTCTGATCTTTTGCTCCACCTCCTCGCCCAAGTCAAGTGAAAAGAAGTCATGCCCCTCAGGCACGAGAGGCATATATATAAATATATATATATATATATATATATATATATATATATATATATATATATATATATATATATTAAACACACACAGAGAGAAAGGGAGACTAAGATAGAGAAATAATCAGTTAAGTCATCTGTTAGTATAGCTTACTTGCTACTTTGTTATTATTAGTGTCACGAATCCGTTCCCTCATCCTTAAGTCCTGCTTCCTTAGACTCAGCTATCTAACGTAGCGGAAACTTACACTAAACCGCGTAGGACTCGAACTGTTCCGCTGTCTCTCATTTTGGTAGGCCCAAGCTGAAAATAAAGCCTACTTATCGCCGCTTTCCTTTCCAGTCCATTTCCTTTAACCCGTAATTATCGAGGCCCCTTCTGGAACCCAACCTAAAAGCGTGAGAAACCTTGGGAGTCCGAACAGAATTTCGACTGGAAGACTAAAGTAGGCCTACTGTCAACAAGCCCTCGATACCGGCCACGCCAGACCTCACCACTTCACTTACCATCACACTGCACCGCACTTCTACAAACGCTCTAACACCAAAATCACGACACCTATAAACTGGTGACCTATAGAGTTTTGGCGCGACTTGATGGTTTGTTGGACGTTTACTCTTCTGTGGCAATTGATCTTTGGATATGTTTGCACTCCTGATTATTTGTGGATTTAGCTGTTTTGTATGTGCGTTGAGAGGAAGCTAATGTTCGAACACTGCTTCATGAGAATGTTACAGTGTTGTCTAATCGTTGTAATTTGGTCGTTCCTGGTAACTAATAACTCGTGTTTGGTGGCTGAGGTGGTGCGTGTGGGTGGAGTTTCTTTATGGTTTACAACCTTCAAATTATTGTTTTCTGTTTATTAATTAGATTTGTGATGTGAGTGTTGAGTAATTTTGATGTTTTGTGTTTCTTGTTGTGAGTGAGCCCTATTTTGTTTTAGAATGTTACACTGCTTTATGTAGTCTTCAATTTCCTTTGAGAAACTGCGTCTATAATTTTTCTGTGGCCGTAAGCGATGACTTTACTCCTTTCGTGTGTGATGGTATTTTTATGTAGTGTAGTGCTTTGTCTAACAAAGGGTAGTGGGTGGTTTAAGGTGAAATTTCAAAATGCAAATGCGTGGTTTGGAAAATATAATAATGGGTAGGTCGTCTGAGGGGTAGTCGACTCTCTCTCTCTCTCTCTCTCTCTCTCTCTCTCTCTCTCTCTCTCTCTTTCTCTCTCTCTCTCTCTCTCTCTCTATATATATATATATATATATATTTATATATATATATATATATATATATATATATATATATATATATATATATATATATATATATACGCAGGTGTGTGTATGTGATGTCAATGCCGAAATAGATCTTGTTATGCAAGCCTTTCTGATGTTACAATTGTATTTGCAACGTATGATTTTTTTGCTGCATCCACTCTATTTCTATTTACGAGATCACTATATCTACCGTATGTCTATTTCTTCCCTCTTTTTAATTCTGGTAATTGCCCCAAACAAAGGTCGCCGTCACCCAGGACGTTCTGACCCTAAACTATTTGACATCCGTGGTGTGTTGCGGTGAGCCGTAAGTTCTGGCGTACGAACGTGATCTTTCTCACCCTCGACTGAGCTCATACCTTCTCCCATCTTGGAGGATTGGAGTCTTTGTTGTTCTACCCAGGGGAGGCAGAGACTTAGCGTGAGAGGGCTATGCCAGCATGCGAAGGAGGAAGCACGGTCATTTTAACCTCAGAGCGACAGCCAGGGCACAGCTAACATCATATCGAGTCAGACGCCTGAAACTTCTTCTGAACAGAAGACCCTTTGTCAATCTTCAACTTCCTCAATTTTTATCTATATTTCAAAGCTTCCTCGTTTCACTCTTCCACTTTGGTTTAGATTTATTCTTTGGAGTATTTATACTATTGTGAGTCAGTGCTAAAGGTAAGTCAATCAAACTTTTATCAATCTAAGAGGTAAGCATTCCCTTTTTTATTGCAATAGGTAAATATTGTCAAGCTTCCAACTCAAGCGTTTCTTCTGTTACCGTTTTTGAACCTAAAGATGAAATATGGTAACTAAAATCATATTTGGCTACCTCTTGAAAGAGTAACACTTTTCAAAACGAAATTAATTTCATTACGATCATTTCTTACTACCCTATTGTCACTATTAACTAGTACTTTGGTTATTACCCTCAAACCGGGGCTATCGGACTAAAAATGGAAATGGCAAATTCATGGTTAGTCATTGAACCTAATAGAGAAACCTAGATAGAATGGATATTAAGACACTGCTATGACATGAACCATACACTTCTAGCTTTGTGCCTGAGGAGGGCTCTAAATGTGAATAAAATCTACAGAAGTTAAACGCAATTAAGAGAAAGACATCCGATACTTAAAAGAGTAGTAAAAGAGAACATGAATGAGTGAAAGAGAAAGAATTATGGAAATTAAGAGCTACAATTCTTGCATTCAATTTGTGTTAAAGTTTGACCATTGCCTCCTGGTTAGTGTGGTTCGTACCCGGCGAAAGATGTCAAATGTAGCATAACCCCCCATCCTGCAGCTGACCTGTTTAGGATTGCTCTCCCACATCCACTGCCTGCAAGAGTATCAGCGGCTATATTTGTTCCACACATTTTTAGTTCCTCTTTCTCTATATATACTTTCTTCACAAACTTTCTGCTGAAGATACCATCGTTGGTTTTCGCTTTAAATTAAAAAAATCAGTGGAGCACTATGAGGCAGAGTACTAATAAATCGCATTTAAATGTATGTAAATACGTCTGATAGTAGATTAATTCAGAGCATCAAGTGTTGGGATGTGAAAAATTTCGAAGTGATTCAAGATTTAAATATCAACGTAAAGCATTCTGCCATAACGTGTGGTAAAAATGCATACCTATTACAGATTTTTTATTTTCCCTAACATCTGAACTTTCACTGCAAGTCTATTTAAGATGTTTCAGGGGTCATCGATGATTCCTTGTTGGTTTTTGCTTTTGTTAAAAAATAAATAAAATGAGACAAGGACTCAGGATTAATGGATTGCAGCAACAACCAGGAAATTTAGTTGTTATGACTTCTACTGCCTAATCCATCTTTCCTTATTGCCTCTATGGGGATGATAATCCTGTTTTGTAGCCTACGAAAACTGGCCTATAAAAATTGAATAACCAATATATGTGTTCATGTTGTATGCTATCACGTCCATCATCATATTTATCAAGATTCATTCATTTTCTCCTTAATGCCCCCAAATACTGCAATATTCCACATCCGAGTAGTAATTTGACGTGACTGTGCGATATGTTCCAGCGAAATTTAGTTAACAAACCTTTTATATTTTCTGTCGTCCCTCTACTTGAAGCATGCACGCATAGCCAGAATACTTATATCCTTAAGTAAAGGAATGTGTGTACGAAGGCATGGAAAAAGAGGATAAGCATATATCTTTTATAGATTTTGCTTTAAGGAAGTGGTTCTCAACGTTTTGCGGGTCACGGAATGGTTTAAGAATCCGATGAAGTTTATTGATCCTTCTTTTATAAAAGTATACTATCATATATTTACATTTATTGAATTATTTTAGTGAAATTTATTAGGATAAATTTTATAATAACTTTGTTTATATAAGGTTGTTGTGAGTGTACAACTCAAGATCTAACACCACCATAAATAGGGAAAAGATGCGGCATACCTACGTTAGGAGAATTCAGGATGGCGATGTTTTTAAGTATAAAAGGTAGTGGCAATACCAACCAAGTGAAATAGCAATTAAAACACGAAACAATGAATATCATATCAAACTTTTATAATGGAAATATACTCACCAAATTTCAAAGCAATTGAATTAAAATAACGTGTTTGCACAGATTACTGCCAGATTAATCTATCTTCCAAGTCATTAAACACGGAAATGAGTTTTGAATTTCGCCTATTTTTACCAGTTCACTCTGTGTTAGATAGATTAGATCATAAGTAAGAGTTAGTGAATTTCTTTTCCGACTTAGAGTTCCGTTGAGGTAAATCGCGAACACGAAAGATACGGCAGGCGACATAAGAGTTGGGAAATTTGCGATGGAGTGATGGGACGAACAAATAGTCGTATCGCTTCTTATACTCGTATGTATGGCTCCCCATTGGTGAATAACACTTGGCTGATCTTTTTCACGTAGGGGAGGCCTAACTTGTGAGCCCATCTACGTCTTGTAAGGATGCTGTCTCCTTTCCCTGGAGTTTAGCCCAAGGAGGAGCAGCAGCATGGTAATGGCGAATTCCTGAGCTCGCTGTGAAGATTTACTGCGTTTATGAAACCATCGTATTTCCGAGAATACACGTGAGCAAGTCGATGTGATAGGTGAAGACACCCTGCGAAACAAATTAATCTTTAATTTCATCCAAGAACACGCATGGCTTGCTTTGCTAGACGAGAGTAACGATCAATCAATAAACACCAGAAATCGTCAAGATTCTTGGTGTTGAATACGTTTCTTATATTTTCCCATGTATCAGAACAATGAGATAATCTCTGGTAATGTCTTCATCACTGATAAAGTTAATTTCAGCATTGAATGGATTCCAAAAGCATCTTTGCCCTTCTAGGTCACTTGGACAGAAGTTAGTTTTAAATGAGTACTGGAGTATATTTAAATGACTGCACATTTATGCCTTCTGGGAACTTGACAGGGATTTGTCACTGTCGTTTCCATTTTGAAATAGTACTTCCTCTAACATTGATAAATTGAGAGAATTGCCTGCCTTTAATCTACTCTTTTACATTTGCATCTTGACCAGAAAACCTAGAAGGCTTTCAGCAACATCCATAATGGTTAATGCAAGACTTTTTCAACGCCATGTTTATCTTACATATGTCCACATATCTGCTAAGCTAAAATAAGCGAAAATCCTGTACGAAATTTAATTAAACGATTTAAACATTGCCCAATGGAAAGCATGCAAACTTCTCTTTGGTAAAGATTTTCATTTTTTGAGCTCAGTTTTTACATAACACAATGAAAACAAACCGTTTAAACTCTTGCCTCTTATGAAGTTGAACGCTTCAGCTAGGTGAAAAAAATCGCTCAGGAATGTTGGCAGAGTCTTTGACGATATTAGATGAGCCACTATGACTTAGAAGCGTATTTCTTCACTAAAATAGCAAGATGAGATTTACTGCCAATCATTGCAGGTGCTCTATCTGTACATAAGGTAAGAATTTTTTCTTTCAAGCAAACTATTGTTTTCAAAGGAATTATTAACTTTTGTAACCTACCAACTGCTCCTGTAACTTACGAGGGGCGGTTAATAAGTTTTGCGAATCGGCAGGGCAAAACAGAGGAAGGGGGATGGCTGTTTGTTGGGGTGTTAGGGAAGTTATGACAAGTCAGGACCTGCAGCCACACACTCCTGCCTCGTCTATTTAAGATGCAGTAGCTGATCGTAGATCGTCAATCACAAATTTTTCAACAATGGAGAAGGTTGAGCACCGTGCAGTGATCAAATTTTGACCAAGGAAGGCAAGAATGCAAAAGAGATCCATGAACGCATAGTTGCAGTGTACACCGAAACCACCCTTTCCTGTGCAACCATTGCTCGTTGGAATAGGGAGTTTCGCCATGGTCGTGAGTTCCTTGAAGATGACCTCCGTCCAAGACGCCTGTCAGAATTGACCAACGAGGACAATGTGGCCCGTGTGGAGAGGATCATCCTCGAAAATCGACAGGTGAAAGTCAAAGAAATCGAGTGAGAACTTGGAATATCACATGGAAGTGTTATTAACATCATCCACGACAATTTCGCGATGGCCAAGGTCTCTGCCTGTTGGGTCCCTAGAAACCTGACGCCACATGATCGACTTCAATGTCGTCAAAGTCCACAAGGCCAGAGTTGCACAAGTTGTCCTGCGTGAGTGCGGATTCGAAGAGCTCAACCATCCCCCCTACAGTCCAGATTGGTTCCTAGCGACAACTTTTTATTCCGCCAGCTCAAGGCTGCACTGCGTAAACGCAGGTTTGGAGACGATGAAGATGTCTAGCTCACCGTCCAGGAGTGGATTGAACAGCAGTCGGGAGATTTTTGGTTGTCGGGAATTCGAAGCCTCAGGGACAAGTGGCGCAAGTGCATTGAAGTCGAGGGTAGTTACATTGTAAAACAATAAAACACTTTTCCTCATGTCTCGTTTCCTTATATCCGAATTGCAAAACTTATTGACCGCCCCTCGTATAAAAGCGGTTCTCTAAATAGGAATTCTTAATTGATGGCATTGATATGCATATAATGAATCAAAAACGAGAATTTTCCTATCCTGAAAGACATCAGAAGTTTCATTCATTTCATGATAAGAGATTATTAGTGTCGTGGTATGACCGAGTGTACGCCGTTATACGCACACTGGCCTATTGACCGCCCGAAATTAAGGCTCCACCTGGGGATGGCTTTGAGAGTGCTTTAAATACATAGTTCCTATGCCAAAGGATATCCAAACACGGCTACAAAAATAAACTTTAATAGGACTAAAGATTACATATACATATAGCGCAAATTAAATGGTAATTCAATAAAATAGTGACGGTTCATTGCTAAGATGATTAACACTATCAATGAAGTTTGAACCGAGGGATAAGTAATTAAGTAATGATTTTACAATTATGCAAGTTCTAAAGCAAAGGGGATCCTTGATGTTCGACGCAATAAAAATGGGAGGATCGTGATTAAGTGGGGGCGAAATCCCTTTTACCTTGATGTGCGGCGAGGTGGACCATGTAGGTAAGTTCGACCTTGAACTTGTGGGCGTCTCACTAGACGCTCAATCCAAATGAAGTTCGGGAAGAGGAGCTCTTTTCTTTAACAGGCAAACGGAGGGTGCTTCGGAGATGGCTTTTCCGATCCATAAAATCCGAAGACGTGGTGAAAAGGGTTGAAGCGCGCCTAACTATCTCCAGGAACAACACTGAGTGACGACTAGCACTTCCTTGGCTCTTCGACAATCTCTCAATTTTTCTCTGGACCAGAATGTAGTCAATTTCCTCTCGACTAACGAAGACGTTACGCCTAACGTCAGGGGGAAGGGGAGGGGGATTCCTTCTCTCTTTCTCTCATTCTTCCACAATTAGGAACTTCAACGATCTCGGAGTAGATAACGTCATTTGACAAAGGCTCTGCTTCAAGTTTCTTTCTTTTCTTCAAACCACAAACCAGCTCGATGGTTTCATAGGCAGATAGCTCTACAAAAGTTCCTTAGATCTGAGGCAGATATTAACTCACACATCAAAATAGTGGCGGCTCGTCTTTAACGTAATTTTGAACTACGACATCCGTATTAACTAAAACGACTCTATTTTTACCCGATATATATGTATAATATTAATATATGTATTAAAAAACCCAATATATATGGATATAATTAATATATATATTAAAATTCTTCAAAATTTTCTAAAGCAGAAGCCCCAGAATTTAAGTTCACGAGTTGCCACTACACAAAAATCCTAGGCCTTTGAGTGTGCTTATGACCCTAGGGGTCCATGCACATTAAATTGAAAAAAAGTCTTTTGGATTCCTCAAGAATCTAAGATCTATGCTTAGTAATCTGAGAAATAAAATAACAAGGTTTCACTTAACTCTTTAGAAATATTACAATCAATAGCTTATATTTTTCATATTCTTTATTTTTTCGTATTATTTATCCAACAAAAAGCGACATGCGAACGAAATATTTTGAATAAAACTAATTAATGAAATACAATGTACGTGCCAGTGCTTACTGTATGATTTCTTTTATATATATCAAAATATTTAATTCTTATAGGGCTAAATGACCAAATGCCAATAAAAGAAATGCTTCAAATCTACTTAGACCTGTTAATGTAAAAAATTGGCATATAGATGGTATGTGCACATTAGCCATATTAATAATGGACCGCTAACCTGAAGCGCCTGGCATGATAGGCTTCCCCTGAATAGAAGTTCAGTTTAGGTAGGAATAGTTCTTATTAAGTTATCTTGCGGTGATAATTTCATATTTATATATAAATAATTTTTTTTAGAAACTAGGAAGTATAAACTAGGCTGAAATAAAATACTTGGTCAAACTTATCAATGTAGTCAGTACTTATATTTCACTTGAAACTCTGCTTACTAGTAGTAATATTGTAGTTTTAACTGGCTTTCAAGTGATTTCTAAAGCTTATCTACGGACCCCTTGGTGAGGCCGCGCACACTAGGTCAAGAATCCATGCGATGAATCCGAGTAAAATGTTTACTCTTATGAGAGTACCAGAGTTTGAACGAGAGGTGTGTTTTTGTTCACAGAAGCACCCTGTATTCAAAAATCAATAATGACTTGAATAAACACCTGGCAGACAATGGTAAAAAATATAAAGAAACACGAAGAAAGAAAAACAACAAATTATCAGAAGAAACTTAAACCTAATGAAGAAGCATAATTACCTTAATCAAATTGAATTAGCAGATTGAAATATGATTATTAATAAGAAACAAAGAGATGATATTACAAAATATAATGTAATTATTGTTGAATACATAGTCAAATAAGGAATAGGGCAACAAATGTCTAAGAAGAGACTTTAAATCGGAAACTCTCTCATAATAGCTATAAAAGAGGAAGATGATACAATAATCAACGATCAAGAAATAATAGTTAGAAGAACAAAGGAATTTAATGAAAAGTTGTACCCAAGCAACACCACCATCTAGAACCATAACTAACCAACAACAACCAATAATGTACCAGCCGTTCTCATGTCAGAAAAAATTGCAATCAAGCAAATGGAGAGCCACAAAGCATCAGGTCGGTAGAACATCACTTCGGACTTGCTGACAGACTGGATTTTTCAGTATAGACAAACTAGTTTGCCTCTTTACTGAATTTCTTAAGCAAGGCAATAATACAAAAGACTGACACAATGCCATAATCTTTAAACATCAAAAAGGAGATCGAACGGACCTAAGAACTACGGCGTAATCAGCATTTTTTCGTGCGTCTATAAACCCTTCACATGTCACAATAAACAGATTGAAAAGCCAGCTAGATAAACAACAATCCAGAACACAAGCTAGCTTCAGAAAAGGCTTGTCAAAGTTTGATCAACTCATTCACAAAGATTTAGAGTACAATATGCCACTATACTCGGTTGTTATAGACTAGCAGAAACCATTTAATTAGATAGAAAACACAAGTAAACACAACAGCCTTGAAGAATCAAAGTATAGATCGGGTATACGTAGATACAATATAACACATACATTTCCCAAAATATGTCATCCTACATTAGATTGCATGAGAAGTCAGGCATCTTTCAATTAAAGAAATGTGTAAGACAAGGAGATAATAGACCCTAAACCATGCTAATAGGTTGGTAGGGAAATTTAGGATTTCTCGCTCTGTGAATTAATTTTGATGAAACTTTTCCAGAGTGGCCTGTAAAATACGACAACATTATGTAAAGTTATGTTTTCATTATGCTGTATTAAGTCTTTCATTTTTTTTATTTCAGAATCCGCGTTTTTTGGTGACCACACGAATAGAATCTATCCTCTTTAAGAACAATGGAAGGTCGCAGAGGCTTCAACTATGAAGAAAAGTCTTTCATCATCAAGGAAACTGCCGAGACATTTCTGTTCATGCTATTGCAGAAAAGTTACTTTGCCATGTAGACACAGTTAGACGATTTCTGAAAGACCGTTCGCTAAGGAAGAAACAATCCGATTGTGGGACCTCCAAGGAAAAACAAGCAAATTCATTTACACCGTCGTTGGTCCTCCCGATGTATTCCAGACCACCATGAACCGTATCCTAGGAAACAATAGCTTCTGTGCGAGCTCCCATGAAACTGCCTCCTTTAACACCGGAAGTACATGACAGAAGTGCATGACATTGGCCATGTGTTGCATTCTCTTAACTGGCAAGACAAGGGCGACCCTTGACAGACCTGATGAAGATGAGCGTGACCTATGTTGGTAATGTCAACAGCAGAGAGGAGTCGTCATATTGCGAGCTGGTATAATTGAACACAGACTTTTTGGCGCAGTTAGGGAGCCTGATGGTGTTAAAGTGACAGAAAAAACCTACTACAATCTCTTGTAGGAGGTCATGGATCACTGGCTAGATGAAATAGCATTGTAATTTCTAAGGACTCTAGTTTTCATGCATGAACAAGCTCCAGCCCATCCTGCTAGAGCCCTCGAAGCGCCTCTATGATCTTACGGCATACAAGGTTATAGGTTGATGGTGTGGCCTCCAGCTTTTTCGGATCTCAACCAAATCTAAAATTTGTGGTTCATCTTTAAATAAGATATGCCGATGGACGTCATTTTTCGTGTAAAGAAGTCTTATGGACGACCATCTAAGCATCAACATAGGCAGTCCAACCTCGTACTATTAAGAAATTGACAGATTTCATGCATGATAGGGCTTTTGAAGTCATCCGTAGAAATGGCGTTCATGTGGGCAAATAATTAATTATGTCAAGCAATCGTCTATTTACTAGAGGATTGATGGACATCGCCTATTATAATTTTGGTTTCTGTTAAATATATACGCAAGGTTTGCTTAATGTGTATAATTATCTTTCGTTTTCTCTAAAATATGTCTAGATGAGCTACTTTCATTCAAAATCTATTAATATTCTCCCACCAAAGAACGACGAAATTGAAATAAATATGGAAGGACGTAACACATCATAATGAAAAAATAATATTAGTGTTGCCATATTGTGCAGACCAGCTGGGAAAGGTTTCATAAAAATTGATTAAGAGAGAAGTGAGGAATCCTAACTTTACCTACCAAGCTTATAGCTTGGTTCAGGGCGTATATCTGCGAAATTGTTCACGTACTCTTTAGAAGAAATCTTCAGGCTACTAAACCGGCAAAGTAAAGGTATTTAGATCGATAGGCATCACTTGAATCATTTGATATTCGCAGATGATATTGTACTCATAGCTGACAATCTAGAAGATATTAAACACTGTCCGAAGAGCTAAATTTGAAAGCAAAAGAGTCGGCCACAAATAAATCTTGGAAAAACAAAAGACATTACAACCAACCAGAAGTCGATACGATGGACATTACAATTAGCCACGAGGAAATTGAAATAGAGGACAAATATATCTATCTGGGTAAAAATTACGTCACTGGGAAATAAATCAATAAATCCAAAGGGGGAATCACTTTGGGCTAGAAGGCATTTGGAAAAGCAGGCATGATCTTCCAAAGCAAAATGCTCATGTGCCTGGAAACAAAAGTACACAACCACTGCATAATTTCAACTATGACCTATGGAGCAATAAACTTGGAACCTGACCAAACAACTTACATTAAAACTTCTAACAACACACTAAGCCCATGAACACATTATGATGTGGGTAATCTGGCGTGTCAGAATTTCAGCCATTTTAATAGGTGGACAAATCAAACGTTAGGACATTGTGGAAGATATAAGAAACTTGAAATAGAACTGAGCAGGTCATGTGTCAAGATTCCAAGACAATCATAGACCGCAAAAATATCGGTTGTACTTAACTTGATATAGAATTGAAAACAAAACGAAAAAAAAAATTAGGTTTTAATCTTCAAATATATCCTAAAAATTGGAAACAAAATTTCACAAAATTGTCAGAAATTCAGAAAGATGAGAAAGGGTTTCTCTCAACAGTAGGAGAAAAATGCCCAAGATGATGATGACAATGATTCATTCTAGAAGTGCTCCTTTCGGTTTCCCACCTTTCTTACTAAACCTCACGGGAGATACACCCCTACACTCCATAGGTACTTTTACTAATCTACCGTTTCATCATTTGCACTGCGTTAAATGCCAGATTTAAATATGAAGCTTCGTTGAGCTCCTTTGTGCTACCCATGCCATAATTATAATTTGAGTTTACTTCGATGATAATCTTCTCGCATCTCAGGAATATTTAAAGGGGATAAATATAGCTATGCACACACTCAATATATATATATATATATATATATATATATATATATATATATATATATATATATATATATATACAAGGGGTAGAAATTGGCTTGGTTCGAGGAAACCTTAATCTCAGTAGGAAAATGAAGACCCACGAGTTGATGGAAAAGGACATTTATTTCCTCTCAGACGTTTCGTTCCAAACATTGGAACATCTTCAGTGATTCTATTAAAGTAAAGCCACTCGATTTAGGAACGTACATCATAATAAAACACTGAAATATACTGAAAAAATAAACAAGCTTAGGGCAAATCAGATAGATCCAAAGAAGGGAGACTAAAGTTAAAATATGACAAAGTAAAAAATTACAAATTCACAATAGTAAAAGAACTGAAGACGTGAATTATATACACATTAGCTAAATCAGATAGTCGTTCCAGGACAAGAATGAAAAGGTGAACGACAAAGGAGCATGAAAATGACTTGGTAGGTTGTAGGGTTATGGGATACGTAGGGGAAAGGAGAAATCAGACTCAGTGAGTGTTGTTTTCGTTTTTTAATATAGAGGGACTCGAGTATTTTTTTTAAATGGACTGAAGGAGATCCAGAGAGAATGGAAAAATGTTCCGATGAAATGAGGTGACCAGTGTTTTCTGCGTGATTTCTTATGCTGGGAAATTTGGGTGTAGTTAAGGGTCTTTGAGTTCTATGGGATAAATTAAGATGTTTATTGACCCCCTGTTTAAGATGTAGGCTAATCTGGACTACGTAGCAGGCATTGCAGTCAGCACAGTTGAACATTATCTCTTTATGTATTCTAAGCTTGCTTGCTTTCATATTGTTTTACTCCATTATAGGCTGAAGATGTACATAGCTAATGTTCCAAACGTTCCAAATTATATATGTTCCGAATACTGGTTCTGGCTTCAATTTATATACACATACAATATATATATATATATATATATATATATATATATATATATATATATATATATATATATATATATATATATATATATATATATATATATGTGTGTGTGTGTGCGTGTGTGTGTTTGGGTTTAGGTTGCTCTTCTAATTTTCAGTTTAAGTTGCAGAAATATTATAATAAAAAAAAACGAATGAATCTCTTCTGGTCTTCGTCCAGCGAAGAAACAAATCTTCTAAACGGAACAGCTTGCAGAGTTAGGGGAAAATTTTTCCCTACCTGATTCCAAAGTAGTCCTCTCTTCTGGCTTCTTATTTTAGTTATCTTCCTGGTATTTTCACTTACCATAACTTAACCTCCTGAACAAGCTAGGGCATCTTGTTGAGCAGGGGACGATTTGGTTCTTTTCACACGAAATGAACTTCTCCCAGCACCAGTTGCACAGCATTTAGAACAATAGATGGCTTTCCTACAATCCATGCGACGTTCTATGTATAATGAAGACCAAGTTTCCTTTAACTGTGATTGTCTTTGGGTATGTCACAAGTTCGCATGACATCATGATGCCCGACATCTACAAGTATGGTCTTACGCACAATACAGACGGAAAAGTGGAACTGCTTGAGACTGTGGTCAAACCGTGGCTGGAGATTGTTGCGGCTGGAGGGCCATTATCCCGAAAAAAGTCAGAAGTGGTTGTCCGAGAATTTTTACGATTTCACTGGCACCAATTTCTGTCTTCCCAATTCCCCGGAATATAATCCCATGTATTACTATGTGTGTAGTGCGGTTGAGAAAGATATCAACCTCTGTGTCACTAACATTAAGAATGAGCTGGTGGCCAAGATATAGAAGGTGTTCGAAGATCTTGCCAGAGACAGTGATAAAAGCATGCGACAAGATTTCTAGCCGTTTTGAGGCCGCGTTGGAAGGAGAAGCTGAGGGCGACCGACTACTTTGAATAAACTAAAATCTCCTACCCATATTTTAGGGGATATTTTTGAAATTTTAAAATATATTTTTGGGGAGTTGAGATATTGCGATGGGTTTTTCTAATATGCAAACTGTCAAATTTATCTGGAATACCTTGTACATGAAAGATTTCGAAGAGAAATGAAAATGAAACAAGAAGAGAATGCACAAATGTAGGAAGGAGGATCAATGATAAAAATTTTTACATATAACCTCTTTAACAGCCATACAGCAGTAAGACTAGGATGACTTATACCCGAATTATTCCTCCTCTTCCAACACTATAAGACGACTTACAACCTGACTTCCTTCATTTCCTCGTTTGAGATACAGGTTTATTTGAGTGTTAGGTCCAAAGATATATACAAAAATATTTTGAATAATCACTTATCTACCTGTTTATATATACGTATTTTCACTTCTTCAGATGGTTCTTTTTTCTTTAATATCACTTCACTAGCTCTATAATTTAAGAAGGAGATTTTTTTGAGTATTTGAATAATAATTTCATCTTAGTTTGGTCATGACTTATGTTTTTTTTATCAAAGTTATTTCTAATAATTTTTTACTAATATCAAAAAACAAAATGGTGAAGCTCAGAAATGAATATAGGTATCGAAATTTTGTGAATTTTTTAAAACCCAAAGAATTACAAATGGTGAAGTTCCGAAAAATTAATTTATATATCTTCTTCTATAACTTTATATTTTAGCAACGTGATATATTGAAAGGGGGGAAATTTAGAGGAGAGTTCCTTTTTAAAATTATTATAATTGGCGAAGTTCAGAAAATTGATAAAAATTTAACCATGGCTGCTTTTTTTTAGATTTTAAATTTTAATCTTAGTAGCGAAGCGCAAGCTCCCCCTAGCGAAGCCACCGCCTGGTTATCTTAATAATTTAAATATGATTTTTTTTCTATACTGGTTACCAGTTATTTCAAGTTTATATTATATTCAAATTTTTAAAATCGTTTGCATTAATTGCCATATGAAATTAAAATATAATTATCTATCCCCAAAACACTTTATGACAATTTCCACTTAAAGTTTATACATGGAATTGATTTGATATTTGTTTTACTGATATATTTTAGACCGTTTATGGATTTAATTCAAATTTATACAACATTTGGAATAGAATACGTGATGCGGATTTAACTTCGAGACAAATACATGAGGGAGTTTACAGAGATTGCGTGACTTGTAACAACAAGGAGTAACAACAAGAAAAGAAGGTACCCTAGGAGACCTTACGGTCCATTCAAAGAGGGTGCCTTTGGACTAGCAATCGAGCGGGCACAAGGCTGCTCAATTGTTTTGCGTCCCTAAACGGCCACTTTTCAAGACTTTGTCTAGTCTTGACTTGAACTGGTCAACAGATTCACTGTTGACAACTTCCACTGGAAGTGCGTTCGACATACCGCAGATACTGTAAGTGAAAAAATTTCCACACAGATTGCGGTTGTAACGCTTCAGTTCAAGTTTGAAGCCGTGATTGCGCGTTCTGTTCTCACTCAGTGTGAAAATATCCCGGTAGTCAACATTGTCGAACCCTCGAAGTATTTTGAAAACTTCGATGAGCTGACCACGCTGTCTACGGGTTTCCAGCGAGAACAGATCTAATTCCCTTAGTCTATCCTCATAACTTTTATGTCGGATAGAGGGAATCAGCTTGGTTGCCCTGGCTTGTACGCGTTCCAATCTCGCGATGTCCTTTCGCAATGAAGGACTCCAAAATTGTACGGCATACTCCAGGTGCGGTCGGACAAGTGAGTTGTACAGGCACAGTACAATCTCCTGGTTCCGATAACCAAACTGGCGCTTAATATAGCCTAGCATCCTTTGGGCCTTTTTCTTAGAGTGTGTAACACTCTAGTCTGGATTGTGGAAGGAACAACTTTTAGGGAAAAGGGTGGAGTAATACCTCAACCAGTGACTTCCGAGAAAGAAAGATGAGTTTAAATTTTTTTGACAAAAGATTGATAAAGAGGTTAAGTTATGGTAAGTGAAAATGCCAGGAAGATAGTCAGAATAAGAACACAAAAGAGTGGACTACTTTGGAGTCAGGTAGGGGGCAATTTAGTCATAACTCTGCAAGCTGTTCCGCTTAGAAGGTTTGTTTCTTAGCTTAACGAGGCCCCATATTTATAGGCTTTAACGATAGTGCGAAGTGACAATTATCTCGGTATATTTAGAATTGCAGTGGCGTTGAATGGAGCTTTCATAAGAGAATTTGTGTTTGCCCTTCTTCCATGTCAACATAGTAAGAGAGAGAGGAGACTTACTTGAGTGGTGTTGACGTTCATTAGCCAGCAATGGAAGAAAGTGCAAGCCCAAACGGGCCCTATTTATTTAAGTGGATGTACACCATCTGGTCGTGTGAAGAAACTGTTTACATTAGCTTTGCGCTATAGGGTAAACACTTACTCTGAAGGAATAATCCGGAACAATAAACGAACGAGCTTTCAAGTATCATGAATCAATAAAAAAACGAGGAGACTCCTTCATCTCCCTCTCTCTCTCTCGCTCTCTCTCTCTCTCTCTCTTTCTCTCCCTCTCTCTCTCTCTACTTCAAAAGCGAAGGCAACCATCTGCACAAGCGAATTCTTTCTTCTAGCAGACTCTTTTTCACATAAACATATGCCTACCGAAACAAAGACGAGCAGCCGTTGAACATGACGCCATCATATAATAGACGATTACCTGAAAAGAAAATTGGCATATATTAGTTAAATTAACAGAAATATAAATCAAATTATTTAAAATTGTTCAATAGCATTACGGAGAGATAAATAGGAGAAGGGAGGGAGCGATATATATATATATATATATATATATATATATATATATATATATATATATATATATATATATACGAGGGGCGGTCAATAGGTTTTGCAATTCGGATATAAGGAAACGAGATATGAGGAAAAGTGTTTGATTATTTTTCAATATAACTACCTTCGACTTCAATGCACTTGCGCCACTTGTCCCTGAGGCTTCGAATTCCCGACAACCAGAAATCTCCCGACTGCTGTTCAATCCACTCCCTCAGCGAGCGCACCGTACTACCTATTTACGAATTTAGTTGCCCCAATTGTAAACTGTGGAGATACATAGGTAGTACGGTGCGCTCGCTGGGGGCGAGGCTCTGTTCACATTTGGGTGTTAGCCACGGGACAGGAAAGGTTCTCTCTACGAAAGAATTCTCACCTGTTAGGCTTCACTCTATTAATTGTAAAACAGAAATCACAACGGACGATTTGAAAATCTTGAAAACCACCCCTGATCCCAAATAATTAAGGATTCTTGAATCCATGTATATTAAATACCTTTCTCCTTCCTTAAATTCCGATTCCTCTTCTCACCCACTACTTCTACTCTAAACAAATATATTACCAACCTCCTAACCTTCTCTTTCTTCTTACGCTCCTCGCCCTTTCTTCCCAGTAATCCTCTAACGGCTGATTGTTTAAGGTTGGTTTATCCTGATGTGTTTCCTGTGTTTTCCCAATCGTTAATTTTTAACTCGCAACATAATAATCCAAAAATATCAATTACCTGTAAATTTATCGCTATTTCCCCCCTTAATAAACATTAAATACTTTCCATAAATTCGTAATTTTGATTATCTGTTTGACTCTTAACTTAAATTGTTTTCCACAAATTGTATTTCCAGTACCTGAAGATGGGTGAAAAGTTAACCCGAAACGTTGTATCAAGAAAGTGAAATGAATTTCCCTTTATACGTCCTTTCGTTCATCCTTCAAATTATATATATATATATATATATATATATATATATATATATATATATATATATATATATATATATATAGAGAGAGAGAGAGAGAGAGAGAGAGAGAGAGAGAGAGAGAAAGAGAGAGAATGAGATAAAGAGATAAATAGGGCGAGGAACAGAAGAGCATAAGTGATGGAGGAAGATTCCTTTTCCTAAGAAAGTATTGAGTAGAAGTACCCAAATATTTTTATTATATACAGCCTGGCTAAAAGTATAAACCACTCCTCATGGATTTATATATTTAATATAGAATTTATCATATTCATATTTGTGATAATAAATGTCCATTTTATTACTATGATTGAATATTTTTTTAATATGTTTGAATTAGTATTTTAATAAATGTTTTTTAAATAAAGCAAATGGCATGTTTTATAACATCGGAATTTAACCAATATTTCGAATGTTTCGGTTCAAATATATATAAGTATTTAATATATTTTTAAATAAGTAATATGACTAAAATTTAAGACCTTATAGAAACACAAAGAGTACAAATCCAACTTCTCTATAGCCAAGGGTTATCACAAATAGAAATCGCTAAAAAAATAAAATATTCAAGATATGTTATCCAGAACACTATAAAACGATAATAAAGACACCGAGAGCTTTGTATCAAGAGAGTAGGAGTCGCAGAAAGCATATTACATGACTTAGAGAAGAATCCTCTCTCATACCGACTTCACTACAGAATCGCAGAAAAACATCTGAAATTGCTGGGTAATAAAATGAACGTTAAATATTACCCAGAATACTTAGAAGGAAACTTAAAATTAAGGCCTAAAAGAGCCAAAGCGAGAACGAAAGTATTGATATCGCAGGTCAAGAGAATAGAGCGTCTTCAGTGGGCCAGAGGTCATAAAAAATGTACACATAAACAATGCAAAGTTACCTGGTCAGCTAAAAGTAATTATCAGGTATAAGAAAGACTATTGCTTTGTTGCTTTGCATGTAATTCAATAACAATATATCTTGGAAATAAATTATTTAAAATATAAATTATTGTAATATTTTTGCATATTTTCAGCACTCTTTGAGCTATAAATTTTAGATGAAGAAGGGAGGTGGTTCGATTATAAGATGGCGCTGCATGGCTTGAACAGGTCGAGAAGAATTGCTTTTATGCGAGGGAAGAATGAACTCCACAACATATACCACCATATTGTTGAAAATTTAGAACCATCTACCGAGAAATTGGATAAACAACACCAAAAAATGAAGTTCAGCAAGACAATGCCTTTTGATACTTTCAACTAAACCAAGAAGTGGTTCGGAGAAGTGACATAATAAATATGGAGAGGTCATCACAGAGACAAGACTTAAACCTAATAAGAAAGAAAACTATGAAAATTACAAGATAATTGAGGAAAGATAGAGTAAAATATTTGTGAAAATTTGGTGAAATCCATGCAAATCCACAAACACACACCCACACACCCCCAAGAGTGTTGGAAAATTAAAAGTCTCAAATTGCAGGAATGTTTATTCTAACATTTCGATGCTGAACAGCATCCTCAGTGAACTGAGTTTTTTATAGTAGGAGACAGAATTCATCGCCATCATAGGCATCCCTTACTCCTCCGCCTACACCCATTGGGAGAGTGTAGCTAGAGAGATGTCTCTGATCGGCCGTTCATCGTTCTTCTTCGCATCCCACTATGGATCCAAGTAGACCCTGACGTTGAAGGACCGGCGGGAACCAAGGGAGGTAGATACAGGTAAGATGAGGAGCAAAAAGTTTGAAATGAGAAAAAAGAGTAAGAAAATAAAGGAGATACACGCTTACCTCCCACCCTAGTGCCATTTAAATTACCTTTATTTCATGTTTAACTAGTTAGGCTGTGGGTAGATTTACCATTGTGTTGCTTTGCGTTTCCATTCTGCTATGCAATGTATAGCATCTTGATGTTAATTGAAATCCCAATAATTTACATTCAGACTATCTCTACTTTTGCTCCAATGATGTTTTTCTCTGCAAATATTGTAGGAAGTGCGTCTATTTTCCTCTATATTTTATTAACTCTTAATGATGTTGATATCGAGCGGCTACATCTTTGCCTCTGGATGTATTCTTTTCTGATGTCTTTGCTTTCTTCTCTTCGTGTTGGTAATTAAGAAGAGAGCTGTGTTTTGTATCCTCTGATATTCCATTTATTTTATTTTGTTTCGCTGTGATTGAGATGATGGGGGTACATCAGTACTTCCCTTCCTAGTGCCATAAAAATTTTCTATTAGTTTGTCATGATTAACCCTTTCGTTTCTTTACTAGGTTTGGCATTGGTGTTAATTGTTTTTTCTTTTCTGCTAGGTGATTTTGATAGCCTGAATGCTATCTATAATTTCGATCCTGAGTTTAAATATTTGCTACCTGGATTAAGGACATTGGGACTATTGTAAATTTTCTTCTGTTAGTTCTTTTTTTTCTAGTCCTTTTTGTTATTGTTCCTGTTGCTAATTTTCAGTGTTGTCATCTTAGCTTAACTCTTCTGCAAATTGTACGTTTAAGCAATCAGACAGTTTTTGGTGTTGGCAGGTCCGCTGTATAGATTGAGTACAGCGTGGGGCTGAGGAGAGCGTTTACAAATTACCTAACATCCTATGGGTCCCGATTTATCTCATTATGTGAAGTACTTCACGGCCAACCTGCCCCTATAGACCAAACCATTTAGGCCCTTTCCCAAATTTCAGGCTCGTGGTCTTCAGGTCCCATATTCTTCGCGCTCCTTAACGGGACTACCTTCCAAAGTTCACTAGACCATAATTTTTAATGGGTATGAGTGTTGTGATGGTTGTTTTATGTTTTTTTATGAGTGGAAAAAAGCGGAATTTAGAGATCTAAAAAGAGAAAGGAAGTATAAGATCCCCCACTTTAGGGTTTCTAGTCTATCGCGTGAGAACAGAAAAACAGTAAACGTATATATTTCTGCTTTCTTCGCTATAGCTGCCATTTACGGGTTTTGCCTCCACTACCAGCTCGGTAAGCTCTTATTAACGGAGAACGATATTAGGTAAATGAATGGGGGCCGTCAGCTGATGATATTCTCTAGGTTTTACTTTGAAAAACTGTTAAAATAAAATTTTGCTGAAGTATGTAAAAATAGAGTGAAAAATTGTGGCAAAGATAGAAGAAAACATTAGGTTTGCATAGTGTTGTATAGGCACTAAAAGTTATGGTTAATCTCTGAATTTAGTTTTGTTAGTCTTTCTTTCCATATTTTATTTATTCTTTTGCTTACTTTTAATTGCTTCTTCTTGGGGGACGGGATAAATAACCTGTTTCTTTTACTGTTTGCTTTTTTGTTTCTTGCTTTCTTTGGTCGTCTTTGTTGTCTTCTTGTTCTTCATTTTCCCGTTCGTGTTTATATTTTGTTGTTACGGGCTGCATTGTGCTATTTTCTGAATATCTTTATCCTTATTGCGCTCTTTCGGTTTGGGCGAATCTTAAGCAGTTCTTCATAGAGCACGTGTAATTCAGTCGAGTTCCTCATTATCCTAGTCTTTGTGTATATTTTCTTGTCGATTCCTTCCAGTGTGGCTTAGGTAATTTTTCTTCCTTGTTCTCTTATTCTCTCCTGTTTATCTTTTGGACCGTGCTATTTTTCATGTTAACCTTTCCGTCATATTTAGCATCATTTGTATTATTTTGTTTATTTCCTGGTCTTATTTAGCTGTCGTTTGCCTCCTCGTCTTCTTCCTCTTCCTCTTGATCATCATATTCTTCTTTTTCTTCGGTGCATATTCCGTATCTTTGGTTCACTGTTCGTATTCTTCAATACCACTAGTTCTTCGTATGTACAATCAATACCAAGACTTCTCGTGAGTAATTCGTTTTAAGGGGGAACCTTTGGAAACTAGGGGTTTCTGCTTGTACCATTTTTTCTTAGTAGCGTGGTAAACTTCTTGGCGAAACATGCGGGGTTTGCGGGATTTGTAGGTTTACTGCGTGAGCGTACATCAACATAGCAAAGGTTTCTATTTTTTGGTGCCCTTTATTATTTCTTGAGTGTTTGGTAGTGTCAACAGTTGTTTTTCTTGCAATAGTCTTTACGTATGCTTAGCTTTCCATTCTTTTTCTCATCTGACAGGGCGATTCCCTCTTGCTTCTTTATTGATTTTTATCCGGGCAGCTCATTGCTAGGGCGGAGTGTGGTACTTTGCAGTTTACGAATTTCTTGACGATGCTACGGCACTCGTAGCTGGCGTATTCGTTTATGTCGCCCTCAAAACACGTTGTTTTTCTAGTTGAAAACAGTTTATGCCAGTCATTACAAGGATAAATTCCTCCTCTCGATTTGGGCCGTTGTTATTCTGAGAGCGAAGGTTAAAAGGCTTGTTGCCAGGTCTTTCTTTGCCATTTTCACCTCTTTGATTATCACTTTAAGGGTGTTGGACCGCGGTCCCAGTTTTATTAATGTCTTCACTTAGGCCTACATTGGCTCCTCTTAATTTATTCTGCCGAGTGTTCTCCCATTATTAGGTCCAACTGACGACAGCTAAAAGCTAGAAGGGCCGTGACTTCGGGGTGAAATAATCGTTCCAGATTGATCGAAAACAGGTGCCCCACTGCTACTGGAATAGTCAGTGCATCCCTTTCCCATTCGTGTTGCCACGTGGCTACGTAACAATTTGGTGAGTCAAAAAGACTCACCAAGACTATTTTAACTGTGCCATTAGCCAAACTCATTACTTTTTCTTTCGGTGGCTTCCACGCCCCCTATATTACTCTCAGGGAAGTCTCTCCCATCACTCGCGTTCGTGTTCCATATTGAGAAAAGAAGACCCTAAACCATTTCCCTAAAAATTAGCGAGTATTATGGGATAGGGCGTAAGACCCATATTTTTATTTTATTTTCCTTGTTTAATCTCTTATTCCCGAATAAGAAGTTAGATGGATATGTTGAAGAGCGATGAGATCAACTCAAAAATCGTTTGAAAAAAGGTTTCCAAACACATTGACAAACTTCAACAACAAACACCTTGCCAAACTATACTCCAGAACTCAACTGATATTTTTTTTTTTGGGGGGGGGGGTGTACTAATAAGTTAAAATTGATTTGATAGAAGAAAAAGAGAAAAAGTTGTCGAAATAGAAGTAGAGATTTTGCCCTGGTGATGAAAGCCTAACATTCATTTGAGACGCTGTCCTTTGGGTTATTTCTGCAAGACAAGAGTCCTGTTTTCTTTTTCTTTTCCTTTCTTGAATCTTCAAGTATTTGTTTTAATTTAGTTGATAACTTTTTAAATATATTTTAAGCAGTCTAACTTTGAATTTAACGTTATTTTACTAACTCTTAATATTTTTCCCACTTGCTATTTCATTCTCCTCTTATTCCTTTATCTTGTTTTATTTGCTTTTTTTATTTATTTGTTATCCTTCTAGCCTTTTCCTTTCTCATTTAGCAATATAAATAGAGAAGGAGGAATTTATCCGTATATTGATATGCATGGAATGTTTTCACCTTGAAACCATAGCAACAACTAGCCAACTAGCCAACCACGATGCCTTGAGTGCGGCTTAAATGAACTCACCAGTTACGAGTGCTGCAATAACACAAAGAAATACCTTATGTGTGAAGGATCACTCTCCGCCCTAGCAATGGGCTGCCCAACTTAGAAGGCCAAAGGGAATTGTCATCGAATAAGAAAAAAAAGGAGAAGACTATTACAAGAAAAACAACTGTTAATAACTACAAACCCATAAAATAATAAAAGGGACGAAACGCAATGAAAGCTTTGCTATGTTGATGTGCACTCATGCAGAAAACCCAGCAAACTCGGAGTGTTTCGCCAAAGAGTTTAGCACACTACTTAGAAAAAATAGTCAAGCAGAGCTCTCTGGTGTCCAGAGGATCCTCCCTAAAAAGAATTCCTCACGGGAAGCCTAAGTGTTAAAGGTAAATAAGAAGAACTACTGTCAATGAAAGTAAGTGAACAAAGAGCTAAATAAATGGAAGAGGCACCTGAAGAAGAAATGATGATGAAGAGGAGGAATAAGAAGTTCGAGAGCCAAACGACGCACCACAAACGAGGGATGAATTGACCGAAAATAACAGGAAAAATAACAAGAACAAGAAAAAAACGGCAGGAGAACAAGTTAGAACAATTACCGACACCCACGTTCGAAAGAATAGACATGATATAGATTACAAGACAATAAATTCCGAAAGAATTGAAACACTAACTACACAATACATGGAGTAACAGATGCATACTTAGCATAAGAATTAAAGATGGAGTTAACTGGCATAATAATAGCCAGAGTAATCACTCAGCGCTCCCAAATACCGTAACATATCTTCAAAGCGTATTTAACAATAGAACACCGAATGGCTCATGTTTAGGTACCAAATAAAAGTGAAATTCCGGTTGAACAGTGGATAAGCCTTCAAGAAATATAAGCCATATTCGGCGATGGTGTAGGCGGACATAACATCAACATCTCAGAACTTATTAAATCTATACCTAGATGAGTTAAGCTCAAAAAGACGGCAGAGGGAAGCCAACAAAGTATTACTAATGTACTTTCATTGTTTTAAATTCAGTTTATTCTTTAATTTTATAAATATGTTTTTTTAAATTTAAGTTGGTATCTATGAAATTCTTGCGTATCTGTATTATTAATTGATAATTTTTGTCTAATGCGTGAAAGTAGTTTATTATGAAATTGAAAAGATAATTAAAATTTGCGATAGAAAGATGTTTTACGCTCTTAATTAAGTATGTTGATATTACTAATATCAGTTGATCTATAATTTGTAATATCGTAAAAATTATTGTGTTTGTATATACAGTTCTGGCTAGTAATATTGGATACACTCACATATTTCGTACTGATTGTACTGCTGGTGTTTAATAAAAATGAAAAATTAATTGCTAAAAAAATAATTTTCAATTAAACATATCTCACTAACCGGTAAATTTATAGAAATAATATTTATATACAGTTTAGAGCAAATAGACATTTTAATTGTTTTTATTAAACATTGAAAATGCTATCCTGTATATATTTCTCACAATTTACAAAAAATAAAATTCCTGTAAAACACTATCATGAATATTTTATTTGTTTTGGCAAACTAAATGATCGATTGAGCTATCGTTTAGTTGAACAACTAAACGAAATTTAGTTGTGCACGAATATTTGACTCATAGCACCTCATTATGGTAAATACCCTCCCATGCTTGCAATATTTCGTCTTTTAATTTACCTCTTTTACATCATTTGCACTGCTCACTAAAAATTCGACATGGTAAAAGACCAAATTTTACCATCATTGCAGGAAATTGACAATAAGGAGCTGCAAAGAAGTAGGTATATATGAAAAAGGAGACCGATTAGGTTGTCGATTGGACGTTGGTTCAATCGACAATTTAATTGGCCAAGATAAATTAACTTTTAATGATATTTGTTTTTTTACATAAAAATTTTGACTAAACTGTAAGGAAAGCATTAAATATACCGTTTTATTTAGTTGAGCGAGATGCATTCGATGACGATACGGGCATAGAAGGTTTCTAAGAGTCTCAGAAAACGAGGCTGAAAAAAAGGACATATGGTAAATTGTGTTAACATATCGTCTCTAGTTTGACGGGAGTAGGGGAGGGCGTCACTCCTTGAAACAAGGGTGCACAAACTTCGCAACCTAGCGAGCGTCCATAGTTAAGACAGGTCAGTTGTAGGCGTTTTTGCAGCCGGTACTCATATAGACTTTTATTGTTCACTCTCTCTTCACAACTTGTTATAGAGTAATATTAAGGAATTTTGTATGGCGCTCTTCAAATGTATAGTGATTTAGTCTTCAAGGTACCAAGGGACCCTCTCCCTTGGTACCTTGAAGCGTATTGAAGGAGGCAGCATATTCCACTTTCTCGAGGAAAGTACAGATAAAGCACGATCGCTCATGTAGCAAAGAAAACAACGAGGAACAATTAATAGGGAATCTGAGTCTAAGGAAAGGGTTATGGGAGCTCGTATAAGTTCAATAATTATGAGGAGTAGGGGAGAGCTGCGTCATTAAAGTTCTTATATATAAGCAGAACGACTTTAAAGGTGGTTCTGCAACGGGTTGGGAGCTCGCCGAGATCGCAAAGAAAGGGAATTGAACGACAGAAACGTCCCCGCTGGGCAGAGAATAAGCTGCAAAGTTATGAACTAGTTGGGTAGGTCGAAGTGTAGATACTTGTGATCCAGCGAGAAGGGAGTTTCATGAGTCAAAGCGAGGGATGACGAAGGCATGAAATCAATCTCAAAGTTTTGTAATTAAAGTAAGAACGGATGCGGCAGAGATTACGGAGAAATGAAAAGAGGATTTACAAATGTTGGCAACACGAGTTCTGAAGGACAACTATCAAAGGGGACGCTCAGAATTTGAACTGTATCAAAGGTACTAAAGTTAAGATATGGTGCAATTGTTTGACAAAGAACCACGCACCTACTTGTTTCTCATGGTCGAATTTTATTTAGTTGAACGAGATGCATTCTATGACGATACGGGCATAGAAGGTTTCTAAGAGTCTCAGAAAACTAGGCTGAAGAAAAGGACATAGTCTTACTTCTCTTCATCAGAGAAGTTAAATGATAGACCAAGATGACACATGAAAATACTGAAAGGAAGAAGATGCAAAAGAGGAGTGGATCAATGGGCAACTCTGCCAGTCAAAATACATCATTAGCAAGTTGGGTTGATTGAGCACGAGATGAAAGCTACGTGTGAAATCAGTTAAGAGCTCTTTCAGAGTAACTATGTCGGACTTCATGGAGTCCGTGAAGAAGAATAGTATATTCAATTATGTCAAATGCTGCTGTGAGGTCCAGAAGTACCATAATGGAAGGCTTACAAACATTGGCCACATGACGAAGGTAGTCCATTACATGTAGCACAGCTAATTTAGTGTTGTTTATTGAAAGATCTCATCGGCATTGGAGGAGGAAAGGCGATCTAAAATTGGAGCTTACGAGGACCTTTGAGAGAAAGGGTCGATTGTGTTCAGGTTCGGTTTTATTAGGATAGGGTGGCCAGCGGCTTGATTGAAATAAGATGGTACGATTCAAAGCGAGAATGAAGAGGTAAAAATACTGGAGAGACAAAGGAGAAGTGTTGGGAGGAGCTGAAGGTAAAGACTTGGAGTAGGGAATGAGTTTTTTTGGATGCGAGAAGGAAGGAAGTCAAATCCGCAATTGGCATTGTGGAAAAAAAAGCTCGAGGTAGATGGGGAGTTAATTAGTGGCAAGGAATAGATACAGAAGGTGTGCCAGAGCGAATACAGATTATCAGAGAAGGCGGAGAATCCAATAAAAAAACTTGGGGCAGAGAGATAATTAACTAGTTTTAAAAATGTGGGTAGCTTGTTTTTTGTTTTCTTTTGTAAAGATCCGGTGTGTGTTTATCTCACTGGTAGAATTTATGAAGAAATTGTAGGAGTGAGTACCAACAGAGAAGGCTACAGAAGTGGTTTCTGTCTCTGAACCACGAACACTGGGCGATCCACGTAGGCTCATGCTTGCTGGTCTCTTTATTAGAGTTCAATGTTGTGCCTGAGAAACATGGAACATGTTTCTTCAGAGCCTGTAGTGATATAGTCTTTCATTTTTCACTCGTTTCACTAAGTGTAGTCATGGTAAGGAAGGCTGTATTGTTCATTTAAGCTTCACAACCTTCAGTCATGGAGTATTTTATTGCTGAGTTTTCTTTGCAACTTGCCGTTATGTAAAATGTTATTGTTGATTTCTCTTTACAGCCTCTAGTCTTGGGGACTTTTATAGTTTTTTTCTTTTCTCAACCTCTATTCCAGTAGCCTTTTATTGTTAATTATCTTTTATCAACTTTTAATCACGGAGTATTGTTCTCTTCCCCTCCCTATACACTTGAGCATTACGAAGATGGGATCTTCTTTCCTTGTGAGATGTTAGCAAGATCAAATTAAGAGCCCATATTTCACTATTGCTACAACTACTCTTCTCGTTCGGGTATTAGCCTAAGTGCCTTCCATTCTTTTATTCTTAACCTAACATCACCACTTTTCGATCCCTTTTCCAAAAACCATCGAAGATGTCAGTGTTGATTTTGGCTTCATTACGGATGATTATCATTGTTTGGAACTTGTTTGATTCCCTGAAGTATCATCAATGCGTCTCAGGCGAGTTTCGAGTCCTTTTTGTATAAAACCTAAATAACACCATTGATTGACATTCAATACTTGAAGTATTAATTATTTGAGCTTTAT
Source organism: Ceratothoa steindachneri (assembly GCA_963969495.1). NCBI lineage: Eukaryota > Metazoa > Arthropoda > Malacostraca > Isopoda > Cymothoidae > Ceratothoa > Ceratothoa steindachneri. Next base: position 25,676,873 of record OZ018335.1, read on the forward strand.
CTATTCCAGGAAAAATTGCAGATATTTTAATTATTTCTGGAGATTTGGGTTTGTAAATATACAGGACCAAAGGACTAAGCCTATTCATTCGCATTTAATATTTTCAATAGAACGAAAATAAGACCCAGGCAGATTATTTGGAATGCAGGAGAATATATTCGTGGTTAAAATAAATTTCGAACGAATTTCTTTCAGGTTTTATCAACGATAAAATGTTATAATTTCATCTTTCTATTCTTTTCATTTTTTTGTAAAAATCCACTTTCCATTTGATTATATAATTCAATATTCGTGTTATTTCAATGAGTTACGGAAAATCAAAAGTAGTTAGAAATTATTCCGAGCGTATGTTTACTAAATTAATATTCGTTTAGTTTTGTTTTCTCAATTTTAGCTATTTTTATAATTTATAGTTTTGTCAGTTTTGACGTACGAGGGGCGGTCAATAAGTTTTGCGAATCAGTAGGGCAAAACAAAAACAGAGGAAGGGGGATGGCTGTTTGTGAGGTTGTTAGGACAAGTTATGACAAGTCCGGACCTGTAGCCGCACGCTCCTGCCTCGTCTATTTAAGAAGCAGTAGCTGATCGCAGATCGTCAGTCACAAATTTTTCAACAATGGAGAAGGTTGAGCACCGCGCAGTGATCAAACTTTTGACCAAGGAAGGCAAGAATGCAAAAGAGATCCATGAACGTATGGTTGCAGTGTACACCGACACCGCCCCTTTCTATGTAACCATTGCTCGCTGGAATAGGGAGTTTGGGCAATTGGCGGTGGTGTGTACGTTGTATATGTAGCACTTGAAGCACATTTGCCAGTCATCGAACTCATCACGTTCAATCTGTTCGGGATAGATGCGGAGAGGAGAAGTCCGTTTTCTTTTGCCTTAATCGCCATTGTGGTCTCGGTAAATACAACTTTAAAAACGCGCGTATAGTCTTTGAATTTTATCACTTCTGTTACTTTAGCCCACTTGGGATTCCGAAGAATCTCATCCGTAATCCGGTCAATCGAGTGTTCTCCAGCCCAGGGGTTGAGGCATCGGCAGATAACATTTTTATGTGTGCGTATTTGCGGCGGTGTCCGTGGTATGAGATCTACTTTTTTAAGGGTGTCTGTGGCACGCAGGGAGGAGAGGGCTTCAATGTCCGCCTCCCTCGAACAGATAGCACCGTAGCCATTTTGTAAGTCAATTAGCCGTACGAGGTCAATATTAAGCTCACTGTAAATTCTTTCGAAGACCTTGCTCCTGTCCAGTTTTTGCTTGCCTGGCAAGGTCCTCAGGTACGCCGTCATTACACCCAAGGGCGTAATTTGGGAGTGAATCTGGGTGGAGCCGAGTCTGTAGGTGTGTGTAACTTCACGTGTATGTAACTTAGGGATCAATTGTGAAAAACAAAGAAGAATTTTATGTGAAGAAGGTGGAAAAAGATGTACAATGAACAAATGGCCAATGAACAAGGCGGCGTAGAGTGATCCTTCTTCCTTTCCTTTAACTAGACTTCAACAAGGCCAGTCAAGGAGAAAATAGCCACTTCCTGACGTATCACTCCTTAAAGAAAATAAGGCCACGCACAACAGAGCGGTGTAACAAAACAACCAACCTCATTTGAAATGAAAACCAGTACAAATTTAAAAAATTCGGCTGTACCGGTTCAACGAGTAAGAGCAAAGAATATCCAATCGACTAGAGCACTCAATAAAAGTAATAAGAACACCAGGTGATTTTATCTGTTGGATAGTGGTCGGATAGCTATAAGGGATGTGCTGTAAATTAATCGATTGGCGGGTTTTGTCCATTTGTGGATTGAGGAGACCACTATATTAGATATATATTTATTAAAATTGCATTTGTCCATATTTTAAATTAAGATAGACTTTGTAATACGTCTTTTAATGTAATTATCAGACCTATATGTAATTTTTGCGTTATTAAAATCGATCCTATGCTCAAAGTTTTGTATGTGAATAAAAAGGTTTAAAATGAGCGCACCTTTCCTAATGTACCGCGTTCTTTAATCCTCTTAGTAAAATGACCATATTTATCTATACATGAGATCAAATGTACTCTAGAGTATTGGTTTGTGGAATGAAATCGTCTTAACAATGTTTTTACTGTATTCTCATATGTTATTATTATTATTATTAGCATAAGATTTTAAAGGAGTTAGAGAGAGGGCATAAGGAAAGATTAGGCATTTTCCTCATTCATCTCATTTTGGAGGTTAATAGCATAAAAATTGGCTCTGACCTTAGAATGTCATTGGTTAATAAGGTATAGAGAAAATCTAAACTCATTAAAATTGCAAATTAGGTGGTTGATTTGCACTTGAATAAATATGGGGTCACATGTTTTATATGCTTGGAGGAATAATGAAGAAAATACGGAAGTTTTCATAGATTTGTCGTAACACGAGAAGTATTGTAGGTAAAAATTTCAGTTTGGTAGCTTGCAGTAAACCGAACAAAGTACTCGATTGGGTAGAACTTGGATTTTCACGGTAAAGAAGGGCAGCAAATTCTCTTTCTTCAATTCAACTTTGAATTTGATCGATGAGTGTAGAGTGCTCAATTGGAGGAAAAATTCATCAAAGTTGTTATTATCTAAGCTCAGATTGATAGAATATCATCAACATATCTACATGATTCGGAGTAGGAGTAACCTTTCATAGTTTTCCATTAAAAGGTTACACCGAATGGGAGAGAGCTGATTTCCCATGTTTAGACCATATTGTTGACAAAACAACCCGTCTTCAGTAGAAAAATCATTATCAATCACACATAATCGAACCAATTTAATAATTTGGGGGAAGGGTAGTGTTAAGTACATGTCTAGAGTAGGGAGAAATCTTGATGAGACTCCTAGAACTTCATCAACCAGAACATTGATGAAGAGGATATTTACATATTTTCACTAAGGTCAAGTTGTTTTATTTTTCATATGAAGTTAACCAAATGAATTACATGTAATTGAAATATTTTGTATATGGTGTTGAGGGAGATGATTTCTGTAATAATGGCTGTGTGCCGTCCTATAACCCACGCTTATCACTATGGTAACAATTAGTTGGTTAAATACGGTTGGTTGACCAATTTATTTTCTGCGAGGGTACAGAAGTCGGGAATTAACTTTACGAGATAACTTCTATTTATGCAACTATGCAGACACAAAAAGAAGACCAATAGCATATACATAAAGTGTATATATACACACATACATTTTATGCATAAAAGTTTATATGATGATCTTGTATCGAAATATATGTTCCTGCCAAAACCTTTGGTCATGACTGTACAAACCAACAACTACTTAACACCACTACTTATGTACGCGGCTTAAAAGATGTGAACAAATGACCAGTATTTGACAGCGCTAAATCAGCATATAATGCAAACACCCCTTTCAGACGAAAACTTACACCTTCATTTGCAGAACTGTTATTCTCTGTCTCTCTTTTCAAAACAAATCCACCATCAATCACTTCGAAATCGAAAATAAACGAGCCAAACTTTCCTAACAGTAATTAATAAAATATTTGAGAAAAAATGTTTAGATTGGAATCCGATTTGAGAATAAGATATACATTGGAATCCGATTTGAGAAAAATGTTTAAGAGTGTAATCCGATTTGAGAATAAGATTTAAATTGAAATCCGATTTGAGAATAAGAAGTACATTGAAATCCGATTTGAGAATAAGATGTACATTGAAATGGGATTTTAAGAATTACATTGAAATCCGATTTAAGAATAAGAAGTACATTGAAATTCAATTTGAGAATAAGATGTACATTGTAACCCGATTTGAGAAAAATGGGTGCAATGGAAGCCGATTTGAGAATAAGATGTACATTGTAATCCAATTTAAGAATAAAGTATGCAATGGAATCTAATATAAGTGTTTGTCAGTATGGGTGTTCTATTAAGACGGATCGAAGTTAGCAGTAAATAAAACAGTGTTATTCGTGGGAATTTATTGATTTCACTATTGGATCATGTTATTTGAGTCATGGCAATTATGTGTGAAAAATAATATCGCCTAAATGTCCACCAAGGCTTTGGCGGCACACCTCCACTCGATGGCCATAATCTTTGATGACGTGTCTGCATAGTTGCTCCTTGATCTCACCAATATGCCTTATTATCTCATCTTTCAGCTGTTGAATTTTTGTTGGCTTGTTGGCCTAGACCTTACTTTTGAGATGACCCCAAAGGAAGAAATCTAAAGGCGTCAAGTCACACGATCGTGGTGGCAAATTGACCTCGCTGTTTCGAGAGATGATGCGACCTGGGAACTTCTCATTCAATAAAGCCATTGTTGCATTTGCTGTGTGGCATGTGGCGCCGTCCTGTTGAAACCACAAATCTTCGACATCCATAGAATTCAATTCAGGCCATAAAAAGTTGGTTATTATGGTACGGTATCGCTCGCATGTCACCGTAACGGAATTCCCGAAGAAATACGGTCCAATGATTCCGCTAGCAAAAAATGCACACCAAACAGTGACCTTTTGCGGATGCAGTGGCTTTTAAAGAATCTTCCTGGGATTTTCATTAGCCCAAATGCGACAATTCTGCTTATTAACGAATCCACCAAGATGAAAATGGACTTCATCAATAAAGATGATTTTTTTGCGAAATATCATCATCGGCTTGTCTTTGCACGTGCACCCAATTGACGAATGTACGGCGCTTCAAATGGTCAGCAGTCTTCAGTTCTTGTGTTAATTGAATTTTTTAAGTGTGTAGAGACAAATCTTTTGTCAAAATTCGATGTAACCTTGTTGTGGAGAGGTTCAATTCCTGTACGCGATGACGAATAGAGGTGTATGGATCTTCGGCCACATTCTTGCGCACTGCAGCAAGGTTTTCGGCTGAACGGCGTAAACGAGCACGCAATGGCGTTTTCATATCTACCACTGAACCCGTTTGTTTGAATTTACGAACAATTTTCCCAATTGCCCTCTCGGTTGGTCGATTATGTTGACCAAAAAAATCGCAAAGTGCCCAAAATGCGTTTCTGTTTGAACGTCCATTTTCGTTATAGGCTTCGATAACCTTAACACGTTGTTTGATTGTTAACCTTTCCATGGTTGAAATTACCTGAGACTGAAATTGTTAAATCTGAAAGAAAAAGAAAAATCATTAAACTTAACTCATATTCAAAATCGGTCCAAGTTATTGAAACACCCGTTACTATAAATCAAGTGGGATGAATATATGATACACGCGCCCAAAATGACGCAGGCCTGTAAATCTAATAAAATTACAACATGAAAGTTGACGTACATCGTTGTCTATCCTCTGAGGATACATCATGTTGGATCCACGTCCAATCCATCATCCACTAAATTCCGAGTTCAAAAGTTCTTTCACCTGGTGGGAGGCAAAATGTGCCGGTGGTTCATCCCTTTAAGGAATTGCTGACTCCTAAAAAGATATGGGTCATTAAGATATTAAGATCATTTCCAGAAATCGCTGCTCATATCATTAAGTGTGAAGGGTTTTGTTCGATTTTTTCCCTTAATTATGTGGGTTTTTCTTTCCCTTCAACTGCTCAGATGAATGGCATACTCACTGGAAAAAATAAGCTCATTCTTGACTCAAGAGTTATAAATTTTTTCAAAGAGTTTTGAAAGAAGCTTCCTGTGCGCCCATATCCATATCGGACAGCTCCATATAACAATGTCCTGTTGCTGGATGGCCATAACGTTTTGGTTCAATGACTAATCCAGTACTAAAAGCCTTCTTCTCCCAGCACTATAATGTCACGTTGTGGAACAGGCTTAATGACTCTCTGTGAAAACTGTGTTAGGATACATTCTACACTTATACCTCCTGTAGTGTGATCAAACAGCCATACACTAGCTAAAATTCGTTGTTATATAATATAGAAGCTCATATCAGCTACAATGACAATTAACCTATCTGAAACAGACAAACAATTAGGGTTAAAATATAATTTTGCCAAGGGACTTTGTGCACACCCTGTAGGTGCTACGAAAGGTTGAAACAGAAATAGGAAGGTTAAATAAGTCTTCTCAAATCCATCAATAGAGAACGAGTGCCCCCAAAGACGAAAACAGAAATAATCCGAAGCTAAGGAGCAGACATCAAAAGGTGGAGAAATACAAGACAGGGATCGGGTGTGATAACGCGAAGATACTGATGAAAGATTCTTTGTTTCAGGAGTGAAACGTCCTATTTTGGAGGCTTTTAGAAGGCAAAAAGGTTTTAATTCCTCATCGCACTTAGAAACATTTTTAAGTGCAGTTAAACTAAGTTATCTCTAAATAAGGACCTGACTTCTAGTCGACTCTCCCATCAGGAATTTTTCTAAGGTTCCTAAAAGATACGTACACACATATATATGTATATATTAGGTTCTTTCACATGAAAGATCTTTTTAATATTATGTTCATTATTGCATAAAATACAGAAATTTAACTTTGATATGATGATTTTGCAATAATATCACTTTTATATAAAATTCTTCAGGTCATTTGGTCACAATTTCGGTAAAAATATAAATGATTTCTTAACTTTTGAAAAGTTCTTGAAAAGATGTTGATCAGTAGGAGAAATATCGCTCGCGTGGATGCTGCTAAACATTATGACCCAATTACCTGAGCAAAGCCAGAGCCAGATCCAGAGACAGGTGAGAAGTAGCATTCTCATGACGCCGTACATATTGGTTCATGTCTTTTGACCAATGGAGGCTGGTTGACGAGCAGCCTTGAATGCATTTCAGCAATATGCCGGAAGACGATTAAGATGGTATTTTTTTCCTCGGTTCCAAAATGAATTATGAAAGTTTCCTTCAAAATTCCCACCAACTGCAACCATCAGCTTTATTGGGTTTAACTTTGACTTTGACATATGACTTTGGTTTTCATCAGAGCTCCCAATTCTCCTAAAAATGTAACTCTATTCTGCCACACAACGTGCGATGAAGGAATCTCAAGACACTTCAATTCCTGAGTTTCATTTAATTGATGTAAAATCCAATTTTACAACTTTCTAACATTTCCTATTTCTTTGAGATGACGTGATACGGTCACCGTCGAAGTCGTAAAACTTCAGCAACTGCTCAAACTATTTTATGTGGGTTATTGGCTGCTACAGTTGTTAGTTCTTCATTATTAAGAACAATAAACCTCCCTTGTGGTTAAAATTTGGTGTCTATGTTTCCAGACCTAAGCTTATTGAATCAACACTGAGCAGTTCTCAGTTTTTTTAAATACATTGTTGGAGTTATTCTCTCTTTTCATATCGTGGTATAATCGTTGTATATACGCGTGTGGATTTTCTTAACCCTCATTAGGGTAGTATTAAGTGAAAATGCGGCCACTGCAAACTACAAATTATATTTTAACTTTTTACTCAACTAATCATTTAACACCTAATAATCAACCATACGAATAAACATGACTCCTTTGATCACATCGAATCAGCTACAAAATAATTTCCATTTTTGTATTTTCAAAATATAGATTTTTTAAATTGGGCATTTATGTAAGCGAAATTTATTACAAAAATTTAGCATTTTGTATTCCCATTTTCAGGTAAATGCCCATACAGTATTGCACTTCCCATTTAAAGACTCTCGCAATGTTACGTTATAATAATTTCATCTCAATCAAATGAATGTAAAATGTAAGCTATGTTACCCGACATTTTATGCTTCAAACCCCTTAAAGACTCCCATTGTAAAAATGTTATATTTTTCATTCAACTATCCTCCAAAATTCGACTAATATAATGTAATATATCGCATCTAATTCCTCGCATTGCTAGGCATTTGAACGGAATCAATCAATATTTCCCTATAATAAAAATTTATCTCACTTGGTAAGAAAACGACCATACAAATCCATCAGACATGAAAAAAAGGATAGGTAGGTCATTTAGCAGACTACATGCCCCCGCTATACACTACATGCAAAATAAAAACAGAAAGCATTTATCATACATTCAGGGAATCTAACGAATGCGCGTTTGTGGCGTAAATCTTATTCTAGTCCATTGAGCCAAGTGAAATAAAAAAGACATCTTCGTGGAATATTGCTCCCCAATTTGCTTAAGCAATGTATTTCAACCCTTAATTTGTCAATTGTGCAATACAATTACCAGTCAATCAAAATTGTACCTTTATATAAAATTGTATGTAGATTTAGAGATGCAAAGATTAAAGTCAGAGATTTTAGCCGATTTATATTTCCCATCCGCGTTCTCTCTACCGCTTTTGGCAATTTTCGCGCATGTCTTTTCATCGAACAAAAAAATACTTCTAATCCGATTCAAAATGTTGCCACCTTCGAGCAACAGTTTAAACCTTGTCACTTCTGTTTGTCCAAGATCAAGTTACTGTTTTATTTCCTATTCAACTCCTGATAATTTTCAACCCCAGATGAAAGTCATTTGTTATCAGTTGTTGCTGGGAAGAGAGTGTACTTTTATAGCAAACTAAATACAACAGGTAGTCTTTTTTAGTGACTCCGGATTGACCATACACACCTGGTTACCCAGAAGTGAGTGTATATATATATATATATATATATATATATATATATATATATATATATATATATATATATATATATATATATATATATCAACAACACTATTTCTGTAATTCCCTGTCTTCAAGGGGTTAGGAGAATAAATTGAAAGGGTCTGAGTAAAAAATTGGAATCCCTAAGGAAGTTGATATTTTACCTAACATGGAAAACCATGGAGAGCATGGGTTGGCCCTAGTTGTATTAAAAATTGTATATGTAAACACAATAGTGGCCTTCTTTTCTAATACAAAATTGCATTATTTTCCTTGTATCTCAATACCTGGTTTTACGCATATTTGATGTGCGTAAACAATTACCATTGCAGCTCTTTAATTCTCTTTATTCGATGTTTTATTATCCTCTCCTTTGGCCGCATCATTTCCCTTTCCTTATTATAGAACATAGTTCCTAAATGAACAGTGCGTCTATATGTATGAGAGAATGAGAAATCTGAAAGGGTTGCAAAGCTGGAAAGTTATTCGCTCAGGGCAGGTTTATCTGTAGTATTTTCCGTATACCGGTCACGTAGCCAACCTCGCCTGTATTCGTGATATTTTAGAAGCCTTTAAGAGAACTTCGGAAGAAGGCGTCTTAAATATTCAGCACAAAGGCAAGAATGTCCCTCTGAATAGGGTACGTTTATTCCTTACAAATGCATTCGATTCGCGGTAAGCGTTTCCTTTCGGAGGGAGCAAATTAAATTATAATCTTGTTGATTGCTCGTCACTCTCACTGATAAATTTGTTATTCTTTATTTATTGTATTTACTACCATAGGTACCCGGCGTTGCCCAGGATAAAAAATCCTGGTGGCAAATAAATACAGATGCATTTTTTAAAAAAATTCTTATATTGTTGCACAAAAATTCTTTACTCGATGATTATTATTGTTATTTATGGGGTGAAGGCAGATTCAGGAGAAGTGCGCACGCTCCCTATCATATAATATTATATAGTATCGTATATAATATTATATCATATAATATACTTACAATGAGTAAAGGTTTCATCGCGCGCGCACGGCAGTTTATGCGCACGTGCGAATGACCTTAAAAATGAGGTAACAAAGTTGTGGCCCCAGAAACAGATCGAACGGTGTTTTGTAGATGTAGATTGGAGTACAAAAAAAATATCTGGTCAGAAATTGAATGGCACTTTTAGAGGGATTCACTACACTTTGCCTCGTAAGGTGGTTAGAGATTATTTGTTGATGGTTTTGGTACATCTTTTCTATTAAAGGAAATTGATTAAATAGCCAAGCATTTATTAGGTTTAATTTCTGGGATTACGTTTGAGGATGGATACTGTTTGTTTGTGGAGTTGATTTAAACGAAAATTGACTAACACGAGTCTAGTGACCAACAGAAGACAATGTTGCTGCTGCAACAGCAGACTATATTACTTTTCAATTGCTAGATTAGAGGAATTGAATTAAAAACTAATTGACATGTAAGCAACCCGATATTTTGGATGGGTTAATACTCGTTCTTGCTTCATAATTTATTCGTTCTCGGACAAAATAAAATCAAACATTTTTGTCCCAGGTTAAATGATCAATTTTGAACAATCTATTCTATTCTTATAAGAATTGAAAGTATCTAAGACCCGACTATGGAACTTTCATAACATACTTTCCTGCCTGTTGCTGGATCACTGACCTACTCCTCTATATTCAGTGCTTCTTTTTGAAGTTTTTTGGTCAGGATCTGATTTATTTGATGCAATACAAGTTCTCAAACAAAATTTCCCCTTTAGGATTCACCTTGTTGTATGACCAAAACCATTTCACCTGCACACTTAACTTCGTCTCCCTGATTGAATATAATACAATTTGCGTGATACTTCTCAAATAACTAATAGGTTTTACTATATACGCCTAAAAATCGCTGTAAATATTTTCAAGGGTCTACCTTAATGCTACTTTATAGTGTATTACACCTCTTTCATCTACCTTGCATCTCCGATATCTCGCCAGCTTACTCTCCCCTTTAAGCTCAGTTTCAACGCATTCTTCCAAGCTATCCTATAAGTTGATTACGCACTAATTAATGGATTCGGGATTTTTTCTCGCTGATCTTGAACTGTGGAATGATCTTGCAACGTTAATTCTCTCTCTTTCTCTCTCTCTCGCTATATATATATATATATATATATATATATATATATATATATATATATATATATATATCGGTGTACGATGGGAGTAGTTTCTCTTCTATACATGTTTTCTTAAAGACCAGGTTATATTTCGACTTTACCAATTTTAATTTAGCAAGTTCTAACTTTTGAATGCAGTTCTTTATATGAGGCTGAAGATTAAAAATCAACTGAGGAAGATCCATTTTAGCAGTCTTACTTAAAATATTCAGATATTTTACAAATTTATGCAGTGAGTTTTCGTCTTTTTTGAGCCATCTTCAGACGGAAGTCTTGGTTATTGTTGAGGCGGCATTGATTGAAAGTTTCTATTCTCGTTGCCTCCTTTAGCGGGTCCATCTCTTTGATGACAAGAGCCTCCAGAATCTTTAGCCCCGGGTATTGAATATTTTTTGAGGAATGTAGGGTTTTCAACAGTGATCTTTATTGTAATTTGTTCATTGTGTTGTTCATTGTAGTGTGTCTTGATTCCTCCTTCTTTCAAATGCATTGTTTGGCGTCGGCTGAGGGTAGTGGTGGCCATACCTATATATTGGTTGTTTGGATGAGGTTTGCAGTCCTCATAGAGGCATTCAAATTTGTATTGTACATTTGTAGCTTTTATGATGGATTCTTTTTCACATAGGTTGTTTTTCATTAGTAGGTTGCTGACTTTATTGTTTTTATATTATATTCGTAGAGATAACTTACTTTGCTGTCTTTTTCTTGGATAGTGTTACTACAATACTAATACTAGAAAACATCATAAAAAGTAACACATATACACACCTATACACACTTAACATTAATTGTAATTGTACAAAATTCATTTTTTGCTGCTCACGAAGCAATTACCTCGCCGCTAAAAGGAGCAACGAGAATAGAAGCTTTTTATCAATGTCGCCTCAGCAATAACCAAAACTTCCGTTTGAAGATGCATGAAGAAAGGTGAAAGCTCACAGCCATTAGTTTAAAAAAATCTGAATATTTTAAATAACACCGAATAAAATGGATCTTCCTCAGTTGATTTTTAATCTTCAGCCTCATATAAAACTGCATTTGACAGTTAGAACGTGCTAAAATAAAATTGGTAAAGTCGAAATACAACCTGGTCCTTAGCAATATATATACCCGTAGTTTGGATGGATTCCGCATTAATCTTAAATGAGTACAAATCGGTCACAAGAAATTGCCATTTTATTTTAGCGGAAAAAGTACTAATATATTTGTACATAATTTACGATTATAAGAAGCATGCAACAATTGTTCTCATTTCTCACCTTCCTCCTGAGGTACACAGCTTGATAATAATTCATTATTAAGTGCCAACGATCACTATATACTAAATTAAGTTTGATAGAAAGCCCAGATTAAATATCAAAAACAAAAAAAAAACAAGACAATAATTTACTAGCTAATATCCATGGTTACCAGAAGTAAGCAAATAAAAATAATTGAAAAAAATAATCAGTAAACATAACATATAAAGAGGGTAAAAGAAAAATAACATGTATAGAGAGGTACAAGAAAAAAAACAAACTTGTGGTTATGAATAAAAACAAAGCCAACAATAAACATCTTAAATCAAGACCACCTGTCCACCTCCTTAAAAGAAGGAGCCGGAACATGATAGTGATAATTAAAATTTATTCTCAGCCAAAATTATTTGGCGTTTTGATGGAATTTCATCGATTAAAGCCAAAATTTTGTTTTTGTCTTTGGTTTATCTGCGAAAGTGTCAACAAGAAATGCAAACAAACAAACTAAAGATGATCGATAAAGTAAAACATGAAACGTGTTCGGAATAATGACTGTAAAAGAGATTTCCGGAACAAATTAAGTCTACATAAGTTAATGAGATTAATAAATAATGGCTGGAAGAGGAAGAATGGAACAAAATAAAAGAAAATAGGTAAATTTACGAAAAATAAAAATGGCCTTGAGTTTCTGAACGAATAATTTTTGAAAAATTCCAAATTTTTTAACTGGTAGAAACAAACTTACTTTAAACACTAACTTCAAACGTTCATACACAAACAAACACAAGAGGTCACCCTTTTTATATTTATGAAGGATTTAATGAAGAGGGAGGGGGGTTGTAGAACTCTACTAAATGTCCAACACATCTATTCAGTCTGAATTTACTGAATTCAGAACCAGCAAAATCTGAAGGATACAATTCAGGCTAATTCAAGAAAGAAGGGGAAAAATGGGGAGAATCAGAATGTCGTAGAATTCAGGTGGCCCGAACCTAAACCTTTTTTCTTTCCTCCAAAGATGCAGGGGAGGGGAGACGACACCCCCAAATTTTGAAAAGATTTCCTCTTCGAGTGCGATGGGATTTTAAATGGCAAGAGTAGATTAATCGTTGGCTGGTGTTGCTACTATTTAATTAGTCTTTGGTGGTTGGAGGATTTAAACAGCAAAAAACAAAATAATCTTTTAATCTTATACAAAAAACAATAGATATTTACAGAATAATATACAGGCAATTTAGTTAACACCGTTTACTAAATGAATGAAATTGAAATGACAAGTATGAATCGTCTAGCCGTACTAGGCCCAATAAGTACACTAATTGCCCGAGTGAAAGCGGGAGGCGACTGCGAGGTGAGTCTTAGCCGTACGAGGCTCAATAATTGTTGCAATAATTACAAGAGAGGGACCGGGAGAAGATCACGCGGTGATTCGCATCGTCGGAGAGCGTCACGCCTCTTTGACGATGAAATAAAATGTAAGTCTTACGATTTTCTGGAGAAGACCACGAGTATGGGTACTCAGGGAAAGGTATTTCTTCGAGGAAGCGGGATAGAGCACGATATTCCAGACGTAGTCTTCGTCGTTCCGAATATGGATTCCTGCTGCGAGATCGAATAGCAGCGGAGGTTGTTGCTCGAGGATTGCGCGTTGTCGATGAATGATTCCAAAGACCTCTTATGATGCCACGTGAATACCTTTTGTATTGCGTGGGCTTACTTAATTGGAAGCAACGTGTGGACAGCTCGCGACCTGAAAGCTCTAAGAATACTTCCTCGATTATTCTCGGGTTAGCGAATATATATTACTACGTCGGGAGTTTCAATGTTTACCGACGAAAGCATTATCAGTTCGGTCCCAAAGCCTCGATGGCGGGAATCGGCGGTGAGGTTCGTGACAACATAAACGGGACGGGATCCTGGCGCGTTATCGCTTCGAAAGTTTGCCGACGGTCTGAAAGCAGGGCTCCTTCGCTCGAAATCCCTTTCTCGTAACTCGATCACACACGCTCAGTCTTTCTTTCCCTCATTTTCTGACACAGAAGTAAAGGAAAAATAAAATGATGAGACGATACGGGTAAAAAGTTAGTTTGACAACTTTTCTAAAGAGCGATATTTAAAAGTAATATATATTTATTGGCATTATTTTTAAACATATTGTTGTGATGTTTTCAACCATATTGCTCGGCATGGTATTCCAAGTCTGTGCTATTTTATAAGAAAATAAATTTACTCGCTGGGAGAATTAAGTCTGTGGCCGCTCTGTTATTTAACTCAAATATTGAATGATAATCTATAATAGTAAAGAGATTTAGTATTTGGATGAATCAAAAATATTTTCCTCGTAGATTCCCATCTTCAAGTGAAATCAAATTGAGATGCCTGAATCAGTCTTGATACGATCTATCCTACGTTGAGGAATTAATTTCGTTGTGCAACACTGGACGCGTTCCAAAATTAAAACGTCATTTAGCATGTATAGAGACCTGAATTGCACCTCATAATCAAAATTAAGTTTTTCAAGCGTTTTATATGAGTAGAATAAGAGTTTTCGATTTGAAGCAAAATATCTATCTGCCTAATCTAGAATAATGTTTGCCTTTTATGAAAATACAGTACATTAGTTTGAAAACTTTAGTTTAACCGAGATTAAGACCACTAAATCATTTTTAATATTGAATTTGTTTAAAATAAAGACGATGAAGAGACTTTGCAGGACACCTTGTAATTAAATACTAACAGTCTTATGATAAAATATGTTTACTCCAATTTATTGCCATTATTATAACTAATATTTGTTTCTATCTTTTCAGAGTTTGAAAATGTAATTACTAAAGATACCTAGAGAGCAAAATTCCAAGGAAATTTCATATTTGCAAAGAGGACGGATTCTTGGTCAATCTGATAGTAGACTGCTCCAAAGATATATTGCTAGATATCTTAGAATACCTATTTTTTTTTTAAAACAATTATAGTTCAATTTGAAGAAAATGGCAAAACATCACTAGAGTCACAACCTGGTCGTCTAGTGCCTTCTGAAAGATACCGTTGTTCTGTTTGGAGATCCAGTGGGAAGAACGCTCGGTTAAAAGCTTCTGAAGTCGTAGAAAATTTTCAATCAGCCCAATGTTAGCCCAATACAGAGAATAAGAAGCCTCGTTTGACTATGACCAATAGTTGGAAGACGAAATGAACGACTAGTCTTTCTGACAAATCATGGTATGCTTAGTTTTCTGACAGTGGACATAATGATATGGATTTGGAGATTACTTCATCAAGAGTTTTACATAAACAAGATACAACGACGGTAGAATGTGGTAGCATTTCTCTTACGGTCTGGGGAGCAATTTCGGATGATGGAAGGTCAAAGTTAGTTTTGTGTATTGGCAATATCGACCTAGAAAATGCATTTCATTTTTTAAAGAGTTACCTCTACCAGTGATGATTCGCTTAATGAAGAAAGTTGTAAATTAATAAAAGATCGGGGTCTCAGGCATATTTCAAAAGCAAGGAAAGTATGGGAGGACCAAAAAGGCATAGAATGACTTCATTGGATGAGTCAGTTCCCAGGCATGAATCCTATAGAAAATCGCTGTGGAAAAGAAGAAAACAATTTACAGAAAATCTCCAAAATCAGGATCCCGTAGTCAAGCATGATCTTAGAACTTATTAAGACTATGTCTAAGCCAATGGCAGCTCAAAAGTCCGCTAAAAGACAAGTTTACAAAGTATTAATACTATACTCTCTTCAAATTCTTTAAATTTACAAATAAAGCTTTTCCAGTAACTAACTGGATGTCTTTTACCTTTTCATGACTCTCTTTGCATGATAGTTCTCCGTTTAGTCTTTAAATTTGTTCCTACTAGTACCTTGCGCTTTATACAAATTTGTTCTTGAACTCTTAAAACGTCCGCCCGGGCCTAATATTTTGGTTTGGTAAGATTTAGTATCCCTGGTATTTTTGACGTTTTCTTTTCTGTTCTTTTTTATCCATCTGTTCTACCTTCATCTCTATTACACCTAAATAACTAAAAGAAGGTTGAAAGAGTCTTAACAGATAGATCCCCGTATTGAATAAGTACAACGGCAAAAATACCCGGAAAGAAAAATGAAACATCAAATCCAAGTACGGTGAAGTTGATGACACGAACAGAATGACATGTATAAAACTCAAAATTGATCGAAAATCGTTTTATTTTCATTCTTTTGGGGCCTCTTTTAATCGATTAACATATATTAATGTTTAGTCGGCACCCACCTAAATCACAATCAGACCTGGGTCATCTCCAGACTCATGCGCGCCCTCTCCAAACCGAGCGAATTTTGACTAGTGAGAAAATTAAGGCCGCAATCTTGTTGCTGATCTCATTCGTTTATTATTCATCTTTATTATTATTAATGATGGTCTGAAATGGCTTCTTCTTAGCTCTTACCCCACAAACCAAGCTCATTAAAAGGGCGAACTGCTCAATTGCTGGGAGTTTTGAGTCTTATACTACTGCTAAATTAGGATCGTTTTCGTCAACTAAAAGCAACGTATGAGACAGAATCTTCAAATCCATCGACTTAAATTTATTTGTTTTGTTATTTTCTTTAAAGTATATTCTATGCAAATGGAGAAAGAAAGGAGTTTTGCAAGATTCATTGCACTTCATGCTGGGTAGTGTATGTACATTCAGATTAACTAGTATTCTAAATCATTGATACTAGGTAAGGAGAAATGATTACTCTCTCGTTCCCAGCCACCTAAAGTTCATATTTCATCTTTTTCTTACTCCGGTCAGACATGTACTTTCCTAATTTACATGTTTTTCACCTGCTTCTGGTGGTTTGGGAAAATTTTAATAAAATTAATATTGAATTAATAACACTACCTAACAATTATTTTCGAAGTTTCTAGGATGATTTCACAACTTTTAATCAATTTTATGTGCTGATTCCCCCAATTTTTTTTTCCATCAACCGTAGAAGAAATACATTGATTTTTATATTATTAAAACAAGGTAATTTATGGTGATATTTATATTCTATAATTTAATATATTTTATGTTTCATATTTTTTTCTCGTATAGAATTTTAGCTTTCTTGAGTATGGATACAAACAAACAAACAATTTATTGGCACCTACAAGGAGCCATAAGAGTTCATACATGGTAGGCTATATTAAGAATAAGGTTAAATTAGATGGAAATCCCTCTAATAATTGTAAGCTATTTTAACTTCATTTTCTTTTAAATATTGATCAAATTTCGTCTTCATAATTTAGAGCGCTCACTACTTCTTGTGGTAGATTGTTCCAGACTTGAACGATGCGGGGGCTTAAGGCAAATTTTCGCATTGATGTTTTGAATTTCCACTTCTTCATATTCTTGCCGTGTCCTAGCGTTGCTGATACGCCTGTCAAATTAAACAGATTTTCTGCAGTATCGGGGATATCTATCAATAATTTATATGTTTCTATTTGTTCACCCCTTTGCCTTCTATGTTCGAAGGAAAAGAGATTGAATATTTTAAACCTATCATTGTAGCTAAGATGTTTAATTCCCCTTATCATTTTCTTATAGCGACGCTGTACTTGTTCTATTATATTTACATATCTAGTTAATCGTAGAGACCAGAAGGAAGCAGCATAATCTAATATAGGTCTGACTAATGACGTGTATAGTTTTAACATCGTCTCTGAATTACGCGTTGAGACAGATTGCCTGATAAATGATGCAACTCTTGTTGCTTTATTTCTAATTGCAACGCATTGACTTGAGAAATTTAATTTATTATCTATTTGAACTCCTAGATCGACCTGCTCTTCTACTTATATAATCTCGGTGTCTTGGAGATAATATTTAAATTTAGGATTATTTTTTCCGAAGTGTAAAACACCGCATTTGGAAGCATTAAGCTTCATGCCAGATTCGTTGCACCATTTATTTAACATATTTAAGCAGATTTGTAAATAGCTTGATTCCTCCTTATTCTTTATTATCTGCCCAAGTTAGTTTAGTATCGTCCGCGAATGAATTTACTTGGCAATTCATTCCAGAACCTAAGTGTTTACGAAAATTATAAAGAGTAGGGGTCCCAAAACGGAACCTTGAGGAACTCCACTAGTTATCGGCAGCCAATCGGATGTCACCCTATTTAAAATTACCCTCTGCTTACGATCTGTCAACCAATTTTTAATTCAAGTTATCGTTTTCTCATGGATATGCATTGCTTTTAGCTTTAAAAGATGGATATTGAACGGGAGGTTACCAAAGGCTTTAGAAAAATCTAGATACACCACATCGGAACTAAAACCTGAATCGACAGCTTTTGCTACATGCTAATAAAATGTGATCAGACTAGTGACACATACCTACCTTTCCTGAAACCATGCTGCTATTTACTAAGAGTTGATTTTTCTCCAGATGATTGCGTAATTTTAAATCAATAATTGACTCCATTAGTCTACATATAAGTGAAGTTAAGCTTACTGGCTGACAGTTCTCCTTTTCCTCACGTCTACTTTTTTTGAATATGAGGACAACATTGGCCAGTTTCCAATCTCTAGAAACAAAATTTGCCTCCAGAAAGTAATTAAACAAAAAAGTGAGTAAAGTGGAAATTTCTTTTTTCACTTCCTTAATACTTCTCCTGATACATTAGGACAAAATATATCATAAAATTGTAAAAGATGGATAGCCTAAAGATTCCACTTTAAATATCCATGGCTAACCAAAAGAAAAGCCATGTGCCTTTTATAAAATATGGAGAAGCTGTTGATATACTCTAGAATGATGAAGATCGGTGCAAGAAAAGCTATGCCTTTTGCTATTCCCAGAGTATGGAGAGAGCTGAATAACCACCACAATGACTGCTATTTCTACATGATAGATGTTACAAAATACAGAAAAGGTAAAGAAAGGCAAGCTCCTGTTCCTCATGATGATAACTTGGTTAGTAACTTAGGTTTCACTTAGTCAAAAGCTGGCTCTTTGACATCCAGGTTGAATGAATGGAATTTAATAGGGGAGACTGTGTAGGATATCTGTATACTGACAACATGATGAAATTTAAATTTGCTTTTATGGAAGTGTGTCTCTGTGCTTCTGCAAATATGTTTTGCTTAATTCTGTTGGATTGGTGCATGATTCCGCGGAATGGCTACTGTTCGTAAACAAATAAATACGAATTCTCAAAGCAGTGTTACTACACAATAGAAACCAATATCTTTGTTTGCCTCATGCACACTCCGTACAGAAAAAACTACGCTGACGGTAAAGAGATTATTAACAAAATAATTTATGCTGAATTGAAATGGGATGTTTGTGGAGACTTCAAGATGCTTGCATCTTGTTTGGTTTGTAACTGATATAGACAAAATATTCTTGCATCCTTTGCTTATTGGATACCAAAGCTGATAATCATTATTACCGTGAAGTTCAGCGGCCTCCATCTCATGTTTCTAAAGCTTGTGAAGATAAGATCAAGGGTCGCATATTTGTTAGACCACAAGCAATGTTGAAGTCTAAGAAACCTGAAAGAGCGATGACCAAAGCGGAAAAGAAGCGAGTGTACATTTAGTGGTGTATTTCTTCTAGCTTTACTTCGTGAAAACTTGTTTGATTTTTTGTGAAGAGCATGGTGAGAGATTTGATCAGGTCATCGCAACAATGGAGAAAAGATACCGAAGAAGAAGGGATGCTCAAATGATAGAATACTATAGTCTCTAGTCAGAAAAGATATAACCGTTCACAAGAGGATAGCAAGATCTTCAGGGCACAACTAATGTAAAATAATTTCATTATCTTCCAACTTTTCTTTTCTTTACAGTTCCTAAATACGCTGTAATACGTGAAAATATTTTACTTTGTCATTATCCTTATAAAATTACAATATGTAGATTGAATGAGACATATCACTCTAAGGAAAGATGGCATATATAAAGACCAAATGTCAAACTAAGAAAATCTCTAAAAATACTGATAATATATTCGTATGAACTTAGCACCAAAAATGCGTATAAGATCATTAAGAAATGCATATAAAAAACCTATTGTTACGTAATATAATAAGTTCCTTCAAAAATCCAGATTCCACCATGTTTTAGGAAGCGATTATTACAATATAATCGCAAAGAAACGAACACGACACTTCTGTTGTGTCATTGGAATATGGATGCTCCCTCATCTGAACAAACACAGGTACAGAAGCCACAACCAATACCAATCTGATAATGTTATCCGATCGCGTCTCTCGATCTACATACAAACAATTATCTACATAAATACACACATACATGATAGATATATAAATAACCTGCTGCGAAAGACATCTATTAACATAGTCGAGAGAACCTTCCCCAACTAATCCCATCTCTTTACTTTTTGTGTGGCGCTGTCTCTTTGCCCCTTCAAGGTATCCTCACACAGCCTCGGTTGAAATTAGTTTACGGCCTAACCCCTGGCCGAAGGATGCGATGGAAATGGACAAAAGTTTCTGTTTGCTAATGTCGTATTGCTTATGCTACATCAAAATTAAGCTTATTTGTACCTGAGCTTTAGGTTTCTAAGTCCTCTACCCTTTACATTTCTAAAAAAACTAAATTTTTATTAGTATTTTTGTTCCGAGTTAGTTATACTATTTAGGAGTGTGTATGTCACATCATAAAATATTTAAAGGTGTTTTGATAATATTGAAGTTATTTACTACTTTCATGTCTCTGCACATTTATCCTATATCTCAGCTCTCATTATTTTGAATTAGGAGCTTTACATTTTACTCTCATATCATCATCTTCCTGTATAATTTATACATAGTCCACACTATTTCAGCTGAAATCAATTCTTTGACATTCATTTATACCAGAAATACAATATTTTTAATCAGGCCACAAAAGAAATATCTCACTAAAACACTACATACGCTTTTCAACTTCCATCTTAATTGACGAAAATACAAGATACTTTTTACTTAATCCACTAAGACAAGATTTTTTACGATTCCATCTCTACCTATTTAACAATACCACTTTCTACCTAACTCTGTAAAAATGCTTCTAGTTTTGTAAGTCTGGAGGCAAAGATGCTTGGTCTGGTAGCTGTCTCGCATGCTATGCCATGACGAATTGATTGGACATATACTATACATAATATAAAAAAGAAGGTGAGTAAGAGAGGACAGGCAGGATAACAGCTAGATCTCTAGAGCACCCCTAAATTGCTCTACTTTTTAAATGAAGGAATCTAAAAGGAAAACGAAAAAATTGGTGCAAATAAGGATGATATTTTCACCCAGATAAAATAAGGAGGGAGGGAGAGATAAATGAAATAAAATTAATCAGAGCATAAAGAGCGAATAAATGGTTAATATCGAAACTTTAATAGCGCCCTGCCATTATAAATCTTATATATAAGAATCTGGGGAGGGGGTTGATTATAAATAATTAGTACAGAAATCAATGGCAAATTAATATATATGAACTGTCAGTGCTGGAATAATGTTTTAGACTTGCGTGTTAAGGTGAAGCTTACTCAAGTTTCCATTTTACTTGTTAAACTCGGAATCCTCTAGTTTCCATTTTACTTGTAAAACCTGATTCCTCTACTTTCCATTTTAGAGGTAAAACCCAATTCCTATAGTTTCCATTTTAGTGGTAAAGCTTGATTCCTCCAGCTTCCATTTTAGTGGTCAAACTCGATTATTCCAGTTTCCATTTAGTAGGAAACTCGATTTCTCCACTTTATGTTTTAGTGCTAAAACTCGATTCATCTAGTTTCCATCTTACTGGTAAAACTAGATTCTTTCAGCTTTCATTTTAGCAGGCAAGCCTGATTCCTCCACTTTGCATTTTAGTTGTAAAACTAAATTCTTCCAATTTCCATTTTAATCATAAAACTCAATTCTTACAGTTTCCATTTTAGTGGTTAACCTCGATTCCTCAAGTTTCCATTTTGTGGCAAAACTAGATTCCTCCAACTTACATTTTAGTGGTTAAACTCGATTCCTGCAGCTCCCATTTTAGTGGTAAAACTCATTCCTCTAAATTCCATTTTAGTTGTAAAACTAGATTCCCTCAATTTCCATTTTAATGGTAAAATCCGATTCCTCAAATGGGTTCTCAAGAGTATTCAGGCAGTGAAAGGTTGTCTTATTTATTTCTATCTTGAAGTGAAAAATGTCAAATTTTTACGAAAGCAAAATAAATCAGTAGAAAAGGAATGAATTAAACAGCAAAATGTAAGAATAAATGAGTGTGGCGAAAACTCTCACATGTTGCATGGAACCTTCTTTTTTCATGGTTGAGGGTTTATAACATTTGATAACAGGCAGTGGAATACAGTTTCTGCCCGGTTTAATATTATTGGCTCTCAAGCTGCGGCTGGTTTCTCCCATTTGGGTAACGGCGATACCATTCCTCATCATTTGAAGCATTTTTCATCTCGCCCTCGTTGATATATTAAATACACGGAACTTTGCTCATACGTTCACTGACGACCCTAAAAATCACCCTTTTTTTCGTAAGAAAAACAAGCAATGCAATTCGAAATACACTGTTTCGCGTGTCAATGAACGATTTGCTACCAAGGTTACGAGTATTATTCACGTAAAGAAAAATGCATTTATCCTCCGTCTTAACTTTTGTCGATCTCTTGTTTTTACATCATTCATGATCAACTTCTCAAGATCCATTCAAGGAACGATTTTTCTGCCGTTTGGATGTTTGGATACTTCCAACGTCAAGCTTTCTGCTCTGACGTTAATATTCTCAGGTTTTACCAAGACGTTTTTTTCTCTTCTCAAATTCGTCGCCGCTGCTATTTTGTTTTGTCAGCGTCTTCTTTCAATGAACCAACCTGAACATGTTTTGACTACATATACCAGACCCCAACCCTTTTTTTTTACTTTGCTCTATCATCCCCCACTTGCATCTTGTATGAGTTTTTATTCACTTTTAAAAGCTGCATCTGTCCTTTCTGAAAGGCAGGCCCTCAATTTATCCTGTGTACGGCAACTCACGATAATTGAAATCGCTCTTAAACTTAATTTTTACAGCGTATTTTTTGTATTCCGCTCGATTGCAGTTAATCCTATATTATTGTGGCGGTAGCAACCATTCGTTTTTGTCTCCAGTACGTGCGTCCAAGTTCATTTGGTGGTCTTTTAACTCGTTATTATGAATTATTCGAACATTATGGTTAATCATGGATTAATTAGTTAAAATCTTTTATGCTTCCCTATGCAATCCTGTGTTTTTTAACCTAAATCTCGTGCAATTTGCTTAACTCAGAAAGATTAATTCAAATGCCTTCATTGCTCATTTACTTTGTATGTTCACGCGACCAAACCTCAAATCATTTTAACAGAGGACTGAAATTCCGATCCTGTTTCAGAAGAATCTCGACAAAAACAACAACGAATGAAAAGAATTAAGCAGGAAAGTGAAATAAAATAAATGTATAGATAATTCTGATAAAGATAAGGTAAATGGTGCGATGTTACAACAGAAACTTCACTAAGTATAGATAACTCTGGCTAAACAGAAATATCAATTTAACTCCCCTTATAAATAAATTGAATAAGTGGAATAAATAATGAATAGCTTTAAATGGAGAGAACAGCGAACTTAAAAAGGCAGGTACCAGTGTATCTTTGGCGAGACGATATAATTGTACCTGTCCCTCCACCCTCAAATGAATATTCATTAATATTCTATCTCCACCCATACATACACTTGCTTTTAGTATCAACATATCCTCGAGGACCAACCAGGTGGATATGTAAATCCATTTAGTACGTGTTTTCCCACCGATTTTCTTTGCCTAATGAATCGTCGTTCCAGTCACAAGTGGCAACGGCCGAGAAATTAATCCGATTCAGGCATCATTCAAGGGACAAACTACGCCAAATGCAGAAGGAAAATTAAAGTCACCCCGAGAAACGAGAATAAATTGGGATGATTTGTCAATTAAACTCAACGAGGGGGTAGACAATGAAATTCATGGTAACAATAATTACGAATTTTCAATATACAGTACATAGTTCCCAGTTGGTGTGTACAAATTTGGATGCCATGTGCTAATATTGCAAGGAAGTATATACACTCCTGAGTCCTAACTGTACCTTGACACTACTGTATTTGTCGTAGAATTAAGTGCCTGCTGCTAGAGAGAGAGAGGGATAGGGAGAAAGAGAGAGATAGAAAGAAAGAGAAAGAGAGGAAGAGAGAGAGAGAGCAAGTGTTTGGAATCAATGGGGATTTAAAACGCCCGCAGGTTTTCGTCGAGATAGAGAGTGATGTTGATTGAAGGTCTTATAAATGTCAAAGGAAAGGGTCGCAATGTCGAAGGATGTCGGTAAATTGTTCTGAGAATGTACCTCGAGAATATCAATTTGAGTGACTTCAAACAAGAAACTAACAAATAATAAGAAATAAGGAAATAGACGATGGAAAAATGGAGAATAAATACTCCTTGATTTGCTGTGAATCCCGCCGTCGAATCGATGTCGAAAATTTATCGATAGGTTCTTTCTTCTTCCAGAGAATTGGAGACTTTTGGTTTGTGATACGAATATTTATGCTTTTCTATCTTCTATGTCAAAGCTATTGTAGCACTGAGTGTATTGGCGTTACTACTTTAAGAGTGAACTCCATAATCTTCGTAATGAAAAAGATACATATATTATATAGATGGAAGTCCGTTATATGTATATTAGTCAAAACAATTTGGGAGACAATTTCCATCCTAAGGGGATGATAACGAATCGGTCTAATTTGCGGCAAAATCAATATTCAATTACCTTTGCTCAACACCCTTGATTTCGTATTCTATATATTTATCCTGATTGTGAACTTCCAATAGTCGATTTCAGTTTGCGCTGGAGTCCATGGTTTCGGTTCCATGCCAATATCTTTCGCAATGGAGTTATAATAAAAGATCACTCATGGTTCCGTCATGGGCACAGTAAAGTTATATTCACTGTTCTTATAAGTTCGTAATTCGGATATCAGAGATTTGACAATATGTTTAATGACCCTATCTCACATCTCTGATAGGGGTCATCGTTAAAAACAAAAGGCGATCCCAGCTTATTGTTAAAAGAAGAGACCCTAGAAACAAAAGAACTAATACAAACTCGCATTGCCTTTAAAGATCGATTATAGTTGGAACAAAATGAATTTCTTTAAGAAAAATCCCAAAAGGTAGACTTCAAAGGCTAACAGAAACGTCAGTTGAAAATTGCACAGAAAACCATATAGGAATGTCTA
This sequence comes from Ceratothoa steindachneri, assembly GCA_963969495.1. NCBI lineage: Eukaryota > Metazoa > Arthropoda > Malacostraca > Isopoda > Cymothoidae > Ceratothoa > Ceratothoa steindachneri. The sequence continues at coordinate 25,702,073 of OZ018335.1, forward strand.
GGGCAGAATTCCTCATTCATGGTACAATTAATCGCGTTTTGTTTTACTCGTTTCTATTGCTTTTACTTAGCTTACCCCACTCTACCTACTTTTCAATGCTACCAATAATAAGGTGTACCGTATGAAATGTCGTGGTATAGAAGGAAAAGTAATATTATTTAAAATCGAGATAATATTACTAAATTTAATATTTTATCGTCATGCTTTCATATTTTTTTAAATAGAATGGAACAAATATTTTAAATTAGTTGTATCTCGATTTAATATATTTTTCCATTACTATAAAAAATCTCACACTTTCATATGGTACACTAATGAATATTAGTTACTCGCAAATTAAGTCCTGATATGTGCAGGGTCAGTACGGAAATTTTCAAATTTAACTTCATAGCCGAAACGCCAATTTTAACTTAAATTGGCCATTGCAATTAATAGTTATATTTATTATTTGTTTTGGCGAAATTCATTGTTTATTTTTTCACGTATCGTTATTTACATAAATGTTCTTCCTCTCGACCGTAGGGATATCATTTTTAAAGCAATGTTTTCATAATATCATTTACTGAACCTATTATGTGCCCGCAATGCAATTTATACGGCTGAGTCTTAAGAATCACTCAGTAATTTTCAAAAATTCTTTCAAATTTGCGTTTACTCCCGAATAACTTCCAAATATGGGCAGAACTGTTTTTGCCGATAGCTTGCTAACTATGTTCCCTCATAAGCGAGACGAAGCTAGAATAGAGCCTTATTCTTTAATCAAAGCAGAGGTCTTTAATCAAATCGATTTTTGTGAAAAAAATAGTTTTTTATATTATTCTGATTGTTTGTAAATGTGTTGGCCATAACGTTGACAGAAAACAAGGTCTGCTGACCAAAAGTCGCGTGCTCTCACTTATACTTATACGAACGCCAAAACTTTCAATAATTCACGGACTAACCTTGGGGAGACGTTGGCAATAGAGCATTCGAAAGAGAATGTAAAACAACATAAGGACTTAAAAGCTCGTTAGTATCTACTGAATAGTTATGATGTTATTGCCAAAAAAATATTACCGGAGATAAGCTTGGGTGGTGGTAGTGTAAGGGGTGTAGGAGGTGTGGGTGTAGGAGGTGTGGGTAGTGGAGGTGGTGGTGCTGTAGGTGGAGATGTTAGCGGTATTGGCGGTTATGGTGGTGGTGTAATCGGGGGTGTTGTAGGTAGTGGTGATTTAAATGTTGTAGGTGGTGGTTGTGTAGGTGGTGGTGGTGTGGGTGGTGGTGGTGGTGATGGTGATGGTGCAGGTGGTTGTTGTGTAGATGGTGTAGATGTTGGTGGTGTAGGTGGCGTAGATAGTGTAGGTGGTGATGGTGGTGTAGTTAGTGGTGATGGTGTAGGTGCTGGTTGTATACGTGATGTAGGTGGCGGTGGTGTATATGAGGGTGGTGAAGGTGATGCAGGTGAGATTGGTATAGGTGGTGTAGGCGGTGGTGTATGTGGTGGTAGTGTAAGTGGTGATGGTGTAGCTAGTAGTATTAGTGGTGGTGAATGTGTGGTTAGGGGTGATAAAGATGGTGTTGGTATAGGTGGTGGTTTAGGTGGTGATGGTGTAGGTGGTGATGGTGTAGTTGGTGGTGCTGTAGGTAATGTTGATGTATGGGGTGATGTTGGTGGATAAGTTGGTTTAGCTGGCATAGGTGGGGCGGATGTAGGTGTCGTAGATGGTGTAAGTAGTGGTGTAGGTGGTGGTGGTTAAGCTATAGCTAATGTAGGTTGTGGTGTTGTAAGTGATGTAGGTGGTAGTGGTGGGTGTTAGTGCTGTAGAGAATAAGATATTAGAGAATAAGAAGAGAAAAATTATGGCCCTATGGAACTAGATTAGCACATCTCATTAATCCTGAAATTAAGGTATGAGGATACTTCATCACGAGACTCTTCCTCTCCACCCATAAAAGTAAAAATCGATGGACTTAGACTCTCCTTAGAGATTTATTTAGCGATCACAAAGGCAATCTGATTTCGGTCGACGAGGAATATAGAAATCGCGGTTTGCTAAGTCATTTTAATCATTTTTGACAAAAAATCCAATGCAAAAGTACAAGATTTAAAAAACCAAAGAGTTCAGAATTGAAAAGAAAGGGAGAAAAGTCTTTGAATATAATAATTGGCCTTCAGAGAACAGGAAATTTTCAATTTCTCAGACTTCAAATAAAAATGGTATTTTTCCTTCAAAAACAGGAAAATGGTTTTCATCAATATCATATATATATATATATATATATATATATATATATATATATATATATATATATATATATATATATATATATATATATATATATATATATGTATATGTGATAGAACGAGTTGAAGCTGCGTTAATTTCAACTTCTATCACATATTGATTAAAACCACGATGTTGCCCACGTGCATCTTCGATTCGAAGCTTGGCGCCTTATCACAGCCACCGGATATCAATTTTTAAACAAGGAGGTTATCGTCCCTCCATTCGCCCCCATACGCTGACCTCCCTAGATTTAGTTAGGCTTATGGGCAGATAAGGCATTGTTCTCCAGCCCGGCTGTGCGTTCCCTCGAAGCTTCCACTCCATTGTTCCCCCACGCCAAGGAGAAGTCCTGGCTATTTATATGGAAACTTCACCACTAAGATCAGTTTGGAGATCCAGATTTTCGTGGCGAAACATCACCACGACCCTCTCTCCCTTTGTGCGCCAAGGGACTTCGACCTCAAGATTCACCATCACTTGTCCAGAAGGAGGACAATATTCCTTGAGTGCCAAAGGTTCGAGCCTTCCGTGACGCCCAGTCCCCCAAGGCTTCCCCCTTGTTGTTCAGAGGAGAACAGCATTAGAACAGCTATTGTTCGTTCGAGCCCCGTTGACAAGAAACGGTTCTCACCCTTTCCCCTTGTTGTTCAGAGGAGAACAGCATTAGAACAGCCATTGTTCTTTAGCCCGTAGACAGGAGACGGTTCTCACCCCCCTCCTTGTTGTTCAGAGGAGAACAACATTAGAACAGCCATTGTTTTTGAGCCCGTAGACAAGAGACGATTCTCACCCACCCCCTCTTTGTTCAGAAGAGAACAACGTAGAACAGCCATTGTTCTTCAAGCCGTTCGTCGAGAAACGGTTCTCCTTCCCAAGACGCCACGTCAGGATCCTTTTATCTCCCCCCCTTCGGCTGAAACTTGCCAGCGGACCGAAAATTCCTTCGCGCCACCTTCCACTGCACCACTAGTGTGAAAGTTACGTAAGCCAAACGTCAACTTTGAGTACTTAACCCTTTTGTCAATCCTATTCTGTGCTTTAAATGGTTTATCAAACCATCCCATCTCTTTAACTCTATACTAGTTTTACCTTTTTAAATCCTTTAAATCCTCGGATTAGCCGAGCCCCCACGACCCTTTGCATTCTCTGTTTATGTCAATATTTTCCGTTTTTGTGTTTGTTGATAGTTATTATTAATAAAACTCTATTTTATTAATGATAGCAATATTATTATCCTTGAGCTCAGTTCCACTTCTTAAGCATATCGAAGATACATAATATCGGCCGCCAGACATTAACGCACTCTAGAGATAATTAAGGAAGTTCCCTCAACGAATAGTGATATATGGTATCGTCGGGAGTCATTCTACGACATATATATATATACTATTTAAATTTGGTATCAGGTGTGTGGGGTTTAACGCTATATCTTTGCAAACACTGGTCTCAGTCGAGTTAAGCATAGTGTTATTCGTTATAATAATAGAATATAGTAATTCCCTGTGGTTTTAACGATTGCTATCCCCTTTTTTTTTAAACTTAAGAAGCTGGAGTAGCTCAAGGAGCGGTTATAATAATTTGTTTGTGTTTTTTTGTGTGATTTTAGTCAGTGGTTATTTAGAGTAAGAAACAAAGTACGAATAGGTCAGTGCCCATATTTAGGTAGGCTAATTCTATAGAGGCATAATTCTTGTTGCAAGGAATTTTAGTTGGTTGACTAGTGCGCCCCCAAGTGCAAAGATGACTCAGTTCGAAATCTTTAAAGGGCAAGGAGAGTCCTTAGGACTTTTCGGAAAAGAACTAATTGAGTACATTCAAGAGGAGCAAAGAAAAGAGGAAGAAAGAGAAATCCAACGAGAAGAAAGAGTAATCCAACGAGAAGAAAGAGTAATCCAACGAGAAGAAAGAGAAAGAGAAAGAGAAGAACGGATAAGACAAGCTGAGCTTCACCATCAGATTGAATTAGCTCGTGTTGAAGCAGAGATAGAGTCCGCCAGTTCCCGTTCCGAAGCCCCCCCTCCAATCTCTCACTAAAGCTCCCCAATTTCAAGGATGGAGAGGATTTCGGAGCATTTTTAGCCCACTTCGAATAGATCCTCGAAATCAATAACATGGATCTGGAGGCTGAAGGTGAAGCCAGATTACTTCCCCTGTTAAATTGCAAATTGCGCGAAATATTTATATCTTTACCATCTGAGTGTACAATTAACTACAGCACCTTAAAAGCTGAGTTATTGGCCGCTCATAATATGACTCCCGATTTCTACCGCCAAGAATTTCGAGGAGGTCGTATTAAACACGGACAGACGTTCCGTCAATTCGGATACATTCTTCAGAGGAATTTTAAATTTTAGTTAGAATCCTCAAAGGTTGATCCGAAATACGAGTCCTTAACAGACTTCCTGTTGAGAGATCAATTTTTGGCGTCTCTCCCGACGGAGATCCGCGCGTTCGTCAAAGATCGACGGTGCCAGACCTTTAAAGAATGTACCGAAGAAGCGGATGTCTATGCCGCCAGCCATAATTTATACCCAAAGGAGAATCGAACTTCTCACCAATCCCCCTACAAGGAAAGAAGGAAGGATTCGCGCCCCTTCACAGGAAAGTCGACGAAGTTTCCGAGCCCCGTAAAACCCCAAAACTTCTTTCCCCAAAACCAACAACGGGACTTCAAACCTTCCGTTAAGATTTCTCCTCCATCTCTCTTCCCGAAGCGACCCATCATATGCTTCACCTGTGGTGTAGAAAACCACATGAGCTGGAATTGCCCCCAAAATTCTAGGCTTAAAAGCGGACCAGCCCACCAAGTTCACCAGATTAATTCAACCCCGGCTCCCTCGGTGGTGCAGACCCAAGCAGAAACTTCTCCCCCTCCATCAGGCCACCAGGTAAATTTTGTTTTTGATAAAAGTTCATCGGGAACTTTGAAATTTGAGGAGGGCAGCGTGAACGGCTGTCGAGTATCGACTCTCGTCAGGGACACACGATGTACGTGTTTCATCGTGTCCGACGAACTCCTCCCACCAGTGGACCCTAACCACGAAAAATTTGCGGTGGTACATGACTACCTTGGGCGGGCGAACCAATTCCCCGTCGTTAGATGTTACCTGCAGTGTTAATATTATGATGGCTGGGCTAAAGTCATTTCAGCACCCATACAATTCTGTTCCGTGCTTATAGGACAGAGCCCCCAAGTTAGTTTCGACCCTGTGTCTCAGGCCGCCTTCCTCGAGGCCAAGATAAGAAAGAAGCCCCGGAGCCCGTCCCCATCAGAACCCCGATACCGTCCGATTTCTCGGAGACCCCTAACCAGGACTATAGGACGACACAAAAGAAGTGTGAATCACTAACACCCTTAGGCGATAAGGCCCAAGACAAGGACACGGAGACTGTCCGTGGACCCCAAGAAAAAAAGAACCCCCAACGCGCCCATGGAGATACCTTCGTAGAACTGGACGAAGCATCGGCGCTTGAAGAAGATTACCCCGCGGAGTCCCTTAATGTAATCCAGACAGTGTGCATCCAACCTGATGCCGATTACCCTCCTCCTTCCCTACCAGGCAAGTCCTTGGAACCCTCTGATCTGGATAGTGACGCGCAGCTGAGACCACGTCAGAAGAGTCAGCTACAAGAACTAATTAAATGGAGTCACCATTTACCCACCCTATGAGCTCTTTTCGAGCGACTGCGTGAAAATAGCCTCACTATTGGCCCCAGCAAATGCCATTTTGCCCACGAAACCATCAAATATTTGGGTTTCAAAATAGGACAAAGCAAGTTAGGTCCCCACGAGAACAAGATTGAGGCAATCGCCGACATGCCCCTCCCGATTACAAAGAAGCCATTAAGATCGTTCCTAGGATCAGCTTCTCCCTATCAGCGATTTGTTCCGAATTTCACTGCAATTTCGGCCCCCCTATGCCCCCTTCAAAAAAAGAATTTCCCCGATCGTTTACGTTGGAATGATGTCGCTGTTTCCCATTTTAATCAGCTCAAGAGTAAGTTCAGTTCTGCCCCCATTTTAAAGTTGCCCAACCCGGAAAAATCCTTTGGGGTTAAGACCGACGTGAGCAACGAGGGCATTGGAGGTGTACTCCTTCAATACGTGGATGACGGAACGAGTCATCCAGTTGCATATGCTAGGCGTCAATTATTACCACGCAAAAAGAGATATGCCACTATAGAAAAGAAAGCTCTATCAATTATCTGGGTCATAGACAAATTCAAGATGTACTTGATAGGTAAAGAATTTCAAATAGGAACCGACCACCGTCCGTTAGCCTATATTAGGAATGTGAGACACTCAAACGGCCGCATCATGCGCTGGAGTTTACTCTTGCAAGAGTATCAGTTTAAAATAAATTATATAAAAGGTTCCGATAACAAGGTCGCTTACGCCCTCAGTAGGAATGCGTACCGAATAGCGTAGAGTAAGTGTAGTCATAGGATTAGTATCTCAATGTAGGTATATGCCGTCTTGTACGACTTAAATTAAGATTCTCTTGTAATATAATTAATTAAGGTATATGTCTGAATTTTGTAACGCTCAATGTCTAATTTTTTGTATGTATATATATTTGTACCCATTAATTTACGTATAAATTATTTTGTCCCGTAGGTACTAATTTTATATCATTTCATTGTTCCATGCCTTTTTTTTTCTTTGATTAAGTTGTATTAAAAGATATTTTCCCCTGTAATCTGAAGATCAAAATAATCATATGTATTGAGGTAATACTAGTTAGGTGCAGGAAGGTACGGTTGGTACAAGAAAACGAGTTCCCCACAACGGAGCTCTATCGTTGTCCCTTTTCTCTTTTTTTTCGAAGTGACAACTTCCCCTGGAATGGAGGGGTGTGATAGAACGAGTTGAAGCTGCGTTAATTTCAACTTCTATCACATATTAATTAAAACCACGATGTTGCCCACGTGCTTCTTCGATTCGAAGCTTGGCGCCTTATCACAGCCACCGGATGTCAATGTTTAAACAAGGAGGTTATCGTCCCCCCGTTCGCCCCCATACGCCGAACTCGCCAGATTAAGTTAGGCTTATGGGCAGATAAGGCATTGTTCTCCGGCCTGGCTGTGCGTTCCTTCGAAGCTTCCACTCCATTGTCCCCCCACGCCAAGGAGATGTCCTGGCTATTTATATGGAAACTTTACCACTAAGATCAGTTTGGAGATCCAGATTTTCGTGGCGAAACATCACCACGACCCTCTCTCCCTTTGTGCGCCAAGGGACTTCGACCTCGAGATTCACCATCACTTGTCCAGAAGGAGGACAATATTCCTTGAGTGCCAAAGGTTCGAGCCTTCCGTGACGCCCAGTCCCCAAGGCTTCCCCCTTGTTGTTCAGAGGAGAACAGCATTAGAACAGCCATTGTTCGTTCGAGCCCCGCTGACAAGAAACGGTTCTCACCCTTTCCCCTTGTTGTTCAGAGGAGAACAGCATTAGAACAGCCATTGTTCTTTAGCCCGTAGACAGGAGACGGTTCTCACCCCCCCCTTGTTGTTCAGAGGAGAACAACATTAGAACAGCCATTGTTCTTGAGCCCGTAGACAAAAGACTGTTCTCACCCCCCCTCCTTTGTTCAGGAGAGAACAACGTAGAACAGCCATTGTTCTTCAAGCCGTTCGTCGAGAAACGGTTCTCCTTCCCAAGACGCCACGTCAGGATCCTTTTACCCCCCCCCTTCGGCTGAAACTCGCCAGCGGACCGAAAATTCCTTCGCGCCACCTTCCACTGCACCACTAGTGTAAAAGTTACGTAAGCCAAACGTCACCTTTGAGTACTTAACCCTTTTGTCAATTCTATTCTGTGCTTTAAATGGTTTATTGAACCATCCCATCTCTTTAACTCTATATTTGTTTTACCTTTTTAAATCCTTTAAATCTTCGGATTAGCCGAGCCCCCACGACCCTTTGCATTCTCTGTTTATGTCAATATTTTCCGTTTTTGTGTTTGTTGATAGTTATCATTAATAAAAATCTATTTTATTAATGATAGCAATATTATTATCCTTGAGCTCAGTTCCACTTCTTAAGCATATCGAAGATAGATACATAATTTTGGCCGCCAGACATTAACGCACTCTAGAGATAATTAAGGAAGTTCCCTCAACGAATAGTGATATATGGTATCGTCCGAAGTCATTCTACGACAATATATAAGAGGGGCGGTCAATAAATTTTGCAATTTGGATATAAGGAAACCAGATATTAAGAAAAGTGTTTTATTATTTTTCAATATAACTACCCTCGACTTCAATGCACTTGCGCCACTTGTCCCTGAGGCTTCGAATTCCCGACAACCAGAAATCTCTCGACTGCTGTTCAATCCACTCCTGGAAGGCGAGCTGGACATCATCGTCCCCAAACCGGCGTCCACGCAGTGCAGCCTTGAGCTGGCGGAATAAGAAGTAGGCGCTAGTGGCCAGATCTGGACTGTAGGGGGGATGGTTGAGCTCCTCGAATCCGCACTCGCGCACGGCAGCTTGTGCAACTCTGGTCTTGTGGACTTTGACGACATTGAAGTCGATCATGGGGTGTGAGGTTCCTAGGGACACAACGGGCAGAGACCTTAGTCATTGCCAAATTGTCGTGGATGATGTTGATAGTTTCTTTAAGGTTTATCGTAATTAATTGTTTTATTGAATATTTTTTCTCAATTCAATATGAATTTCATAAGCCTTTGCGCTTACTTTTTGTATTCCATAACTATAAAATTTAAAATTAGTATTTTATGATATTGATTTCAGATGCATTTAATGCGATAATTTTAATTTGCCGGATGATAACGTCAGAACAAATGGTTTTAATTAGCATTCATTTTTAATTTTGCTTAGAGTTGAAGTTAAAAAAATGGATTAAGTACAACCTTATAACAATTCCTTATCATCAGGGGGTAAAATCAATGCGTAATCACTTTTATTGAAATCATGCTGAGTATTAATACAAATTAAACTACTATCGTGGTTTACGGCTGAGTACGTATGTACGTTTGCTACGTACATGAGTAAATCCGTTTCACCTTTCTCTAAGAGTGCTTTAATTTAATTCTGTAACCAGGGAGGATTCGTATTATGATATATTTATTGCCATTTGCAGCGTTCAAGGATATAATTAAACAACTGAGACAAAAATATACTTTTAATTACATAAAAGAATAAAATATAAAATCTTTAATTACATTTTCGCACGGAATGAGAAATAACAAAAAAATGTATAAGTTTTGAATTCGTTTAACTTTAACTCAGAGGGAGTTGACAGTTGGGTGACCTTGAAAGTGAATCTACATGCTTTGGTGATTTGAAACGAGTTAGACTGGAGGTTGCTTTCCTTCGACGAGGGGGTTGGGAAAACAGCTAATGCTTCACACTGAGTAGGTGTAGGCGCGTGGCGAGGCTTCTCTCGGGGAGGTGGAGGCGCATAGCGAGGCTTCTTTATTTGAAGATATGAAAGGGGGATTTTGGATGAACGGAAGTTATCCTGATCTTTGTGTTACGAATTTAGGCTTCGCGTTGATGAGACTTAAGCAAGATGTGAATCTTTTCTACACTGGGAAATCATGTTGGCATTCCTCCATGGTGAGGGGTATCTCTGTTTATTTTCAGAAAACTGAGACAAGAGATTTTCTTAGACGAGAATGATATGAGAGTTAGGCTCGATACCACTGGTCTGCTCTTCTAAGTGACCAAAGGAATGGCCTCGTGAGGGAAAGTCCCGCTCGGTTCCACTTATCTTCTTGATTCTGTGTTTGTCTCAGGGACTCGTCTTCTTCTCTCGGTTGCTACGCGGATTCTCCTTATAATTTCTAAAGATCGAACTATATATCTGTTGATTATTCCCTGGGAGGAGGGAAGGGGATACAAGGGAGTCTGCGAGGGGTGACCCTCACTAGCTCACAGTTAAGCCATTCTCCTAGGGCATGAATTTCAACGCAGTAACACTTCGCCCCTTCTGGTTTACGCACGGCATGATGAGATTTCGTCTATTTGGCGGAAAGAGACATAAACAATCGGAGGGCACAGTGAGCTTGTTCATAGATTTTCTGCAGACGAAGCCTTAGACAGCAAGATTTTCATTCTAAAGGCTATCACACCCTCCTATGTTTATATTAATGGACTACGAAATCTGCTGACTGAAATCTTTCTTTACAAGCGACTTCACATCTTTGGAAACGGGGGAAAAAGAGGTGAGGGTAAAGTCTTGGCCCATGTGGAGCGTAACCGTTGACGCTATATAAACAAACTAGCGTCTGCTTGTCCTCTTGATATTCTTTCCCCCACATTTCCTCCGTCCTAAAGAAGGTAATGGGGGGGGGGAGAATTCAAGTGAAAAAAAATAACCGACAACAAAAAAAAGACATGTCTTAGAATGAAATTCCAATTGCCACTATTACAGTGAAGCAACAGTGGTCAAACATCATACTAAACCAAGACTTAATGAAATTGTACGCACACGCGGGCAGTTATATACACAGGTAAAAGGCGGACTTTAACCTTGCCTCGTAAGGCCAAGCAGTCCGGATCACACAACCCATTTTACACCCCCAAAAAATCAATTACAAAAAAAAGAAAAAGAAACTTACTATTAATCTGTACTTAGGTAGTTAATCCTTACACCAGCTAACACTTAACACATTAATATATACAAAAAAATGGTTTTAAGACTAACGGGAATTTAATTAGCCTTCTGTGTGGTTTCGGCTCAAGTTATCGGCTATAAAATTATTGGAGCCTGTTATATAAGTTATGGTAAATTGATACTCCATTAACAATAGACTCCATCGCATAAGTCTGCCGTTCTGGCTTTCGCTGTTACGCAAATATGACAGAGGCCAGTGGTCGGATTCGACCTCAAACTCACAACCTATTAAATAGAACTTGAATTTCTTTATGCCCCAAATTATAGCTAGCGATTTCTGTTCTATAGTTGCATGAGCTCTTTCTCGGTTCGACAATTTTCAGCTTTCATAAGCTATGGGAAAAGGGGTACCATCGTCTTCATATTGCACCAGGACACAACCGATTCCTTCACCACAGGCATCGATGCGGATCCCAAAGTTCTTTTGAGAGTTAGGTATTCGAAGGATGGGTGCTGAAATGAACTTTTCCTTCAACAAGTTAAACTTGGAGATCACGTTAGGCTTCCATCTAACGGGGTCGTGGGAATTTTTCTTAAGAAATCATTATTGGGTTTTAGTGTCTTCAATTTGATCTCATGAACAAACTGTTTGGAGCACCCAGGTTCCTCACAAATTACAACGGAGAATTCCTTCAATAGGTCTGACAATTGTGAATTTTTGAGCGGGCCAAGGTGGGGTTTTAAATCTAACTCCGTGGACGGGTTGTCCTGGGGGAAAGATAATGAGGGTAGAGAATAAATCGTTATCTGACTCTACTTACACCGTGTTTACCACCTTAAGAGGTTCACATGGGTATAAAGCTTCCATGGTTCCTTCTTCATCCAGAGTCACAATATTCTTAATACACGCTCTGCGGTGTTACTTCTTGAGCATGTTTATGTGATACACTTTGTGGCCTGAGGGAGTTTCAATCAAGTAATCAACGGGACCCCGAACCTCTATGAGGGGGAAGGGACCCTTCTATTGGGAGAGAAACTTATTTGTCTCTGTATGCAGTAATAACCACACTTCGTCACCAGGCTTTAATTTTCGAGCTTTTGCTTTTAAGTCGAAAAAACCAGTATTTTTCTAGGTTGCACTCCGCGTTTGAGCGAGCCAACACTGCACATTTCTCCAAGCGATCACATAAGCGTAGGAGGATTGAACTTCTCCATCTAATTGGGGATTAGGGAAGAGCTCCTTAAAGATGCTCATAGGTCCTCGGACGTTACGTCCGGACACAAATTTGAAGGGGGCAAAACCCAGAGTTCGGTGAGGAATCTCTCGGCACGCGAATAGGGCAACTGGTAGGTACTGATTTCATTCTCGAGGCTGAGATTGACAGAGCTTTTTTAACACTTCCTTTAGGGTACTATTTAATTTTTCACACATCCCGTTTGCATAGGGGTGAAAAGCGGTCGTAAAGAGGGGTTTAATGAGGAGTAACCTGTCCACATATTCCATCAGTTCCGACGTGAACTGACGGCCTCGATCTGAAAGGATTTCTTTAGGGATGCCGACTCAAAAAGAATGGAGATAAGGGCCTCTGCACAGGAAATACTGTTAATTTCCCTGAGGGCAACTGCGTCAGGGAAACGAGTGGCGCAGTCTACCAACGTGAGGATATAACAGTGCCCTTCACTAGATGTGGGATGGATTGGCCCAACAAAGTCTATAGCCACTGTGAAGAAGGGCTCTGAAATGACTGGGGTTTTCTGGAGGGGAGCCGGTGGTACCCGGCCTTTAGCAGTGGCTCCTGGCACAGTTCGCATGACTGGCAGTATACGGCGATCTCTTTAGTGGCGCCGGGCCAAAATAAGTATTTAAAATTACGTAGAGAGGTTTTGTTGTGACTGAAATGTACAGCCAATAAGCCATCATGTGCGATTTTTAATACCCGTTTGGAGTAACACCGGGAAATGTACAAGACTTTATCCGACGAAGAGGTTACTTCAGCCGTCGTCCGGAATAGTAGTGAATTCTTTACCACGTATCTTATTCGTTTGTTCCCGCCAAGAGATTCTACTTCGGATATCGCTGCCTTCTCCCACATGGGTTGGTCAGGAGAATTCGATGTGGACGAAGAAGGTGCTGAAGCAGGAGGTTGTTTTGGGGGAAGAGATGCGGTGATGTTGTGCACTTCTTGACTCGAAGACGACCTAAGCCTCGAAATTTGGAGGCAATTGAAACTAATCTGACCTGGGGTGCCATAACTAAAACACGTAACGAGGTTTCTGAGGTATGACGAGGACGAGGAGGTTAGATTAATTAGGGGCTTAATTTCTTTCTGATCCTTAGCTGAAAAGAATTTAAGTTTGGAGGGTCCGGAGGTCTTGGCGACTTTAGGGGGGGTTATTATTTCTGGTATTTCTGAAAATACCCACATTTCTTTGGAGTCGAGGGCTGGTTTTTTTTAACCTCTCGAGGAAATAGTTTGTGGTTGGAAGCATGTAGATCCGCTTCCTCTACGCACTCATTGAACGTAGCGGCTCGCCTGTCCTTGACGAATGCTCGTATCTCTGGGGGCAGGGTACGCAATAATTGGTCTTTAAGAATAAAGTCATCGAGAGAGTTGAACTCATTCCCCACTTGTGCTAAACCCAGCCCGAATTGGAGATATCTCTGATGGATAAAGCTAAATTAATGGTATGTTTGACCAGGCTGAATTCTAGCATGTCTAAATTTCATCCTATACTCTTCGGGATTTAGATTAATGGCGGCTAGTAGCTCGGATTAAAGGTAGAATAATCCACAGAAGATCTGAAGGTAACGAAATGAATTTATCACGGAGACGGGTATTAAGCAGAGGCAGTAATCTAGCGATTCCCTCTGTTTCTATGTCCCAATGATTAACCACAAAGATTTTCTCGAAGTATGTCAGGTAGAAACACAGGGCATCGTTATATTTATATGCTGGGAGTTTCATCGTAGGTAACTGCGTAGTTCCAGGCCGAGATCCAACGGAATTGACTTCCACCTGATCCTTGCCCAATGCTCTTTCATGTGCGCGTATTAGTTTTCTCTCTTCTGCTTCCATCTGTAGTCTTCTTTCATTTGCTTCTCTTTCCATCTGTATTCTTCTTTCTTTTGCTTCTGCTTGCGCCTGTTCTCTCTTTTCCTCTCTTTTCGTCCTTTCTTGTTCTTGGACGTAGGCAATTATTTCTTTGCCTGCTAGTCCAAGAATTTGGCCTTGCGAAAGACGACATTTTACCTATGTCCATCAAAAACTCACCAATGTACGCTAATGGTACTTATGCAACCACGAAACAAGTAGCGCTCTGCCTAACCCATCCTTACCACCTATACTTACTGTTAATTGGAATACCACTATAAAAAACTAATTAACACCATTAACGGGCTAACCACAATCAATTAATAAAAAATTATAGACCGACTTTATCCTATTATATTGTTCAATTTTCCTCGAACGCTTAGGCACAAATTTTGTTACTAATCAAGGGAATGCAACACAATCAACTATTATTGAGTTCTTCTAAGTACCCCAAAACCTGTCACCAATTTTATGTCGTAGCTTACGGCCGAGTACGTATGTACGTTTGTGCGTATATGAGTAAATTCGTTCCCCTATTCTCAGAAAGTGCTCTAATTTAATTCTTTAACGAGGGAGGATTCGTATTATGATATATCAATTGCCATTTGCAGCGTTCGAGGATCTAACTAAACAACTCAGACAAAAATTTACTTTTAATTACATAAAAGAATGAAATATTAAATCTTTAAATACACTTTCGCACGGAATGGGAAATAACAAAAAAATGAATAAGTTTTGGATGCGTTTACCTTTAACTCAGAGAGAATCGACAGCTGGATGACCTTGAGAGTGAGTCTACTTGCTTTGGTGATTTGAGACGAGTTGGACTGGAGGCTACCTCGCTTCGACGAGAAGGGTTGGGGCAACAGCTGTTGCTTCTCACTGAGTAGGTGTAGGCGTGTGGCGAGCCTTCTCTCGGGGAGGTGGAGGCACGTGGCGAGGCTTCTTGACTTGAAGATATAAGTGAGGGGACTTTAGATGAACGGAAGTTATCCCGATCTTTGTGTTACCAATTCGGTCTTCTCGATAATGAGAGTAATCCAAGAGATGAATCTTTTCTCAACTTGGAATTCACGTTGGTATTCCTCCATGGTGAGGGGTATCTCTGTTTTCTTTCAGAAAACTGAGACAAGGGATTTTCTCTGGGCGAGAATTTTATGAGAGTTGGTATCGATACCACTGGTCTGCTCTTCTAAGCGACCAAAGGAACGACTTCGTGAAGGAAAGTTATGCTCGGTTCCACTTATCTTCTTGATTCTGTGTTTGTCTCACGGGCTCTTTATCTTCTTGCGGTTGCTACGTGGATTCTCCTCTACGATTTCTGAAGATCGAACTATATATATGTCGATTATCCCCTGGGAGGAGGGAAGGGGAGACGAGGGAGTTTGGGGGGATGGGGGTGACCCTAACTAGCTCACAGTTAAGCCTTTCTCCTAGCGCATAAATTTTCAACGCACTGATACTTCGCCCTTTCTGGTTTATGCACGGGGAAGGTGAAATTTCGTGTATTTGGCGAAAATAGACATAAACAATCGCAAGGGACAGTGAGCTTGTTCATAGATTTTCTGCCGACGAAGCCTTAGACGGCAAGATTTTCATTCTAAAGGCTCTCACACCCTCCTATGTTTATATTAACGGACTACGAAATCTGCTGACTGAAATCCTTCTTTACAAGTGACTTCACACCTTGGGAAGCGGGGAAAAAAAGGGGTGGAGGGTAAAGTCTTGGCCCTTGTGCAGTGTAACGGTTGAAGCTGTATAAACAAACTAGTGTCTGCTTGTCCTTGCGATATTCATTACCCCACACTACAGAGGCATATATATATATATATATATATATATATATATATATATATATATATATATATATATATATATATATATATATATATATATATATATATATTAGAATAAAGCAAAGCCAGTGCTGCGTCGAATATGTGATGCGGTTCGAGCAATTACTGGTGCTCCCCCTTTTCTATAGGGGTTTAATATTGATTCACATTTATTTGGGAGAAATTTGGAAACAAATAGATACAAAATGCACCCAAATTGGGCTTTGGATTTCTAACTATTCCCGATGCAGGTTTTGAGCCTTGTTTTGTAACTTCCTCTCGTGGTAGCTTGTGTTAGTTTTCTTTTCATTATTAAATATACAACATTGATTATTAACTACTTTAGTTGCAAACTAAACACATTTGCCTATCGTTTAACAAACGTGAAGAGATATACCCACTCTCCAACTATTAAAATATGAAATTACAGGATCTCGACTATTTACATCTTTCTTGAAAATCTGCCCCACATTTTCGATTAGGCTTTAAGCCAGCCAATCTGGTGTATTGGTGCACCAAACTGCCAGTCGTAAACCCTGGTAAATGGGGAACGTTGGCGTAAGGAAGGATATCTGGTCATAAAAACACTTGCCAAAACTTAATATGATAGCAATCTAAACATAGCCTTGGAAACTGCTAGGGCGTACTCCGTAAACGCCCCTTAGGCGCTTCGCCTGTCCGCTGCAAGAAAGGAGCTAGGGCAACGGATTCAAGGATGGAATCGGATAAAGAAGCATTTCCGAATGAGAGTCGGTACGTTGAACATTGGGTCGATGAATGGGAAATGTCGGGAAGTAGCCGACTTGATAGGAGGAAGAAAGATAATGGAATTATGTGTGCAGGAGACACGTTGGAAAGAAAACAAAGCAAAGTAATTGGGAGGCGGCTGTAAGCTACTTTTCAGCGGAGCGAGTAATGAAGGGAGAAATGGAGTTGGTATCATACTGTTAAAACACCTTAAAAACAGTATAGCTGCCATTAGTAAGAGGGGTGACAGAGTGATAAGCATTAAACTACGTCTCAAGGAGGAAATAAACATCTTTTGTGTATACGCATCCCAAATGGCCTGCGATGAGGAAGAGAAAAGAATATTTTGGGAGCAGATAAATAATGAGACATACTCGATACCAGCGCAAGAGAAACTGATTATAGGAGCGGACCTTAATGGACACATAGGTAGAGAGAAAGAGCCGTTGTATATAGAGTGCATAGAGGTTGACGTATGGGAGATATAAACGAAAAAGAGAGAAACTGATCGACTAGGCTATATCCTTTGAATTAGAAAAGTGCAATACTTTCTCCCAGAAAAGGGAAGGGCATTATGTAACATATAAGAGTGGTGGTAGAAAGAGCCAGATAGATTTTCCTATGTTTAGGCGACAACATATGAGGGAAGTGAAAAACAAAGTTGTAGTAATAGATACTGAGTGGAGTGTAGATAAGAAAAGGAGAAGGAAGCAGGTTTAACCAAAAATCAAATGGTAGAGACTGAAAGAGCAAAAGTTGAAAGGGGAGTTTAAGGACAAAGTGCTGCTTAGATCTCGCTCTTATGCGAGAGTTTAACAGTGGTGGTAGGAGAGCAATCTGGTAGGAGAGCTATCTGGATTACAGGAAGACAGGAAGCTTAAGCTAACAAACAAAAGTGCAAAAAATGCGGTGGTTGCGGGAAAGCACGAGCTTGGAAAAAGGTGGAAAAAGAATTGGAAACACCAGGAGAAGAAAGGAGCTTGTACAGAATTGCGAAGGCAAGAGACAAAGCTTCGAAGGATATTACCCATATAAAGCAGGTGAAAGATGATCAGGGAATAGTGTTAAATGAGGAGGATAAAATCAAGGATAGGTAGGAGAAATACTATGTGAAGCTACTCAACGAAGAAAACTCCAGAGCCACCGATGGGGACGGAGTCCCAAATGTGGGTCTGATACCCGATATAAGTAGGGATGTGGTGAAAATGGTACTGTAAATGATGAAGAACGAGGAAGCAAGTGGTCCAGACTGTATCCCAGCAGAAGTATGTATGGCGCTTGTAGATGAGGGTGTAGATATGCTATGGGATCTGATAAGGAAAATCTACCTGGACGAAAAATCACCAGACGAATGGAGAGATAGTATTATAGTACCAATAAATAAAAATAAGTGTGACACACAAGAATAGGGGACCTATAGGAGTATAAAGCTAATGTCTCACACTATGAAGATCTGGGAAAGAATAATAGAAAGAAGTTTGAGGAATGAAACAGTAATAGTGGATGAGCAATTTGGTTTCATGCCTGGCAGGGTAAAAACAAACAATGGAGAAATAGCAGGGACAGGAAAAAGGATTTCACATGGTTTTTATTGATCTAGAAAAGGCGTAAGACAGTTCCACGACAAGAAGTATGTAGATGTATGATAAGCGAAGGTGTGCCAGAAAGGTATCTACGCCCGATACAGAATATGTATTTTGATGATAGAACTCGGGTAAGAAGCAGTGTGGGCCTTATGGGATGGATTACCTTCAAAGTCGGTTTACACCAAGGCTCGTACCTAAGCCTATACCTCTTTGACTTAATAATGGATGTAATTTCTAAATGAATAAGGGTCCCTTTCCCCTGGTGCATACACTTTGCTGATGACATTGTTTTGTGTGGCACTAGTATATTAGAGATTGAAGGGAAGTTAGAGCTTTTGAGAGAAGCATTAGAGGGGAAGGAGTTGAAAATCAGTAGGAGAAAAATAGTGTATCTGAGTTTTTTGGATGACACGCAGGGAGAGCTTACATATATAGAATGCAGGAGGAAATCTTGAAAATTGTGAGAAATTTTAGATATTTGGTGTCCACCGTGACAAGTGATGGAGATTTGGATTCTGAGATTGCCCATAGAATTAAAGTGGGATGAAATAATTGATAGATTAGATCTGGAATACTATGTGACAAAACATTAACATAAGAACAAAGGGGAAAGTGTATAAGACAGTGGGTAGACAAGCACTGTTATACGGAGCGGAAACGTGGGCAATAAAGAAGACCCAAGAGAGGAGGCTGGAAGTCACCGAGATGAAAATGTTAAGATGGATTTTTGGAGTGACGAGGATGGTTAAGATCCGGACTGAACGAATATGAGGAACAATAAAAGTGTGACAGAAATTTCCGAGATAAGGTAGGAAAAGAGACTACAGTGGTATGAGATGAGAGAATGAGTATGTAGGAAAGAGGGTGATGCAGATGGAGGTGGAGGGAAATCGTAACCGTGGAAGGCCAAAAAAACGTTGGATAGATAATATTAGGACGACCTGGAAAGAAAG
Source organism: Ceratothoa steindachneri (assembly GCA_963969495.1). Taxonomy (NCBI): domain Eukaryota; kingdom Metazoa; phylum Arthropoda; class Malacostraca; order Isopoda; family Cymothoidae; genus Ceratothoa; species Ceratothoa steindachneri. The sequence continues at coordinate 25,721,139 of OZ018335.1, forward strand.
GGGTTCACAAGAGGAGACCCGCAGAACCGGAGCGAGTGGCGAAGGCTTGTCAGAAATGCCGACCCCACTTATGAGTGGGCAAAGGTGAAGAGAAAGAAGATTTTCAATTATGCTTTGTTCTGGAGGCTGACTTGGCGAATTCAATGCATCGAAAAACATTCCCGAATTGTTTTTGATCATTTTTACCGTTTAAAATTCTAACTTTTCTTTAACTTCAACTGAAAGATGCCCCACAAAAAACAAGAATTTTTAGATTTACATTATGTATTTTTCACAACTACAATTAACCAACATATAACTTCTACAAATGTCCCTCAAAAGTCCAGATCTCAACGTAATGGACTTTACCATGTGGGGCTTACTGTTAAATCAACTTCAATTGCAGATGAGAGAGAAGTCACAGACATTTAAATCTTAAAAACTCTATCGATGGGACAATATCCCGCTTGAAACCATCCAAAGGGAGACTGGAAGTTGGCTTTACCCTCTACGCCGTTTGGCATTTTGAACACCAACATCTAACATTTGTGTTTTTGTTTTGTTTTCACAATGTTTCTGTTGACAACTGTTTTCTGTTTACAATAATTAAATAAACTATACTAAATTTCGTGTTCTTTTGTGGGGCACTCTCTAGTTTGCCAATCAAATTATTTATGTTTTTGTATATATAGTGCGATGTATCCCTACTGCATTCCATTATGATAAGAAGAAATGGGCCACCGCTTTTTTATGGAACTTACCCTAAGCCATTATGGAACCACTTTTGTGCTTGAATGATGCATTAATAAATAAAATAAAAACTATGGAATCATGTGTTCCTTTTCCGGCCAGAAAACTTCAACGTAGGGATCGTATTCTTATGGTGCATGCCTTTTCCATATTCAAAAAGAGAGGCGGTGAGAGAGATAAAAATATATATATTTTATGCATCTTTTTCCGGCCGTGTTAATGGTGCATGTTTAATCTCGATGAGCCCAAAGACAAAAATGTGATGACCGAAAACCCCTTTATTGTGCAAATATTTCTCGACTTTTATCATTTTCGTTTACTGTAGGTATACGAAAAAAGGGTCGCTGGGGGCTAAAAAATATATTCATTTTATTTAACTTTTGCCGAAGAAGTTAATAATAACAGAAAAACCTACTTATAATTGAAAGAAAAAACAATCCCTAACCTGACCTAACCTACGTAACATAACAAAAGAGTGATACTCATTAAATAAATCCACTCTTAAAAATCTAGCCACAGGTCATTAGCAAATTTCCTCTAAGCTCCTTACTATACCTTGGAGAAAGCTACACTTAAAAGGAAACAGCGATGCCATTATTCATGCAAACTGGAAACATTGTTATGAAAATCATAAGGTATTTCGAGTAAGTAATTAATTGATTTTTTAAGTGGATAAATAGACTTATAAAATTGTATTCGACGCGAGACTGATCACGTTTATGGCTTATTAACTGATTATAATTTGCTTGAATTATGCAACGCTCATTGGGGGTACAGATAAATGATAGGCAAACAGTTATGTACTTATACCGTAGTTGGTACGAACACGTTACCAGGTTTGATAAATAACTATTGACACTACCATTAAACTATATAGCAACTCTCGAGTTACAACCATTTTGCGTTGTCATAATTTATTACACCGGTGGTGAGCAATCCTGGGATGCGACAAGTCCTATGTTACACATGAGCCAAAGAGAGGACATATATTGATGAGGATGCATGATATAGTGAGAAAGAGGGAAGGGGGGTACGGAAGTTAAATGAAGGGGAGGCAAATAGGTGCGCCATCTAAGTAGTGTAGATGAAAACGTAATGACATACGACTATAAACTATCCCCAACCGAAAAGGTCTCTCTGCTTACACTCACACACACAGACTCTCTCTCCCACTCCCTCTCTCTCTCTATCCTATTATCTCTATCCTTCTCCCGCCACTCTAATGCTAACTCTAAAACTCGCCCTCTCTCTTCCTCTCTCAATCTCTTTTTTTTATAACCCTCTCCCTCCCTCCATCTCTTACACATTTCGTTAAGTAACGCGTGACATATCTGTATTCTGTGGGTGTTTTTTTTCCAGGTTAACAGACTTCACCCCCTCCTTATTCGCTTATACATATATTCACCTTCTCCGGGAAACTGATTAGTGTATTTTGCTTATTCATAAAAATATAAAGTTCCCAAGGATTTTCCATTCAGAGTGAAAACTTTTCCACTATTTTTAGTAATTATGGCACCGCAATATACCTGCACATCTTGGTCTCTCCATTTTTGATAACGGGGATGTCCTTACTCGTACATTTTGCCCATTCAGACTGAAGATGAGAGACGAGGGACGGAAGCAAACCGCAAGATCGAATCCCTGACCCCGAAACTGGATCTTTTACAGAATTTGTTACTTTCAATGTAGGTTTGCCTTTATTTACCTAAATTCGATATCCTGTGCAGGTGGCATCCGAAGCCATACAGTCTCTTCCTCCTCAACATAAATGTCAAGATGTGAGGAACGACGAGCACCCAAATCGCAAGATCATCGCCCCTGACAATATATCAACACCGTTTCTAGATTTTTTCAGAGAAGAAGTCTGGTGGGCGATTCAATGGTTCTGATCATATCTCTGAATTCTGTGCTATAAGGATACGTCATTACGTAAGATGACATACCTTAGGTCCTGGGTCAGTGTGGTGGGGGGATTATTTGTTACGTTATGATTCGCTGGGGCTAGGAGGACTGCCGTTGGGAGCTTGCCCATGGACGCGCCTTTAGATACGTTTATAAATTCCATATTTTATTTTATTTTTGAGCTGCGCACTTTCGTTCTCTGGATTTACAGGTATTTTTTTCTTTTTTTTGTTTCTTTCAACTTTGCGTTTAATTCTGTATTATATTTGTGTTCATGAATGCTATGATTTTTAATACACTCCATAATTGCAGTACTTTCTCTACAATCGATAAAGTCGTCGTTGGATTTGGAGTATTTGCATGATTGTATATACCGACGAGATTATACCTATGACAATTTATCCGGTCAGACTAAGAGTGTAAGGTAATATACACAAACACATACACAACATCCTCACAGCCTATACGAGAGATGCATATATCTCTTATCCCCACGCCACACTAACCACACGCAAAATTTATACTTCGATTGGGCGATCGAACCTTTGGGTTTGCCGCGTGAGGCTCCATTAGATTTATCGAATAGAACGAAATAAACTCATGCTATGGAAAAGGGTGGCGATATAAGTAAATAGATTTCATGTTTTATTTTCTTTCTCATATCATCGTTATTTCTTTGCCTTTACAGTTCATTTTCTTTGTTTGTTTTCTTTTGTTTTTCAACCCTACTTTCGCTTTTACATCATTATTTAATGTGTTATAATATTTAATTCACTCTTGTTTACATTATTTTTTCCGCATTCTCCAATGTCACAGCCAGTATGGCAGCTTCCACTATCTCACTTCATACTCCTCACACCCGGAATGTGACTCACCGGGTGGAATTGTAGGTGTCCGGAATAACTCTCTTTTCATGATATAACATTTCCTTCAACAATCTCCTTATCCAACAAGGTTGGCCATAGTGTCTTAGGATAGATAGATATCAATGAGCTGAAGACTATTATTACTGAGCCAATGCCCCTATGGTTGAGGATATGCTGCAGTGCTTAAATCAAGAAACAAATTACTTTGATATCTACCCCTCATTTTCTAAGAAATTCAACAGATCCATTTGTATATATCACCCTTCTCTCCTTTGATTATTTCCACATCATTTATCATTAACAAACCTTTTCACATTCATTGATGAGGGAAAATTTGCATACTCCCCATGAAATCGAATTCGAATTCGATGTTGCCGGAAGATTTTCTCGCTAAACTGTACGTGGACGACCTTTCGATCTCTTTTGGTGCGGCCCAGATGGCAACTGTAGAGCGTCGAATCCAACAGACATTGAACTGCGCCTCTCGCCATGTGGAAGCGCACAGGTTTCGGTTTTCCTTGGCCAAGTTTAATGTTATGCACTTATGCTACCATTCACGGCTCCACTCTTACACGGGAATGTTCCTAAACAGGGTTTGCCTGGAAGTGGTGAATTTGCAGCGTTTCCTTGCTCTTGTTTTCGCCCAACGCCTCATCTGGGAGGCTCACATTCGCAGCCTTAGGGTCTCTTCTATCCATGCTATGGACATTCTTCGTCCAGTGAAGTTAAGCACTTGAGATGTGGGTAGAGCTACTCCCTTGCTTTACTACCGATCTTTTGTTCGTTCGCTATCTTTGATTTAACCTTAACCTTTTAGCTGAAAAATAGCCATCCTAGTCTTGAATTAGCTAGTTAGTTTTGCGCCACTCATCTCTTGTTAATCTTGATGAGTTCCTTCGACCAAAGAATGAAAATCTCATTTCATCCGAAAGACAATCGATGGCAAGATCGTGAGCACCAGTTCTTGTTAGAGTAGAAGCTGCAGAAAGAGTGGCAGTGTTTTGGAAACAATCAGCAAGCAGAGCTAAAAAAGAACCATCCATTCCACGTCAGTGGAATGATGATTAGAAAGCCACTGTCTCGCATCCCCTCTTTATCAGGAAGGGACGCAATACAATATTGTGGTAATGCTAGTGGTCCTGTAACTTTGATTCGTCAGGCTAATTATTCCTCGCTAACGCGTGAATCGAGTGGATATGTGAGTTGTGAGGGACTAGTGAATGTTTAAAAGAGGAAGAATTCGGAGGCCTCCGCTGTGTGAGAGGAAAATATAAAAAAAGCAAAAATTAGGGTGGGATGGAGAGAATGGAAGGCGATCGTGTGTGAATCATTTGGGGGGGGAGGAGTACATAGACTGTGACCAAGCTTTTGAGCAAGGAGTAGTATCTTAGTGATAGTGATAGGAATGAGACAAAGTGTGACAAAACGTTTTTGATGAGATGTAAGTATCAATAGCGGTTAGAGCGTTACTGTATGCTAGAGGTTTGATTGAGGAATGCGAAAAAATGTTGCATGAAAGTGCGCTTGGAGTGGACTGAAGTATAAAAAGAACGAAAAAACGAGAGTAAAATGTAAAAAGACAATTTGAAAAGGATGTGTGCATGAGACTGGTATATGGGATAAGGAACAAATGGGTAAGAGGTATATATGGTGTGAAATATGTCGTAATTGAGTGTGTGATGAAGTGGTACGAGAATGTAGGAAGAATGGATAGAAAATGAATAGGTAAGAGAATTTACAAGTCTATTGGTGCACGGTGGATTGAAACAAGAGTGAAAGTCCGTCAAATGACCTGCGGCGTTTTGTGATAAGATGATAATTGGTTATTGCATTGATGGTTTCCAATGGTTCAAATCACTTACAACTGCCTTTGAATAGCTAAATGAGCCTTCTGCCACTAGATGGCGCCACCCAGCGCCAAATCCGATGGCAGATTTGAAATCTCCTGGTTGAATAACCATATGTCTCATGGTCATATGGGTCATTTCATGGCTCTAAATGGGTACAATTGAAATTTACTCTTTTTGAAAAAAGCGACACCTAGACCTGGCAATTCGCTACAGGTAAAAACGCGTAGCAGTTGGATAGATTATGCCAATAATTGTTTGAAAGATAATGTGATAAACAAGGTGCAATTGAATGGAATTATGCAACATAGATTTGCATGAAAAATAACTGCAATGGGGTGTGCTTGGAGAGTTTTTCCCAAGGTTGAAACTTAAAGGGATGAGATGCTATACTACACTCCCTCATCGTTATGAGAAGTCAATCGCGTGAACGATGGTTAGACCCTCGTTTAATAGTGTTAGAATTATATATGAAATAAAAAGGTTCCCCCTCCCACACTTCCTTTCATCTGTTTGGTTTTCCCTCCTCTGTCTATTTACTTGCCTTTACCTGTTTATTTTAATATTTTGCCTTCAAGATTTCATCTTGAAATTCTTCTTGACTGGCTGTTTTATGGTTTTGTTTTTTAAACTTTGTCAGAGACGCTACCTTTGGACTTGTGTTCGCCTGGACTGTGGATGGATTGCTGAGGATCGTTCACTTAACATCCTAAGGGCCTAGCTTGTGGCAAAGGTAGGTCCCGTAGGGGCGGGAATCTCCTCAATTTCGAGAAAGAGCTGTTGTAACTTTTAATCTTGGGAGATGATCAAACTTCCGTCCGTCCTTCCTTCCTTATTCTCTTTACATCCCTAGTTTTTGTGGCTTCCTTGCCAGTCATCCCTGTGTGCGTACATACAGCAGGTCGTATAACCTCTCGACCCGTCCTACTTTCTCATAAGCCTCATAGCCTACTGCCTTCATTATTTAATAACGGCCAACTGCACTCTATCGTTTGTATTTAAATCCTTCGCACTCCTTCAGGGAAGGTTGGGTCTCACCTTCCTATACTTCTATCCCCCATCTTTGTCATGACCAGAGTTGAGCCAAGGTCACTCGTTTGACCTTAAGCGTGCAGGCATTTAGGGGAGAAGTAACGTATATGTCTGTGGGCTATTCTACGACACTTATCATATTCTACATCATATTATACAGAATATACGTGTCATATACATACAGAGTGACAAAAAAGAACGGGCCCATCTTTCAATAGGCTTAATTTTTTATTTTTTTTTAAATATTAATGAATGGAGCCTATCGAAATTTGGGGCCGTTTGGGGGGGAAGAGGGGGTAGGGGTGGAGGTCAACCGAATTATATACAAATAGATGATTAAATTTTACTGAAAAAACAGAACATGTCTCTAATGATGTTAAACAACCAACAAAGAAAAGGAAAGATAATTGGTGTTTAGCATACACACATGGCCAAAAGTTTTGAGATTATTATCTTTTTGCATATGAGAAAATTAATAGAAGTTATCGAACGTTGCATTTTGTTATAATATGTTTATAACATAATATGAAGGAGAAATATACAAAAATTTGCAGCCAAGTCCATTAAATTAATAAACAGTCAATACTTGATACGCGTAGACAATATTTACAGTATGTCCCTTGTGATGATATTTTGACGGATATTGCTTCATTTTTAGTCAATAACCTTCCACAAATGATCAGAATTAGATGGCTTCTGTTTATTAACCCCTAATTTGATTATCACCCAAACATACTTGATTGGGTTCAAATCTAGCCAATTACCGGGCCAAGGTCTCAAAAGTTCAATGTTATTTTCAGCCAAGAACTTTTGTATTGCTTTTGCCTCGTGACAAAGAGCATTATATGTAATGATGAAAAATATAGTTATCATCTCAAAACTGGTCCTGAGCTGTTGGGAAAAGGTGCTGATGACACTCGCGTCTTGGACTAAATTGTTAGTGCTTCACTTCCCTGAGATGAGTAGCAGCCCCACACTTGGAGAGTGTCCGGATATTTCACTGTGGCCACGGCACAGGACTCATGAAAACGATGCCCTTTTATCCTCATAAAGAGGGATCTTCCAGAGGCTGCAAACAACCGGAGAGGAACTTAATCACAGAATATCACTTTGTTCAATTCTTCAACAGTTCATTCTTTAGATTTGCTGAAAAAAGTGGAGCCTATCCGTAAGGCTCTGCCTACTGGATAAAATAAGGCTTCTTAGCAGCCCATATCGACTTCAGACCGTTGACGAAAAGGCTCTGCCTCATTATGCGGGCTGAAGCGTTCGCATTTGATTCTTTCCAATCGTGAACAAGCTCGGAACTGCAGGCAACCCAATCCTTGAGATGAGTCCTTAACAGGTGGTAATCTTGGCGTTCATTGGAAGGTTTCGGGCATCCAAAATACTTCTTTACACGAGTATAACGCAATTTTTTAAGGTAATTAATGATCCTGAAGATTGTTATCTTTTATGCAATTGCCTTAGCAACTATCTTCCTGTATTTCAGGCCACTTTGGTGTGTAAAACAACAGTGATTGCAAGCTTTGGTCTAGGACAAACAGTTTGTGGAATTGAAAAGAAGTCAAACATTTTTATTTACAAACAATTTTGAGAAATATATTATAATTACACATCATTCATTTAACCCATATTTTTAATCCTTTTACCATTTTGATTGAATTGCAAAGCTCCAGGGATTTTGGATCCAGCGAAGGAATGCACTGTTTTTTCTCATCATTTTCCGAATGCTGACTTTTTACCTAAACCTTCAATAACTTAAATGTTAGAATAATTATTTCTATCACAATTTTTAAAAAAAGTGAAGAAATATCTAAATAAAATTGCGTAATCCAAGAGAGATGATTGAAGTTGGTGAAAAGATATTAGAAAAGTGAGGGCAGTTAAATGAAACAAAGATTCATAGAAAAATGCAGAAGCAGAACTTGGAGATGACAACACTTGGCAGAGCAAACATCAACATTACGCGATAAGTGCCTAAGTAATAGGAATTATTTTCAAATCTCTAGGAAAAATAAATCAAACTCAAAGATGAGTCATACCAAATTTGTCTTAATATTGTTCTTAACGTTTTTGCCCAAATCTATATTGAGTACAAATTATTTGCATCGACGTGCAAGTGATAATAGCTATAATTACCTAATTGAATTAATATCTAATTGATATTTTACACAGTATTAAGTATTGGCCATTCTGAAATTGTAAGAGCAAAAACAAAGGCCAATTTAACATATCAATGGGGAAAAAATTGGGGCGCTTAGTAATTTATTCAAGAAGCGTGGAAGTTGAACATGAGTGTTCACATAAAGACCCTTAGCTCTCTCGTCATTCGGCCAGGTTTAGCAATCTGTACAAGGTGCGGTGGGATATTTGTCGCATAACTTCCATATAAAAGAAAATTGCATAGTTTATTTATATATACAGGGGGTGCAGGGTTATTTAAAAAGAATGATACGTTTTCATGACGCATTGCTTCATTTGTCAAACATCTTCATGGAATGAGTCAGAGCCAATTTGAAAGAGGAGCTTTCTAAGTTTTGAATGGCTGCAACAGGGGCGCTGTAGTCGCGTCACGTCGTTCCTTCGGCAACGTTCAGTTTATTGTTCACACTCAGAATGGCGAGTCCTCAGCAAAAGGCATTCTGCGTTCTCGAGTTCGCGAAAACAAATTCGGTTGTCACGGTGCAGCGTTCTTTTCGAAGGCCATTCAACATTAATCAGTCCTCTCCTAAGAACATTCGACAGTTTCAAGAGAGTGGGTGTCTGTGTGAAAATTAAGCAGAAAAATCGATTACCATGTGTATTGGAGTGGCGGCGTTATTGAAATGAAATTGAAGTGAAGCCGAAGTAATTGTCAATTATATGGCAAAATGAGAAAGATTCGCCCTATCAAAGAAAGGCAGTATGGTTTTTCGAGGGACGGGAGCTATTTGGCCTTACAAGAAATCGAAGTTTTTTTCCAGCTTTAGAAAGTTGTCACGGTGCAGCGTGCATTTTGAAGGCGATTTGACATTAATTAGCCCTCTCCTAAGAACATTCGACAGTTTCAAGAGAGTAGGTGTCTGTGTAAGGAAAAAGTCCAGGACGATCACGAGTTTCTGCGGAACAAGTGGCGAGAATCCGTGCTGCGTTTGAGCGGAGCCCGCGGAAGTCCACAAATCGAACTAGCCATGAGCTTGCGATTCCTCAATCCACTATCTGGCGTGTGCTAAGAAGACGTCTACATTTCAAACCATACAGACTACACCTCGTTCAGACACTTACCAAAGGCGACAAGAGGAAGTGGATGGAATATTGCGATTCGATGCTAGAGATGATGGAAGACGAAACCTTCATTTCACGTTTAATTTTTAGTGATGAAGTGACTTTTCATTTGCACGGCACAGTCAATCGTCACAATTTGCCTATTTGGGGAACAGAGCGCACATATGAAATAGTTGATCATGAAAGAAATTCCTCTAAGGTGAACTTCTCCTGTGCTGTGTCACAGGACAAGGTTTATGGTTATTTTTCCTTGAAGGAGACACCGTTACAAGACAAAACTATCTCGAGATCCCTTTTTCTTTGAAGGAGACACCGTTACAGGACGAAACTATCTCAATATGCCCCAAAACTGGCTCTTCACTTCACTGCAAGCAGATTCGCATGACTTCATTTTTAACAAGATGGAGCACCACCCCTTTGGCACCTGACGGTTAGAGCTTTTTTAAATGAAAAAGTGCCCCAGCGATGGATTGGTCGGAAATAGGCCTAAGAACTTGCTCTTTGTGCTTGGCTGAGAGATCCCCAGCCCTAACCGTGTGTGATATTTTCTTGTGGGGATATATAAAAGATGACATTTATGTTCCACCGCTACCCACTAACCTCGATGACCTTAAACATCGAATAACAACAGCGATCAACTCCATGAATCGTGATATGCTGATACGCGTCTGAGAGCAATTCTCTTATCACATTGATGTTGCCCGTGTTGCAGGTGGTGGCCACATTAAACACATGTAAGACAGGAAATAAAAGTTGATTGTGAGTAGAATACTTGTATTTTGCTGGAGTTTTCTTTTGCTTTTCCTTAATAAAATATTGCGTAATAAAATCGGTTCATTCTTTTTGAATAACCCTGTATATTATTACCAAAGTTACATGTTAAAGAATTGAAGGATGTACTATTAATTTTATTCAATGAAATCGCCGTCAGTTTACCAGGCGGCTTCCTAATCTGCGGCAGGCCTTCTCTACCTTCCTCCTGTTTAAGTGGGTGAAAGCTCTGGTGATTTTAGATCTCAGTTCCATCTGGCAGATGCACTGGGACTTATTAATTGGACGTTTTCTCAACCACACCCAAGGGGATGCAGTCTAGCAGGTTGTGAGGCCAATATGCTTGAAATGATGTAGAATAAGAAAATGCCTGGCAGACAAGACCTTGGTCCTTCTGCTTGTATGGCATTGTGCTCAGTCTTGCTGCCACACGTACGACCTTCCAGCGGCCCCCTCCTTAATCCAGGGAAACACCAACCCGCCCAAACACTTGATGTAGCCATCAAATTGAGTCTGAGGCTCCCTGTGAAGGGATACGGGGGCATAAAGTGAACCTCGCTACTGATAACCCACACACCATGATGTGGGCTGGCAACTTATTTTTCATGACTGTAAATACATATGATGCCCATAACTAGCCAGTTATTGTTTTTGCGAGTTCACCACATGGGTATAGCGCAAATTATTCTTGTCTGTGAAGAAACAAAGCATGCCAGGCTTAAGTGGATACTTCAGTTTGTTCACAAGCTTTGAAGTACATTCCTTTCGGTTGTTCTTCATCTTGCGAAAGAACCTGGCCATTTATATTATTATAGGAGTAGTAACGGAAGCCATCATTAACTAACTTTCTGATGAAGGAACCTGGCACTCTCTTGCCCCTAAGTATAGACTTCATTGACTTGCTGAAATCGTTGTCAATGATAGTTTGAATCTCCCTTACAAGTTTAAAAGTTCTTTTCGGATCAGAACGCTTAGAGCGAGGTTTCCGAGCCGAAGTAGCATCGTCATCACAGCCTGACTCATCTAACTCTTTTATTATCCTCTGTAGCGTCCTCAGATTAACAGCTAATCCCTAAGACATCTTGGTTCAGAAGCTCCCATTGTGAATACCCATCAGTACAGCTTGACTTCTCCAAATTCAGCAATGGTATTGCTTCCTTCAGAGACGATGCACAACTGAGTTTACTATAAAAGGATGAAGAGAGAACCAACGCCATACAACACACATGCGCGGAATTTAGAGTTGACAACTGTGAAATCGGGGCAACCTTTCTGCCGCACCCTGTATAAAACTTATATATATATATATATATATATATATATATATATATATATATATATATATATATATATATATATATATATATATATATATATATACACACATATATATATATATATATATATATATATATATATATATATATATATATATATATATATATATATATATATATATATATATATATATATATATATATATATATATATATATATATACATATATATATATATATATATATATATATATATATATATATATATATATATATATATATATATATATATATATATATACTTTTATTAAACAAAATTGACCACTGGTTTTGATTAAAATTCAAAAAGATCCAATGGCTTTTGTGAAAGAATTTTATTCCATTTGAAAAAACTTTGCTGCAACTTTCTAAGGCTGGAAACAAAGTTCGATTTCTTGTAACGCCAAAGAGCCCCCGTCCCCCTGGAAAAACCATACTGCTTTTCTTTGATAGGGCGAATCTCCCTCATTCTGCCATATAATTGACAATTACCTTCCGCTTCGCTTCAACTTCATTTCAATAACGCTGCCATTCCAATACACATGGGAATCGATTTTTCGGCTTAATATTTAAACGATACCGTTAACTGTGCTGCTATGGTTCCCACATAAGCCCTATTTAATTTGGGGTTAATCTATACTTGCTTTTATTCTTTATGATTTAACAGATTTTTCCATTCCACCTACCAAAAATATAAATTGGTTGGCATCTAAAAAAGACAATAAAATGGAAAAAGTTTAAGATAGTCACCTGTTATTTTACGATTTCCTGCCAAGAGGTATTGGAATTTTTTATTCAATATTTTATCATTAATTGCAACAACGCGATGTATTAACATTGCTGCTGATGTTTTTAGTCATTTATTAATGAGGGAATTTATGCACACACAATTATTTTTGTATGTAAGCAAAGTTATTTGGTTTCCTGTATTTCTAAACCATTGCATTGTCTTGACACTTTAGAAGTTTCTCTCAGCCTCTGCAATGGCTAATATCTCTGACATCTATTTGTTTACTTTGAGGCAATGCAATTTTTAAATAAATATTAATAATTCCGACCACTCAGACTCCGAGATTTATATCACCTACAACCAACCATCCAAGATTTCGAGTCTAGAACAAGTAGAGCTTTGTTGCGTTTGTTTACTCCTTTGGATCTGACAGCACTCTATAATAGGGAAAAGATACGCCCAAGTTCCGAGCTGGGTGAAATAGGACGGAGTCGGGATTGTGAAGTTTCAGGCGTGAAAGGTAATACTGTCCTAGCGGAAATGCAATTAGGAGACGAAACTTTATTTTATACAAATAAAATTAGAATAATCTTCGATTATTTGGCTAACGAGTCAAGATTTCTAAAAAAAATATACTCAATGAATTCGAAAGCAGTTGGGTTCAAATAGCGAAGTTAAAACAGATTACTGCCAGATTTATCTTTATGCTAAGTGATTAAGCTTGGAATTCAGTTTGGAATTTCTTCTATTTTCACCAGTTACATCAACGTTAGTGAAGTTAGCTAATAAGTTAGAGTTAGTGAAGTTTTACAGATTTTAAGTTTCGTTGAAGGAGATCGCGAACACTAAATATAATGGAAGCGATATGCGACTTGAGAAAGGTTCAACGGAGTGCAGGTATAAAGGAATAGTTGACGACTTGCTCTTTCTCTGTCTTTTGCGTCGAATCGCTCCTTATAGGTAAGGCTCTCCATTAGGAAAATAACCTCAGGCGGATTTCTTCCACGCTAGGGAGGGCGAACTTGTTCGCCCGGCCACGGCGAATTCCTTACATGCCTGATTGGAATCCATTGGTCAGGAAAAACACGTGTTTTCGGAGTTAAACGTGGACGAGGCGATGTGAGGGGTGAAGAACCACGCAACTTCAACTCCTACCAGTTTCTCACAAAGTGGTACTTTCCCGCTTAAACGGCAATAAAAACTACCCGCTCCTCTACCACATTTATACCCTATTAAGCAAAATGCCACCCATAATTTTTTCCACGCTGAAGGCACTTCATAGTTATAGGGTAGTATAGGTTACTGCATCTCATCCAATTTCTTCATCACTGGGAAGACCTCCCATAGCCCGGCTCCTCAAAAAACCCCTCTCTACCCACCCATCATCCACAATATCATTGACTGCCTCTCATGTCAGCCCTTTCTTTTTTAAACACTCATTCACATAACAACCTACCCCTTACATAGTCTTTCAATTCCTTTTCTAATTTTCTTACATACCTATATCACGACAGAATACTTTCAGTCACAACCTCATTTACACTCTTATTCACACCATAAACATCTTTTAACCAGTCGTTTCTCATTCCACTTTTCGTAGACCAAGAATCCCTCACAAATTGTCCATTTGCACTTTGCTCTCCCTCGAGATCTTTCATTTTTCTTTCATACTATAATCTTATTTCGATACACCGACGTTGGTACCAGCTTGCTCTCCTGCAAATTACTGTTTCATTCCCAACTCGAAACCTTAGCATCACCTACAGCTCTAATTGCCCCAAAGACTTTCTTACCATTTAAAAAGTTGTGGTTGTGGGCTTCTTCATCTGAACCACTAACATGTATTATGATACCACGAACTTGGACATCACACTCCAACACTTCGTCATTCACAAATATGATTTATTATTGTACTTTCTAAAGCATTTCCTTTTAGAACACTCCTCTCATACACCCTTGTTTATAATGGTTTACCACTTACTCCATACATTCTTAGTAATTGCCATAATGCTTTTTATCTCCGCGATCATAAGCTTTTTACAGATCCATGATCCCACCATACACTTTACGACATATCCTATCCCTCATTTATTTAGCTTGCTGGGTAAATGCATAAATTGAACCACACTTTATCTGCTCTAAGCCCATTCTTGTTCATATCCTTATACACTTTAATTACGAAAAGGAGCATGAATGTCAGCACTGGGGCCTAAGAAGGAAATTACTCCTACGACATCACCCATCCCTCGCAGGATTTAAGCCCACGAAACAAAACATATTTATTTATATAATCTTTCATACCCATATTATACAACTCATCAATGTATTCTCTACTTTTAATCTTATTACTTACAGTTATCCTGTCATTCTTGTCTTTGATGTTCACACATCTATTGCTTTTCAAGTTCCTCACCGTCCTATTCACTTCCTTCCAGAATAGCTTCCTGTTCCCATCAGGATCCTCATTCACCTTCTTTACAAACGCTCTATTTACTACTTTGTTTAATCACGTGTTCCAATTTCCTTTCTATCTCATTTTATGCATTCATCTACATCTCCCCAAGGTCCTTATCTAAACTATTAAGCATTTGAAGGCAAGTTTACTTTGTGTTTTTAACAACACGCTTCACATAGTTATTCCATCATTCAGATTTTCGCTTTCTCTTTCCAGGTCTACCAAACCTACACACAGGCCTTCCACTACCTACTAGTCCTTATTGCTTATTTTATCTATTCTTCACTTAACTTTCTCACATATTTCGCCCTTTCTCTCTAATTCAACAACCTTTTACTTTTGGCTTTCAATTCTTTTGCATCCATTTTACGTCTTCTTTTCCATGCATCAACCAATTTAACCTTACACGAAACCATACTCATACTAATTAGGTTGTAGCTTGGTGGTGGTGGTAGTCGTTTGGTTCATTGTTCTGCTGACGTGTTGTCCTCCATTCATGTCCAAGTAAACATTAAGCGAGAGTATTTTTGTTTCAGCGTGTAGGTCTGGAGTTGTTGGTGTTCAAGTGCATCTCGTGATGACTCGTGCGGTATTAGGAGGTTAAGGGCTTGTTTGTATGGGATTTGGCGAGGGTTGGATGCTATGCTGGTGTGAGTAGGGTGAAATGCTTGTATACTGTGCTGAGTGTCTCCTTTTGTTGTTTGAATGTAATGTTTGATAGTGCTTTGAGGGTGTTGGTTTTCTTTATGACCTTGTTTGTAATGTTAGTGAGGTGAATTTTGAAAGTCATGTGGGTGTTCAGTGTGATTTCCAAGAGATTGGGAGTTCTTGTGGGGACGGTGTTGTTTGTTTAGTCATACGGGGTGTTTGTTTATTCTTGGTAGTCTGGTATGAAGTGTAATATGGTTGATTTAGGAGCTGAGGCTATCATGCTCGTTTGTGAGAGCGAATGTTCCAGTGGGTTTATGTATTGTTGGGGTGTTCTGTTTGCTGTATTGACTAACGTGTCTTGTGCATTGATTAAAATGTCATCCGCATAGATGATAGTTTTGATGATTGAGGATTGTGTTTGTGAGTTGTCGTGTTGGAATATGTTAAGAAATAGGAGCTGAGTGTATAGTTCTTAGAACAACGTCAATGTGATACGGTCGGATGCGTGATTTCTGTTACTTTGACTTGTATAACATATTGCCACACGACAACTCACAATCACAATGCCCAATCATCAACACTAACATCTATGTGGGCGATATTTTAATCAGTTCACAAGAGATGACATTAGTCCCTACAGCAACGAGAACACCCCCCCCAAGTACATAAACATACTGGAACAATGATTACGTTTGTTAGCCATTTTTGTCATTGTTGGCAAGGGTGATTGATGTCCAGAACTTTTTGTGTCAGTGAGTTTTGGTTATGCGTCAAAAGCTTCGTTCACGCTAATGGTAGAGAGGATTTGGCGTGAGGGGAGTAGGTACTCGTTGAAGCCATCGAGTAGGTGTAGTGTGAGGTCAGTAAGGAGGATGGGGGTTGAGACGTCTCTTTAGAAACCGTTTGTGTTTAAATTACGGGATATTTTGACTTATCTTTTGTGAAATCATTTTTCAAATGTTTTGGATATTGTACACAGTAGTGGAATGGGGCCGTATTAGTATATTTGTGTTGGGGTTTTGCCTTGCTTGAGTATTGGTAAGATGTGTAAGGGGGAGGTTACCAGACTGAAAGGATTGTGTTGTTTAGCCATGAGTGGCTGAATATAACGTGATGAGGGAGATTGTAGATTTGCTAAGGTGTTTGAGGTGTAATTTGGAAATGTGTCCGTGCCGTTGGCTATGGAGTTTTTGAGAGATATGTTGCCTTGGACTACAGTATCTGTGGTGAATTGCGCTTGATGTTCGTTTGTTATCTGTATGTGTATAATTTTCCTGCAGATTTGTCTGATTGCAAAGGAAGATAATGACGGAAAAGTGTTTCATTGGGATGTTGCCATATATTTTGGGTGCTGCAATTGGGTTGTTTATTTTCATTTATAGAACATTCAAAATGTGTTCGTCTCGTTTATTGTTTGCGGAGGTTAGGTGGTATGTGCACGGCCAATTTGTAGCGTATTGTTCATTGCTGGGGATTTCAGAACACTGCAGGTCTATCCACTTCTTGCACTGACTGCAACTTGTGCAGCCGTGGATTTGTATATTGTGTTGGAATGTGCAACATGATTAGGAGGGTGGAGTTCTATTTCTCAAGCGAGTTGGATTAGATTAGGGATGGCTCAGGAACTCTCAGTCTATGGGAAAATAAAGAAAAAGTATGTTAATAGAATATGAGCCCATGGGACCCAATCTTAAGAACGCAGGATAACCTGAGTGTCGCGCCTGGACCCTGGGGCATTGGCAAGTGATTCTTCTTTCATTTTCCCTCTGTTCAATCCAACACTTGTCCCAAGTCATTCCAGAACAGACCTTTCTCGACTTACCCTCCCACCTAACAGGCTCTATATATTACAACCACGCATTTTATCCAATTGCAAATCTTAACTTCACCCACATAATTCTTAAGCTCACACATTCATATCAAACCAATGCATCATGTCATTATGGCTCATAAATATTGCCACACCCTCTTTACTCCTACTACCCTGATCTATACCTGATAGTACTCCATTCACGCCATACCACATAATCTCTTCCTTCCCCTTCATGTTTGTCTCACATATAGCAAGCAACAGCAATCTCCGTTTTATAGCCAGTGACTGAAATTTCCTTCTTTCCCACATCACATATCCACATCACAATAAATATACCAACTCATTGACGTGGATTGACCTGCCTTATAGGACGGCATCTGCCACACCCCCTCCCACTAGCGTCACTGCATCTTGCTCTCCTACGATAAAGCCTTCAGTGGAGCGAATTTCCACTAGCCAGGATTACTCACCTTTTACGACACGTGCCAAAGGAAGGTGTGTGTATTTTTATGCCCCACATATGGGCAGATACATTTGTAACACAGGTAAAAATCTTCAAGGAAATTTATGGGGAATAAGGTTAATGGTTTTATCCCGTTGGCTCAACCTGAGAACATTTAGTTCACACCAGTTGGTTGACCTTGTTCAAATTTCGATATATTTCGTCAATTGTTGTTATTTAGTTTTTATGTTTTGACACTCGTTAGATTCCAAAAGGTCGAGGTAATAATTCTAGGATAAAAAAATAAGCTACGAAAACATTTGTCAGGGGAAATTTAACTGGGATTTTTTGACTTTTGCAATTGCTTCCAGTCTGTTGTGAGTTCCATCCTATTTGGCGTTTTTCCCTATTAAATCACGGAATTTGATTTCAATTCCAGGAGAGTCTTCCTTCAAGAAAATTGTTAATTTACTTTTCATAAAACCTTAAATTGCAGATTTAACAGCAGACATTTTGTTGATCTTTACCTTCTTCATGCAGACCTTTTTTTTTGGGGGGGGGGGATGGATTTGCTCTTAGAGGCTAACAAAATTTGACTTCGATGGATTATTTTTTATTTTATCAGAAAATCAACTAAAATTAGTTGCATGAGTCTCGTTCTTACAGACTTTTAACTAAGGATAGCTTTATTTCGAAACTATCACCCACACGTCATCCACATGTGGGTATAGGTTTTTGCATCTGAAGACAACCTCACCTTTTTAGTAAATTATAGGGCATTGATGGATACTTTCTTAGCACCATACTTTGCAAATGAGAAATGGATTTAAATTCTTGGGTTAAAATTTAACCTGTAACGATAAGAGAACTATCAAATATCACTGTAAGATTTCTGCTCAATCTAATTGCAGCCAAGCGAGAGAATTCCATTAATTTCTTAAATTTTACTCATGAAAATAATATCAAAACAAATATTTGAACTCTTTCTGAATCTTTCAAATCAGTAGGAAGACGCAGTTTACGGATATTTAATATAAAAAATATATAATTATATAAGTCTTTACTTACTTAGGATACAGCTTTCGAAAGTGACTGGCTTCCATCATTATTCTTGGACTGATGATGGTAACTAGTCATTTCTATAACCTGTCTCTTAAGTAAAGAATTATATATGGTTAAATCTTGACAAATTTTGAGAGATCCTATATTGCTTTAAAGACTTAAAATTTCTTGAATGGTCCCTTTTTGCATAAAAACTGAGATAAAATGGAAGTAATTTAGTGATCGACTGAATGTTTTCATCCATTCTTATAAAAAAAAACGCAAGACAAAATGACTAAGGGATCCTGTCCATCCGCGAGAGCGACGAATACGAACGGGGCTGCTGCCGTTTCGGCAATCGATCAAGTGAAGATCGGCACGTCCGGCCCCGCTGCTCCCCAGGGCGGGTAGCTCCTGACTAAGAATAAAAGTGCAAGTGCACAGAGCGGAGCCTATATAACGTCGGGGCTGCTCATTCAGACGTTATCTGGCGTTTTCGAACCCGCTGGCTTCAAACGCTTTGTATTATCCACTCCACTGAGGTCAGCATGTTCCATCACATAAGAGTACTAGCTAGCATGATTGGTAGAGAGCCAAAGGTGACTCTTTTCTCCAACGGGAGCCTTTTGACGAATGCGTTGGATCACTCTGAGGTGACCAAAATTAGTGCTTTCCGGACAATTGATGCACCCCGGTGAGTGTGACGCCGCACTCTACCAAGAACTTTGTGAAAGGAGTAGTTTATGCGAGGGAACTCGTCGATTACTCTATAGATGATATCATATTAGAGCTGGCCGACCAAGGAGAGGTCAAGTTCGAACGTGTGATGAAAAAACAGGGAGTATCTCAGATTGACAATTTACTTTTCGATGCTGGAGAGATGCCTCTCACTCTGCGCCGTGCACAGTGCACTATTTGCCTGTAATCGCGAGCCCGGCGCCTCGCTCAGTCGCCAACAGCTCTTACTGAATTCGCAGCTGATTTCGACGGTGCCTATGACACCGAGAGACGCCAGTCATACCCTAAGCCCTTATAGTTTAGGGCTAGGAAAGTCCTTCGAGAGCTCAGTATAGCTCTAAGGCCGTGGCGCCCCTGGTTCTTCCCAGATCGCCACCCTGGAGGACACCAGTTTTGACTATTTGTCGCCATGCCTCTGCTCCCAAAGCTTCTAAAGTGCCTAGAGTATTGCGTTCGGCATTTTTATAGCACACTCCGTCTCAGTCTGGAATCGTGCCAGTGTATACGGATGGCTCCAAGTCCCAAGAGGGGGTCGGTTTTCACGCTATATCCTCTCTCGCTGAAGCCAGCGGTGCTCTGCCAGGCGCTGCGTCTGTCTTCACGGCCGAGCTGGTTGCAATACACCGATCGGTACGAGAGATAACGCGACGTGCCCGGTTCGGAGACTGTATTGTGAATTATAGCGACTCACAAAGCGCCTTGATTGCTCTTGGGGCATTGTAATCTCCACATCCTCTGGTTCGCGATATCCGTGACGCCCCAGTTTTGGTGAGCCTGGCGAATGTCGAGATTATATTCTGCTGGGTTCCTGGACATGTGGGAATTGCGGGAAATGAGCGCCGATGAGGGCATCAAAGAGTCCGCGAGGACTGGGCGACCATACCAGCATTTCGCTCTTCTTCACACTAGTTCCATGGCAGGTATATGAGAAGCTCTCCGTGCTACTTGGAAAAGAAGATGGGAGACAGTCGAGGGGAACTTAAAGTAGCAAGCCATTGCGCCGCGACTGTTCTCATGGACCTACCCCCGAATGCCATGAAGGCTTCAGGTTGCTTTCTGTCGTCTAAAAATAGACACACTCGCAGGACCCACCGCCATTTCATGGAGCGCTCGCTAGCGCCTTTTGGTGACGATAGTACTGTCCTCGAGACCGTTCTGCACATTCCTGTCGAATGTCCCAGTCTGCTTAATCCTCGAGCACGTTACCTGTCCCTGTACTGGGACGAGCGGGGTCGCCTCTGCTTGTCCTTTATGCTCGGGACTGGTTCGTGCACACACACATGCAGAATATACGACTTTTTGGAGGAGGCTGGCCTCCACCACTTTATTTGACTGTTTGTCGTAGGTCACATGTTCCTATACCGGAAGGAGGCAGGCCTTTCCTCGACGGCTGAGCGCGCTTTCTTCTTGCCTTTTTTTCTTTTTCTCTTTTTTTTATCCTTTGTTATTTTAGCGTTGTTATTTACATATTGTTATTTGTTTTTTAATATATCCATTAGTAGGCTGTGTTAAGTACGGCGACTTATACCCAAGTAGGCAGTCTTCAGATGGGGTCCTAAAAAAAAAATTCAGCAACGTCCGCACCTGTATATAACTTCCACACATGTTCAGTTCCTTCCTCTTTTTCACATTCTACAGATCTCTTCACTCGTTTATTTTCGTTTCTTAGTTTTAAGTAACTAACTCAACCTTTGTGTACCTATATAATAATCACGTTGCAAAGCAAATTGATCTCTCTACATCAAACGTTTGTATGTTCGTGTCATTCCTTATCTCGAGGCATGTGACCCCAAAGCGTGACCCCAAGGCAACCGAGTGACCTCAGTATTGGAATAAAAGAATCAATCTATTTTTTGGTTTCTGCCTAATAATAAAACGCTTTCCTTGTCGAGAATATTTCAGCTAAAATATTATGAAATGGTTTCAACCTATTTTTAATTTAAAGTGACTCCCAATAAATAAGGGCACGTTAGGGACACAGAGGTCACATTTAAAGGGGCCGGGGGCGAAATATACGAAGTAATCGAATATTAACCAAGTAAGAAAAAAAA
Source organism: Ceratothoa steindachneri (assembly GCA_963969495.1). NCBI lineage: Eukaryota > Metazoa > Arthropoda > Malacostraca > Isopoda > Cymothoidae > Ceratothoa > Ceratothoa steindachneri. The sequence goes on from OZ018335.1 coordinate 25,742,790, forward strand.
TGAGTTATAATTGAGCACAAAGCTTGCTTCTCAATAAGTGCCCTTATTAATTATTATTACTAACCGATTTTCTCCCAAAGTGGGGTCGGTGCGATTTAACGCACCTAAAAAATACCCCCTCTCACCACATAATACAACATCAAGCTCAAGGCACCTCATAATTTTGCCAAGTAGAAATTGGCAGGTTATAGCGATGGGGTGCCATGAGCTGTACTATTTCGTCCATCCAGAGGTCAGCCCAGGAAATCCCATTCCATTTACACCTATCATATAGAATATCATCTACCTACTAACGTTTTGACGGGAAGAAAAAAAAAGACAGCGGAATATTAACCCGATAAACCGCTAAAAAAAATGACTAAAACAACAGAAATAGACAATAGATTGAATTATAAAAAGATAGAATGATGAAAAACCTGAAAAGAAAAGAAATAAAACACAAAAAATAGAAAACAAAAGGAATAAGGAAGCGGAAAATGTGCGAGCAAAAGAACAAGAATACAAACAGGCATAATGTGAAAGAAAAAGCGCTCAAGGAATACGAAAACGGCAAAATGTGCGAGAAAAAGCACAAAAAGAATACAAGGCAAATTGTGCGAGAAAAGCACAAAAAGAATACGAGGCAAAATGTGCAAGAAAAGCACAAAAAGAATACAAGGCAAATGTGCGAGAAAAGTCTCCAAAAGAATACAAGGCAAAATGTGCGAGAAAAGGGCAGAACAAGAATACGTCAAGGCAAAATGTGAGAGAAAGGCAAAAAAAAAAGAATACAAGGCAAAATGTGCGAGATGAAAGCAGAAAAAGAATACGACAAGGCAAAATGTGAGAGAAACGCATAAAAAGAATATAAGGCAAAATGTGCGCGAAAAAAAAAACAGAAAAAGAATACAAGGAAAAATGGGAGAGAAAAGGCACAAAAAGAAAACAAGGCAAAATGTGCGAGAAAGGGCACAAAAAGAATACAAGGCAAAATGTGCGAGAAAAGCACAAAAAGAGTACAAGGCAAAATGTGCGAGAAAAAAGCAGAAAAAGAATACGACAAGGCAAAATGTGAGAGAAAAGGCACAAAAACAATACGTATACAAACAAATGAGACAAACGCTAAAATCAAAAAGCGAAAAAAATTCAATCAATATCATTAACACTATAGACCACACCTTTACACAATATTTTATACCTATCCTATCTTATACTCCCACACATACACCTCTTTTGCTATCCCAATCCGAGTCTACCTGCTTCTCCGTCAGCCATTTATCTTCCAATCACCAATTCACATAAGCATCTCACCCTTCTTCACACCCTCATACTCACTCGTATATCCTCTTCACAAGTCTATTTCCATCCATACCTCTCTACTCTTATTTACACCCTCGCTTACACCCTTCTTCATATCATAGATTCTTCTTCTTACACAATCGTTCTTCACATTATCTCTCCTTCGCACACCAATCATACATTTTGAATTGCCCATTTGAATTACTCACACTTACAATCCTTTTTTCAACCAAAAGATCACATCTAATTATAATGATCCTGGCGTGTGTGTTTGCCCTTGTATCTGTCTGTTTGTATGTGTGTCAGTCTATTAACTATACAATATGAGTATATGGCTCTCTAGAATGGTTCTTTGGTTTTCCATAAATTTATATGAGCATGGCAAGAAGCTCAGATTAATCGCTGGGACCAAAGATACAAATTACAGAAATGAGATAGAAAATAACATTTCGGGCGATTACGTATTTATTAGCTCATCTCATAAGTATCACTATTTTCTAGAGATAAATAATCGAAAGCTGGCTTGCTTTTATACTAGCCTAGTCTACTCAAATGAAAGCCTAGGAGCCTGTATGTCGTAGCCTCTAACCCAAGGCTTACACTTTTGAAATAAATTAGTCGTCATTTTATGGGCTATTAAATTTGTATTATTATTGTTAATTTAATGTGAATATAAATAATTAATATTATGGGTTTCAAAGGAGTACATTTGCTACAGCATAATTTAGGAGTTTAGAAAATGAAACAATGCAAATTGAGAGCAGAAAGTTTTTGTTAATTAATCGGTGAAGGAACAATTAGTGTGAGGCAGTGCCCAAGATGGTTTAAATATTTTCGCTCTGAAAACTACTCTCAAAGATGATACCCATTCAGTGACTAGTGTAATTTAATCAAAATCTTTTTAAAATAAGAGTGCTAGAAAATTCGATTGTAACTATTGAACAATTGGGGAAAAAACTATTTCCAACTCATTCCACTGTTCGTCGTCAGTAAAGATTTCACGATTGGGGCAATAGATTGTCCATGACCTGTCAGAGGTAAACATGCAGTAAAAAATCAACATTTCTTTATATCTCCCTTCTCAGGTAAAAAGTGAAACATTTTTGAGTGGGATTGTCACAGGAGGCAATTAATGGGTTATGTAGAATAATATTAAACGTTCTAGACAATGCATTAGTCTTGGTCAAACAACAATACACCAGCCCAAAACAAGAGATTCCTCCTGGGAAGTTCTCTTTCGCGTTGGGTGGGATTTAAATGGCAAAATCCATTTTTAATTCTAATAATACCCAGTTGAACAATTTAAATGAATCACTTAAATGAAAAAAAGGCCAGCATTAATCAATAGAACAAGATTGTTCTGTTATCAACAGAGATCGCGCGCTCCATGAGTTACTATAGCAAGCTAATCATTTTAGATTTAGAACTAATGACTGACTACTCCTCAATACTCACCCAACCTTTCCTCATCGGATTAAAGCCTTTTTGAGTAGTTTAGAGAATGGAGATTTCAATAACAATAGGGGTCGAAACAGCCTTAAACATTTTTAAAATCCAACTCAAACGGTTTTCACGAAGATGGTATTCAAAAGTTAATAGAAAGAAAGAGACTAGGGGTAGAAGATGTGAAGTTTATATCTACCTATTAAATTAATAAATGATTACATATATAAATAACTTCAGGGTTGTTTGATTTTAGTTATATAAAATAATGATCAACATGAAAATAATGACTCATGACTTGGGAGAATGACTTAATATTACACTTGCCTCATTCAGGGAATGAAAAACATAGGCAAAAATGCATTTTATATAGTAGAGAAATGGGTGGCGGATACAGACTCCATTGCAAGAAGACTTTACTCTTTGGGGACATAAGATTAATAACATAGGCAGCATGATTTTTTTTTCAAGAGCTCATCTGGCGGCTGCCTACTTGGCCATAAGTCGCCGTACTCCACTGCCTAGTACTAGGCTACTTTAAAATGGCAACATGAAATAATAAAAAACAACAACAATAAAATAAAAAAGGAAGAAAGCAAGAGGCAGTCATAGGCAAAATGAACAAACCAACCTCGATCCATATTCAAATTCGGGATGGAAGCGATACGGACACTTCGAAGATGTTGCTAGATGTATAATGCCTGGAATCTAAGAGCATATTGCCACTGGCACGATTCCGATTATGGTTAGAGAGGGTCCTTGTAGAAATAGGCCAATTTACTCACTGAAAGCGTTAACATTAGATTGATGCTGTTTTATTTGTTCGCTAAGTTAATAGAAATAGGCCAATTAGCTCCCTGAAAGCGTTGACATTATATTGCTGCTGTTTTATTTGTTCGCTAAGTTAATAGAAAAGGCCACGTTATTCACTGAAAGCGTTGACATTAGATTGATGCTGTTTTATTTGCTCGCTAAGTTAATATAAATAGGCCAATTTGCTCACTAAAAGCGTTGACATTATATTGATGCTGTTTTATTTGTTCGCCAAGTTAATAACATTAGGCCAATTTGCTCACTGAAAGCGTTGACATGATATGGATGCTGTTTTATTTGTTCGCTAAGTTAATAGAAATAGGCCAAGTTATTCACTGAAAGCGTTGACATTAGATTGATGCTGTTTTATTTGTTCGCTAAGTTAATAGAAATAGGCCAATTTGCTCACTGAAAGCGTTGACATTATATTGATGCTGTTTTTATTTGCTCGCTAAGTTAATAACATGCCAATCCAATGTAACACCCGGTCTGGGGTTGATATTCTTTAAGGAATTATATTAAAATTAACATTAAGGTTAAATTGTTGAATTTATTTATGCATATGTCCATCTCTAATCATGTTATTAATTGGGATAGTGGCAAAGTACTCTTGTGTTCTAGGATTTATGTGTCTATAGTACCGCTCAAAAATATCAGAAGGCCAGTATTTCTATCACATCTACTTCCTTAACCTTGAGAGAGAAAATTTAAGGTTTTCAAAAATGAGGTAAGATAACGTAAAGGTATAACCTACATCTAAATTGGTTAAACCTTTACCTATACGGTAAAGGTTTAACAAATTTAGATGTTTTAAACGAAAGGTATCAGCAGATAAGCAATTTACTAGAAAAATTGGTGTCCAAAATAATTCGAACAGGAGTAGAAACAAATTCTATCCGAAGAAAACGATTAAAATATCAATGGAAATCATTTGTACAAGTTATCTGTAAATAGCATTTAGTGTGGAGGCCTTTATTCTTGATGATGCTTTAACATTTCCAGAGACAGGAATAAACCAGATGTTGACAGTTGCAAAATAATCTTGCTCCTTTCAGCTTGAAGAATTTCCTAGAGTTCGGATTTCTCGCTTTAGACCATTATTCTCCGAGTCTCTTTCAACCATTTTCAAAGGTCAGAATTCTAAACAGATCAGTTTATTAAAGTGATGTGCTTCTCGTCCAAGAAGATGTTCACCGACTTGGCCGTAGAGCAAGGGGCGTTTTCCTGCATGAAAATTGCAAGGTAGGCTTCGTGGCTCGCATATAGGGCAGAGCAAGCTATCGCCACAATTCATTGTACACTTATGCATTTACTCTACTCAGTAAGCGCCCAAGTTTACCAATGCCTTCTATAGAAATCACGCCCCACAGCATAGGACTTACTCTGACAATCATTTTATGTTCTGTGAAGAACGAACCTTCCGGTATTAGACCCAAACAAAGTGAATTTAGACTAGTCATTGAAGTAGAGTTGACTGAAATTGGTTATCAATCTATGGAACGTGCTCAGTTGCGAATGCATGACGAGCCCACTTGGATCTAACAGAGGAATGGCTTCATCACGTTTATCCGTGAGTAAAGATTGTCTTCCTCCAGCTGACGGGACATAGTTTTCCTAAAGATTTTGATGGCTAAAATCTCATTCATTTCTCGAAAACCCGTCGCAGCCGTCTGGAAACTGTCATTCTTCTTTCTTTTTGGCCTAACTTTGCCTAATCGCGCAACTATATGATCATGACGTAAATATAAAGGCGTGACAGAGTTCATTAATATGTTAACTGGACAATAACTGGCAAGAAAATGAATAACTGACGTTATACAAGATTGAACCGGTTAGTTGCCATGTAAACAATACCGTTAGTTTCCTCAATAAACCTAAGCTTTCGGATCATTTTGAGCACTAATTTTCTAGTAAATTGCTTATTTGTTGATAACTTTCCTTTTATTCGTCTATTATTGCATAACCTTTGCCAATACATAGCTTCTATCTGAAGGTTATCGTACACCAATTTTGGAACTTATATTTTTTTCTGGTAAAAGTCAGGGAAAATGTGATAGTACTACAACCGTTCTGCTCTTTTGTGATATATATCTGTATAGCTTCTCTCCCGACTCTCACCATGAATCGAGGTTGATAAACCTAATACCTAAATCTTCGAACAATGAAGTTTGTATTTGGTCCTTTTCGTCTACTTTATAAGAATCATTTTTTCCAGCTGGTCTTCATACGTTGAATGAGGTCTGTTTAATTAGGCTAAAGCGCTCGGAGTCTAATTTTCTTTATTCTTAGGGTAATTATGGAATTTACATATAGGGCTATATTTCGATAATTTCTTTTTTTTTTCACTTGCTAATACCGTGCATAAAGACTTCCATTTTTGCAAGTTTATTTGCGCACGTTGAAACCTTTTTTTCTTTTATTCGTTTTTTCTCAGTCTTCTAATTTAATTTTAATTGAATCTGATTTTCCAACGCCCAATTACATGCTGCTGCATGTTTACCTCCTTAAAATTATCCATTTTAAGTGAATGTAACTACAAGGAATGCTAGCATCATCGATTTCAAAACAAACAGTAGTGGTTGCAATGAGGTATTTCGGGACTCTATCGACCTTCTTTGATATATTTCATGGTCGTACAAATTACCAACCAAAATTAAAATTCCAAGCGCTCTCACTTGTTAAATAATGGGGAAGAAATCGCTCATAATCTTATTTTCCTCTTCCTGTGGATAATTTAGCTATTTGGTCTGACGAGATTAATGTAAACTTCTTAACTAAATGACCATTTGTGTAATTTTTGTATTTTTTTAAACTCTTAAGTCAATATTAGAAGATTGATACATAACACACAGATATCGTTCACTACCTTCCAAATCTTCTTCAACGAATGGGGTTTATTTGAGCTCAATAAAGATGTTCTAAATCTTAATTATCTGATGCATATATAAATTGCACTCTTAAAGAGCTATTATTACCTCACATAACTAATCATTTCTCTTGATAGACATGGATGGTTTGGTACGCTCCAATTGTATATTATCTTTATTTACAAATTCTGGTAGGAAGACTTCTTGATTGCTCAAGTCAAGTGGCTGAAGCTCGCGTGGCTGAAGAGATTTGAAGATTGGCACTTGGCGTGGAGCGATGGTGGCAGCGATAGCGTTGTGTGTAGGAAGAATTATTCAATTCTCCCGTGCGCCCAGATTATGTAGGCCTTGAACGGCGTGAGGTTGCCAGATTTCGCCATTATGAGGTTGGCAGATATTTCCACTAAAACTCTTTTTTCCATTTTGCATGATTATAGTCATAATTGAAAGTCAAATTAATTACATATGAAGTTTATTTAAATTAAACTTACTAAAAGAAATAACTTAGATAAGCTTTGAACTATTGGACAAATGGAGGATAAGGTTTGTTTACTTATATTGCGTTTGAAATGGAGACATTATTTTTATTCTATTTAATTTAGAAAGTTATCCTGTGATAATATTAGAAGAAGTTTTCTTCTCATTTTTTACAACAATCATTTAAAAGTTTAAGTAGAAATTTATGGAAAATGAGTTTCCTTTTTGTGTTGAGGAGGACGTGTCATCCGACCCCATTCGAGTTAGCGAACAAAGATCTCCAGCTTACCCGTCCCCTACTTGCCTATTCCTACTTCTCGCACTATTCTCCTAACTTATACACTCTCAACATTACACAGTTATGGATCAACTCACACAGCGCAAGGGCACCTTACACTGTATAATCTCTCTATGCAGCAAAATATAACAGTAGATAATAGGATAGAAGGAGAGGTCAAAGCTCCAGGCAACTGGATAATCTAAGCATTGACCTCTAGGAAGATTAATAGGAATCCTACTTAGTAACTAAGATCTCTTATGGATCAATAAGAGCTTTAATGGGTACTTAAGTCATATCAGGGATAGTAAAACCTCGTGGGATTAATAAAACTTCGAGGGTTCACTTAACAGTGGGGAGATAGTGTAAGTGAAAATGACGACGCGGGCAAAGCTTGAATGTCTTAAGGAAGGACTATTGTATAGTTTTCGGGGCCAAAGAGCCACGCTACTCGAGGTGTTTAAACGCCCCACCATTTATTCTGTAACTGAAGCGAAGCAAGCAGGTCTATGGATCATGCAAATATCATGTTGTGTTCATCTTCTGTCCGTAACGAGTCTCTGGCTCAATGTAGCCAGCTAAAACCAATGCTACCAAAGGTACTTGAGGTAACTAAGTTTCAAATAGTATATAAGTTGACCACCAGATGGCGCCACCTAGTGGCTAGAGGTGCTAAATCGACTATTTTCGCCGCAGGTCGACTAAATCATGTCCATTATTTTTTTTTTTTCAGGATGAACCATTCACAAAAAATGGAAACGTTATAATAAAATCTAAACCGTTCTCAAAATATAGCGAGTATTCGAATCCTTGCCTTTTATTGTTGCCCAAACCAAGGGTGGACCAATGATGGTGATTATGATTCAGTATGTACAGCGCCGGCTTACGAAGGAGGGAACGCTTACGGCCCTGAGTAAGATTCCTTACAATTCTTTAAGACGGGTATACTTTTATTTTTAGTAGACAAGGTATAAAAAAAGATTGATTTTATACAAGAATTGCATTAATATCTGGGTATTTTGTATTAATACAATTTAATTTCTTAATATGTTCCAAAGAACATCTCTTTCAAAACCTTAAAACAAATGTTAATTTTGTTCGCTTAGATTTGACATCTCTCATCATAAATGTCTCCCCGAACACTACAAAATGTGGCATTTCGTAAGTTTGAAGGAAATGTCATTGTTTATAGTTTTAATATGTTCTTGTCATTAGTCAATCAATGCGTTTGGAAGATAAAATAATAACATGAGCAGATATGTCATTAAATAAGTCATTAAGATGAAAAGAAATATCGTCATTAAATTATATTTTAGCTATATGAAAATAATAACGTATTAAAAAGTTAAGGGACACAAAACCAAATCTGATATTGTTTTTTAAATCTAAAATTTAATTGAAAATTTTTATTTTCATGATAACTAAAGTATTTATACACAATGAAATATTACAATAACTTCATTAATTTGTTTTTATCTTTAAGGATGAATTTTAAATTTTATCATTCATAGAAATTGATGAGGAGAGTGAACGATCAGAAACCTCATGGATTGGTCGTCGGGTAAAGGTCAGAAATCCCATGGAGTGGTCGTCAGGTAAGATGGTTGGCCTTTGATTTACAAGATCAATCGTAATTTAACGATGGCAGAGAACTCCTTTTATTTAGTTATTTATTATCCTGACATAAGGTTTATTTGTAGAACTTAATTGTTTATTGCTAGCAACCATATTTGAATTATATTCAAAATGACGGCATAAATTACATCGGACATTGACATACCACGTTTTCTTCGTATTCGAAAAACCGTCATAACTGCTATCATATATATATATATATATATATATATATATATATATATATATATATATATATATATATATATATTGAAAAAACTCAAAACGTGGCACGTGAGGAAAGCAATAATATGAAAACTACACGCAGGAAAAAGAAAAGATGAATCCAAGCACTTTCGAACTATATTTGCAAGTTCATTTTCAAGGAATAGCATGAAAATGGTGTAGACAACCTTATATAGGGAACAAAGATACAAAGGTAACGCCCATCACATAGTACAAACCAATGGAAAAAACACCACAGAAAAATACCAGAAAAAAACAATAGGCAACTAATAACATAGTAAGATTCCTCACAATTCTCTAAGACGTGAATACTTATATTTTTAGTAGATAGACATGTAGATCGTTTTAGGGATACATATGTCTGTTATTAGTTGCCTATTGTTCTTTTTATTGGTATTTTTCTGTCTTGTTATTGTGTTATTCCATTGGTTTGTACTATGTGATAGGCGTTCCCTTCGTATCTTTGTACCCTATATAAGGTTGTCTTCTCCATTTTCATGCTATTCCTTGAAAATGAACTTGCCAATATAGTTCGAAAGTGCTTGGATTCATCTTTTCATTTTCCTGTGCGTTAATTTTCATATATATATATATATATATATATATATATATATATATATATATATATATATATATATATATATATATATATATATATATATATATATATTTATATATGTATATATAAATTTCTTTATCAAAATTAATTTATTGTTATATAATGTATTTATGTAAATCAATCTATTGCTATATAAATGTATGTATGTATATCAATTTATTGCAATATAAATTTATTCATGTAAATCAATTTATTGCTATATAAATACATTTATGTAGATCAATTTATTGCAATATAAATCTATTTATATAAATTAATATATTGCTATAAATGGGATTTTAAAATACCCTTTCGCGCTATTTGCTGTGCACAAAAGAATTAAAATTATTCTGACCCAAATTTTAGACGATGCTAAGGACTATTTAATAGACTATTTTACCCTTATAAAATGTCAATAATTTTCTTTTTTAATCAAAGGCGCTGACGTCGAGGATGTCACTAAAGGTCTATAACTTGATATATGCCTATCAATGACGGGGCTTGCTGATTTTTGTTTATAGAGATGAAGCTGACGTAACCCAACAAAGAAATGGGATAAGAAACACACCTTATGGCACCTTACCCCTATGCATAACATTAATACGAAATTTTAAAGAATGGAAAATAGACCAATAAATGATGACGAAAGCAAACTAAAATGAGAAAATAATCTATATCTGTCAAAATATTTTGGAGCTCAACAATTCCTACATTTTAACAATCTCTATCTCTAACCAACATATTAAAAATTTATCACAGGAAACTCATAACAACATAAAATACACAAAATATGCACATCTTTAACTTTACTCACAGTAGGAATAGTTCTAAATAATCTAAGTTATACACTAAATATTTCTTTAATAAATGTTGAGTCCATCCCAACCTTATACACCTAAATCCGTATAATCCTGCTGATAGACAAACAAACAAACGGATGAAATGATAGACAGATTTGCCCAAACAACGTCAAATTAAGACTTGGTTTATGGGATATAAGTCTCACTGTTTAGCCAAGCAATAAAGGGGAAATTGAAGAATTAGATAAATAAATAGAGGGAGAGAATTTATAACAGGTCAACATAGGATAAAGGAGGCAAGCAATCCTCGAAGGATGCATTGAATAAACTCTTTTTAATTCAAGCTAAGAAAAATTATATTGTCCTATGGCATGAGGGATAAGTATTTACTCGAATTTATGGAGCAATACCAACAAGGAAATATCAAGCAAAAAGTTTGTAAGGAGAGATCTACAAATAAATTGATAAAGCTAGAGAAAGAGAGAGGACAGGAAGACACACAATCCTTCATATGTTAGGCCCAGCAAGGTTACCCATGCGCCTCCACTTCCTGTCGCAGGTGCGTTAAAGGAAAAGAAAGATTAAGAAGGCTCAAAGAAAAAAAAGGTGAGGATGATAATGCAGGAAGAATCAGAATTACCCTTTCTGGAGTGATTGACCCATCATCCCTGAATATCCCCTCATGGATAAATGGACGAAGGCTGGTCGGCTAGTAGGTTGCAGAATTAACCGCCGGCTAATTTACGAGGGAAAAAGCGACTTGTAAATTAATGGGTGATATAAAAGTAAAACGGATGTTTTGATGAGGGGAAGTCCAGGTTGTTTAAATCTTTTTATAATTGTGTATAAACTGAGGTGGTCTCAATCTAGTTTGAGAATGCCGAGGGGTAAGGCGGCATGCTGCACATCCAGGTACCATGTCTAACACTCGATACTGGCCGTCACCAGAAGCATGAGGCTGAGATAACAAAAGAACCTATCTTTAATTAAATAAAATAACAAATTTTACGGTAAACCCAAATAGTTTTTGTGGTGCGGCACTGTTTTATTTTTGCGACTACAAAGTTAAAATTGATGCAAGCAAAGCAATGGGAGGAAATGTGAATTCTGGAATTTCTAGAAATCCCGCAGTTCTCTATGGAATGCAAGAGAACATTTCAAACAAATTCTAATATCCCATCAGCCTTAGCAATGCAGACATCTGCTCCCACTTCCACCAGAAAGCAGACACGGCTCATTACATTCACAGCATGACCGACACAAGCTAAACTAGGGCACAACCTTCAGCTACACCGAATGTAAGATGTTTGAGAGAACCCGCCGGCTGGTGGGAAAAGGTCATCTAAGCTTAGCCGGAGTAAACTTAACTAAATGATAATTAAAAAAATACGTTAGCCTGGCGAAACACTTGCATGCATTACGAAACTATTAAATAAAACACAAATTGATTTAATTTTAAAAAATCAGCTGAAGATAGACGTCAGCAAACTAGATCGATTTTAATAATTAAAATGAATTACAATAAAGACAAAATCTATCTTCTTTCCAAAGCCATAAAAATAATTCTTCGAAAGGTAGTAAGGTGTAATTAATTATACAAACATAGAAACAATGAGATCTGTAAAAAATACTCTTTCAAAATAGAATAATTTTCTCATATGTATATTTTCTTCTCGAATAAATTAGGATCATGATAAATAATAAGGAACAAAAGGCCCGAAACGCGAACGAGAGTCTGTCCCTTTGGAGTAGAAAAATCAAGAAATTCCTTGATTCATAACTAGATAGATCCTCCCCCAACTCTTCTAGTAGCTCAGTCCATTGTAGTTACGAGGGACAGTCAATAAGTTTTGCTATTCGGATATAAGGAAACGAGATATGCGGAAAAGTGTTTTATTATTTTTCAATATAACGACCCTCGACTTCAATGCACTTGCGCTACTTGTCCCTGAGGCTTCGAATTCCCGACAACCAAAAATCTCCCGACTGCTCTTCAATCCACTCCTGGACGCGAGTTGGACATCTTCATCGTCCCCAAACCGGCGTCCACGCAGTGCAGTCTTGGGCTGGTGGGATAAAAAGTAGTCGCTAGGGGCCAGATCTGGACTGTAGGGGGGATGGTTGAGCTCCTCGAATCCGCACTCGCGCACGGCAGCTTGTGCAACTCTGGCCTTGTGGACTTTGAAGACGCTGAAGTCGACTATGGGACGTGAGGTTTCTAGGGGCCCAAATTGTCGTGGATGATGTTGATAACACTTCCATGTGATATTTCAAGTTCTCGCTCGATTTCTTGGACCTTCACCCGTCGATTTTCAAGGATGATCCTCTCCACACGGGCCACATTGTTCTCGTTGGTCAAGTCTGACGGGCGTCCTGGACGGGGGTCATCTTCAAGGGATTCACGACCATGGCGGACCTCCCTATTCCAGCGACCAATGGTTGCATAGGAAGGGGCGGTGTCGGTGTACACTGCAACAATGTGTTCATGGATCTCTTTTGCATTCTTGCCTTCCTTGGTCAAAAATTTGATCACTGCGCGGTGCTCAACCTTCTCCATTGTTGAAAAATTTGTAACTGACGATCTGCGATCAGTTACTGCTTCTTAAATAGACTAGGCAGAAGCGTGCGGCTGCAGGTCCTGACTTGTCATAACTTGTCCTAACACCCCTACAAATAGCCATCCCCCTTCCTCTGTTTTGCCCTACCGATTCGCAAAACTTATTGCCCGCCCCTCGTAGCACCAAGGCAACCAAAGTAGCTTAGAGTTATTTGGAACCAACTAAAAACCGTATTTCATACCTGCAATAGTAATTAAATGATACCAATTGGGATTAAGAAATGATACTAATATAAAATACTACCACTCCTCCCCGACGATCTTCAAATCTAAGTTTGACAACAATGAATGTTCAAAAAAAGGTTCAATAAATACTTTTTTAACGTTAATTCATTACTTTTAGTTTTTTTACCTAGCCGGAATTCATGAGCGTATAATAAGTTTTATCTGATAATTATGTAGCCTTTATAAATGATCCGAATTTCTGAAGCAAATAGAGTTTATAATTACAGGAATATCTGAGTAATCCTTCTGACCAAAATATGTAAACAATTCTGTAGAAAGCATGAATTTTAAGATAAATTAGTAAGAATTATTCCATCATGATATACATCAATATATAATTGGTTATATAAAACGTATATATTTCTAAAATGTACACATTTTAATGAAAAAGTGTCTGGAAAACGTGATAATAACAAATTCTATATTTTTGCTAAAACTAAAGTACCCTTGGTAGAATATGTTGAGTTTTTTAAAGCTTCTCAAAATTTTAAAACATCAATTTATTTTAATTGTGTGGAATAGGTTGAATTATATATAAAAGGCATTATTTGTATAGACCGTATCAAGTTGTTACCGAAAAGTTACTTAAATTTCATACGAGGCTTTCAACGGTTCTTCTAAGATTCTTTACATTGTTGTAAATGCAAGTGTGTAAATGTGTCTGCATTTCCTTGGTTTCTTTCTCGAAGCAAAAATTAAGAAAAGTATCCCAATGTGAAATCCGAAAAGTAGGTGGAAGAAGAAAGGAGGGAAATTAAATGAAAAAATCCATTAATGCTTCAAAACTATACAATTTTACAAATGTGATGAATAGTTTGCTCATTAGATACATGGCAAGCCATGCATACACACAGTTTTTAAAGATTTTATTCCAGTTTATGGTCGTCCAGAAAGTTATTGTTTCTCGACAGTACTTTTTTCGTTGTTGAACTCTATCTGTCAAATAAAAATTATTTTGGCTGTTAGCATCGTTATTTAAACTTTTGTTAGCTCTAAAACAGGTTAATACAACAGTTATTTAAGCTTGAAAAAACTAGTTGATACCGATTTTGGACTTGTTAATATCGGCCATTTCAAATAAAGATAAATATCAAGGAACCAATAAAATATTGTTTTACGAAAAGAAATATGTAATAATCTAAAAAAAATGTTGTTTGTTTAAAGTTTGCACATTTGCAAACTTTAGAGCAAAAACTCTGCAGCATATCTGATTAACGGTTGAATTTTAATATCCACCAACTTTGGACCACAACCTGTTACTCTAAATTGTTTATTTTTTTAGTTTCTTTATTATTTATTCAAGTTCTTCCTTCTTCCATTTTCTTGGGTGCAGACTGATATTTGTCCTTTTTCAAATGCATATCACCCTCGAATTTGCGTTTTGATTTATTAAATTGATGACCTAACTTACTAGTTGCTATAACCCTTCGTCGGAGTGAAATGTTTGTAAGAGATATGGAAGTTGCAATGAACAGTAAAGTTAAGACGATATCGCATTAATAGTTGAAAATTACGAAAACATTTAAATCAAAACTGGAATAATCATAATATATTGTTTTTCAGATTTAAGAATCTAATGTAAAATTGTGTATTACTCTATTGGTCTCTTTTCTTTGGCCAATTACTAAGTATATGCAGTTTTATACACAACATATGATGAATATGACATTTTAGCATTATTTTTTGATCTTCATACACACTGTGTGCATTTATATGTATGTTTAGATGCGCATAAATAACAATTTCCTCGTTCTCAGTGACCCATTTAGCAACAAAACCAACATTCAATCAATAATAAAAATTATTTGTTTTTTCAGTATCGTCTTATCTGATCGCGTGTTATAGCAATGACTAAAGCGAGGAATCCCAAATAAACACTTTCAAGCACATATCGATACACTTCTCCCTTACATAACAGGTTGAGGCCAAATTTCGTATCCTGTCTTCCTTAATTCTAATTAATTGTAAAATTTTGATCCCCAAACCTAAATAATGCTCCACCTCCCATTCGCTTATTACATTTATATGTTGCCCAAAATATTATACTACTTTAAATCTTCTCAATCATTTTTATACAGCCTCTCATATACACAGCGATGGTTTACTTCTTTTCACCCTTCACACACAGGCGATTTGGAGATGCATGCGAATGAAATAAATCACCAATTATTACAACTTTCAGGCTATTTCAGTCTCAAAAGTATTCCTTGAATTTTTTACTACTGAGGGTGAAATTACTTTTAACTTTCAACTTGCAATCACACTTTTCGCTTTCAACCGTCGACTTTCATCCCCTTTCCACACAAGGTATCAGAGACGTGCATTCACACCAGTAAAATACAAACCTTTAACTCTTAGCCCATTTTTACCTTTCCATTGGTTAAAGGTATTTGAACAGCCTTTTATATGCCATCAATCAGGCCATTTAATTTTTTAAATCACTTTCAAAAGACCCCCTTCAAACTTGGTCAATTTTTATGATAGCCTAAAATGCAATAAAATGCTTTACATGCATCTCATCTTAATTACAGCTACCAAAGTAAACAAGAAGCACAAAATCTCACCATATAAACAAATATTCACATTCAGTAAATCTTCACTTCTACTCCACATATTTCCTTTTAACCTTTACTTTCCCCATTTTAACTCTATATGTCCGTATCATGAAAAGTTCACTCTTCAATTTAATTCCTACTTTTAGACCGCACGTATGATGCAAATTGAATTGATGTTGCAGATTTTGTATCTTTAATTCCATCATGTTTTTCTAGCATGGCTACACTTATACTTGTTTTGAATTTCAACTTCTTCCAACTTATACAACATCCAGCAACTGCAGTGTAAGTGCGAAGTGATGCTATTCGCCCCCAAATAACTACCCTAAGACTTTTTATTATCTCATTTCCACTATTTCGTTATCTCTTCCATAAGTGATATCTCCAATTCACCATTGATTTGAGAATTGATTCCAGAATAAGACAGATTTAGGAAAGATGACTACCTTTCTTTAGTTCACTAGCTCCTAAATTATTCTTTCCTAACATCTGCTAAGGCAGCGTTCATCAAAATTTCCTCACAAGGGGGTGCAAGATGTAACTGGTATAAATCATTCGCTTAAACAGAAGTTGGAGGGTTAACGCAACTTTTCGGTCCCAGTGACCTCAAATAAACTAAAAAATACCTGGGCTTTATTCCTTTAACTATTTTGTGTTGATCTCTTTACGAACATTTTCTTGACCGATGGCCAAGTTTGTATTTTGGTTGCCAACCACTTTTCGTTAGCTCATCCAAGAAATAAAAGGTTCACTCCCACTCCTGGCTATAGTTGGTGGTGGGGGTTTTTAACAAGTCTTCATTTTCCCCTTGAGTTTAACTTTTCTTTTCTCCTCTAACTTTCTTTTCACTTCTTTATATCATCCCTCACCTAAGTTTGCAGTGACGCGCCACACCGGCGATGTTTGACCAATAGGCGTTAATAGGTGATCCCGAGTGGGGCCAGCTGGTTCAACGGTCCCCCTTTTATCCGCTCTGGATAGGACTCCCAGGAGGGTCGTTTAGCGTTTGCGTCCTGTTGTATTTATTGGGCCCAATGCTCAATAATAATATTGTAAAAAAAAAATCGGATCTCAAAGGGTAACGAAATGGACAGGATAGGGCAAGAAAATGATAGCCCTACTTTAGAATTGAGATCACATCGGCTGATATAGGGTATAGGGGATCCTCCTCCACTAACGGGTAGATAGATTCTTGATTAGTCCATTTCGTGGGAGCAGAGTACCGGCGCTCTGGGTGCTCCAAATCGGTGCAGGCGTGCAGCTTCCTTTTCTCATAGATTTTATTATCTCTGAACTTCCTAGACGTGATCTCCGAAACCTGATCAATTGTAGCCAAAATCACTGACGTACAACTAAGTATAATTCAACAATTTTTATTATATATTCTAAGGCCGTGCATGAAGAATCTCTTTCGTACAAGTCCAAAGACGTGAATTGTAGCTGGTCATACCGTGCTTCTTCTAAACATTGCGATTCGTATCTTTTGAAAAAGAGCTTCTGCCCATCCAGGTTTGGGACCGAATTCGGTAAAAATAAGCATGCGGCGGTTTTCGAGACCTATAACATGCTATCTCTTTAAGAAAAGAAAGGCACTTAACTTTCCTGACCCCTCCAGTCCTACGACCGCAGGTTATCTCCGGGCTCCCTCGGATGAGACCCAGGTTAGTCTGGTGGCAAGAAGAGCTGAATCTTTAACTATTCCAATACAGTAACACCCCTCCCACGCACTTGGGTGGATGCTTACAGAGAAAACAAAGAACCACGCTGCTACACCCAGTCACTCCACTCTAAGGAGGCGAATCCAAAGAAGGTGGTATTTAATTCACTCCTGGGCTTTTTTAAAGTCACCCACAGAAAAGAGGGTAGCATTGAGGGGGCTTTGATTGCTCAGACCTTGTTCAAACTGGCGGGAGGGCGATACCAGTTTTCGTTCCCCTCTACAAATTGACGAAATCTTACGCAAAATACCCCCACTTATAGAAGGATTAAGGGAAGAAGAAAAAAGCTCGTGTTTCCATCCTAACATTCTTAAGTTAGGCTTTAAAGGCATTAGCTCCAATGACGCGTAAAATGGAGACGATCTTCCTCAGATCTAATTTCTCAACCGTCTAGTGGAGTCTCTTATACTAGCCTCACGGCACTTCTTTAAATAGTCCCCAAGGAAAATTATGTAAATGAATTTGCTATCGAAGCCGGGCTAATTGGGAAGAGCAGAAGAAGAAAACTTTATACCGTTTCAATTTGACTCTTGTCCTTAAGTCACGATGTTTTCTGTGCAACTGTTATTTACCCTCTTCCTGTGTATTCAATGCTTTTGCGACACTCCTCGCATGCAAAGATGCCAATTTATGGGTACGTGTTTTACAACTGATGTGAATGAAGTATGTTTTTTTAAATCCTCTAACCCTCCCCTCAGTCAGCAGCAGTCTAGTTTTACATGGATTGGAGGTTCTCTCTCATTTCTGGTTTACTGATCACCATCGGCTGGTTTCGTTGATGAAGAGGTCTGTCCTATCGTAGGTAGGTGTTCGAACTGCAGCCACGATCTCTGGCTGGATTACATTATCATTAAGGCAGCTTTTCCACAAAAGTGGTCGAAGAGCTGGAATTGTCTTTAATGTGGAATATTTAACGTTTTCTCTTATTCTAGTAACAACTAAGCTTCATGTCTCGTGTGTCTATGATTTCTTCTGTTTCAAAAGAGGACTTTGTATAGGAGATGATCGATGAGCTCTCTAGAGACTATTATTTTCTAATTAAACTCTAGTTTACCGAGTCCATTCGAGAGGCCACCGCCTTGGATTTTCGATCGAGCCTTGTGCTTTGCGCTGGAAGAAGTGCCACTTATCTCTATGGTAGTCAAGCGGCTTTTGTCGGTAGATGCATCCGTTGGCTTCTTCTCTGGTTCCATTATCGCCCAGGGCTCGCTTCTATTTATCAAACGTCTGAATGATTTATTTCCGCGATGAACACTTTATTAGTGGTCAGCCAAGTGTAAGACGGCCCTCAGATTGAAAGTGATACGACTCTCAGCGCTATAACCACCATATGTTCAATTTCATACTTCAAATTTTCCCTGCCGATGGCAGATTCCGTTTAGGTTCAAAACACGTTTGCTGCTCTTCATGTTGGGCATATGTATATTAGATCCATGAAAGGACTCCATTTGCCGAAGTGGGGAAGTGTTTGAAAAGGATTCGGCGTGGGTCTACTCTAGACAACCCTCCCGTTCTCCGGGAAGGCGAGACCGTCACCTCTGATTATGACACCGTGGGAGATTCCTTTGCCACGCTATATCGATATTTTAAAGCAAAGAGCTGCTTCTCTAGCATTTCAAGAAGTTCACATGATAAATGAAAGTCTCTGATGTAACTTCGCCTCTCGAGGCAGGGAAACGTTCCATGAACTCTTTTTAATGAGGGAGTTGCGTTCTGTTCTCGCTTCATTCGCAGATACCACCCCTAGTATTGACCTTATCCAGTACACTATGCTTCCTCTGCTTGGCAAATGAGGTTATGTTTTCTTTTAGCTGCATTTAAAACGATTTTGTCGAAAGGTCTCTTTCAAGATTACTGGCAAATAGATACAGTGCTTGTTCTTCGGAAGAGAGTTTTAAATCATTCAACCTCAGTTTGTTTCAGCCCAATCTCTTCGAACTCATACGTACGCAACTTTATATAAGAAAATGCTAAATGTTGGGTGAGCTTATACCCTGAAAAGGAGAGTTTCTGTCTCCTGAACAGCATTCTTCCTTGTGTTCCACTCCACATCAGATGCTTTGTCCCGCCTGAGCAGTAATATCTGCGAGGATGCGATCCGTTACTGTACTTTATGAGTTAGAGGAAGAATATTATGTCGCTTAGTCATACATACAATCTTATGGAGACCATTTAATTGGTGTATGGGTGTGGGTGCCTTCTCAATAGTGTTCCCTCTGTGTTGCTGAAGATTTTCTCAGCTCTATGTTGCTAAGAAGTTTCTCTACACAACCACGTATTACATATAGATACCTTTTCGATCTTTGATCTGGCGGTACCGATGTCTACCTAAGAACTTTGCCTCCAAAAGTCACTGAACTGCGTCTTTTGTTATTCAGAAAGGCACATATATCGGTTTTCAGCATTTACTCTATTTTTCAAAGGTTATTCTTTCGTCTGTGGCCGATCTTATTGTCGCTCTGCAGAAAGAAAGGCCAATCAGGCTCAAAAAACATTTTGGGTCCTGAGATCAGAAATTCCTTCGAGAGTTTTCTATAACTCTCTGGTCGGTGAAACTGATCTTTCTGGCCTAAACACCACCAATTTTGATGATACTAACATTGAATTTTTGTCACCACACCTTTGCCTTTAAAGGTTCCACGGTACCATGTGATTTTCTGTTCTTAGTTCTTGGTCCATACTTAGTGTCACTTTTGAACCGTTCCGGTATAAACATATTTCCAAGTACGAAGAAGGCCTTCGTTTTTCTGGTATATCACGCTTTTTGTGAAAGGGGGGAGGTCTTCCGATTGCTGCTTATCTTGATGAACGGGTTGTGGCAATATACACATCAATACGGCAGACTGCACGTTTTAGGCACCCATTTTATATCCATTGTGATTCCTCTTGTGCTAAAACCCCTAAAGGCATTGAAATTCCCGCACCCCTTCTCTAGTAGTATTTCTAAAGCTACTGTTACCGTACTTCAGGATGAGGTAGAGATTTTATTGTGCTGGGAGATTAAACATTGAGAATACTTCGGAAAGAATGGTCCACGGAGGCCACCGGCCTGTCAAAATGGCTCCGGCTTGTGGACCCTTATTTTATTCTTCCCTACTCTACCTATACGTCAAGAATCTGGATAGCCATCGGGTCGCATAGAAATAAGAAAGGAGACAGAGACAGGCAATTAAAATTGCCTATCATCTCGCCTTGACTATTCTTATGTACCTATTTTCCATACCTCTTCAGTGTCAAATACTTTTTTTAAATCAGCTACACTCCGCGGCGCGGCGTCCATTATGCGGTCTCCGTTGAATTCCACTGCTCACACTATTTTCTTAATTTATCAGTGAACCACATTTTAATTGTGTGTTCAAACCTGTGAGAGTTGAAAATGAGGTATGTACTTCTCCTGTTATCTAGATAAGGGGGGTGGTGGTAGCAGGTTCGCTATCGCTTATCACTAGCGCTTGAAAACCAATATCCATAATATACCACCCTTTCCTGGGGCAAGGTTGATGCTCTTTTCTAATTATTCTTTTGTTGATTGTTGTTATTTTGTGATATTGTCGCATTTGTTGTTTAAAGTATGATGTGCCCTGGCGAGTGGCCGCCGGAGTAAAAATTAAAAACACCCACATACTCTCAATTTACCCAATATGGGCCACTTCCCTTACGAGCCTCTTTTTTAATATTTCTCTTAGGAATTGCACCTTGGTTTCTTTTTTTAAAAGAAATAAATAGTAATTTCATATTTAAAAGATTGCTAGTATTGGCTTTCTTTTACCAGATGTTCAATGTGCGGTCGTATGCACTTGCTGGTCATTAACGTCTATTTTAATATTTGTGTCTGGCAGCAACGAGAGGCACAATCTTACCATATGCATCCGAATATCTTTAGTATCCTTACGGGCTCCTCAAGAGATGAAAAGGAAGCAAGAAGGTACTTGACCTCGAACGTGTCCTTACCCAGATTTTGTCGAGGGGTTCTAAGTCGAGGAGTTATTACTTCAAGGAGCTCCTTTTTCTCTTCTTCCGAAACGGTTACATCCCATCATGATTAAAGTTACAAATCATGGTAATATTTACGCCTTGCTATATCGGAGAAACCAATTTATGTAGTTCCAAACCACTGCAAATATATCATACGCATTTGGACAACTTTCATTCTATCATGGAGGCACACGTTCGTATAATTGAAGGTGTGTGCTGGTTGTACGAACTTGCTCATGGAAATCGTCAGTGATTAAGTAGGACGAGTTTTGCTATAGTTTTACTTGTTATTCTCAGGTTTCTTACTTTTCCTTTTCTTGTTATACTCACTTTCTTCAATCTCACTATCATTCTACCACTTCCCTTCTTTAGAATCAAAGTGTTTCAGTCGTTTTTAGTAGTTTTCTCTAATTTAAGAGAGTCATGACCTAGCCAACGGAAAACACCGCTTCAGCCCACAACAATGGTAAGCTATATTGGCTGTGGGCATTCGCCGGATGGAGTTTATGGTAGTGGCCATACGCTGAGTCATGGGATGTGGTAAAGCTCTACGATTTTTAATTACATGTAATTGCTAGATAATTGTACTAGTAGCAATTAGCATGACGGCGAAAATAGAACTGTTTATATTACTAAGTAAAAAAATGAAAGTAGTGTAATCCAATGGGCGAAGCTTAGTGGGGAAAGAATGAAGGAATGGATAAGTGGCAAAAAAATGTGAATGAACGGCCTAAAATAGAGCAAGATTCAGAATAATGGAATAGCAAAAACCTTCAATCTTGACTTCTGGGTTGCTAAAAGGGAGATAGAATGAATTGAAAAATGCTGGATTTATTGTGCTTGAAAGAATGGAGACTGAGAGGTGGGATAATTGAGTGATATTGTGTATAATAGTTGTGCATGGACGGATTCTTTAATGGGCAGTACTTGAGACTCCTTCCACCATAAAGCACAGTAACTGGACGAGAGCCAATGGCAGGGATTTTTTTTAATTTTATGAGCCCATCTGGCGACTTCCTGCTTGGGCATAAGTCGCCGTACTCGACACGTAATCGCAGGGAAAATAGAATTCGTATCTTCGTGCTTGGAATTGGCAATGATGCTTGCCACCTCA
This sequence comes from Ceratothoa steindachneri, assembly GCA_963969495.1. NCBI lineage: Eukaryota > Metazoa > Arthropoda > Malacostraca > Isopoda > Cymothoidae > Ceratothoa > Ceratothoa steindachneri. The sequence continues at coordinate 25,765,407 of OZ018335.1, forward strand.
CCTTGTGGGAAAATGATTTCATTTGAAGACTGAATATCTGAGACACAGGAATGGATTCAAGGGTGAATTTCTTCTATGCCCATAAAAAAAATAAATTTAGGGAACGTGAAACAAACAGAAATATGGAGCAAAAGAGAAGAAGGGTGGCATGAATTATGATGAGACTCTGTGAGATTTTTCCTCTAAATATGGAAAGAAGTTGATTTATTCACTTTTGAGTTGGAAAAATTTAACTTGAAAAAAGTTTCGTTTCTCAAATTCCGACAGAGACGAAAGTTGTTTTTTTCTACAAATATTTGAACTTATGTTCTTAGCATACGATGAGGATTATTTCAATTGCAAAGTTATATTGAAGATATGATGGCTTTCCCTAGCATTCAAAAATCAGGTTATCACGTCTTGCAGTTATATTTGACATTTTGGGCAACCGCAACCACTCATCAAGGCCAAAATGACGCAGTCGTCGTGCTACAAATACAAAGCCCGAATGATCAAAATACCCAACACAGTAAACTTCTTATGGAAAATCTTAGTGTAACCAAATCCAGATCAAACATAAGCCAAAATATAGCGAATCCAACTTTATCGATATTAAATATATTAGCCCTATCTCCTCCCTGTCTCGGCTTCTGCTAATGAACCGAAATAGGACGTTAAACTTCGAGAAACTTGATGCTAAGAATAATTTAATTGTGTTTGAAAACGAATGTCGAAATATTCAATAGAGTAAAATGTATAGAGTGGGCGCTCAAATTTCTCAGACTAAATATACTTTTTGGCACACTGAATTCAAATGGTCAGGTCGTAAATTTATTCGCCGAAATATATCTTTTGTATGTCGAAGTGACAAATGTTATACACATGAGAGGCGTAATTTGGATATTCCTCCGAGTTCTCACCCCGTATTTTCTATGATTTGCGCAAACATATTTGCAACCACGATGAATTAAGCGAGCAGTAATGAGTCGTTAAAAGGATAAGCCATTGCATTGCGTTACGAGGGGCGGTCAATAAGTTTTGCGAATCGGTAAGGCAAAACAGAGGAAGGGGGATGGCTGTTTGTGGGGGTGTCAGGACAAGTTATGAAAAATAGGGACATGCAGCCGCACGCTCCTGCCTCGTCTATTTAAGAAGCAGTCAGATCGTCAGTCACGAATTTTTCAACACTGGACAAGGTTGAGCACCACGCAGTGAACAAATTTTTGACCAAGGAAGGCAAGAATGCAAAAGAGATCCATGAACGCATGGTTGCAATGTACACTGACACCGACCGTTCCTATGCAACCATTGGTCGCTGGAATAGGGAGTTCCGTCATGGTCGTGAGTCCCTTGAAGATGACCCCCGTCCAGGACGCCCGTCAGACGAGATCAACGAGGACAATGTGGCCCGTGTGGAGAGGATGATCTTCGAATATCGACGGGTGAAGGTCCAAGAAATCGAGCGAGAACTTGGAATATCACATGGAAGTGTTATCAACATCATCCACGACAATTTGGCCATGACCAAGGTCTGTGCCCGTTGGGTCCCTAGAAACCTCACGCCCCATGATCGACTTCAACGTCATCAAAGTTCACAAGGCCAGAGTTGCACAAGCTGCCCTGTGCGAGTGCATATTCAAGGAGCTCAACCATTTCCCCCTACAGTGCAGATCTGGCCCCTAGCGACTACTTTTTATTCCGCCAGCTCAAGGCTGCACTGCGTGGACTCCGGTTTGGGGATGATGAAGATGTCCAGCTCGCCGTCCAGGAGTGGATTGAACAGCAGTCGGCAGATTTCTGGTTGTCGGGAATTCGAAGCCTCAGGGACAATAGCAAAACCTATTGACCGTCTCTCGTATCATCAGTGATTTTTAATCGATTACAAAACAATTTAAAGCAATAAATCACCATTTCGTCAATTAACGGGAAGGAGGGGAGGGGAATCAATATCAATATTGAGGGAGGAAACTTTCATGTTAGGCGGTAGGTAATTTGTTGCCTAATTTCAACTTAAAAGAAAATAACAGAGTTTATTTATACAGTTATATTTACCTAAATTACATGTTAAGGACCTGAAGGATTGTAAAATACATTGTATTATTCATTTCACTATTTCAGGAGGTAAAACTAGATTTCGTTAGATGAAACCTCACTGCGAAAAGATTACTTACTCTATATTAGTCAGATTCCAGGCGTATTCGTCTTTATTCAAAAGACCCTTATTTAATAAAGAAAAAACCCCACTGAATGTATATATATATACATATATATATATATATATATATATATATATATATATATATATATATATATATATATATATATATATATATATATATATATATATACGTAGGTGAGTCAAAAAGTTCTCAGACAAATGCCAGATTATTGAAATGTTCGATTTTGTACAAGTAAATACAGGGTCAAACACGACTTTCATGTTTTCTGAACAATTCCTACAAAATTCGTCATTCAATTTGTCGAGACTCTTTGTATTAGATGTGCTTCAAAAAGGTTACTTTTTTGAACCCATAAAATGGCAAATTTTGAGATAAGAGCGAACATTAAATTCCTGACTAAACTTGATTGGAAGCCTGTTAAGATTATTGACGCTCTACAACAGGTTTATGGTGACTCTTCGCCATGTAGAGCGGTAGTTTACGACTGGATTAAGCGCTTCAAGGGGGGCAGAGAAGAAGTTGAAGATGATCCACGTGAAGGGAGACCCTCCACCTCCATTAACCCAGAAAATGTCGAGCTTGTGAGGAATCTAGTGGATAAAGATCGCCGTATTACTATTGATGAAGTTGCCAATGCATGTGAAATCTCTCATGGCTCAGCATTTGGAATTCTAACTGAAAATCTTGGCCTGAGCAAGCTTTCAGCACGTTGGGTCCCAAAAGCGTTGCGAGAAGACCAGCTGAATCATAGGGCCAACCTTTCTTTGGCTATTTTGACCAAGATTGAAGCAAACGAGGATAGTTTTTTTGAGCGCCTCGTAACGGGAGATGAAACTTGGGTGTATCAGTTTGATCCTGAAAGTAAAAATCAATCAAAAGAGTGGCACCCAAGGGGGGCAGCAGGGCCTATCAAGTTCAAGACAGAGAGGTCCGTTAAGAAGATAATGGCTACAGTTTTTTGGGATTCGGAGGGAATTATTTTAATAGACTTCTTAGAAGGACAAAAAACTGTTACATCCAGCTATTACGAAGGAGTTTTAAGGAAGCTGAAAACTTCAATAGCCAAAAAACGACGAGGAAAGCTCCACAAGCAAATCTTGTTCCACCATGACAATGCCCCTGCACATTCGTCCAAAGCTGTGAGATCTCAGCTACGGGAATTTCGATGGGAAACTCTTGCTCATCCCCCTTATAGCCCTGATTTAGCACCCTCTGACTTTTTTCTGTTTCCAAATTTAAAGGGACACCTAAAAGGAACCCGGTTTCAATCATTAGATGAAGCAAAAAAGCAGTTCATTACTTGGTGCCAGAGACAACCCCGTGAATTCTACAAAGATGGTCTTTACCGTTGGATTCATAGATTAAGAAAGTGTATAGATGTTAATGGAGCTTATGTAGAAAAATGATTACAGTATTATTACAAATAAAAATTTTATGCCATTTATCTGAGAACTTTTTGACTCCCCCTCGTATATATGTATATGTATATATATATATATATATATATATATATATATATATATATATATATATCATGAATGCGAGAGAATAATGAAATGAATCCCTTATACAGCAAAAAAAAGAAGATAAACGGGTTCATTTTTCTCCGAATTCCTTTTCCTAATTGCGAACAAATCCGCGCAGGGAGATGAGGATCGAACTAAACATACTGAGGCAGGAAGCAACCGCTTTGATCTCAGTTAAAACTCTGTTAGTCCACTCGGCTACGCGTGAAGTAATTAACACTTATCTTTTAGGATTGCGCACGTCTCAGCATCATTTAAGCTGCCCTCCTGAAAGGTTGGAATTTTATTAATCAATTAGGATTTATTAATTTTTTTAATTGAAATATTTACAATGATGATTATTCGTGCACGAGAAAAATCTCTTACGCGATTACAAAGGCTTGATAAATTTCTTGCTCTCCTGAGTCCATAGATTCGCTTATCTAATGATCTTCCGGGGCAGTTGGTTTCTTCAGACAGGATTAAGTATATAACTATATCTTTCAAGTGTATTAAGAAATATAGATTTTCCCCTTACAACGATAATTTATCATTGTATTTATTTAAAAACAAAATAAGAAATATTGGATCTTCATTGATTAAATTATTCCACTCTTTTAGAAACCTAATTTAGCCGACATGTCCATATCCTAATCCTGAAAAATATTGTTAATGACATCAAGATAACGCCAAGAGACTAGTGCCTGGGATAAGGAGCTTGGTATTTCTATGATAAACAATTCCTAATCAAAGTTTACTCTCACAAGCCTCCAGATTTCTCTGTATCAAAGATGTGCGATACATTCATTTTCTCGAAACCAACACTCTGAATAAGTCATATAGATTAAAATTTATTGTTTTTCAGCAAATACTATTCCCAGACTAACGATTGCAAATTTTTTGAACAAGAGAATCATTGGTTGGGATTATGTTCTCGACCAAAGATCCAACCCCTACGGTCTTTGTAGCAGTTTTCTACCTCTTTGAGAGCACCAGCTGTTTCCTTGCAGAATACATTGGCAGCGCACCCTTGTGGCTAGGATATGCTCAAATGACAGAGAGAGAGTGTGTGTGTGTGAGAGAGAGAGAGAGAGTGTGTGTGTGTGTGAGAGAGAGATAGACAGTAAGTGTGTGTGTGTAAGAGAGAGAGAGAGAGAGAGAGGTAGAGTGAGAATGAGAGAGAGAGAGAGAGAGAGAGAGAGAAAGAAAGAGAGAGAGAGAGAGAAAGAGTTGAGGAGGACGGAGAGTCAGCCCTCTTTTCTAGCTGTCGAGTTCTTCTTCAACAATTCACTTTGAAGTCAAAATTTATCTGACATTTCCCGTTTGCCATTTGGTCAACAGAATTACCAAAGAGAGAGTGAGAAAGAGAAAGAGAGAGTAAGTTAATAATGATTTATAGTGCAAAATCGCTCTTGTTTATTATATAAAGTGTCCCTTAGAACAATTACTTCAATTTGGGCCAATTAAGAAAGAGGCCAACCATCATCAAGCAGCTGTGTTGAATGACTCGACCTTTAAAGTGGACTTGCCGTTCTTCCGAGCAAGACTCGAAGGTAGGACGGAATAATTGATTTCCGGAGGCCCAGAATACCTTGCACCAAATCGATCTCTGGTTTGAATTGATTGATGACCTAGCTCAGTTTGCCCCTAATTCCCCTATTCTGCTAATTGGCATGAGGGGCGTTCTTTCTACTTTTTTTAGAGATAATGAAGTTATGAGATACTAATGGATGACTACTTGTTTAGGAGGATGGTGCTCTTCCTCTTGTGTTTTTTTCTCAGCCATCTAGAGGCATTCGAATGCGTGCTTAGAAAAAATCACAACCAGTTGTATTCACTCTTTGCACCATAAGATCACCCATGAAATGATAAAAAAGACATCTGAGAAATAACGTTACTCCGTAATGCCTTCTTTAACTGATACAATTATTTTTAGTCGCGTGCGAGTCTAGTCGCGAGCGACTCTACACACATATCACTATGTCCGTTGGTCCCCGTTTTGTTTTGTTTGTTTTTGTAATAACATCATAACTATTAGCCGATTCTAACGAAATTTGAAAACGTTATGTTGTTTTAAATTCTCTTTTGAATGTTATACTTGCCAAAGTCCTCCCAAGGTTACCCGGGAATTATTTTGTTTTCACAATAACATCATAACTATTTATCCGATTCTAACGAAATTTGAAACCATTATGTTGTTTTACATTTTCTTTCGAATGATATAATTGCCAAAGGCCTCCCTAGGTTAGCTCAGGAATTATATTGTTTTGCCAATAACATCATAACTATTCGGCCGATTCTAGCGGAATTTGAAAGTCTTATGTTGTTTTGCATCCTCTTTAGAATGATATAATTGCCAAAGTCTTCTCAAGGTTAGCCTGGGAATTATTTTTTTTTGGCAATAACATCATAACTATTCGGCTGATACTCTGCTAGACTAGACTAGGCTAGAATATGCTATAATCTGCTAGGCAAGCTTAGAATAGGGTATACTATGCTAGGCTATACTATGCTAAGCTATGCTAAGATATAATGTACAAGAGTACGATATACTAGGCATATTTAGGCTATAAAATGCTATGCTAGGATAGCATATAGTATGTTAGGCTAGACAATACTAAGCTATGCTTGACTAGGGTATAATAGGATAGTATAAGCTATACTTGTCTGGGATAGTTAATGCTAGGCTAGGCTAGGCTAAGCTAGGCTAAGCTATACTAGGCTAGATAGGGTTATACTATGCTATGCTAGGATAGGCTAAATTATAATAGGCTAGGGAGGGCTATGCTCTGCTATACTAGGTAAAACTTTTTTAGGCTACGATAAACTAGCTAACCAAGGCTATAATACGCTAAGCTAAACAAAATTAATCTAGTCGAGGGTATGGTATGCTATACTAATATACACTTGGCTATATTATGATAAGTGTGGTGTGGTAATAAAACAGAATAACTGAGGGCCCTGGACATTTGGTCAGCACACCTTGTTTATTATCTAACTTGTTTAGTTTTTTTTTTTGCTCTTTTTTACCATCTTCCTCTATTTGAATACATACATAAGTCCAGTTATCGTTGACTAAATTATAAGGATAAGCTTTCCCGCATTACTAAATATGAGTTTTCATACCGGCTTTTAGAATGAAGAATGAAACATCTAATATTTACAACTAATGAAAAAATAGCTGAAAAACTGCATTAAATTATATGAACTTTTCAATTACGGAAAGAATGGCAACCCCTCGCTAAGATTTCTGTTGAAATAAATTGTTTGAATGGAGAGTATTAAATTTGAAATAGGGGTTAAGGGAGAGGAAGTCTATATTGTACATATATATATAATACCCACTTCCGGAGCAAGGTTGTTATGGAAGTATGCTATTTTTTTGTTAATGCTAACTTATTTTTTTTGGTCCTATTTATTCAATTTTATATATTTTCTTTCCCACTTCTTTAAAACTAAATTGCCATTAGCTCATTCCTCCCTCATAGGTAAAAGTCTGTATTTCTTTAATTTTCTTATATCGATGAATTCCGCGCCTTTGCCTTTTTTACTTTTTTGATTGATTCTTCCTAATTTATTATCATCATCATCATCATCACTAACTATAATTTAAAAAGGGGATTTTTCGAGTATTTGAATAATAATTTTATCTAGGTTTGGTTATGACTTATGTTTTTTATCAAAGTTATTTCTAATCATTTTTTTATAATATCAAATAACAAAATGGTGAAGTTCAGAAATAAATATAAGTATCGAAATTTTGTGAATTTTTTAAATCCCAAAGAATTACAAATGGTGAAGTTCAGGAAATTTATTTTTATATATCTTCTTCTATAACTATATTTTAGCCTCGTGATATTTTGAAAGGGGAAAATTTAGTTTAGAGTTCCTTTTTAAAATTATTACAATTGACGAAGTTCCGAAAATGTATAATAATTTAACCATGGCTGCTTTTTTTTAGATTTTAAATTTTATTCTTAGTGGAGAAGCCATTGCCTGCTATATATTATTTGTTTCTTTCCTTACACCATGCTTATTATTTCTCTCAAAGGACAAGTTTTCTTTGCCTTTGCAAAGTCAATTTTCTGCAGATTAATAGGCACATTGAACTATCTTTAACAACTGGATAAACAAAGCGCGGAAGTTAATCCTTATGAGAATGTTAATTTATTTGTTCAATGAGCAACAACACATGCAAGAATTGGAGGTCAGAACGACAACAAACTTAGGCACTTTTTTACGCCTATTAAATGACATCCGAGAAATCACAAACACTACAGAAGTTGTTAATGTTGACTTTTTCAAGTTAAGTTATTCGTTTGGTTGGAAAATGGAAGAATCAAATGATGCAGAGCAAAGGAACAATACTGGCAAGTAGCCAATCTGCGATGTGGATCGGTGACGGATTATTGGAAACCGCAAAGGTATTGATTACAAAAGGTCACCTTATCGGCACTTTTCAAGCTCATTGCTACTTTGTACACCCTCTTCGGAATATCCTATAAGAAGAAACTACTAAGAGTTCTACAATATTTTTTACGCAATAGTCAGACTATCCTACAAAGAACTACTTTGACTTAATATAATGGCTTATACGAAATCGTGGGAGTATCTCTTAAGGAACTCCATTGAGTTTCTCTAATATTTTTGTCCAAACGTTGGGATATCATTAGAGGAACCACGCTCTGAGTTTCAAGACTATTTTGTTCGAAAATATTGCAATATCCCACATGGAACCATTTTAAGTTCCTTGAATAAAACGGTTAATTTTAATTCCTCTTCTTTTCTTTTTCTGGGTATACAAGTCGACTTTGCGCATGGAATATTGAAAAACTTTTCTTGCACCCCTGTCTCGGTCAACTAAGGAAAAGATATTTTGCGTGGAGGCCTATTTCACCAACAAATCATACACTGTAGTGCAAGTTTCAATGTCGTCGGGCTCCATCAAAATGCGGAATTTTTTACTCAGTTCAGAAGTTCAGAGTGTATAGGACTGTGCAAAATCTTAATCTTAAAGGTCTGAGGGTTACTTATTGTGGTCGGAAGGTGAGTGCTAGGACAGAGAGGAACATTGATGCTGTAAGGGACTGAGCGGGGTGGAGCACAAAGAAATCATTTCAACGACGCAATCAAGAGTTGGGAATCTCTCGAGAGTCTTTGAGACGTGTTCTTAAATCAGATCTTAATTTGTATGCTTAACAGATCCAAATAAAGCAAAAACTTACCAAGGCGGACATGGGAAAACGTGTAACCATGTTGGAATTGTTTTGTGACATAATCAAAGACAATCCAGACTTCTTGGATCATGTTTGGTTCTCTAACGAAGCACACTTTCTGCTGTCAGGACATGTAAACAGCAAATATAATGTTTATTGAAGTACAGCCACACCGGAAGATGCGTTACAGAGGCCGTTATACTCAACAAAGTGCACAGCATGGGTAGCATTCTCTAAAAATGGCATCATCGGCCCATATTGGTTGAAAGAGGAAAATGAGAGACCTCAAGCGGTGAATACTGAACGGTATGTGGCAGTGCTGAGGAAGTTTTTGGCATCACTGGGACAACACAGAGGGATAGATTGAGATGAACAGAAGTTACAGCAAGACGGCGCCACCCCCTACACATCAAATGACTCCCTAGTCTGGGTGAGAGAGCGATTTCAGGAGAGACTGATCAGCAAAAAGTGTGACGTCAAGTGGGCGTTGCATTCACCGGACTAGAACCTCACAGATAAAAATCTATGAGGGTATCTCAAGGATAATGTGTACCAGAACAACCTTCGAACGATTGGTGAACTGAAAGCAGCAATCACAGCAAAAGTCAGGCAAACTCCCAAAGAGGAATGTGTTCGAGTTTACCTCCAACGCCGCGGAGCATCTTTTGGAAAGAACATGACTTTTATGCAAAGCGACCAACATAACTGAAACTTTGGGGAATGATCGTACACAGACTGTAGTTTAAGTCTCGCATATTTCTTGAAATTTGCTGGACATTTGTAGAATATAATTTCAATTTTTATGGTTTCTGGTTTTGGGGGGTCACTCGGTATTTGGGACCTGTTCCCAGTCCGTGCTTCTAATTTTATGCGAGTTAGTTTTCCGTTCATACAATTATTCTAAGAGATTCAAGTTTCAAAGGGATTCGCTCTATGAAGTTCGTCTATAGATATTAGACTAAATTAACACTCATCATTGCCTGAGTTTACTGCGCAGCTGATGCATCTCTTCTAGATATATCACAATTAAGGCTTTAATTACATATTCATAGGATTGTGTTTTGCTCGAAGTGTGTGCTTCAGGATAGACTTTCTTTGCTAAGAGGTCATTTTCGTTCCTTCTGAAAGGTCTATGGTTGGTTTGGAGAGCGTTTAGCAGTTTGCAGTTTAGAGTTATCACCAATTTATTTGGCTCCATGTGGATGTATTTGAATTAAGTGAAGCCTTAGAACTTGTAAGCCATATTTTCACCTAGACCCGGGGGAGGGAACCTTTTTGTGCATAAAGGCCATCTTACAATTCATCATCACTCATAAAGGCCGTATAGAAAAAAAATTTAAAGTTATTTTATCCCTTAAGTAATTTATTAGTAATCTAATAAAGAAGACAGTTTTATAGAAATCTAAAGCATAATAATTTCAAATATTTCTATTTAAGTAAGTACTTTTTATACAAGTAATATGGTTGGTTTGGTAGAATTTTCAAATATTTTATTTATGTAATATTTTTCAAAATAATAAGTAAATGAATAATATCGAAAGCATGACATTTTCAAATTATTTTAATTAAGAAAGAAGGTTCTTTGTATTCAAGGAACAAGTAAAGGAATAATAATCTTATAAAAAGATAGCATAGAAACATCGAGAATATAACATTTTCAAATATTCAATATACAGTAGGCAAGCATGTACATTTTGTATACAAATTAATTACTTCTTTGTGTTTGCTTCCTTTGAGAAAGAATTTTGATATCAGGCTCTAACATAGTGGTTCTTAGTCTCAATAGGTCCTCCAAATGCTCATCTGTCAACTGTGTTCTCAGTGAATTCTCGATTTGCGCCAAGTACGAAAATGTGGATTCACAACAGTATGTTGAAGAAAAACAGGAAATCAGTCGTCGTGCATGTTCACGAAGACGAGGATATTCTATCACGTTTTTCCAAATTTTGACGTGATTTTCTCTCTTGTCAAACAGAGACTTCAGGATATTACCCTCAGACATTTCAATAAGCTCCATTTGTAACTCTTCAGGAGCCTCTGATACATCAACTAAGTGAAGTTGTAAAGCAAGTTTCAGAGTGATGTTATGCTTTTCCAAATCATTGAATCTTTTATTGTATTCTTCTATCAATGTGTCCAAAACCGACTCATATTCTTCAAAATATCCATAGATATCTTTATTTTGAGTCATTACCTTCGTAAGATGGGAAAAGTGTCTATATGAAAGATTTGATTGAGCCAAAAGGGACTTGATATACAACAGTTTCTTTGTAAACGCCTCAATTTTTTGTCACATATCATAAATACATTTATTTCTGCCGTACAATGAAATGTTTAACTCATTTTGTTTTGACATCACATCACATAAAAAGGCAACATCTCTGTAGAAATTTGGATCTGATAAATCACAATACTTGTTGTTTTCTTTGAAAAAGTCAATAATTTGCCTTCGTAAAGACAAAATTTTGACCAATACTTTCCCTTGCGACAACCAGCGTACTTTTGAGTGATATGGTAAATCTACACTAATTACTTCGTCATCCATCATCAGCATGTTTCGAAATTGACGATGCTTTGAGGCATTCACTCGAATATAGTTAACAATGCTTATAACCTTTTGCAAAGTGTCATTTAAAGTTATAGATTTTTCACAGAGATTTTGCTGATGTAAAATACAATACATCTTTCTTAAGATGTCCAATAAATCCTTCATTTTTAGCCATCATAGCTGGAGCAGCATCAGTGCACACACTTACCAAATTAGGAAAATTTAATCTCTTATTTTATGACATTGCTTTTTGAAGTTGTTAAAAATATCTAGCTCCCGTTTCCTTCTTTTAAAGGTGACGAAAGCAAGCAATTCTTCATATAATTGAAAATCATCTGTTTTAGCACGAATAAAATACAATAATTGTGCTGAATCAGTAGAATCTGTTGATTTCTCCAAAGCTACTAAGTAATATATATTCTCTTTTTTTATTATATTTTTCAAATGTTCTGTTACATTGCAGGACAATTCATGTTGTCGATCTGTGTTAGTCCTTTTTAAAAGAGGGGTAACTCATTATACTTATTAACTTTATCGGGATCTATACATCCTACCACTTCTAAAAGACATTCCTTTATGAGTTCTGCATCGCTGAATGGCTAGCCTTTTTTACAAGCAAATGTGCAAATTTATAGCTTGCTTCTGTCGTAACACAACCTGGAAAAATTGTCTTTGCTTCTGTTTTCCATCTTTCAGTTTCTGCAGTGCTATCTTTGGAGGCTCACGCTCTAATTTGGCATATTTATTATCTTTATGAAGAGCATAGTGTTGCTGTGCATTGAATTTATTAACTGTTACAATTACAGTATCACAAAGCAAGCAAGATATTTTGCCTCCAGTATTCACTAAAAAATATTGCATTTCCCATTCTTCATTAAAGATCCTGTTTTCTTCTTTCAAAGTCCGTTTTAAGTTTTTTGACATAATTATGGGCCAAAAAGAAATGTATTTATTCTGAAAAGCCCTAAAAAAAGGTGTGAGGGTATGGAACGTACATACTCACAGGCCGCCAGACAATCGTGGGAACGAAAAAAATTTGTCGTTTGAGTTGACTTCGTCTCCTTTCTCTCTACCCCCACCCTCTCCCCAACTGGCGACAGGAAGTCGGAGGAAAGAACGCCTATCTCACAAAGAAGCCTAAATATTATTTGCTTTCTTTATGATACCAGGGAGATTGTGCAGAAGGCGCTGCGATAAGTGAATTGTCGTGAATGTGATCTCTCTCTCGATTTCCCACAATCCGCGATATAAATAACATCACCGTTTACCCCTCTACAGCAGTGTCCCAAATCTACTCGCGTAATCATCACGTTGAACGAGAGTCGTTGCCGTAACGTATCGACTACCAACGCGCCGTCGAGTCAACTTGGTCGCTTTCTCAAAGTGTTCCTGGAAGTAAATTTCGCCCCGCAGAGTCTGTGACTAGAAGAGTACGCTCTGTTTCTCAAAGTAACTTGAGTAAGAAAAGGAACATCCAAATAGTTACTGGAAGTTACTATTTGTTAGTGTCACATCCAGTTAGGAGTGAACTAACCAGAACTGCAGCCAGCAGCCCCGAACCCGTGGTCTTATCCCTCCTCTCCCCGAGAACTCGTGTTAACGCCACCCGAACCACCCCGTCTGGACCCGAGTAGTCGTCTCTCCAATCCATCAATTAATGGTAATCTGTAAACCCAGTGTCCCTCTATTCTTAAATTACCTATTTAATTAACCGTGATTGATACTCCCATTGAGTCATTATAAATCTAGACACTTAACGTCAGTGTTTAATATTTAATCCTTAATTTTGCCTGTCAACTATTGCTAATTATTATATTTGTGTAAAGTAAAGTTTATTTTGAGTACGTGTGTTTATTTTTGGCTCCTCCCCTTTGACGTACCCTTAGCAAGACTTTAATTAAGCATCCCTTTGGCTAATTTATCCAACCTGTATTATGCACTCTTAGAATTCAACAATCACAAACCTCCCCCCAGTAACAAGTGGGACTTTTATAGTGAGAATCCTAGCTACGGCACAACACGCCTCTAACCAGCTTTTGCACGTCCAGTAGGAATTGAAGCCTACATATATATATATATATATATATATATATATATATATATATATATATATATATATATATATATATATATATTTATATATATGATCGTAGGATTGAGTCATAGGGTCAATACCACCGACTAAAACAAAAGCGGTGTGTCCAGATCAAGGACTAGAATAATTATTGGACCAGACTATGAGCAATTCTACGACAAAAGGTTAATAATGAATTAGTAAGGCCAGCCGTACACTGACCCAAACAAAACAGTCTTAGACAAACATCGATAAATCTGCATCCTCAACCATGTTATAATAATTATAATTATTATTATTATAACAACAACAACAATATAAATTAGTTATATTTTTCTGTGATTAGTATTATTATTTATCATTACCTAATTGTTGCAGAAACTAACTCAGTCTCACAAAATAAGTCGGTATGAAGTAAACCACGACAACACAATTACTGAGTAGAGTAGGTAGTTATTTGAAGTAGCACAGACCACAGTGAGGAGGCGGACGAGACAGGAACTCTTCCTGTATCATACGTGAAATCACTCACTCCCACTAGGCTAGTGTAGTTTACTCGGAAACATTGCCTTTATATAGCAGTTACTTTAAGTTTAGATTCACTGAATTTAAGGAAAATGCTTCCAATCTCTGAGAGCGACATCACTAAACACATAACTTTCTTTTTGTCTGTGTGTGTGCATAATGATTTTTGACAAAATGTTCAATGTTAAAAAAGAAATATATATCAAAAGGCCATAGAAGGCCGCAGGTTCCCCATCCCTTACTAGACTAATTGATTTAATCTCAGTTTTAAGAAATCTAGTGCGTCTCGATTACGACACACCAGATGTGTCTTGTCAAAAAGCAGCTTAATCACTTTAATTTAAATATTTTTCATACGATTATGTCAAAGATGTTATGTTACACTGTACGTGCAAAGTTTGTTTTAACACCTTTTAGAAGGCTGGCTCGGATGTGAGGAGCGCTCAGTAGTTGGCTTTTTAAAATTTTTGACAGTCTTTAATTTCTTATGACTGTCTCGAGTTAGATAACTCCTTTGCGACTCTGAGTTATAATATTTATATATAGGGTATTGCCAAATTCCTGTTACGATCGTTACGACGCTTACAACAAATAAGGAAACGAGAGTTTTGATGGAGCTAGAGACTTTTTTATTGTTTCAACATATAAATATGCGTTAATTTGTAATATTAATCAATGTAGCCGCCCTCGGCGCCGAACTCGCACTCCAGGTGAGACCTAAAGATATTGCACCCGTTGCGGATGAAGTTCTTCTTTAGGCTAACTCACACGCGTTGTCGGAGGACTTCAGCTCGTCGAAGGTGTTGTGGCGGACCTTGCAAGCCTTGCCCTCACCATTCTCCTAAAACATTGTAGTCGATGAGTTTGAGGTCGGGCGACTGTGGCAGCCAAAATTCCTTCATGTTTGATTCCAACAACTCTTGCATGGACTTGACTGTGTGGTCCCGGCACGATCCTGCTGCAAGACTTAGTATGCCTTTTTCATGATCTTTATCACTAATGGCAGTACTTCGTGGCCAAGATGCTCCTGCATTCAGCCGCAGTGAGCATGTAATCGACCGCAAACCACAATATCGACAACTTCTCGCCAGTCGAAGCCACGACACCGAGCATAATCAGGGAGGCTGGATGCTTGGTCGTGTGGACACTTAGCGGAGCTCGGAGACGTCCTAGCTGAAGCTTACCACGCGGTCCTTCTGCTTAGTGATGAACAGATCGACTGTGTATGTTTATTTATCATAAAAAAAGAGAACTCGATCGCCATGAGTCTTCTTGTCGTTGAAAAGGCGATGAAAGCACTCTGGACGTTGTTCTTGCATAAGGTCGGTAAGCAGAGGCTTTTTTATGCACCTCATGCTCTTGCCGCCCTCTTTTCCGACGGCTCTGGATACTGTGGCAACCGAGAATTTCTTCTTCTTCACGCTTGCATTTATTGTGAGCTTCGGAGCACTTTCAAAGTCCTTTCTCACAGACAAATGGTTGACAACTTAAGGTCTCCCTGAACGACGTCGATCTTTGAGGTCTTATTCGTTCTCAAACCTTTCTACGACTCTGTGGACGCTCATCCGGCTGATATTGAACCACTTAGTGATGTTGGACTTGCTGTGGCCCAAGCGCAGGAGAGAAGTGATATTGATTCTTTTCACTTCCATTTTGACACATCTGCACACAATGGAAAAGACGTTTTATTGACACATGCTGGAAAAGTAGAAGTTTAAACTTTTTTGACGGAACTTTTGCTATCACACAGGTAAACTTCTTGAAAGATAAAAAAACAAGTATAACATAACTTTTGTAAAACCAGTTATTTATTAAGTTTGAAATTAAACATAGTAACTTGAATTCTCCGTGTCTTCGCCATTCACATTAAAGCTATATCGATGCAGACATCTCATGAGTAAGATGACGATTTCAGTTTGGGTCAAGGATACGCGCCAAACATACTTTATAGAAAAATGGGTTAGAATGATGATGTTATTTCTTTTTATCCATTTACTGGTTACGGTTAAGTTTACACTTTTCCGACGTAAAATCCATGGTGTGATTGAATTAAAGTTACTCTAAAACGCTGAGTACAGTTTTGAATCCAAAATATCATTTTAAAAAACAGAAGATGTCTGTATCATTTTTGTTTTGTTTTTACTTTGCAGAGGTCTTCCCTGGCGAATGCCAAGGAAAAGCTGTCTAAAAATGAGAAACAAGAAAAAAAGCAACTCAATAGCAAAAATAACATCCACACCAACAGGATAACAATAATAAAAGGTAAAATGCCAAAAGACTCCCCCCCCTTACACAAAAAAGGCATGCTTAGGCACCGAAAGAAGCCCGCTACCTCAAAGGCACCAACATGCACTCTAAAATGTACCCACAAACTAAATATATAGAGAAGGCCCCCCCACCTCTACTATTTCACAGTCTGGTGTCAACGATTCCTTCCCGAGTACCAGAGAAAAGCAGTAGTGATTCCGCTCGTCCCGGTACCGCGACAGGTAGCACGCGCAAGGATTTCAAAGAATAGGATATTTGTGGCGAGTAAACTAGGAGACTAATCAATAGTCACAATAAGGTTCAGGAGTGTGTTCCATCAAATGGTGCTGCTTACTGTAAGTGTGTTTTATTTGGAGGATACAGAAAACTACAAGAAGCAGTCGATGATTTAGAGCTTATTAGATTCCTCTCGGCCGTCTTACTTCTTCTTTGTAAGGCCTCCCGAAGGGATGATCTAATTCCTGTCATGTAGTCAGAATGGGGAAAAGCAAAATTTTGAAGCCAGTTGAAGGGTCCTTGTTTGGCACCCTTATTACAGCGCTCATTTATTACATTTCCCACGTTTAGCAACCCATTAGAAGCCAATATCGATATCCCTCCGGCTCGCCCCAACCGTGGCGTCACGGATAGTGCAAACAATGAGGAGTGGAGATTTCGATTCATTGAGGGCACTCAGTAGGCACTTTGAGTTGCTTTAAATCATAATTTGGTCTCTGAACCATTAAGGCTCTTAATCTGCAGTATCAAGCAGTTTATTACAAACAACTTGGCAATAAAGAGAGAAACAGCTCCCGGGAGAGCCCTGCCGGCTTAAAAAATGGGGCCTGATATCCGAACCTTTATTCGAATATGAAGCCAATTATATGAATTTGCATGGCTCCAGCGTGTCATAAATTGTTCCCCAGCAATTTCAACTGCACTACTCATGGCGATATAGCAGCTTTGAGAGAAAAAGTGTAGTAATAATAGTTAAATTGTGTTACCCTCTGGGTAGCATCCTGATCAGTGCCAGCTTTATAATCGGCCAGAGAGATAGATATGTCTATTACTCGAAGGAGTTTTCTTGAATTAAACCCAAAATCTTTAGGTTATGATTGACCTCTCAGGTGGCATAGGCTCTGTCGAGATTGACACTTTTCCAAATCAGATCATTGTGGACCGAGACAGCCGCTGGACTCGGGCATAAAAGGAAAAATGTACTGTGTATACCGTATTTTGAGCGATATTTCCCGATGGTTGACAAAGAGGCCCTCCTAGTGGATGTGCGGAAGGCTCTGGTCGCCAAACGTAAACAGTGTGAAGGATCGAGCTCACCTTTGGTAATTAACGCTCGGCTGCGAAGATTTTGAATCCTTAATCTACCTTATAACAAACAAATGAAAGCTAGAAGACAATATAGCACCATGGAATGAAAAATCTCCATAGCGTGGCTGCATGAGACCCTAGGTTTGCGAGTGTGTTCCTCTTGGATCAAGTCTGGGCCGGGATAAGGCCGTTGATGGTGCTTCAACATAGCATGAGATGGGTTTCAGAGTCAGTTGGAATCGTCGCTCTAATGTGGGCATTGGGCCGCACCAAAAGTGGTTGAAAATTCTTTTACTTGGAGCGTGGCTAGAACATTTTCATCAACCCCGTGGTGATACTATTGATGCACAAGGCAAAGAGAATGAAAATGAGGTGACTTCAATAAAGGATGCTTACCTCCTGACATATTACTCCCAGGAGAGCTCTAATTGTATGGGAGGTATTCATGATCCCGTATCGCCATACGGTATCATACGCCTTCTCCAGATCAAAGAAACTTATGACAAAGTACTGTTTACGAACAAAGGCATCGTAGATCAAATTTTTAGTTGGAGCCAAGAAGCCAAAGTGGAGTAGAACTAGCGAATGAAGTTCCCCTCCCCTCTTAATGAGAATAAACCTCAATGATTTCCGTCTTTTTAAATATTTTTCACAAGGGATGGGGTGAGTTTTGTAACCTCTTTTCTCTTTTACCCTAAGGTGGCTCTGATTCCAGACAGGCCAGGTTCCGCGCGGCCCTTCGCCGAAATCGAAATAGACCCAGTTGACAGCGAAGCCGAGCGGAAGGAGGAGAACAGTCACCTCCCTTAGGTTGCCTGGGTAACTTTCTAATCTATGGAGGACCTTAAAAGGAAGTGGACTTTGACCCTAGGGTATATAAGCCAAAACACAATTTTATCCCGGAGAAGGCCCTGACGCCTCGCAAGAGAGCATCCTAGGACCCGCACTGCTTTCAAGAAAGATCTAATTTCAGGCATTACCCTTTAGCTTCCTGGACACTGACTAGGGGAGCGATAGGCTAGTAGCCTACTGTACGTCTGATATTATGGGGGCGGCAGTCATTCCGGCCTCCAACGGAAAATTTAATACAACTGGCGTGCCGGTCACCGAGAAAGACATTAATCTTGGAGAAAAAGTAGGAGCAGAGCGCAAAGGGTCCTCCTGCCATAGTTCTCCTCATGGACCTTCATGAGTAAGTGATTTTGCGAGATAGGTTTTTGTCCTTTTGTTACCCCCCCAAAAAAGCAAAAGGGTGAGGGACATCGAAATCGTAGAAAGAGATTCGATGGAAGGCAACTCTGAAGAATGAGGTAAAAATGAAGTCCGCTGCCTTGAGATAGTAGAGATGGAAGTCTACTCTACGCTAGAAGGCATCTTAATGAGAAAAGACATGAAGGTCACCTCCCTACTTGAGGTGGATCTACCAGACATCGGCTCAAAAGATGAAAACTTATTGCCGTCATTAAGAAATGCCTTGAGAGTTCTGTTAGATGAGTGAATTAAAAGTTTCCATTCCATACCATCATACTTCAGACCATTAATTTGAGCAGGTCAGCAATGCTGTTTCAGTATGCCAGTAAAGAGGCTTTATCAAGCACAAAAAATTTTCTAAATTCTTTCTCGTGGTCTCGATACCGATAGAATGTTGTCCCTGGTGCCATCATACATTTCTCTCGAAGACGTAAAACCAATAGCTGAGCAGATTCTTTGGAAATAGGCAGGTCTCGTGTCAGGTTGTTAAGTTTGGCTTTCGCAAATGGCACCAGTTGGTCGCCCTCTTCTGGCTTGTATGTATCAAACTCAGCTTTATCGGTAGTGATACTAGCCTCCGAATCAGAGCTAGAACCTATGATAAAATCAAGCTCAGGAACAGGAAGATCAGGGCCATGTGGGACTGGTTTTATAGCAGAAGGAACATGGGACGAATTGAAAATGGTGCTTGTTCTTGCGATCGACGCCTTTCAAATTTGTCATGCAGAAGTAGCAGTTGGTGACGTGATCTTTTTCTTCCCTCCCCACCATTAGGACACCAAATGGATTACTTTTCCTTTTCTTATTACTCCAATCCCGTAACTTTTCCACACATGTCTTACAGAAAATATGGCGAACATTTTTTATCCCCGCCCCCCCTAGTTTCACTCCAAAGTAAACGTGATATGCCTTTTTCACAAAATCCGTGATTTTTGCTTGACGGTCTGAAAGAGCGACATGTCCGCAGATGTATCAAAACCTATTCTGATGATTCTTACTCGTACGATCCATTGTAAAGCAAATTTAGACCTGAAAAGATAAATAAAATAGGTTATGTATGGTTACTCATCACTAGATGCGACAAAACAGAAGTAATAAACGGTTGGAAGATAGCGCTACTTAGGAATATACGTTCTAATATAAATCGAGACTATCTTAGAAACCAAACCTAACCAAAGAAAACTAATTACAGTACTTGCAGAATTATTATAGATTTTTTAAAAAATTGAATCTTTTATACAAAAATGCTAATGAAACTAGTTTTATTGATTGCAAATAGATTTATTTTGACACAAGGCACAGTGTTAAGTCTTCTACATTCCTTAGTAAGCAGTTTGGCCACCATTAGCATCCATGAGTGCTTTAACACGACTTGACATGGCATTGATCAATGTTTTGCACATTTCCTGGATTCGCTTAGATCTGAACCAAATTTCAATGATACGGCATTTCAGTTGTTGTTTGCTCTTAATGAGCTCTGTGTGTATTTAATCTTTCAACACACACCATAAACTTTCAATCGGATTTGTGTACGGAGAATTTCCGGGCCTTGGAAATCCACTATGTGCATACCACCCCTTCACTGAGTTTGCTGTATGACATAAGGCCCAGTCTTGTTGGAATATTTAAGGTCTGTCGCCACACCATTACCATATTTTAGGCAGTAAGCGACCTTTAAGAACTTCTCTATACTTTTCTCTCAACAATGTGCAAATGACTTGTCCATGCACCGAAAATGGCCCCCCCAAACCATGAATTTTATTGGAAATTTTACTGTTTTCCTCAGACATTCAACCATAGATTCTTCTCCAGGCCGCCTTCTTGCACACTACACACGGTCATCTAGCACTGCGATGGTTAGTTTGTCAAAGAAAACTACCTGCAATAGTATAAAGTACAACAAGTAGTTCAACAGCCAACATCCATAGAAGTATTAGAAAAGCCATTGAAGTAATGAATCATTAAATAAACTTTAGAGTTTGAAAAGATTTGAGACATTACAAAGAGTGGTACTATTAAAGTTAATAGGTATTAATGCTATTTATGAATTACAGGTAACTAGTTAGCTAGAAGTGTCATTCTTATCTTTCCCCATTGTTCTGAAGTCCACTCAAAGTGATTCTTTGCCCAGAAATAGCGTGTTTTCATCATTGTTTCCGTGAGTCGAGCCTTCTTTCTCAGGCGATATGATTTCAATCTACCGGTATTCCAAAAGCCTGTCGTTCACTGTTCTTCAGGCAAGAGTAAACACCCCCTGTTGCGACTAAATAGAAATTGTCTTGCAATCTGTTCCTAAGAGCCTGTTGTAAAATTTTCTATCTGTTCTTGGAGTTGTTTTCCGTTTGCGATCACATTTTCTAACCCTTTGTGACTTTAAATCTTGACTGTTATAATTTTTTTTCTTAATAACACTGACTGTTTGAGTTGAAATACCTAGTTTTTTGCTATTTCTTTCTGTTTTAATTTAGTTTTTTTCGGTAAAACGTTTATTTGTCTAGTTTTTTGAGGACTCAAATCACTCTCTTTACCTATTTTTGGCTAAACACAAAATCAACCTATTAAAATAACTAATAAACTCTACTAAAACACACAAAAACACTGTTTTTAACAATTACAGGTTAATATAAAAACATTCATGAAAAAATTACAGTCAATAAATAATAGAAACATCCTATTTGCACTCTAAGGCCAAGATACTTACTGACTCATAAAACTGGCTGTGACTTCATTGAAATGGTCCAGTGCAGTGTTATTCCTTCAGTGTTACCAATTATACTTGCAAAGTAACCTAAGGTTGTTGAAAATAAAAGTTAAATTGTTGCTCGGTGTTGATGCATACAATAAATCCATTTGTAATCAATTAAATTAGTTTCACTGGCTTTTTTGTAGTAAAAAGTCAAATTTTGGAAAAATCCATAATAATTCTGCTACTACTGTATATTCTTAAATTCAGCATACAAAAATGATTCTCAATCAGTTTGAAAACCTATGCCCTTTAAAAAAGTTTTGAAACATAGGCTAGTGTAATTTATAATTTACTTCACATGTTGAAGGAGGTTAGTTAATGGATGGGGGACTGAGCGTAATGGACCAGAAGTAGACCGACCGGCTTAGTCAGCTGCCTTGTCTCCAAGGATCCTAAGGTGAGAAGCTACTCAAAAGTAGGTGATGAGCTTACTAATTGCTTTCAACTTTTAATGTAACACAATCGGATCTCTTAGATAAAAGTACTGGGGATGGAGTAAAGAGGCAATGCGAAAGTTGCGCTCATCGAATCCGTAAACAGCACGAAACGGGTAAAATGGAAATTTTGTGAAGGGCTTCCTGAGTGGATTACAGCTCAGTCCTGTACGATAGACACTTAGAAAGAAAGAATAAGGAAAGAGAGTGACAATAAATAATTTCATCCACAATAGGAAGTTGACTGCTATGTACTGGGTCTGGGGAAGAATGAAATCCCTTTTTGGTTGCTCAGTAGGGGCAAGCAGCCAGGAACTATCATCAGCGCACTCAGTTTCAGCAATCCCTACATGTGCATGTACCTAGCAGAAGACAATATCCAAGCACTAACACCAGAAAGCTGGGGTCCAATGGAATGCGACTTTAAATTCATGTCTGCTGTCTCCCATCATATATGACATGCAGCCATAATAGCAAATCTGACTTTTAGCATGTAGTCAGTGTGAATAACAGTGAAATGCTATTCCAGTTGCCCAGTCTGTATAGACATTATAGCCCCCTCATCAACACACTCTTTTCTATCAATCTCTTGATTTTCAGGCCCCCACCAGAAAACGATCTCGATGGTCTCATGACTCGCAGCATCTCTGATGTCACGGAAAACGGCGAAAGCATGAAAGGTAGAGATCCTAATGACGAAAGGGAACTTAGCAGGCTTTATGTGTCGTTATAGATTACAAAACGGTCTACAAACCATGCATAGGGCTTAATCTCCCCTGCTTGCTTGTTTTGCGCAAGCAGGGGAGAGATCACTTCACTTTGCCTCTTTCAGTCCAATTCCACTAGGCTCTTGTCGTGTTAGTGTACACAGATGGCTCTAAGTCCGAACAAAAAGCTGGTTTAAACATAAATATATATAATTATATATAATTATTGATTAACTAACAATTTCACGAGATCTTGAACCAAATCAATGAACTTGAATTTTTTATAAATTTCTTTGAAAGTTGCTCAAAAACTATCCAGAAATATTAGAAATAAGAAATAAGAAAAAATACATCATTTACCTTAATTTCAATTAACAAAAAATATTTCTGAATACTTCACTGGTAATTCAATCTGAATCTCACGATGCAATTAAACATACCTGAAATTTTAAATAAGAAGGTATAAATAGAATATATCAACATGATTACGACCCTGTTTCCCCACCTTACTCTCTGTCTCTGTCTTTCCTTCTCTCTATCTATTTCTATCAAAATTGGTGTATTTCCGAAATTATTTTAACTTTTGCTCTACACCCCCATTGAGGTAAAGATCTAGGCGCGTTTTTGGTATAAAGGATTCCCCATTAAACGTGATTGTAGCACTTGTGCAGGCGGGTCAACGGAAGCAACCTAGAAAGGTTAATAATAACGGCACCATCGCACTGCACAACTGATATGCCACAGCTGATCTGTGGAGATTTGGCAACAGTATGGGGACACGTGTTAACGATTCGGCCACACTCAAACGTCCATTTCCTGCTTCATCGACTATAATATTGACTTCTTTTTATCCAGGCGACTGTATGACAATGAAAAGAAACCTAAGTACCTTTAGAAGCCTAATTTGACATATGTTCATAAACTTACAAAAAAAAACATGCTAGAAGCTGGGTATGCTTTTTTAAAATGCAAAGGAAGTCTATTATGTTTCATAAGCAAAGTTATAACTTCGGGATGTTCAAAGTTCATTGAGCATGGATTTGATGATTTGAAAAATGAAAGCTATCTATTACGTCGACATGAAAAAAATTCGTTACATAGACAAGCTTTAATTTCACTCTCGGTGTACAAAAACAAAAGTGAACGTGTTGATTCCCAACTTGTGAAAAAAAGAGAAACTAAAAAAAGTTAGTGGCGCACACTTGTAGAGCAAATAATTGAGGTAAAACTTTAGAAAACGAGTTTAATTTATTTCTGGCAAAGCATGTAAATACAGGAAGGAGACATAAATCATACCTATCTAAAACAACATCTAATTGGATCCAGCGTACTGCATCACATTATTGGTGAAATGAAGAAATGCATGTATTATTTTGTTTCACTGAGTTCTGCTCCAGAGCTCTGGGAGAGGGATTGGTGTTGGAGTCACCACCATGAAACCGACCCTGAATAAGGACCTTCTTTACTACTACTCGTTCAAGAGACACAAAGGACAAATTCTGACTGCAAAGGCCAATGAGAACTGCTTGACGAAGACAAAGAAGTTCTTGAACAAGCTGAATATTTTTGTTGAGCCGGGACGATCTTGTTCTTCTTAGTTGAAAAGACCATAGGCCAGGACCATTTGCGCGGCATCCAGAACAACAAGGGGATTGCCATCAATTCATGCGATGTTTAACGTACCATGAAGATACACTCCCCACAAACTGTGATAGTCTGCGGGTGTGTCTCCAATGAGGGGGATGCCATGCCGCCCCACATGTTTGAGCTGGATCTTAGGCTCATTTCAGATAGTTATGTGGAAGTGTTGGAGACTGTGGCCTAACCCTGGCTGGACAGAGTTGCTGCTGGAAGGCCAAGCCTCCGAAGAGTGTCAAAAGTGGTTGTCGGAGAATTTCTATGATTTTACCCACCCCAACTTCTGGCCTCCTAGATACCCCAATTTTAATTCAATGGATTACTATGTGTGGGGCGCCGTTGAGAAGGACACCAGCCACTCTACCTCCAGCCTTAAGGACGAGCTGGTAGGTAAGATCAAGGAGGTGTTCGTAGATTCACCTCTCAGGAAAACAGTGCGAACGCATGCGACAGGTTCCTGAGCCGTCTTGAGACCGTGAATGAAGCTGAGGGTGGTTACTTTGAGTAAATTGTTATTTCCCAGGCATAATCTAGTTAATATTTCTTTAATTTATTTATCATACATTTATTTTTGGCCGAGATATTGCGAGTTTTTTTTTTCTTTTAGGCAAACTGTCAAATTTAGCCCGAAAGCGCAATACACAGATAAGTATGTATGTCTATGTATGCGGGTAAGCGTGTACGCATGGGTGTAGATGCTTAAGGAACAAAGTGATCCATATGTAAGTGCATTTTAAAACAAAAAAATAGTAAATAAAGAGGGTGGAGTGGTGGGCATGCATGGATGGAATTGTCTGTCTATATCCTTATAATTCTAATAGTAATAATATCATAAATGCCATAATATCTTAAATGTAATAATAAGGGTATGGATTTAATGACAGTTTTTAATAAAATCTTGATTAAAATCGCTTAAGAATAAAAAAGCTAAGACAAACAGCAATAAATAAGAAACACTGCTATATCTATACATAAGAAAACAATAAGGTTGTCAATAAGATATTAAATGTAATGATGATATAGAAAATGAAAAAAACAAATGGTATAAAAATGAGTGTATGCAAGAAAATTGCACAGAAAAATAAAAGAAATTATAAGATAGTCTCCGATATGGCTTTTATTATCAACATTTTCCCACATATTTCTGACTATTTCTCCTCTTCCTCACATGGTCCATTTTCCCTCAATTAATTCAATAAATAAACACATCTCTGACCTCTCCCTTCCATTGCTTTGCGTGATAAATATGAAAATACCTAGACATGCTAAAAGAACTCATGACTTCTACATAATCATAAGATGTTTTTGTAATTCTCTGTAGCATAGTAAAGTCACGGTCTAATTGAAAATAACGTGATTGCATCATATTGACACCGACCCGAGTGCCAAATTTTGCGGTTTTACGCTTGGCACACAGGGAAATGAGATACTATTCGTTAATTGGGCCGTTAATCTTTAGGGAATCTGTCGCTGTTGTAAATAGCCTGGGGGCGGAGCAGCATTAACTAATGAAGGACTTGGCTGTTCAGTCGCGGCTTTGGAGGAGGTCGTGTTTCTTTTCCATGACTCGTGTTTTCAATTTGCCAGGAGAAAATATCGAGATGGAAAAATATTCTTTTTATTTCTCTTGAGCTCCTTTTGTTCGTCGTTTGATTAATAAAATCTCCCAATTCGCATACGAGACGGAGCTATGAAACAGCCGTTTTTAATTCCGGTGCGATGCACCTACAGAGAAACTTAGATAAAAACTGTTAAGTGGAAGAAGAGTGATTTGAGTCTATTATATTCCGTTCTGAATCGTAGGTGCACATAGATCAAAGTACTTATATGTAGTACAAAAGAGAAAGTAAATAAAAAAGTAACATGGTTTTTCTCCTGCTACACATAGATATAAGTGTGTAGCAGCAGTTATCCACCACCCATTAGAGATAACGGTATGCAATTGTAATTAATTGGTCTTCATTCAGTAGTTGTCGCAAACAAGTATTTTTACCATCCATTAGATGAAACAGAGAAAAAAAAGCCGAACGCCATTTACTCAGCTTAGTTCAAATGTCGGATATTTTATTCGGGGCTCTTTTTTCTATTCACTAAGATGAAGATCATTATTCCATCATTAAACTAAGTACTACCGTTCATTCTGCCATGAAAAGAAAGAAAATCAGGGAGAAGAAGAGTTAAAGACTAGCAAAAAGCCTTTGAACCATTATGAGGATAGTCGTGGGATAATGAAAATATGATTCAGAAAATGCCGTACGCATATTTACTTATGCAAAAACCAGAAACTTAACGTAAGGTTACTTATGCGTACG
The DNA here is from genome assembly GCA_963969495.1 of Ceratothoa steindachneri. Classification (NCBI taxonomy): domain Eukaryota; kingdom Metazoa; phylum Arthropoda; class Malacostraca; order Isopoda; family Cymothoidae; genus Ceratothoa; species Ceratothoa steindachneri. The sequence continues at coordinate 25,792,095 of OZ018335.1, forward strand.
TTAAAATTTTTCGTGTCAAAGGTGTTTCAGTTCAGCTTTAAGGTACCACATCTGCATCTACACTTCTTTTATCTGATAATAATATGATCATTGATATTCACATTGTATGCCAACTCCATATAATTAACAAAATAAAATCATACTAAATAGTCATACCACTATATCAGAAATCATAGCATTTTTATTTTATATAAATACATTTCGATTACCTTTACCCTTTATACATGAAATATTATTTGGATCATGTGAAGAATAGCAAACACAAAGGTTCTGAGCCCAGTTTTAATTAAAACTGTAAAATTTGTCAAGTTTATAGAGGTAAAAACTCACTTGGAGTCTCCAATTCTAGAGTGATTATTAAGTAAGTGATTTAAATCCAAAGTTAGAACTACAATCATTGGTTTTATTTAAACCACACTATGATCTCTATTAGGAACTCCTTAGTTTTGTAGCCTATGATTGCAGAATTAAATAGAAGAAAAGGGAAGAATCAAATAAAGAAAAATTCTTCTCCCTACTTAGTCAAAAACGAAGGATGTTTAGTTAACTAAAATAAAAATAAAGTTAAACCAACGATGCTGGCTCCCAGAAAGCTTTGGAAGAAATATTATTAAAGTATTGGTGAAGTTAGTAGTAGTGAAGTTACGTGGATGAATATATATACGTCGTACAAGAAAGCAATATTCCTCCGCCCGATAAGGAACTACTTAAGTAATTGTAATTGGCTGGTACTATAAACAAGATCTGCTGACCATAAAAGTCGCGTGCTATCACTTATTCACCTTGGGGGGCTTTAGCAATTATACCATTCCAAAAAAAATGCAAAACAACATAAATGTTTCAAATATCGTTAGAATCGGCCCAATAGTGTTGATGTTATTACCAAAACAATATAATTACCGGGCTAAGCTTGGGGGGGCTTTGGAAATTATATCATTCGAAAGAAAATGTAAAGCAACATCAGGGTTTCAGGTTTCGTTATAATTGGCCTAATAATTACGTTGGTATTGCAAAAATAACAAAAAAGCAGAACGGGGACCGACCGCCCGACATAGTGAGATGTAGAGTCTCCGGCGACTAAAAGTAAAGGGAAAAGTTTATAGCAATTGTTATCACCCAAAGTATTTTCTGTTTTAATAAAAAAAAAATCTGCTATTTTTCAAATTTCGACATCTTTATTAATTATAAAAGGATTGGAAATTAAAAAAAAATTCAAGACTCATTCGCAACGAAAACGGGTTTCTCAAATACCTTCGACGGTAATTAACACCTTGATTTTTAAATTGTCCATTTAACCAAACTATAAATTATTTCATCATCATCCTCACTATATTCTCACAATAGAGTGATTTCACTGCATATCAATTCCACCCAAAAAAGGACGAGGTCTGAACACTCCCGTTTATTCCCGACACATATTGACACATGTGCAAAAAAATAGGATTAGGACAAGCTGCTTCCCAGATCGACGACCAGGATCAGTGTTTAGTTGATTTTTTACAACACACGCTTGAAAACGCTATGGGTATTTCTCCAGTCAGACAGATGCTATTTTAACAATACAAGTTGCCTGGCAATATTCAGAACAAAATTAATGATGGCAAAACTAGAAAGGTAGATTTGCGTTTTAATTCTGCACTTGGAGATTTATAAACCTCTTGGGTATAAGAGAAAATATGAAACGAATCTGGTTAAGAACAAATTTCCCAAACATGTCCCACGTATCACCGAGTTTTGTATGGATAAGAACTAGTTGTCAAAACGCAGTCGAAATTGCCTTTAAACCAGCCCAAGTTCTTTCATTAGCCCCCAAAATTATTTTCGTCTTTGAGAGAGGTGAAGTTTCGGTTGAACCAACTATGATTAATGGTGAAGTCAATGGAAAAGTTAACTTTGAACCATAGGGCACGGGGGAAGTTTTTCTTTTGGTTAATTAGAAATAACTGAAATATTTAAAGTTGGTCAGGAAATCCAATCTTTGCCGAAACTTAAGCCATTCCTTTACAAAAAAAAAACTGGTAATCATTGCGAATCAGGAATATTTCTTTTCCTGAATTATTTGATTAAGGGATGATAGCGAATGGCTCTTTGACAGTAAATGTTTAAAATATTTATTTAACTGCAACTTTCGTTTATTTGCATATGTGGAAATGATGAAACGACATACAATTATAAAATTCCTATTCTTTAACTTCACTAACTTTATATTTTAATGCAGCCCAAAATATTGTATTGTATTTTTAATAAGAGTAATATATAAATGAGAGGAATTTTTAATATTATTATCGGTATATCAAATCATGTTGATGGAAAAGAACAAGCATAAATTAATAATCTGAATAGGTGTCAATACGTTAATTAAAATATCGGTTTCTGGCTATAAAGACAAATTTGTTATTTTCTCCATCTTCGTCATCTTGTATCTTTGTAAAAGATATAGCAAAGAAAACAAAAACCGTTGTTGGTATGTAAACCAGAAAGGCTTTTAAAATTATGATCGAGAGCGTGGTGAAGTTAGTGTGGGAGCTGGGGAGTTAGGAAAAAAAATATATATATAGCCAGGATGGGTACTTGGAGCACTATAGGCGCGAATCCGTGCAACTCTCCCTAACCTCTCTCACACCCTGGCAGGCGGTGATTCTTTTTCAGGGGGGAGGGGGCATCTATTCTAAACAAAAATAAAAAAGTAGCATGGTTTTTCTCCTGGTACACATAGATATAAGTGTGTAGCAGCAGTTATCCAACATCCATTGCTTTGCGTGATAAATATGAAAATACCTAGACATGCTAAAAGAACTCATGACTTCTACATAATCATAAGATGTTTTTGTGATTCTCTGTAGCTTAGTGAAGTCACGGTCTAATTGAAAATAACGTGATTGCATCATATTGACACCAACCCGAGTGCCAAATTTTGCGGTTTTACGCTTGGCACACACGGAAATGAGATATTACTCGTTAATTGGGTCGTTAATCTTTCGGAAATATGTCTCTGTTGTAAATAACCTGGGGGTGGAGCAGCATTAACTAGCGAAGGACTTGGCTGTTCAGTTGCGGCTAGGAAGGAGGTCGTGTTTCTTTTCCATGACTCGTGTTTTCAATTTACCAGGAGAAAATACCGAGATAAGGCTGATGTTGATTTCCTGGTCGCTCTCTCAAATCCATTGGCCACCGAGGCAAATCAAGGACCATGAGCGAGAACGGACTCGAGAGGGGGGTTAGTCAGCTCACTTTTATTGATAATGTGATCCACAAAACTTAAACATCGTACTATTCAACCGTAATCACTCTACACTCCAAGGAACAATTTAGAACTATTTCTGTGTTTAGAATTCAATCCAATTTGATCGATAGAATTTTATTACTACTGATTGGAATAATATTTCTTGAGCTTTTAGACCTGGGGACTATCAATGAAGATATCTCTGAGAGAAAATTTGTAAGGAAAGATTTGTAATGAAAGTGGCGAAGATGGAAGAATTGAAAATAAGTCGAAGATATATAACTGCAGACCTTCCTGAGAAGTGTCTTTTTGAAAAGTTTTGTCTGATTCAATTAAATTTCTTTGACCATTATGGGAATTTTTCCTCACTGGATTCGTCCTACTAGTCTCCCAGTAGTTGTGGAACTCACTTGCGGTCGTACATGCGTGCGTATACATGTGCCTACATATGTTTTTACGTACACGCTTACTCAGGGTCGTAAAAAGACCAGTCGTCTTCTGCTATTGACGTTAGTGATTAATTAGGATTTACGATAAACCTAATTAACTGTCTGACCTTATTTTAACAGGGCAAGCATCTCGGAATAATTTGAAAAGGGCAAGCATCTCAAAAGCATTTGGAAAGGGCAAGCATCTCGAAAGCATTTAGAAAGGACAAGCATCTCGAAAGCATTTGGAAATGGCAAGAATCTCGAAAGCATTTGGAAAGGGCAAGCATCTCGAAAGCATTTGGAAAGTGCAAGCATCTCGAATGCATTTGGAAAGGGCAAGCATGTCAAAAGCATTTGGAAAGAGCAAGCATCTCGAAAGCATTTGGAAAGGGCAAGCATCTCGGAATAATTTGAAAAGGGCAAGCATCTCAAAAGCATTTGGAAAGGGCAAGCATCTGGAAAGCATTTAGAAAGGACAAGCATCTGGAAAGCATTTGGAAAGGGCAAGAATCTCGAAATCATTTGGAAAGGGAAAGCATCTCGAAAGCATTTGGAAAGGGCAAGCATCTTGAAACCATTTGGAAAGGGCAAGCATTTCGAAAACATTTGTAACAGGCAAGCATCTCGAAAGCATAGGAAAGGGCAAACATCTCGAAAGCATTTGGAAAGGGAAAGCATGTCGAAAGCACTGGTAAAGGGCAAGCAACTCGAAAGCATTTGGAAAGAGCAAGCATCTCGAAAGCATTTAGAAAGGGCAAGCAACGAGAAAACATTTAGAAAGGGCAAGCATCTTCGAAAGCATTTGGAAAGGGAAAGCATCTCTGAAGCATTTGGAAAGGACAACTCAAAAGCATCTGGAAAGGGCAATCATCTCGAAAGCATTTGGAAAGGGCAAGCATCTCAAAAGCATTTGGAAAGTGCAAGCATCTCGAAAGCATTTGGAAAGGGCAAGCATGTCGGTAGCATTTGGAAAGGGAAAGCAACTCGAAAGCATTTAGAAAGGGCAAGCATCTTGAAAGCATTTGGAAGGGGAAAGCATCTCGAAAGCATTTGGGAAGGGCAAGCATGTCGAAAGCATTTGGAAAGGGCAAGCAACTCGAAAGCATTTAGAAAGGGCAAGCATTTGGAAAGGGAAAGCATCTCGAAATCATTTGGAAAGGGCAAGCATCTCGAAAGCATTTGGAAAGGGAAAGCATCTCGAAAGCATTTGGAAAGGGCAAGCATCTCGAAAGCATTTGGAAAGGGCAAGCATCTCGAAAGCATTTGGAAAGGGCAAGCATCTCGAAAACATTTGTAACGGGCAAGCATCTCGAAAGCATAGGAAAGGGCAAACATCCCGAAAGCATTTGGAAAGGGCAATCATCTCGAAAACATTTGGAAAGAGCAAGCATCTCGACACACACTGACGCACATCCCAAATATGACTTATGGATCGGAAACTTGCAACTTGAACACAAAACTTACATTAAATCTTGAAACAACACAAACAACCCTTGGGCACATAATGACAGGGATATCTTGGCGCGACAGAACAAAGTCAACAGTCCTAATTCGGGTGCTATCAATTATTCTGACTTAAGACCTTAAGACTTTCAAAACTTTCAATAATTCCCGGACTAAGCTTAGGTGGACCTTGACAATTATATCATTAAAAGAGAATCTAAAACAACATAAAGGTTTCAAATTTCGTTAGAATCCGCCGAATACTTACGATGTTGATGCAAAAGAAAACTCATTGAAAAGTAAAATGGTTACCCCCGACTGACCGACCTACGACCCGACAGAGTAACTAATAAGTTGCGTGCACACGAATAAAAACCGCGGTTACCATAGCATCCTCTCCCTCCATTGATTTAACATTAGGCACGTTAGGGGGACACTCCTCATTCACACCACGCAAATGACTGTATCCCAAAGAGCAATTTAGCAACAGCCCAAAAGACCGTTCCAAATGTTCTAATTTAAATTTCACTTTTACCCTCGTATTGAAGAATTCGTCTTCCCCCACTTGTGGCACAGTACGGTGTTTACCCGCCCGTGGAGGACACGCTTGCCATATTTTATTTTTAGAAGCTGCACTGACGCAGGTAGGTATCTCTTGCCCCATTCATTCTACATCCAGCACTCTACGGTTGCTCTTTCTCCTCTAGATTGCTCTATTGAATACATTCTCTTGCTTGGTGTGAATGAAGAGTGTCCCTATAGCAGAGTACCCTAGAAACTCAACGGTGATGCTCTTTATCCTCTAGATTGTTCTATCGGATACATTCTCTTGCTTAGTGTGGATGAAGAATGTCCATATAACAGAGTACTCTAGAAACTCAAATAATTCCTCCGCATTTTGTTCGTTTTGCACTAGGGCAAGTCGATATACAGAGAGAGATGTAGTACAACAAAGTTTGATTTATTTTTTTCGCCACCTATAAAGACTAATAAAGTGCCAGTATTACCTATAGTAACTTATCAAGATTATTGCGTTTAAAATGTTTCCCACATACAAGTTAATTTCGCCCACATCCTGTTTAGCTATCTTTATTAAAAGAATTATCGTCTTATTTCACTCCAAACCTATTTATTTCAATAATGTCAAACTTATCGATAGCCGCAGGAGACGTATCAATGATTCTAACTTAATCTTGCTGAACTGACTCAGTCAAGATGAAGTTCAACTCTTCCGAACGACAGGCGAATTATAACCTCATTCAAGAAGTTCACAAATTAAATTCTATCCCCCTGCAAAGAACATCCTAAGAATTATTCATGTAAGTCGCCTTTCCGTCGAAACGATTTGTAATTTTGGTTCTCAAGAGAATGCCTGTAAATAAATTGTTATTACTTTTATCTTTTAGTTTAAGCATAAGCCGTTTAAGGGTTCCTTTGTGTCGGCTTCATGATGAAAGTCTAATACGGATTCACATCTGTCGTGAAGAATTCTTTAAACTCTTCCAGGTCATCCACTTACGTTGTATATTTAAATAATAAAATAATTACCAAATTAAGGTCCCGCAAAGATTTGAATTTCTACTCGAAGCTATTCTCGAAATAAAAAGAAGACATGAAGAGGATCATAGTTGGAGAAGGGAGGGGGCTCAACCTAGTATTACTTATAGACATTTAAAAATTTAATGAGCTTATAGTTATAGTGAAATAATACTTATCGATTTTATTCTTACGAATATTGACCGAGGGGATTTCAACAATATGTTTGGAAAGTTATTGACTGGAAGAGGAAAGAGGGGTAGGAAAAGATGCACGGCAACAGGAATGAACGCAGCCTTCAGAGTGCTTTACAAGGAATGGACTTAGGCTGGTGTCAAGCAGGCAGAGCCACAACTCTCACCCGTCTTCAGGAAATGGGCTCTAACTACCGCATTCTTAATATTTAGCCATTCTCGAAACAGAGACGTCTAACGTCTTACCTGTACTCTTCAGATGAAAGTAAATTTTGCATGTCATTTGGAAATCAGGGCCCAAGAGTCTGGAAGAAGAGTGTTGAGGCACAAAATCTAAGGTATTGGCAGTCCAATATAAATCTTATGTACTATCTGATGATTACGGTGCCATAAAATACCAGAAATAATTACTTGAAAGATATTTTTATGTCGATATGAAGTGAGTCAAATATAACAAAATAATGCTGTTTTCTTTGCCTCTCGGGCAGCCGAGCAACTACTACACTTTACTTGCAGTCGGCTTGGACTTTGTGACAAACCTGAACCACAAATTTCGAACTTCGAAAATAAGCCTCTGGTCGCTTTAGAAAAAGATCTGCTCCTTGCGGTTCATATAAAGCTGGGCTTTGTAAAGCAATTCGAGCAAGTAACTGGGCAAAAAAACTCGAAGGTATTTATGTACGTCGTAAATATATTTCCGAAGTTCACTGATGCCAAGCTGAATGAATGCATCTTCATCGGTCCACAGTTTAAGAAACTCCGAAACGATAAAACCCCAGCAACCTCCAGATGGTCTGAAACATGATGCTTGAAACTCATTGGAGTGGCTTTGTAAAAATTTATTAGGAGACAAATTCTCCCCGGATTTTGGAAATACGAAAAGACTTCAAAACTCTCCTGCTACTATGGAATGTAGAATGTCACTCAAAGTTTATTTCCTTCATTCTCATCTGGACGTTTCGGACAAGAACCTTGGAGCGCTATGGAGTATCGATACCAGAGCGTTTGGAATTACGTAATGTTTAATGTTTGCAGATTACTGCTGGATGTTTCGCACAGATGAACTGGAAAGGGAGCAGGAAAGGAAGGTCAAACCTTAACGGTTCTGAGGCATATATATATATTCACGTAACATTCCCATGTTACACGAAAAACTACTTTTGTTTTGCTTTTATTTGAAATGTTAGTATGTTATAATGTATCAAGTTTATTTTATTATATGTTTCTGTATATTTATCTATGCCACCCACCTGGGAACATTGAATTTTCTGCACAAAATAGCCATTAGGCAGAAATCTTTCCATTCTACGTTCGCTTATACATGTACATAACTAACTGTAGAAATGGATTAAAATAGTAAGTGAATTATGACAAAAATTACACCTAATCCGCTAAAAGAGAGTGAAAATTCAAAATCTGTATCAGAACTTGGTCTAGAAAAGACAAAATATATCTATGATGAAAAAAAAAAAAAACTAATTTGCGAATATTTATTTGTCTTCTACTCCTCAAGGCCAGAGGTCTTCATCGTTTGAATAAAATGTTCTGTATTTTTCTTGAGTAAATCGATTTCTTTTGAATTGGATTAATGCCAAGTTGGGGGAGGGGAGCATCTTACCGAAGTTTTCTTTTTCGAATTTTTTCAGATTTTACACCTAATTCCCCATGTGAAATTTGTGCAGGTAGAGTTTATATTCCCAACCTTTCTCGTTCCTTGTATTTATTACCGTCACGCAACACATGCACCCACAGGAACAAATTTGAATCATCAAAAACGCTTACATTCAGTCAAGATAATTAATGGGGTTGCAAAGAACCAACGGGATATACAGAGCTGCAGACCACCGAACTAAAATTATGATGGATAAGAGGAGTCAAAAATGTTTGTTTTATTCTTTAAAATTCCTTATATTGTAGCTATAAAATGATATTTGATATGCTCTTCGTGTAAGGAAAAGTGCACATAGAATATGAAATGTTGGCCTGGATATATGTATAGAACTACCATGGCCAAGATAAATGAGGACCAAAGGGAAAATATCATTTTTAGGAAAAATTTATGAGTAGCAATTTTCTTTCGCGCAACCATATATCTTAAATGATGCATAATGCGTAAGTTTAAAATTATTGGTATTCTTCCATCTTTGTACTCAGCAGCCATCATTGTTCTGAAAACGAATTGCTGAAGAACACTTGAGAACACCCCACTCCCTTTCACAAACACACAAAAGTGTTGAATTATGAAGCAAGAGGAGGTAAAAATATAAAGAGTACCCCAACCGTCTAGCTTTTTCATTTTCTCTATTTTGCAACAGGAATTTGTTCGTACTTTTGAGATGTAGACAAACTTGTTTGTATAAATTTATAATAGCCCGAGCGTTAGTTATTTTGATAAAGGTCGTATTATATTACATTTTTGTTTGCTCTTTTACTTCTCTTTTCATCTAAGCTATCTGGATTGGTTGAAAATGCTTTCGATGTTTATACCTATTTATTTTATCAATAAACAAGAATTAGCGATATATGTTTATATTTCCAAATTTCAAAAGTCATTTTCTCTACCCTTTTTGTTATTTCTATCCTTCTTTCTTCTTTTTAGATGAAGATGAAGTTTTCATATCTGCATTTATGTGATTTCGTTTAATACGTAATGAAGGTTTTCTCGTATCTATTCAGACCCAAACTTTTCACGAGATTCCGTTCGAGCTTTTAGCTTTATGATCCTGTTTCTGTTTACATAGCTTTTAGTCGCGTTCGACTTTATATCTCACTATGTCGGTTCATAGGTCGGTCGGTTGGTCTGTCGGGCCCCGTTTTGCTTTTTTTGGGGGGGTAACAATATTGTAACTATCTGGCCGATTCTAACGAAATTTGAAACCCTCATGTTGTTTTACATTCTCATTCGAATTATATATTTACCAAGGTCTTTCCAAGGTTAGTCCGGGAGTTTTTTAAAGTTTTGAAGGTCTAAGGAATAAGAATAAGTGAGAGCATGCGACTTTAGTCAGCAAACCTTGATTTCGACAGCCTTTCTCTGAAAGACTTCCCCAAGATTGATTAACCAGCTTCCAGAGCTGCTTTCGTAATAACTTCTTTAGTGACTGGTGATTGATGCTTCCAAAGACTGCAAGGAAATTTCAAATGTCTAATGAAAGGCGAAAATGAAGAAGTTAATGTAAACCATACGAGGAGTCCATGGAGGGGATAATTAGATATGGCGCTGCACACCTACCTGGAAACAAGTTTATATTTTTTTACTATTCCAATACTGCTATTTTGAGTCAGACTTGCCCACCGACGTCACATGGATGAGTCAATTGACCAGTTGGAAGCCTCAACCAAAAGAAAGGGACAGATGTAATTAGCAAATAAATATAAAATTTTGGAGTTACTTCTGCAATTTTAGAGCTGTAAGATTTTTAGTTTAACAGAACCCAACATACATGAGGGTGGGAACTATAAAAACTGGCCACGGTAAACACACGCCAAATTGTCATAACATCGCTTTTGTTCTGTTCTTAATTAATACTGGTTAGGTTAGTAGCTACCTATTTAATTATGTTAACCTAGCTTACCTTCCCCATGAGATTAATATTTTATAACTTTACCCTTTCAGAATTAACCACAAACAGTAATTTTATCTGCGTTAACATCATCTTTCTATTTTATTTGGAATAGGGTCCCCGAACGAGTAATAAAACTGACATCAATATCAAAAGGACTGGGCCCCAAAAGTTAAAACAATCAACAAGTTTATATTTCTTTGTCAAGTATCTATTGTTGTCAATGGAAGTCTCTAGTTGCACCGTATAAGAAGTTCCTTGCTTTTAACACTGTTCTATCGAGAATTTGGAACGCTTTTCCTGGCAGATCTTCAGTTCTTACTGGATTTATGAGCTTCAGAACAGATCTTCAAATAGATTAACAGTTTTTCGTTCAGGTTGAGGTCAGGAGACTTTGTGAAGTAGTTTAATATGTTGATTTTATTATTTTAGTGCAGTTCTTACTGTATACTTTTGTATGAACCATATCGTTTTCTTGGTGAAATAGACAGCTGTACTTTATCTAATGGCTTTTACCTGTTCTTCACCTCTGGCCTTTTACATTATATCTGAAGGTAGCCTCTAGTGGATATTCAGGACTTTAGCTGGTGTTTAATTCTGTAATATCAAATGAAATGGCTTTATCGATTCTACTTTCGATTACACGAAATCTTTCTCTACCTTGGGACAGGAAACACCTACATACAAGTATATTGTACCGAAGAGGTTTCAAGGTTGGGAAGATGTTTTTTAGTTTATACGCCTTGTTCTTCTTCCCATTCTCTTGTGATGGGATTACAACAAAAATAACTTGAGTTAGGTCTCATAAGAGCAAAGAACATTAGTTCCTGTAAATGCTCCACCCCAAATGTGACACGTGCCTCTGCGTGTATTTTTTTCGTATTGGCCAGTTTCACACTGTAAAAGATCGCATCCCATCTATGCGGAGCGCGGTACTGAGCCTCCAGTTCAACCGTCGTTCTTATTGCATTGAGAGCTAGCAAAACCTTCTTGTGGGAATTTATAGGCAATTTTTTTTAATCCTTCATAAATTTATTTTAACAAGAGGTTTGGAAATCATTCTTTGGGCAAATTGAAATTGGTTCTATGCTAAGCCATTTTTTCAGCCACTTGCGAAGTATCGATGAAACGGTGCTTAGCCAAAGATTTAATCTTTATCGATACCTCTTGTAACCTTACCTTCTAATATACAAATTAACAACGGCATCTGTAGAATGTTCTTTTGTCTTGAGCATTCTGCGGCTCGGGCAGAGAATAAACTGAATACAGTTCTAAATTAGATTTAATTCGCGTTTCTCATTTTATGGAGAAATTTAGACAAGCTCTTCGCAATTATTCATAATGACGTTGATCTGAAAATGTCCTGGAAAATCTAAATTCGAAATTTGAATCAATTCATTTTACTGTCAAAATAGAAAATGAAGCATCACTGCCGTTTCCTGATAAACTTTTAATGAGCTCCAACGACAAACCATCATTTATACTTAATATTTAGAAAACTCACGCATACTAATCCATACTTCCATACATTTTCATTTCATTCTCAAGAAATCAAACGTTGAGTTGTCTGTGTGTTGGTACTTAGAACACTAACTGTTTGTGACCCCCAATATCTTGACTAGGAGATTAAACACATCAAACAATGTTTTGCTAAATTGGGCTAAAAAGAGCCCTTCATTTTAAAGACTACATATTAAGCAACCAAAAAGAGATTTTATAGTGAAATAAATGAAGACAAGAATTGGGGTAATCTTTACGAATTATTAAAGTACCCTATCCATCTTTAACGATGGGATTCGATTTAATCCTTCATAACATACTAAGCTTTACATAATTCACTAATACTTTAGGGAAATTAACTAGAAATAAAATTATTTAAAGTCGGCTTCTGTATGTTTAGGTTGGACTGTGTGCCCTAAAACATATATAGATCAAAATATGTATCTAAAAAGACGTATTTACGAGCATAAATTTGATAAAACAATGTATGGAGAACATAGTTATGTAGCTAAGAACATAATCGAAAAGGATCATCTAAATGATTTTAATCTGGTTAAAATGATTAAAAATGTTCAAGACACACATATTCGTAAACTTTTAGAAGCATTTTATTTTTTATAAATATGAGAACTTAAATTAATATAAAGGTGACCATAAGTTGAACAAATTTATAACACTTCAAAAATCTTTGATCAGAGATGACTGTCTTTGTTCCTTTTGCTTACCTGATTACCTGGCTTATTGCTGCTGGCCTATGGGATGAAAGAGTGTTGGGTTCATGGGATGTATCATTAGTGAAGTGAGTGCGTTCGGTTTTTGTTGTTATAAAGTATATTCTTCCTCCTTAAATTCAGTTTTGTTCAGATAGTCTCCTGAACTTGCAGTTTGTTTTATTTCCAATTGTGTGTTGCTAAATTTAATTAGGTGCTGAGGTTATTGCAGGAGTTTAATATAATATATATATATATATATATATATATATATATATATATATATATATATATATATATATATATATATGTATAAATAAATATATATAAGTATATATATATATATATATATATATATGCAGTTAAGAAGGTAATTTTATGGCTAAGTGGTTCTTCATTGAAGCTCTCGGAAGGAGCTCATCTCACATACACGAGACTGTATTAGAAAGGTTGGATTATGTATGCATTGTCTTCTCGTGTATGTGAAAAGAGCTCATTCCGTGGGCTTTAATTAAGAGCTAGTTAGCCATAAAATTTCCTTATTAACCGCATAGTTATGATTGCTCTCTTGCAAATAATTCTATATATATATATATATATATATATATATATATATATATATATATATATAACGAGCGAAGGTAGTTGATGCTTGTAGCGAGAGGAGAAGTTGATTAATTGGACAGGGGGCACTAGTTCCAAGTTAGAACAAATATTTCTTCTCTTCTTCCTGACTCCGAGTTGGAGATTCAAGTTGGTTTGAGGGTATCCACCAAATAAGTTCGTATTTGGATTTACAAACAAGTTGATAAAAAATAAGTTTATTTTGAACTGGAGTTTTAATAAGATGAATGGCTGGAGCTTGTGAATCCTATCCTCCGAGATGGATGGAGCACAAGGTGAAGACGAAGTGATTTGATCGATTGTGTGGATGACGTGAGTATGGGATCAGAATCAAGATAATAGAATAGGTTAATGCGTAGGAGAGAGAGAGATAGAAAAGGTAGGAACTATTGTGTAGGGTAGGCATAAGTGGTGTTAATGTTATGAATGAGGAGAAGAGGTGACGATGATAATTGATTAGAATGAGGATGATGGTGATATGTGCCAGGTTGCCTGACTAACGATTTTGTTTGAAGTATGTTTTACTTATTAGTTATGTTATTTTACTTTCAGCATAGTAGCAAATGTTCTCGTTTTTTATATTTTCTCTTTAGTTAATGTTAGGATTTGTTTGCGAGCTTTCCAGTACCGTAATCTTCTCGGCTTAGAAGAAGCATTGCATTTTTTGGGAGACGTGGCATGGGGCTTTTTCATGCTTGAAGATGACATCACTGTTTGAAAAGCGTTTACGAAGTGTCGGGAATTGATGCTTCCTTAATATTGCTCTGAACTTGACGGAATTCATCATTCCTTCCACTGGTACCAGTTGCTCGGGTTCATTTGGCGTAAAAGTACCCAAAAACATCTTCTTAGGGGGCTGTTTGGGGATTTTCTGGATGTTCTCCGCTCTCACTGGTTCTCCTGCAGTGCCCCTCACGACCTGTGATCGGATCCCATGGACTTCGAAGTGGGCCTTGTCAGAGAATATCACCTTTTTCCAATTTTCTTTGTTCCATTCTTTCTATTTCTTGGCCCAAGTCAAACATTTCACCTTCATACCAGTGGTAAGTAGAGCCTTCCATGAGGGATCTTAGCGCAGTTTTGCCGGCTTCAAGAAGCTTTGGAAAAATAGTTAATGAGTCGATGTAGATACCAGCAGCTAAAAAATCACGCTGAAAGTCTTGGCCTGTCTTTCGCAGGTCTTTTACACCATTGCGTAGCAAAATTTGTCATCGTGTGCATTTATTTTTATTTTTAGACCACATCGTCCACGTCTTTCCACTTCTAGATTAACGGTGACTTCGTTTTTCTTTATGATTAGACCAACAGTCGACTTGGTCAGCCTCAGTTTGCTAGCTATTCCTGAATTGAAAAAGCAGCATTTTCATGCAGTGTTACAACGTTTGCTCTCTTCTTAGAAGTAACATTCACCACGAGAGCTAGCCTGTTAATAACTGTACTCATTGCAGTCTTTGTTTTGTTCGTTGTCATTGCCAACCGAGGGTGGCCGAGTGTTACTATTTAGCGAAATCTATATGGTTGTTAATTAGCAAAATAAACGCCTGAAACAACATAGCCACTCAGAATAACTGATTGATCACTCAAGAATCCCCGATAACAGGGGTGTGTTAGAAAAAATGAAAATTCTTGATGTGTGCCAATTAGTTTACACAGCACTGTTTGATTGGCAGCTTCTCCAACCGACGGGATAGGGTAAGGATAGTTGAGATGAATAAGGAAGATGTCAAATGAGAAAGGGTGTCGGAAACAAGAAATGAAGATGGTGGTTCTCTGAATACTAGGCTGGTTGGTTTTTTCGGGATACCTTTAAGTAGGATGAAGCGCCAGCAAGAGTGACAATTCCTTCACTGGATTTTCCTTCCGCACTTTCTCGTAGAGAAAAAGTTCTTCCTTTGGTGGAAAGCGAGTGCGTGTTTTCGGTCGCGAGCGCTAAAGAGTTCGTGCGATCAAGCCGGGAGTGAACATCATCAAGAATCATGTGAGTCTGTATTAAATATCCGATTGACTCTGAGAAAGATCGTATAGAAGAGTGGGTGTAATTTTTGTGTAAATGGATCGCTACAAATATATATATATATATATATATATATATATATATATATATATATATATATATATATATATATATATATATATATGTTTGGGGACAAAATTATGGAAGCACCAGCTAAATTCACGTCGTATTATGAACGACATTAATATTACATAATATGTAGAAAGATTGAATAACCATTTTGAATGTGTTAAAGTTATTTTTTTTCAGAATTTAATGATACCTCATAAAAATCTGATGGAACTTTCAGACCTTCAAAGTTTCCAGATTATAGAATCTCAAATGACTCGTGCATCGGAACCAAAATAAAGCTCATATATTTCATGTTTCTATAACTTTTTTAAGTTCTTGACTTTTTGAAAATAAGAGAAAGAGGAATTACAACAAAAGTAATAGTGGACAACAAAATGAGAGCGATGGAGACTGTACAATTTTAAAGCGCATATAGTCCGAGCATCACAGAAACACAGCTTTAAAGGTGACTACAGAGCCGATTCAACATCGAACAAGTCATATTTTGACCAAAGCTGTTCTTCGATATCTTTATAAAGCCAGGAATAACGAAGGGGCTGCAATTTATAAACCTTTGCTCACGGAGAGTAAAATTAGCGCCATTAAAAGTTTTGTGTGGACCATAAGAATCGGACACTGAACCAATGGAATAATATAATATAATCAAAAGATACTTTGTTGACATTATTTGCATGTTTTGTTTTTGTTTACTTCTGGTGAACGCCTAAAATAGCTAATAATCCTGATCATATCATTCAGCCAGTTAAGCATGTAGGCGAATCAGCGATGATTTTGGCGGGATTATTATGGAATTTCCTCGGTCCAGTAGTAGAACTATATGGCAAGGGAACCTCTCAAGATTACCATTTAATTTTAGTTTTTTCAGTAGGAAAAACGTTCTTTCTCATGGGATCACCATCATTCAGGTGTCTAATACACCCTTCAGTCCACTAAAGGCGTTAAAAACGGCTTAGAAATTAATGATTGAAAATCACATAAACATTATGACTAAGCTCCCACTAATCACCTCATCTTAATCTACTCGATCATTTGTTGTAACTATTGAAGCAGCAAATAAGGAACCGCTTCCCCCCATTAGTGACTCTGAAAGATCTGGGGAAAATTTATTTGGGAGATTGTATCAAAACTCGTTTTGATACTGTCCGAAAGCTGGCCACGAGAGATGTCGGATTAAGATCCAATGCTCTCTCAAATCAAGACTTAACCTTTTGAAGGGGTGGCTGAAAACAGTATGCTAGACCTAGTAATAAGTTCATCTTTGATTATGTCTAACTATATATTGGCACTAATTCGACCATTTATGGTAATGAGGAGTTCAGCTTAATACGATGATATAGCCGCCCTAGTCATTACGGATACGTACCTCTTTTTGACGGATGGATGTAAGCAGACCGGAGTGTAGGTTTCCTTTGTTGTTCTCCATACATACACACGACCATTTGTGGTGAATAATGTAAATGATGACTCGTCCATATTTTATGAACGTGATACCATTTCTTTTTAAAATCGGTGTTGGTATCGATTACCAGCGGTTTCAGAATTTCTGCCCTTCCATGATGGTTTACTTTGTGAAGTTCCCAGCGCAGAGCTCTTAAAGAATTAATGTCGTTCAGATGGCTATTGATTTCTGCTGTCACCTCTGCTGCAGTAGTATAGTGACGTTTAGCCACAATCCTTGTTAGTGTTTGACAATCCTGAAAGGT
Source organism: Ceratothoa steindachneri (assembly GCA_963969495.1). Lineage (NCBI taxonomy): Eukaryota > Metazoa > Arthropoda > Malacostraca > Isopoda > Cymothoidae > Ceratothoa > Ceratothoa steindachneri. Next base: position 25,809,108 of record OZ018335.1, read on the forward strand.
AACTATAATATTCACCCACTGTAGTTGTTCGCCGACGACATTTTACCTTTTTTTGTGTATGTGGCATTGTCTGTTGACTCTCTTGCCCGTGACAAGACGCTATCGCTAATCGAGCTCCAACGATATCCGTGTTTGGAAGTCTGATGTCACACATTATTCTGTCCACCAGCTAAAAACGACGCTGAAAACAATTTGATATACACGAAAATAAAAAAATAATAAAATTATAGTCATCACCTTCGAAACAAAGAAGACGGTTGTTGAGTTCGTTAACAACGGCTACCCACAAGAATCCATCACGCCATCATGAAAGAGAAAATGAACTTGGCTGCTGGTCCTGGAGTCAGACACTAATCAGGATATAAATCTGATTATAAAAACATTCTTATTTTCCTGCGTAGAACGGCACTTCTGCTCCGCCAGCTAAAATCCAAGCAGAGCTCGGGAATCTGGAACGACTTATGCCTCTTATGTTCTGGTTAATCATTTGGACGATATCATCGTCCAATTCTCGATTAATCATTTTCTGCATATTCTTGTCCGTTCTTTGAAAACAACGTCAATGGGACCGAAAAGCTGAGCCTTCCAATTTTATATGTTACTTGTAGCGCTTAGTTTCCCCTTAAAAATTGTCCGCGCCATAATTGGCCAATTTTGGTAATACTTATGTTCACGTAGAATGACTATATATAATGTAGCAATTTGTGAATAAATCCATTTCTGTTCATTGCCCGAAGATGACCTACACGGTCGAAAGACGTCTAGGAATAAAAAATGTCATTCGTGGATGTTTTTTTCTCGCCTCGAAGACCCCGTTAAAATACTTGTAAGAAATATTAAGAAAATACAAGTTAAAATTAATAACACTGCCACAGCTGTGGACTTCAATAGTACATGCATACAACATGGCCTTTTACTTAATTATATATATATATATATATATATATATATATATATATATATATATATATCTATATATATATATATATATATATATATATATATATATATATATATATATATATATATATATATATATATATATATATATAGGCCCCCTATTGGGATACTCAGAGCTGCTCTGGAACACTTCCTCCACGCCTGCACCTCGGAAGCCCCATTCTATGGTCCAAACGGACATAAAGTATGTAGCGTCAAGTAGACGGAGTTGCTATGGGCTCTCCTCTCAGAGTCCTATTCGCAAATTTTTATATGGGCACAGTAGAAGAAAAAGATTTCTTAGAATTACCAAGACCCCATATCTACTGCCAATACATAAACGATATTTACATAAATGTACAGTCGGATGAAGAAATGCAAACACTCCTACAAGCATTTAAAGAATGTTCATCCAACAATTATACAGTTGAGAGAAGCCAAGACACGTTAACTAATATAAACAATGACAAGAATACCACGAAGGTATATACAACTACTTTTCCTAGAAGCCATTCACATACAAGTAAAAACAAAACAAGCATAACATTCACTTCAATTCAAACGGAATAGTACCAAGTGGCAAAATTAGGAGCCGAACCACGAGAAATACCTAATCCCCCTCCCCTATCAAGACCCTTCATCGCCTTGAATGTGACCAAGGGTTTGACCTGCTTTTCTCAGTCTATCCCTCAAAACCCTGTCCTAACATGCTCATAAGTTTGTCAGTATGCTTACACTAGGAAATCTCCCCGTTCGTTTGTACATTTTTTTATAATTTATTTATATATAAACCACTGTTTTCTCTTTTTACTTGTATTTTTTTTATCTATGAAGATAGGACAAGTGTATCGAAACGCGAAAGATAAATAGTGTTTTACTAAAGGAATCTTTTCTTATTCCCTTTCTAAGTTTAAAAACTAAGTTTTAATGAATTTCGGAGAACTTATCCACGAGTTCAACCCAAACATAAAAGCAAATATAAGGTTAATCGAAAGGTGTTAAAAGAAAGTCACGAATGCGAAATTACCCGTTGCTTTCAACAAAACTTCTTACGATATATATATATATATATATATATATATATATATATATATATATATATATATATATATATATATATATAATCAGAGTGAATTTTAATTTTAGTTGAAGGAGAAACATACGAAATTTATTCAGGTAAATCCATTTGATTTAATAGTTGTATAATTTATTTCTCCGTGTCGTTTTCGCCTTTCCTAAATCCACTACATGACAGGAATCAGGTCAGCCGTCCGGTCTGGCTGACAAAGAAGATGGAAAATCCGTCGGTGAACTTAAATTTGCGTGCCTTCGCGCCACACCCATTCTCGGAGATCTACACCCCAAGCTGCGAAGGTTTCAGGTCGCTTTCGATAAGGTCACATTTACGGGACGCACCGCGATTTGATCGAGCACCCTCCTGAACAGTACTGTGAAGAGTCCCTTGTCCACCCGACTGTTCAGCATATTCTTGTTCAATGTCTCAGTCTGGGTGATATTCATGCACGTTACCTGTCTCGATACCGGGACGATCGGGGACGCCACCGCTTGTCCCTTCAACTCGGGGCCGATTCGCGCACACAGACCTCTGGGTATGGCAACACTAACATCATTTTTGCATTATGCTGTGTTACGCCCTTCTTTTTTCTTTTTCATATTTTTCGTTTTGGCGGTGAACCACGCTAATAGAATCTTTCCTCTTTAAGAAAAATGAGAGGTTGCATAGACCTGAGCGATGAAGAAAAGTCTCTCATCTTTAAGGAAAGTGCTGAAGATAACTATGTTCATGTGATTGCGAAAAAGTTAGTTCGCCATATGAACAGGGTTCTACAATTTCTAAAGGACCCCTCGTTAAGGAAGAACCGATTCGATTGTGGGACCTATAAGATTGTGATAGCTAGGGATTTGTTGAATATTGGCCGCCAGTTACGTGGAAAACCCGGATAAACATCAAAGTTATTTTAACCACCGCTGATCTTTCCCATAATCCGAAGACCACCAGGAAACCTTTTCTTTTGGACAATGGCTCTCATGCGGCTCCCCTAAAAAGGCATCGTTTAACGCCTCGTCACAAGACGTTAAGGCTTCAATGGGTCCGGAAGTATATGATGTTAGATATGAGTGGCGTTCTCTTCACTTAGGAGACCCAGGAGGTCCTTGAAGGACCTAAAGGTTAAGGAAATTGTTAGGTTAATTTCGGAGATGAGCATCACCAACATTTTCGACCGCAACAGCAATGAAAAGGGGTAATATTGTGGGATGGTATAATTAGACACGGACTTCTTGGCAAAATCAGGGTGTCTGATGGGTTTAAATTGACCGCTGCCGCCTACTGCAATCTCTTTAAGGAGTTCTTGGATCCATGACAAGATGAATGACAACGTTTAATACCACTCTGTCAGGGCCACCTATGCGTTCCTAGGCTCTTTCGGCATACAATGTACCAAGTTAATGGTGTTGCTGCCAGCCTCTCCGGATCTCAACCCAATCTTGAATTTGTGTTCCATTATTAAACAAGATGTTTATGCCGATGTACGTCAATATTTCTGTAAAGAACTATTATGGCAGACCATCGAAGTTGCAGCAGGGGCAATTTAACCAGCGATTAATAAGAAATTGACAGATTCCATCCATGATAGTTATTTTGAGGTGATCCGTCGAAATGGCACTCATATGGGCAATTATTCATTATATCCATTAATTGTGTCATCATTATGGTTTTCTGTTAAATATATAAGTCAGGTAAAGTTGACATATATAATTACCTTTCGTTTTTTCCAAAGTACAGTATGTCTCGATGGGCTATTTTCATTCGAAAGTTATTAGCGTAGTTCACCCCAAAAACGAATAATCTGAAATAAAAATTAAATGACGTAACATAACATAATGAAAAAATAACATCACAGCTGCCATATTGTGCAGTCCGACTGAGAAATGTTTCATAAAATTTGATTCACTAAGAACCAAAAAATATCCTAACTTTTCCTACCAAGCTATTAGCGTGGTTCAGGGTGTAGAGCCATATATTTGATCGTTCAGTGTAAAAAAAAATCCTAACCTACGTTATATAGCAAAACTAAATATGACGATTGCAAGAAGTGCAACTTTTTTCCTGATTTTGACCGTTTCAACCGTTTAGGCCATTCTTGCGTCGCAACAAGTAAGATTCTGATTTTCCACAAACTCAGTTAAATAAATCGAAGGCAAAAGGAACCTTATAGAAAAATCTTTTCTACTGGTAATCAGGCGAACGATAGATTACTTATTATCATTGGTATCTTTAATTATAATTGTATGTATTCCTTCTAAATCCCATTGGAAGAAGAGTACAACTCTAATCAGAAAGTTATTAAAATTGAAGTAAACTAATCATTCTTTTGGGGTGGTTAGACAACCTATATTTAATATTCAGATCGCCCATGCCTGAGTGAGTTTGAAATGGCAACCTTATCATCGGTCTTACAGTTATCACTTACATTTACTATCATTAATTTTGAATAGCATTTTCCTACCTTTGAAAATAACTTTAATTTTATTACCAAGTTGTAGACTTATTCAAGTAATGCCGAGTTGGTTAACGGTTTTAGGTTTTCCTTATAAAACCTAGCACATTCCTTCGTCGACGATTCGGTAGATTCGAGTTCGACTGAATCTAAAAAAGGAATTTTAATGCCTTAAAGGTCTTTCGAAAGCCTGGAAGATGATAATCTGTCCAGATAAGAGTCACGGATTCATTCTTATTAATTAATTTGATTGTTTGAATAAAATTTACAAAGTTGTGAATGATTCTGATAAATATCCATCGTTTTGAGTGTGTCCTTTTATACATTGTTCTATCACTCGAGAAGAAGATCAATAAGATTTTGCTTAAGCTTAAGAATTACAAGAAGATGGCTAAAAGTGAATACAATCAGTTGGTTGCGTCTGGTATTATACCAGCTCTGTTTTATGGATTACTTAGAGCACAGTATATAGAGAGAACATCCCATCTCATCCAATTTTATCAGCACTAAACACGTTTAATTAGAATTTAGCCAGATTAGCGGTTCTTTATTTAAACGATTTTTTTGCAAGTAAATATTCTGTTAAGGATACGTTTTTTATAGAATAGTTCTCTTAGATTGATGTAAGTCAGCTAATAATGGCTAGCTTTAATATAGTCTCTTATTTTGCTAACGTGTCATTTGATGAAACAATTGAAATCTGCATTGACCTTCTTAGATGATTTGTCTCCCATTTTGCGCCTGGGCATTGCCAATATAATAAGTCATTCTGATTGCTATGGAAGATTGTATTCATCTATTCAATTCCATTAGTTTGAGGGATTTGCTATAAGTAGTGTTCTTGGTCAGTTTGCCCTACTCTATCTTCTCTTTGTATGAAGGTTATTTGGTTAAAGGAATACGTATATTAGAAAAGATAGTAGATGATAGATCTTTGTTAATTGCAACTCCAGATTACTCAAATGACAAACATAGTAACACTCAATTTAGGGTTGAAAAGGAACCCAACGGCACTCTATCATTTATAGATATTAAACTTAAGATGGTAAATAATCGCACGTCGTACAATTTACAGTAAACAATTATTCATAAGCCTTGGAATGAAGTTTGATTCGTTCCGTCTTTATTCCAGAAAAAGAATTTTAAATTTACCAAATCGTTCTTATAAAATCTATTTCATTATGGGGGATTTTATAAAGACCTGTATTTTCTTTTCCAATATATTTAGGCTATTAGATTTTCCATCAATTTTATTAATGCCATTATTAGAAAATTTCTCAGCGATAAATTTACCCTTAATAATGTATTGTCGAATGTACACAGTTTCAAAATATTCGTTCTATATTAAATTTCCATATTGCGATCAAGATAGGGTAATTTTAAAGAAATAATTTAAAAAACACATCTCAAATTCTATTCCACAAATTAAAGGTATATCTGGTTTTCCGAGAAGGTAGGTTATAATCTTTTTTTAGACTCTAGGATTGAATTCCTGACGGTCTTTGTTTCTCGATTCATCTTGCTTTATACTCTTGCGAAGATGGACGTCATTCTATCTTGGGTGGCCTACATCTCAACTAAAAACTACAAGCAATATAATAGGTGTCATTGTTCAAAGAGGTCTTTCGTTCATTTAATTTGACATATTTTATTTCAATTGGTATTGAATTTATATTCGTGTATGCTTTTTAATTATAACACTAAAGTCCGTAATAGGATTTATCGAAAGGTCTATATTAACATCCCTTCTTTATACGACCGAAAACTAACCACCTGTTGTTAAGTTGGAGTGCAAGCCAGCAAGGCATCAACCACAAGCTCCGGACTAGTGTCAAATATCAAACAAAAATAGAGGAGAAGAGATTTTACAGGATGTAACCCCCATAAAAATCCCAGGGCAAAAAAAACCCCAACTCGGCCCGGCAAATATTCGAACCTTAGGCCTTTGGTAATCTAGAACAGCGCTCTTCCGAGTGAGCTAAGGGGACCAACAGCGAGAAACAAGAAATTTTACCCAAACATCTTCCCGTTCGCAACCTAGGAAGATTACCATCGAATAAAATGCAGTGCAGGATGGAATTAGATCTGCTGCTAAAATGAACACATCCCCCTTCTTTATACGACCTAAAAATATTGTTAAGTTTGGCCAAGTTATATATATATATATATATATATATATATATATATATATATATATATATATATATATATATATATATATATATATATATATATATATATATATATATATATATAATTATTATTAGAAGAAAAACTTCATGCTTTATTTCAATGTGTAAACGCAATTAGGCTGGCTGAATGACTTTCTTAAAATTGCTTGACCTCTCATTGTTTTTTTTAAAAATGGTGCTGCTGCATTGATTTAGGTTAAAGGTGAAGGTAGCCACAATTAAGTTTGCACAAGGCAAATGAAAACCAAATATTATGAATTTTAATAGAACAATAAATTATTTAAACTCAAATAATAAAGAAATTTAGCTGCCTCTAAAACACAAAATTATCCCTAAGGACCGGTTCCCTCCACTTACCCTCCATTCCTCACCAAACAGTAGATTCGTTCCCTCTCCTCGTACAAATTTTTACATTAATTGTGAATTTTATTTAGGCAAGTAGCTATTATTATCTTTTTCAATTCTTTTATATTTTAAGATAGAGTGACATACACCTTAGTCTTTTAAAACGCCCCATAAAAAGAAGTGTAAGTAAGCCACTCAATTAATTAAGTGATACAGCGCAACGATGCCATTGCTAAAAAAATGTAGAAAATTTCGGGCAATGTCTCTTTGCAAAAGGCCTATTTGCTGGAGCATGATCCTGAATCCACCGAAATTATTGAATCTACTGTGATAAATGCGTTCTAGTTCTAGGATTATTTGTTCATTAATTATGTTTAGGTAAAGAACTCCATTCATGCGGTTAGTATAAAAATGAAATCCATCTTTACACTGAATCAGGGTCATCTTCGCGATGCTCTTCCTCTTCACTAAGCAAGTGACTGTATCCAGTTAAGGGGATGAGAGGGCTACTCGTTTCTATCTAACCACATACCATTATTACGTACAGTGCAGTTTTCCCTACAACTCCATTCATATTATTCTCGTAAAATCACGGAGCAATATGACTGCGATTCCGGCATATACCCTATTACAATACACCTCCTTGAAAATAGCGCCGTCAAAGTTGAATTCAGGAGGTATTTTCCATGGAAAAATACTGTCGTATATTATGGCTATTTACTTTTACATCAGTAAAAATTGTTGCATTGTTGCCAATCAGAATATTGTCTCAAAACGAGTGGGCTAATGGAGAAGCCAGGCGACAAATCTTACTCGACGAGGAAAATCTGTCTCGTGGAGCCACTGTTTGACGTAAAACTTATAAGAATGTCATTTCAACTCAAATTTAACAATGCAAATAAATTGAAGACTTTGAGATATGTATTAAATTTTATTTGCCTTAGATATTTAGGTTTTCAAAGCTTTTCTACTAGTGATTACTTGCGAATACCTGAACGACCTTTGTTTATATTTAGACTAGTACCCTCTAATTTGTTGTTCTAAATATTGTTAAAAATGTTGAATTTAGTTGTCGTTTGTCGATCATAATAACGTAACTCAAACTCTGGACTTGTTTGATGATTTTGTCTTAAGTTAGGACGTGACCACGAATACTCGTTTATTGTAGGTAACTGCATTGATGGTTTTTGGAAGAGATTTAACTTCTTTCCAATTTAGTAATTGAAAATGTAATTATTTAGTAAATTCTGTTTTATTTCGTTAAATTTGCATCAAGGTTACAAAAAATAGAGGCAAAATTAGGGCTTCTTAAAAATATTCCGTAGATCAGGAAAGAATATAAGATGAAACTCAGTCTCACTCTATTACTCTCACCCGCAGACTAAGAGTAATCGCTCTTTGTTTACAATATATCGTGTATCTTGTTGAATAAATAGGCAGCCATTACACATTTAAATTCATGTTAAACTGTACAAGGTAATAATTATGAATTCCGTTCAAATGAAGTAAAAAGCTAAATAGTGACACAAAAGAGATGAAGAGGGTGCATCTCCATACAGTTCGTAGAGGCACCAAATTAACTATATCTGACAACGTAAGAATTGATACTCCTTCAGGTTTCTCCGCTCTATGTCACACTAACGAGGATAGATAACCTTGTATCAGAAAAGTCAATAAAATCGTTACGGATAATCATTCTCGACACCAGGATTCTCCAAGAAATTTTAGCCTACAGAACTGTAATCTGGTAACACGTGTACTCAGTTTTACAGATATCACCACCGATAAGTTTATAAAGGAGTTTAAGTGGTCGGAGTCCGGGGCAAGAACCCCCAAAATTGAAAAGTTCATGGAATTTGGAAACCAAAAATTCGGTGCCAACAGCATACGATTACCAGTAACAAACGTAATATACATTTGTATTTTTTTGATGTATCAATAATCCTATGAATCGTATAAATAACAATATAAGTAAACTAACCGTAATATATATTTTAATAATTATGTATGGAAACTATAAATACGAGGGGCGGTCACTAAGTTTTGCGAATCGGTAGGGCAAAACAGAGGAAGGGGGATGGCTGTTTATGGGGGTGTTAGGAAAAGTTATGACAAGTCAGGACTTGCAACCGCACGCTCCTGCCTCGTCTATTTAAAAAGAAGTAGCTGATCGCAGATCGTCAGTCAAAAATATTTCAACAATGGACAAGGTTGAGCACCGCGCACTGATCAAATTTTTGACCAAGGAAGGCAAGAATGCAAAAGAGATCCATGAACGCATGGTTGCAGTGTACACCGATAACGCCCATTCCTATGCAACCATTGCTCTCTGGAATAGGAAGTTTCGCCATGATCTTGAGTCCCTTGAAGATGACCCCCGTCCAGGACACCCGTCAGACGTGACCAACGAGGACAATGTGGCCCGTGTCGAGAGGATGATCCTCGAAAATCGACGGGTGAAGGTCGAAGAAATCGAGCGAAAACTTGCAATATCACATTGAAGTGTTATCAACATCATCCATGACAATTTGGCCATGACCATGGTCTCTGCCCGTTGGGTCCCTAGAAACCTCACGCCCCATGATCGACTTCAACGTCGTCAAAGTCCACAAGGCCAGAGTTGTACAAGCTTTCCTGCGCGAGTGCGGATTCGAGGAGCTCAACCATCCCCCCTACCCTCCAGATCTGGCCCCTAGCGACTACTTTTTATTCCACCAGCTCGAGGCTGCACTGAGTGGACGCCGGTTTGGGGATGATGAAAATGTCCAACTCGCCGTCCAGGAGTGGATTGAACAGGAGTCGGGAGATTTCTGGTTGTTGGGAATTTGAAGCCTCAGGGACAAGTGGCGCAAGTGCATTGAAGGTCGAGGGTAGTTATATTGGAAAATAATAAATCACTTTTCCTCATATCTCGTTTCCTTATATCCAAATTTCAAAACTTATCGAACGCCCCTCGTATATCAAAAGATTTGATTTCCATAGTAGATTTTCCCTCTAGACTTTTTACAAAATTTCTCCTATTTTTTTTACATTTTATCTCTACATATATTCTTTTGTATAATCCGTAAGGAATTTTCTTCCCTAATAAACCGTTACATCGTGATAGGAACAAAGTTTTTCGTTTAGAAATAACCCAGGTACAAATAAAACAGAACTGTATTAAAAAATACAAGCTTAGGGGAAAAGATAGAGTAGGAAAATTTCGGAAAATTAGGTGAACTACACGCCACGAAGAATTATGGCTGCAATTTAAGCTAAGTATCTGAGAACATTCCATTTTCAGTGTTTTTAAACTTTAAAATTAAGTAAAAAAATCATTTATTTTACAGAAAATCCTTTTAAATTAACATGATAATACGAGGTATGAAAAGACATGCAGTCATAGTTGCTATACATGCAAAACATAGTGATGTAAATGCTTTGGTTTTTCTCGGACGAAATAATTTTGGACCAGGATCAAATGCCTATCAGAAGAAATGCCATGTAGTTATGTGCAGATCCTTCTGAAGTGTACAGAGTAATGTAGACCAAACTTCCAGCAACTGTGATGGTGTTAGGAGTGGTGAAGGTCATATCATCCATACGCACTTTTTTCCACAGGATCGTAGAACTAATGTTGCTGAATACAATAAGGTGCTGGGAACTGTTATCAAGCCCTGGTAAATGAAATAGGCAATGGAATACGATACATGTTTCGGCAAGACTGGTCACCTTCTCACAAAGTCCTACTAGTCCGAAAGTAGTTGCCAGACAATTATGTCGATCATGTTACACCCAATATGTGGACTACAAATTCGCCAGATTTTAATCCTATGGACAACTACGTGTCGAGCTCTGTTGAAAGAGAGAAGAATCGACATCCTCATTAAACCATAACATCAGTTAAGGCCGCCTCTGTCCAGGTGATGTCCGAAATGAAAAATTACTATATAGTTTCAGCTTGTCAGCGGACTCGGTTCCGCATTGAAGCAGTCATCAGAGGCAAAGGCGGTTTCATAGAATAATTTGAAAAATCATTATATCAAGACTACTTGCACAAAAACTCATTCAAAAATATTGATGTTTAATCAACAAATCAAAAACGTCCTCAAATAGCCCTCCCACCCTGTACTTTCTATCAAGGATATATATATATATATATATATATATATATATATATATATATATATATATATATATATATATATATATATATATATATATATATATATATATGACCCATCTAGAATATAAAATGTTTAAAGATTCTTCATCTGACTGTTGTCCTCTGTTTTATAGACGTTTTGTTCATGACTCACTTGCAGTGTTTCAAAATAAAACTCGAGCTGAAGCATTCTCATGATACCTAAATACAATATATACAAATATCACTTATACAATGGAAACGTAAACAAACTTAACCTTACCATTTTTAGACCTTACTATTCGTAAGACGCGAGATTCCATTGTCACAACAGTTTTCCGAAAGCCTACGTTCACTGGGTTAGAAATGAACTTTTTCAGTTCATGTGATTTTAAATACAAAATTTCAGCCATAAAATCCTTGTTATACCGTGGTTACCATCTCTCCTCCACTTACGACTCTATGCATCATGAATTCTTAAAATTAAAAACATACTTTACTAATAATAGCTATCCGTCGTTTTAAATTGATAAAATGATTGAAATATTCACCCAAAATAAATATACCTATAGTCCCTAAGCAGATCCATTATTTTAAATTTCCAGAAATGGGAACTATAAATAAATTGTGCTGACGAAGATTCTCATTACTTTTTAAACAATACTTCCCTCAAATTGAATGTAGATTCGTATTTGTAAATGATAAATCAATACAACAAATTTTTTCCTGTCAAGGATCGAACACTTGATTGTTTGCGCAGTGGTGTTGTCTACAAATTTATTTGTCCAAGTTGTCCCTCGTCTTCATATATCGGCAGCACTGTAAGATCATTTGGGGCTCATTATTCTTCACATATGGAAATTATCCATCAAACAGGGCCTGTTCTTTTGACAAAAGAACTTTCACCAGTAAGAGACCACATAATAAATTGTAAAACGTCAATAACAATAAATAACTTTAAAATCATAGCCACCAATTAATGTCCGACCATATTCAGGATCGCAGAATCAATACGAGTATATATTAAATTTTTAAAACCTACTCTTAATTCAGATAATTCCTCAGTTCCTCTTCATGTTCTGTAAAAACCACAACCTACCAAACCATACCTAATAATATTGTTCAAATATTCGTCAGTTGAAATATTTCACCGCTTAGTGTTAAGGTGTGTTCTTCACTATAGTTACCAAAAACCTTTTGTATATCATAACTATGCAGTATTATTTATTTAAATTGCATAAAGTGAATTAAGCATTCACCCTAATTTTCACAGTTATTACAATCAATTCATGTAGGTAATCTAAAGCTATATTTCTCCTTATTGTTAAATTGCTAATGAATTGTCATATATTCCTAGGAACCAGAAGATGAGCGCACAAGCTCGAAACGTTGTTAATTTGAATAAATGGATTTAGAAAAATGATTGGATTATTTTTCGTCATTGGCTTCATCTTGAAAATGAAATTGCGCCGCGCCGGCAAATTTCCTAATATATATATATATATATATATATATATATATATATATATATATATATATATATATATATATATATATATATTCACTAAAGAAACTAGTCTATCGCGAGCGAAACATCGGCATGAAACTATTCCTAGAATTTGACCCTTCTCATTTTCGATCCTTCATATATATATATATATATATATATATATATATATATATATATATATATATATATATATATATATATATATATTATTAAAGACTAGGTCCAGCTGAGCGTTGATTCACTTTCTTCCTTGCTTCTCTAATTTTCTTATTATACTTTTTGGGGCCTTGTGAACGGTTATGAAAAAGAGTTCCAATATTCATAATTTATTGCAGCTGAGCTTTCGGTCACGTTTGACCATTTTCTGAGCGAAATTATTTTTCCATTGTTTGGACATCTCGAAACCGCACATTTATATACTGACGTTAATCCTGTGTTTAAATATAATACTAAAGAGTTATAGAATGTGGATATCAAAAAGGAATGTGGGCAAAGTTCATATTAGGACACCTAGGGAAGAAGAATTTTATTAGTATTAACCATTTAATCCGTTAAGAGTTTTAAAGTCCTTGCGTAGCCGTCTGTTGGCCATTAAGCCTAATTCTCTCTTCCATGATGTGAAGGAGGGTGCGATCAGTTCTCCATTTGATCACGGTGTTCTCCACAAAAGTTTCTCTTGAGAGATGGGTTCTGTGTTGCATTAAGTAGCGGTTTTTGATGGTGCCGTTTTGCAAATGCATCGTGAATCAACGAGATAAGGAAGTGCTATTCATTCCAATGTTTTGTTTGTGTTTTAGATAACACTAGAGAACAGACACTTTGTTACAGAGCAGAAAATAAGTGATTCTAGATGATATATAGGTGCTAATTACAAATTTGTCTTTAGAATTTGCATATCTCGTCTGGTTTTTGTGTAATTTGAATTTTCCTTTTCAAGACATTTTTACTATATTTAATATATATAATTAATATATATATATATATATATATATATATATATATATATATATTAATAAATAATATTTATATTTAATGTATATTAAAATTTTTAATATATATAAAGTAGACTATATTGAAGCTCAAATATCAGTGAATTTGAGTTACTGTTTTTTTTTTCAGATATTTTCACATTTTCAGATTAATACATACTTATTTGTGATAACTTTTCTCCTACTGATAACTGGTAACTTGTAACTGGTAAAGAAGATAACATGTTTAGCAAAATTTTGCGCTGATAAGAACCTTATGATAAGGATCTCACATTGTGTATCGTTTGCTTGCTCAAGTTAATATTTGAAATCTTGTCATGGCTTCAAGTTCTAGACGCGGATGTGCAAACAGCCCCAACATATTTGGTTATGTTTGTGGGCAATTTATACCAGTGGCACAACGAAGAAAAATAGAAACAGAAGTAACGATAAAGAAAGCCTACAGATACTATTTTGGATGCAAAGTAGTGGTACAGGATAAAGATTGGGCCCCTCATATTTGCTGCACGCAGTGTAACACAATGTTGACAGCTTGGTTAAATAGGAAGAGGAAGGCAATGCCATTTTCTGTTCCCATGATATGGTGTAAGCCCTCAGATCACTTTAATGATTGTTATTTCTGCTTAACAAATGTGGCTGGATTTTCAAAGAAAAACAAATCTAAAATTGTTTATCCAAATTGCCCATCAGCGTTGAAACAGGCACCACATGATGAATCTACTCCAGTACCCAAGCCACATACTACAATCAGTGAATAACTTAGTTCAGATGGTGATTCTACATTGATTTCTGTAGAAATGGAACAAGATCAAACATATGTTCCAATTGATCAAGATACAAAACCAATTTTATTTTACCAACAAAGGTTAAACGACTTGGTAGGAGATTTAGATCTAGGTAAAGAAAAGGCTGAGTTACTTGCCTCCAGATTACAAAAAAAGAAATCTTATCCTTCTAGATCTCAGGGTATCTTTTTTTCGAGATCATCACCAGAAGTTATCAAAATTTTATTCCCCCCAAAATGCTGTATGTTACTGTAACAATATTAATGGCTTGGTGTAGGAAATCGGCTGTGACTATGATCCTAATGAGTGGAGACTTTTCAATGACTCAAGTAAGGGTAAGTCTTAAAGCTGTTCTGCTGCACAATAGGAATGAAAAACCTGCAATTCATGTAGCCCACGCTACAGGTCTTCAAGAAACATATTCATCAATACAACTATTGCTGAAACTTATTGAGTACAAAGAACATACCTGGAGCATCTGTTGTGATTTGAAAGTTGTACCACTTCTTCTTGGGTTACAGTTGGGATGCACAAAGTACATGTGCTTTTATATCTATGGGATGGTAGAGATGATAAAAATCACTAGAAAACCGAGAATAGCCAGCCAGAGAAGAACACATTGTTGGCAAACATAATGTTAGGCATGATGCTCTAATAAATCCCCCAAAAGTTCATCTTCCACCTCTTCACATTAAATTAGGGTTAATGAAAAATTTTGTAAAGGGTATGGATCAAAGAAGTGAAGGCTTTCAATATTTGAAAAACAAATTCAAAGGATCACTTACTGATGCAAAAATAGAAGCTGGAGTTTTCACTGTACCACACATTCGCAGTTGTTTCTGATGATTCCTTCACTTTGTGTCTCAATGAAAAGGAACGCAAAGGATAGACATCCTTTGCGAAGTCACTGAAAACTTTCTCGGCAATTTTAAATCTCTAAATTACCGAGAAATAGTAAATATGAAGGAAGGCTATAAAAAGATTTTATGTAGAATGTCACTTAAGATGCATTTTCTGCATTCTCATCTCGATCTTTTTTCCTGAAAATCTGGAAGCGATTAGTGATGAATATGGGGAACGTTTTCATCAACATATTTGGTTGTGGAGACGTGGTACCAAGGAAAATTTGATCCAAACATGAGGGGGGATTATTGCTGATCTTTACAAAAATAAACTTTGATGTCTCAAAAAGAAAAACGAGAAGGCTACATCACTTCGCCAGTGATGTAAACTGTCTGTCCTAAGCCAGAATAAAGAAGGAAGGTCCCCCACTTTTAAAATATTTGTGCTTAAAAATTAAAAAATTACAAAATAAAAAGATTTTTTTATTTATTAATTGGAACAAATAGCGAAAGGGAGGGGGGTCATTATACAAAATATAGACGTGATAGAGAATTTTGGTTTTCAAATTCGGATTCAGCGCCCTCGAACTAATTAGAAACACTTATTCACATGTCTGTAACAAAAAAAAGTTAAAATTTGTTGCCTAGTGTATAATTCAACGAAATTTAATGGATAAAGCAATTATTAATTAACAATGGTTTCTTCACCACTATGGTAGACAAAGAGACAAAGACATTTTTGCAAAATTTACATACAAATAAAAAAGATAATTAGAAACGCCCAATAAATGTCTCCTATAAAAACCAAATGAATGATTCATATAAAACGAACGAAAGAACAATAAAACAATATTATACATCAAAATACAAAATGTATGAATCCGGAAGAAAATTTAAAACAGATATGCTTCAAAACCAAGAAAATTAGCAATAACACAAGCAAAACAAAAGAAATGAAAGCCTCCAATGTAGTTTTATTGAAGGAATTAATACACGGGTTAAGAAGCCAAGACCAAAATCGGAATATAAGACAAATCGACTCGAAAAGAAGACAATTAACAATAAGTTAGTAGTGGCCTCCAATAATATATATATTCCTTGATAATGAACTAAACAAGTTCGAAAGTACTTGGAATCCGTCTTTTATTCTCCAAAAACCACAAGGAAAATAAAGGAAAGATTCCGCAAGTACTTTCGAACTTTATTTCGAGTTCTTTATAGAGGAATAACAAAAGCACAGAGAAATGCAATATATATAAGCCAGACACAGAGGGAAAGCCCACACTAGACAATAAACCAATCATACAAAATAAGATCATTAAGAAAGGTAAACTCAAAAGACTGAAAAGGTTTACAGAGGATTAGGATATCACCTAATAAATCCGGAGTAAGAGAAAATCAGAGGGAGAGATTAACATCGGATATATATATATATATATATATATATATATATATATATATATATATATATATATATATATATATATATATATATATATATATATATGGGAGAACCGTGAGGGTCCGTACGGTGGGAGGATTCGGACACCCCCACTCACTCAATAATAAAATCATCATATCAGTCTATGCTCAGACTTTGACGAATATCTTATGGCAAAATTTTTTGCAGGTGAAAATTTCATTTTTTTAACATTTACGATGTAACTTTTGGTGGATCTGGTGTAAGTTGTAGCTCCTCCATTTTTGTCATTTCAAAATTATACTATGAGATAGGCCTAATGGTTTGGCTTCTGAAATTGCAACATGAATGTGGAAAAAGATTATTTCCTTTTTTTTACCTAATATGAATGGGAACAAGTATATATTTTCTTATTTTTTATGGCAATATACATTTCTGCCTGACTCCCAGTTATTATTTCCTTCTAAGTAAAACTTTGGGCCTTCTAAAATTAGAATGTTACATATGGAAGGACCCTCTCATCTGAATGTACGGGGCCACCCGCCTCCTCGGGAGCATCCGTACAATATTTTAATAAGTTTGTGGAAATCATTATTCTCTTATTTTTTGATATAAGACTACATCATTATTGCACAAGTTAGAGAAAGCGCGATAGAATATACGAATTAAAGATGTCATAGAATTTTATTTATAGTATTGTTGCAATTATTTTTTGGAAAATCGTACGGATTCTCCTGGCTCTCCCATATGAATATATATATATATATATATATATATATATATATATATATATATATATATATATATACCCGCAATATCTTATGCAAACAGCCCTCAGCTTCTACCACGGTCTCCAAACTGCTCCGAAACCTTGAGCCTACTTTCCTTACTGTGCCCCTGGGGAGATCTTCAAAAACTTCCTTGATCTTGACCTCCAGCTCTGCCTTGTGATTATAGGCAGAGCTGTCGGTGTCTTTCTTAATCACGTTCTACACATAGGAATCCATGGGATTATATTTGCGGAATCTAGCTGGCCAGGAAGTGTTGCTTGTGAAGTCTGTGTAATTCTTTGACATTCACTTCTGACTCTTTCTGAAGGTATGGCCTTCTAGCAGAAACGCTCTTCTACCAGATTTTGACCACAATCTCCAGTATCTCCACATAGCCATCTGAATTGAGCCTAAGACCCTGCTCAAATATGTTGGGTGGCATGGGGTCACCATCAATGGAGACACACTAACAGACCATAACACTTTGTGGTTGCTTGGGCTTCATGATACATGGACCGTGCAGGGATTAGAGGCAAGCCACCTGTTGTTTATTGTGCAACTGATTCTGGCAGCTCTTTTGATCGGAAAAAAACCAGATCCTCCACGGTTCAATGGGATTCTTCAGCTTGTCGAGAAGCTTCTTTGTCTTCATCAAGCGGTTTTCCTGGGACTTGGCTTTTAAAATTTGTCCCTTGCACCGCTTACACGAGTGATAGCAAAGGGCTTCATTCAGGGCAAATTTCATGTTGTTGACTTCGACATCCATCTCTCTTGCCAAAGCCTGGATTTCCTTGCTCGGGTCTTCCATCACTTTGTCCTGAAGTTGTTGGCTGAATTCCTGTGTAGAGACGCAGTCGGAAAGCATATTGTATTCCATTCTCCTGGCAATGGTTTCATAGTTTCCGTTTAACTGCTCATTTCACTTCATATGTCCTTTACAGTGTTAATTAATAAAGCATTCAGCACCAGTTATGTTGAAGGGATTTTAATGCCCGTCGCGGATCATCATGATTCAGATAATTCTTTTCCAATAGTCCTCCATGTTAGCTAACTTTTTCTCATCCAATACTTTAATCTGTATTCTATGCAACAAGGTTGAGCTTTTACTAATACATCAACATGTTTATGAGAAAAACGAGACACTAAAACCTTTAAATTTCTCCTGAATAACCCTATATACTGTATATATATATATATATATATATATATATATATATATATATATATATATATATATATATATATATATATATATATATATATATATATATATATATATATATATATATATATATATATATATATATATATATATATATATATATATATATATATATATATATATATATATATATATATATGTGTGTGTGTACAACAAAAACCACTGTTTGGGAGCATAAAGTTTATTACAGTAGCTTTTCTTGTACATTTAATTTACTCTTTATTGAGTAAAAATTGTAATTATTTTTTTCTCTAGAGAGTAGCAGATTTCCTGAAAATGCCTTTCAAATAACCTTCGGATTTTCTTTTCCCATAAGAATTTTATGGAACATTGGTTTTTAATGAATATTTCTTTAAGACGTCATAAATTCTATTTCCTTTTGTTTCAGACCCTTGAAATAGGGAGTTTACTAAATTTTGTCGATTTTTTTGGCAAGCTTCTTCTAGATTATCCTCAACACAATTGGAGGAAACCTACACTGGCTGATTTCCTCAAACTCCTAGGGAAACCTAGCGTCCAGCCTTGCATCAGAATTAAATCCTAACCCCCAAATTAACACAATAAGAAAAATATGGAAGCTATGCACGATTTAATAATAACTCAAGATGGTAAGCTTGGAAAGAATAAAATTAGATGTGATATTATCAGGAAACTCGCTAACTCGTTTCTAAGTTAAAAATATTACTATAAAAATTCTTTTACCAAAAATAGTAAGAGGGAAAGTGTCGCTGCATATTCTGATGCTGCCAAACAAAAACTGTTGTTAAGATGAAAAATCTTTTACTTTAAACTTACAACAACGGCTTAAGTTAAAAAATTTTGTTTTTAGATTAAAAAAAGTTTTCACGGTTGAAACTCCTCCAAATGCCCAAAATTTCTCGGGCCAAGGAGCACTTTCAAGAAAGAGTAAAATTGAACGGTTCCGATTTTTATTTGGTTAAAGACATTTTTATGATTTAATCTTGGTTTATTTTGTTTCCTTTGACGGAGAATCTTCCTTAATCTTCGTCAATCATGTAAGGAAAGATTAATTCAACGTACATTTCCTATGAACTTTTTTGCTCCAATGAGTATAGCGGGTCTGCATATTCATGCAAGACAAAGCTCCCTCTCATACTGTTAAAGAAACTTTCTAGTTTCTAAAAAGATATTTGTCCAGATTCTTTGAACCAAGGGATTGCAGAAATTCCTCGCGGTTCAGAATTAAATCATATTGATTATTTTTTTCTGGTCTGTAATTGAGAATTAGTTATATCATAGTGGAGAATAATTATTTGATGTAACTCAATTAAGAAAAGAAATTCGCTCTGCTTTTGAGAATTTTTCTTAAGATTCTATCGCAAAATCAATGTTAAATTGGATAACAGGATTACAGGCCGTTATTAATCACAAAAAATGAGATATTGAACTAATAATTAAATAAATAGGACAATTTATGTTTCTTATATTTTCAAAATTAATTACAATATCAGTAAGGCATTGAATAGATTGTTTTATTTCGACTTCTATTGTATATAGTTTGTGGGATGTAAACGGTTCGTTTTGAGGAAAATATTATACATATATTTGGCAAAAGATTTTTTATTAGCTCATATTTATGAATCGCTATGAAAAAACTGTTTCGTGAAATTTTAAATTATGTAACTCATGAAATATACTGTTTTATCAAACATGTATTAAAATCTTATTTGCTTCATATTAGTTAAACCAAACTAGAAATAGTAATATCCACTAGTATGGATATAAATCTTCTGTGGCAGCTATAAATTTGTATTTTTCAATCAAGCAGAATTTATTAGGTCAGCTAAAATTGAGAAAGTATTCTAGCACCAAATATTTTTCCAGTTGCTCTGTAAATAAAATAAACTTATTGGAAATAAAAAATATAAAAAGAAAATGAACAGGAAAATGAAAATAGGTAAAAAGACCAAAAATATTTACAATAATCACCATTAAACATTGCAAAAATTGTCGTCAAAGGGGAAAAAATCTTCGACAATAAGAAAGGAGCCACTGATATCTCTAAATAGCCTTTGTGAAAGACTCCTGAAAATCAAATTAAAATGACATTTACACATTTACCAGGAAACCATAAACCGCTGTAGAAAACTGTTGATTGTATATTATAGATAATGAAGGTAGTTATTGACTAAACTTTAGTAAATTGCCCTGAAAATTTCTTATGATCCCTTAAAGCTTTATTACAAAAACCAACACAACACTGGTGTAAGTAAATAAGGTAAAGAAGGATTATGCCAAAGATGCAAGTTTCAAATGGTACGAAGGTGAGAAATTAATTACTACATCCAACATCTTCATCAACTCTCGACGTTGTAATCCTCTTAATATTTTTAACATTATTTTAATGAGGAGCTTCGCCTTTAAACATCTCTTCCAACTAAATACTTTTTTCCAGAAAGCAAAACTTCCATTTAAGGACTTTGGTAAGGAGTTTCTTCTACTAAATTAATGATTTAGCGAGATCATCAGCAAATGTACCTTTGCAATTCCAAATAAAATTCCTTCTATTTTGTATGTAAACAGACCGTAAATTTGCATTTAATTTCACAATTTTTTCAAGAAATGACATTCAAAGAAGCTTCCGTGAGAAGTCCGGACCATGGCTAAAAAATGTCGCAATATCCAAGTTTCCAGTGTTATTTGAAATATATTGGATTCTAATACGTGCTGGAAGGATAATATTAGTTAAAAGAGATAGTTTTCATGTTTCATTTGAAGCTAGGAGTATTTTATTGTTGGTAGGGGAAAATCTCTTTTTACTTGCTATCTACAGAGCTTTACTCTCAAATCAGTTCAGTGATAACATTAAAATTGTGGTATATAGCAAGTGTCTTGAACAGAGTAATTAGACCTATATTTTTGTTCTTTATAAAGTTGTTATTGTTGAATATAACATTATCTCTTATGATCACATTGAGAAAATGAAGTTTGTCGTGGTAGTCATTTTAACCTTGCGTTTTAGCGAGGTCATTCTGTTCTCTCGTTATTTTTAAAAATCTTATAACAGTTGGTTTATAAGTTAAATATTGAGTCTTTGGATTTTAGGGCAAAACTAATAATAATATCATGGAAATCAAAATATTCGTCATAAGAATAATTTACATTCCACTGTAACATCTATCTGAGTCATGCAATCCAAGAAAGCATTTTACACAGCCTCAAATAGTCAGAATCCAATGGCTGAAACCTGAGATGATCTTATTATTGTTATGTTGAACAATGGGATGAAAACTAGAATTTATAACTGGGGCAGTTCTGTGCGTGGTCTTATCCACTATACTATATTTTAACTCTAGAATTTTTCGGAATATGTTTATCCGTTTACAACTTGAAAGTAGCAATTTTGGGAATATGGATATAGTCATTGCCAAAAGTTTTGATTTTAATATATCGTTAGAGAAGTTTTTAACTTTGGAATTTTTAACACAAAATCGTGTTCAGAAAAATATATATGATTATCGATGCTCGGGAATTTTCTAAAACAAAAAGCGAATTACAAATGGTAAAGTTCAGAAAATTTATTTAAATTTAGTCATGGGTGTTTTATTAAATTTTTATTTTATCGTATATCCGAAAATTTTATCAAAGTTATTTCGAAAATACATTTTAATCCTTAGCAAGAGGAAATAGCTACTGGACCATAAAAAAGAATAAACTAAAATTAAAATTATTAGAGCAAGTATAGATGGAAAAGTGTCGTGATGATTTTTTTCCGTATTTCAAAAGAATTTCGATAAACGTTTTTCTTCATGCCTTTAGGATTATAAAATAAGTGTCGACGTGAAGAGCTTGGTTACACATGCACCCCTTTGGGGTGTGGCCTACGGCCTTATTTGCTAATCTTAACCGCTTTTTTTAATCCCCTTTAGAGACTCTTTATTTTAACAACCCGAACACCCTTTTCATCTTCATCTTCTTCTTTTTGTTGTTCTTTTTTTTCTTCTTCTTTTTGTTGTTCTTTTTTTTCTTCTTCTTTTTGTCGTTCTTCTCCTTTTGTTTTTCTTTTTGTTCTTCATCTTCTTTTCTTCTTTTTCTTCTTTTTCTTCTTTGGTCTGTGTCCTACGGCCTATCATGATTCTTTTTTCTTTTCTCCATCTAAATTTGCTATAATAATTTCCATGCCAAAATTTTAATAAATTTTCTGAACTTCACCATTTGGAATTCTCTTAGTTTTAAAAAAGTCACAAAAATTCGATACTAATATTTATTTCTGAACTTTACCATTTCATTTTTTTTATATTATAAAAGAATTATTAGAAATAACTGATAAAAAAAATTAAATCTACTTAGGTGACAACCGAACTAAAAGAAAGAATCTTATTCAAACCTTCAAAAAATCTCGTTCCTTAAATATAGAGTTATGGATATGTACTGGAGACCTTTTAGATATTTGTTGACCAAAACACCTTTATAAGAGCTGGAAAGGACGTAGGTCGCAGACTGAAGGTTTGCATGTGAAGCGCAATCTTCTCCTGTAAGGAGTAATGGCGAAGCTGCTCCGCTTGTTCGTCATATGAAAAAAAGTAAAGAAATATATTTCCCTTCTAGAAGGCGTCTCTCTAATATCCCATCCTAACATAAAATGGTAAAAAACGCACTTCAGTGAAAAAATGGATGTATTTAAATGAAAATCTGCACAAATAATCTTGAGAATCCTTATAACTCGCCCATTTAATGATTATACCATTAGCTTTAATGACTGCTTCAATTCGTGGTCTGAAGCGTTGACATGCCGAAATCAGATAATCTATATAGCAGCCTTGAGATATTAGATGGTGTTATGGGGGTGTTGATTGACCTCTTTCTCGACGACAACCCATACATACATATTACTCCATTAGATTGAGGTCAGATGAGCTACAAAGCCAAGTGTTTGGGAGAACATGGTCGTGGAAATTGGCACGCATCCAAGCTCGGTTTGTTCTAGCCTTAGGTAATGGTGCAGTTTCTATGTACGGTCTTCAGTTGCGTACTTGGTCTATCCACGGCCTCACAATCTTCACAAAAACCTCCGTGTAGGCAGCAGCAACTTTGACTCTTAAAGGCTATGAAAAAGGACATGACAGCTCTCTCCCTACTAAGCACCCAAAACCATCACATTTGCTGAACACTTAGTACGCCTTAGTGTTGTAACATTGTTTGGCATTCTGCAAAACCATCTGTCATTCTTTGGGTTTACCTTTGGTCCTAGTTAATGTTATTCTCATTGGAGAAAAATCAAAGCAATCCCTCTTCTTGATGTTTCAAGATGAATGGCAAGCGCTTTACACGGATCAAACGATTTTCTTTCATCTTGCCTAATATAAAGTGTCTTCTCCGCATCACATAAGACTTGTAACGGGGATCTTCATGCACGACTCTTCTGATGGTGCATTCTGAAACCCTGAATTCTTTGCAAGGACTATGATCGACTTACAAGGGTTTCTTGATATTTATCCCCTACTTTATACACAAAATCTTGGATTCTGATGGTATTATAATCCTTTCCTTTTGTTTGGTCCTTATTAACAGCTTACAGGTGTTTTCTAACTTAGGTAACGAAGGATAGGACAAATTTGATAAAGCGTGCAATTTTTCTATCTTAGGCTGAGCTTTTATGGCTACCATTATTGGCTCAAATTAAGGCTCATCTGTTATAGTAAGTCTACAAATGGGTGGAGGCTCTTTTAAATCCACTTGGGGATGTAAAAGAGGTGTTAAGTTCGTATTTTTTGACGATATAGATTCAGTATACGAACTTGTCTCTCCACGTTTTCCTTTGCCCTACCAAATCTTGTATTTTCGGTTGATATTGCAATGTTTTATTTTGTCATCCTTTTCCATCATTTCTCTATTTCTATTTATTCTTTCACCCATACCTCTTCCCCTTTCTCAATTTTCTTTCTCCACTTGATATATACCTTCCACAGACTTTCCTTTTATCTAATCTCACCACTTTTGTTGAGCTCCTCACAAACTTTTGAGGGGAGATGCCCTTGTTGGTCATTTTGTTAACGAAATAATATTTTTTAACTAATTAAAAAATGTTCTCTTTAGTTTCAGATTCTTTTTCTAAGGAAAAATCGTACCTTTGAAGCTTTTTGGACCAAGTAGTGGATATGTTTCGAATAAGCTCACAGTTTGCTAGAAAACAGCTTGACTTTATTTTGTAAAGAGGCTTGAGACCACCCTGTATTTCAAAAATCGTAGGAAAAATTTGGATTTTTTGTCTTTCTGCTAATATCGAAAGTGGGGCTCCCAAAGTAGTAAACCGCGACATAAGGTTATTTTTTAACAACCATTGAAGTGAAATATACTGTTATGGGGGAGCTTATCCCCTACTCTCTTTCAGTCACTCCGCAAGGAAAGGGGGGGGACCTGCCATCGTTGCCAATGGGCCTGGTTAAGGAGAGTTGCGCAGCAGCGCTCTTCTCGTCTCTGATTCTCAAAATATTCTCCTCTTTAAACTTCTCAAGTTATGCCACTCCTACGCATTTTCAATCATACTAACTTCACCATTTTTACAAGTTTATTCAAAGTTCTGTCGCGGAGATGCCAATGTTGTTATTTTAAATCAAACCTCTCCTTCTTTCTGCCCAAAATAGCATAATACCAAACGTAGTTTGCTAAATCCTCGCAATAATTACACCGCTCCAATTATTAGCAAAGGTAACCCACTTCGGGTGTGATTAGATGCTGGATGCTTTAAATATCCCTGGTTCGGAACCTACGTTAATCAGTAGGTCCTCACGGAGAAAGGTTTCAAAAGTGGTGGCAAACCTCCTACCAAAGACTAACTTTCCTTATTTAATTATTGTCGCTTAGGTATTAAACGTTGTAAAAAATCAAACTTAAATTCCCGGGGGAAAACAGGGTTATGCAAAAGTTTCCTTGAAATTATCTTTTAAGAATAGCTGTTACTTTGGTTTGTTTTTGTTTTTATTTTTTATATTATATTGAACTTTCCTCTCACCGTGTAGTTTAGCCCGTAATTTCGCTATCTTGTGACGTGTGGCTTTTAATCTATTGTATTTGGAATTTATGTATTTAATAGTTTAAAGGAAACTGACGATGGAATTGTCAAACAACAGGTTTTTTTAATAGGGGTTCATATATCTAGTTTTGGAGGCAAAGGGAATGAGTGACCACAAGGGACAATGTTCGAGTCGATTACTTGAAGCAGTATTAAGTAAGAGGATGCTCAACTCTCTTGAATATATATTCTCCCGCAGAGAAAACGATTATCGTTGCTTGAAAGTCGTCACATCGTTGGAAACTATGAATGTACACCGTATGATATTCACATATGACACAATCACTAATTGTTCAGAGTGACAATTATTATGTGATGAGAGATGGTGTTTGCGTTTATTAAGTTCTAAATAAACTAAATAGGAAATTTACCACTAAAAAATTAAAGTTAGTGAGAATTTTTTCGTTAATGCTGGATTTCAAGCATTGAGGTCGAAATATTTGGACTCGATATTGTTTCAAAACAACGATTAGAAATAGCTTTATTTCACACTAATTATCTTTATAAAGTTTTTAATTTTTAATCATCGATATCACAAAAATATCCGCTTTCATATTTGGCTATTTTATTGTTATTATTATTCGAATTAATTTTCCAACTTAACGTGGAATGAAAAAAATTATTACTTCGCAACTAAGCAGTTTAAACCCTTACGGTAGTCATCTAAAATTATTCTAGGATCTATGGAACACCTAAATAATTATATCTTAGTTAATTTACTTTTACGATGGAAATTATACATATTAATGTGGTAACTTTATAGTTAATAATATGGCTAAAAATCAGTTATAAAGACCACAAAATCCGTGTGGTCCATTTTCGGCCACCCCTCCATATCAATCACTCGATTGTTCATAGCATCACACCAAACTCTATTTCAGGCAAATGATTCCAATACTTGATTACTAAAGTGAGTGAAATATTTTAGTTAGATTAGATTTATAAATAAGTTTGAACCCAATCTTTCTTGTATTGGGGTATTACTCTCGAAGAATGAATCAGATTTAACATTGTCAAAATTGTTAATATCTTAAGAGTTGTATCATTTCAGTCATCAACCTAAGTGAATTTGCCCATTGATTCCAAATGGAGACATTCTCTCCCTCCTTATAAACCACTGTCGCTATCGGGAACTATTTTTCTCGCTATTCCTAAACCATCTTTGTCGATATCCGGGAACCATTTTTGTCGTTATTAGGGAACCTTCTGCTCATCTTCATTAGACCTCTGTAGCTACCTGATACCAATTTTTCTAGCACTGCACTAACCTGATTGATATGCGTCTCTCACTTCTAGCATTGACTTTGGGAGGGATTTGAGCGTCTTGCCAGACAAGGCTGATCACGATCATTAAGCTCCCGTGGGCGGCTACTGCGTTCTACACGGTGTTCGGTAATCCATTTTATGGGGTATTCTCTTTACATACATGCCATTGTACATTGACTAATGATAATTTCTCCAGGTTAACACAAAAGTAAATTTCCATAAGCTTGACTCCCACTACCATGTAATGTATAGACTCCGATAATTCACATCACCTTGCTACAATCAACTTAGCTGGTGTTCACACATACCTACTAGATATCAGATCACAACTGATAGAGATCTTGGAATTTCCATTACGTCAAAGTACATTGATGTTCCTCACTGTTTCCTTTGCATGCACCCCATTAATCTTTGCACGTCACTATATTTATAAGCAGTGACGAATTCTATGTGACGATGGAAATTCCACTTAGTTTTGCCTTGCGTACAAGTTTAAATTTATGTAAAGTGCGATTTGACTAACTTTTTAAAAGTTTCCCTTTAATTATAGTAATAATTATATTCTACTACCAAAAGCCTTGCACCTGTAAAGAACCTGATTTCAGATAATGATGTAAAACAAGCCAATCAACTAATACAAAAGAGTTCTACAGTTTTAATGCAGTTAACAAATCAAATAGACATTAATAAAGGCTATAAGAGAAGATTTCAGAAAAAACTACAGGAGATACATGTAGCAAAACTTAATGACAGAAGGCTACAAGAAAATAAATAATATTCATGCATCGATACACTTGATTCTGCTACTTGGAAATATATGATCTGTTGTAATACAATGAAATATTTTCATATTTTGATCGTTATATCTATAGTGCTCACAATCGACATGTTTTCTTGTATGTGAGCGTTGGGGCTATAAACCCGTTTTGACAAATATGGTCAAACTTTTCAATTAAATAATGCAAAATTAAGCTCTAAAATAGATTCAATTTTGTTCAAATTTCGAGATAAAATATAGCAGTACTATATATACATTACTACAATGGATTGGCTTGTTTGACCAAACACAAATAATGAACTACCCCCAAAAGTGTAATATTACTCGTGTTCTAAACTAGAAAGTGTCATTGATATCAAGAAGCTCCTTCAGCAATTAGCTAAGTCGTACTAGTTCCCCAAACTCAGAATTGATTCACAACACCTTGTTCAGTAGAGCGAGATAAAATATATCTGGTTGTAAAAAACAAAGGAACCTTACAAAGTAATCGGCTTCATAGATATTTGATTTATTATTCAAAAGATCTAATTGTCTCTACATCTAGAGCAATAATTTTCAATAACAATATTTTTTCCCATATTACTAAGCTTTTTCTTTGTATTTCAATATCTTTTCTACCCTCTTCTCGCTTCTCACACTTTAATTATAAGGAGTCCCAATTTCTTGATCTGGTGTCACTAAATATGATTCAATAAATAACAATGGCATAAAAAAACAATATATACATTGATTCTAATATTCTAGTAATTAATATAGAATAAACTTTTTTTAAATAACCCAATATAAACACAAAGAAATTCAGTTAAAAATTAAGAAGAATTCCTACCAATCCACGTTTTAAATGTTTGCCTCATTATAATCGGACGAAAAATATCGACAAATTGACCGATGAAGATCTTCTCGGAGAAAGAGAACAAGCTCGTCTCTTACATGCCATCTAGGCTGGGATTCATTTCCATGTATTCTTTTCGTTTGTAGAAAATGAAGTTATTTTCCTGACATTTAAATTTTCAGGTGCACTCCGCTAGGTACATGTAACCATTTATGACATTGTTTCCTGAACAGAATTGCAAGAAAAAAAATATCCGGTTGCTTGTATTAAGTGTAATAACGATTTATTTGTATAATTAGATGCTAAATATGTCCCTGCTTGGGAGATAAAATTACTTTTAAGGACCTATATTCTTTGTACTTTGTGTCTATAATGTGGGATCCCGTAGCCGTCGGTCTAATAAACAAAAATGTGTGGAAGAACTGTACCAACTGCATGTATGTATATACATTACAAGTTACCCTCCTGGAATATCACTACGAAACTGCATTGATTTTTAAGTATGTTCCCTATAATTATCATTGTGTACAGTAGAGAGCAAATTCTTTCTAGAACTGGTAATAAAGTAGAACCGTAACCACATAATATATGTTAGATACTTAGTTTTGCAAAACTCAGAACTTCTTAAATTAAACATTTAAAGATAGTAATGTTTAAATAAATATACATATTTAAGTAAATTGCAATCTCATTTTTTTCATGTAATATAATGCAATAATCGAATTCACTGAATCAAAATAATAGAATTTGAGGTTAAATATTTTCTTCAGAAATTCGACAATAATATATTCAAATTTCATTGTCACAATATTAAAATAATTTTTATTGGATAAAAAAAAGTGAAATAACTTGTTAATTTGATAAATCCTTCCCTAAACGATGATTATCTAATCGCTGGAATATTTTTGAATCTTTATTCGTATACTTGTTTTGCAAATTGGTTCATTTCCATCTTAAGTCCCCAAAATATTTTGGACTTGGAGTTGCCTAAATAGATATATACATTCTAAAGACCTACAGGTGGCTCTTCCAAGGTTTCTGGATCAGAATTTGCTCAAGTGATCTAGCAATTCGAAAACTGAAACTATATCAAAAAACAATGAAACACATATCTAGAACATAAAGTAAAGAGGGCAAATGGAAATGGAAAAACGGGGGGAGATACAACGGCTAGAAAAAAATAATATAAAATTTCGAAAATTTAATTGGCTTAATAATCCGGTTGGTACTAATAAAAAATAATGATTAGAGTAGATTTTACCTGAGTGCGAGGATAGAAAGACTTGTAAGGGGATGGAATAAACTATCTGATGAATTATAATTTGGAAGAAATCTTTTGCAGAAATCAGAGAGAGCGGGATTAAGAAATACACTAAACATCTATCGAGGATTATAGTTTTTAAAGAAATACAGTAAATATCTATCGAAGATTATAGTTTTTAAAGAAATATAGTAAACATCTATCGAGAATTATATTTTTTAAAGAAATACAGTAAACAACTATCGAGGTTTATAGTTTTTAAAGAAATACGGTAAGCATCTATTGAAGATTATAGTTTTTAAAGAAATACAGTAAACATCTATCGAGGATTATAGCTTTCAAGGAAATACAGTTAACATCTATCTATGATTATAGCTTTTAAAGAAATACAGTAAACATCTATCGAGGATTATAGTTTTTAAGACTTTACATCCAGGAAAAGTATTCAATTGTCAACTCCCAAAACTGTTTTCAACTTTTGAGTAGATCTTTGGGTCAGTTTTTAAGTTACTGAAGAAATGGTCAAAATTTTGATTATATGTGGGCTTAGGCTGATTAAACAGGGTGGTTGTTTATAGCTCCCGAGGAATATATAAAACCTGCGCTCACTCCGAACGCTTTTAGGAAATGAAAGGAGAATGTTTTGAGCCTACAGCCTCTAAAGTAGGCCCCGCTACAATTAAGTGGAGTTGGGCCTTCAGTGAGATTGTCCGAGGAACCAGGTTTTAGTAGTGGGAGGCTGTTGCATGCTGTGGTATTTTATAACACCCCACTGTACCATCGGTGCATGCAACCACTAGGAAGTGGAAGTTCACTGGATTGTATCCAGATAGAGTGGTCTTGTCATATAACTTGGGAATGAGTGGCAACTCTTCAACCTTTTTTTTCTATTGCATTTCAGCGTGACTAGAATACAGGGTGGTTAAAATAAATAAAAACAAGGTCTGCTGATCAAAGAGTCACGTGCTCTTACTTATTCTGATTTATGACCTTAAGACCTTCAGAACTTTCAATTATTTAAAGACTAACTTTAGAAGGACGTTGGAAAGAGAATGTAAAACAACATAAGGGTTTCAACTTTCGTTAGAAGAGACCCAATAATTATGATGTTATTGACAAAACAAAATAATTCATGAGCTAACCTTAAGAGAACTTTCACAATTATATCATTCGAAAGAGAATGTAAAACAACATAAAGGTCTCAAACTTCGTTAGTATCCGCGTAAAAGTTACAATATTATTACCCCCCAAAACAAAAGGGGGACCGACCGACCGACATAGCGAGATGTATAGTCACTCACGACTCGACTAGCACGCGACTAAAAAAACCCGCAAGTTGGGCAGTGACATCACCAACGTAGCGCAGCCTTAGTAACTCGGGGAGAAATGTTGGGAAGAAAAGTTGTTTCAAAAACTTCCATGAATAAATTGTATAAAATAAGGCAAAGTGGTTGTTCATTGACAAACCATATTTTGGTACGATAGAAGTAGCTGGTGATTTAAAAAAAAAAAATTCTAGATGCAGATTCTTAACAAATTACTCCATGATCATCTCTAAGGGAAAAGAGAGTTGTCAAGAATTATTAATTATTCCCTTAAGTACTGAAAGAGCACAATTTACTGAAAATTTGTGATTGAACTTTCAGCGTCGAAATTTACAACTTTATGGCTTGTCAAATTATGTTCATTAAATCTTTCCAATGAAACGAGTCTTATGTTTGATGTGGGTATCTGAAAGACGATCAGAGGAGGGGAGAGAATCAAGGATAACCCTTTGGAAAGGAAATATGAATGAGAATCAACACATGAAATAATCGGTCATAGTGGTCTTCAGTGCAAGTCCAAAATCCTTGTCGGAATGAGCAGGTAAGTCAGTGGTTCGTAACCAATGTGCCACGAGATCTTCTTTGAACGGTACACTAAGAAAATGTAAAAATTCACATGATCCCAAATGTAACATGTTGCACTACTTGTGAAATGTTTCTAAAGGGCGCAATGCTAACAATTTTACATTTGTTATCGTTTCTTTCGTCATTAGTATTGATCATGTCACTGGATAGTGGATATTAGTCAATATTGACTTGTATTAAGTTAAAATTTAACTCAACTTATCTTGTTTTTTATATAATTTAACTGTTAAACTACATAAAAAACAAGATTAATTTAACATAATATAGATATTTGCTTAATAAATAAATTTCTGATTGTCTATATGGGCAACATGGTTGAATGAAGTATTTGGCTACACAAGTAAATAATTCAGAACGTCTTTAGTTTGAGTCAGTGTATCATTAGACAGCATTAAGTGTAGTTGATATTTTATGACCCATTTCACGATGGATAAATATTTTAAAGGAAAAGATGTAAGTGACGAGTCTAAGTTCAGAGGCGAACAACCATCAATCTCCAATGTCAAAAAGAGAAAGATTAATCGATAATATTGTGAAAATTATTTGAAATTTGGATTTTACTGTTCTAGTGAGGTTGATCAACCAAGTCCATCATGTGTAGTGCGCGGGGAAACAATATCAAATGAATCCACGGTACCAATTAAGTTAGAGAGACATTTTATTTCTAAACATTTATCTCTGAAAGATAAAAAGCTTGATTATTTTCAAAGATTGTTTAGGCAGAAATCAAAAACAGGGAAGTTATTTTGGAAAAATAATGATCGTGACTGAACCAGCCCAACTGGCGTCAATACAGGCGGCTGAAATAATAGCATTAAAATCTAAATACCACACGCTAGCTGGGTCAGTCATCCTCCAAGCTTGCAAAAAGATGGTAAAATCCATGTTTGCTGAAATGGCTGATAAAGCAGTGAACAATATTCCGCTTTCAAATGATACAATACGTAAAAGAATCCTAAATATATCGACAAATATTGAAGATACTCTTCAGAAACAGCTTAAGAATTCTGATTTTGCTTTAATCGTGGATGAATACTCTGACATCAGTAATAAAAATCAATTGCTTGCATGTGTACGTTTTATTGACTGTAATAAAATAACCAATCAATTTTTGTGTTGTAAAAAAATGTCCACAACTACAAGAGGTAAATATATTTTTCATATGGTATCAGGCAACCTCTTTGGAAGTGCTATTTTGGTATTTGCAGCGATGGAGCCCAATGCCTGACAGGCTGTATTAAAGGATTTGTATCCCTCGCCGAAAAATAAAACCCAAATCTCTTTTTTACTCATTGCTTTCTACGTAGAGAAGTTCTCGTTTCAAAAATATCGCAGGAAGATTTAAAGGTTGTGTTACATCAAATTGTTGAAATGGTCAAATTATATAAAAAGTAGGCCATCGAAGTCACGATTATTTGAACAACTGTACAAAGAAATAGACTCTTAGTATGTTAAATTATTAATGCCTACTGAGGTTCGATGGCTTTCGAAAGGCAAAGTATTAAATCGCATTAACGAATTGCACAAGGAATTACTCTCATTTTTTGCCAGGAAAATCAAGAGAAATTCTATGAAAACCTTAGTTGCTAATTTTGGATATCTCAAATGAAATACTTAACAGAAATATTTAGTGAACTAAATAAAACAAACAGTAACATGCAAGGTAAAAACGAAAATAATCTCACTTCAATAGAAAAGTTAGTTGGCCTCAAAAAGAAAATTGTGATTTGGATAAATAGAGCAATCATTGCCAATCTTGATATCTTTCCTTCATTGCGGTCTACCTGAATTAAAGAAATGATCCCTATTGTGGTTATTCATCTGAGATAACTGGAGGAAAGCAACAACCATTATTTCCCGTCATTAAAGACAGAAAAGTATGATTGGATTAGAGATCCTTTCATAAATCTTAATTCAGATATTGAACTTGAGTTACATGAAGAAGAAGAATCGGCCGCCCTATTGATACATTCTGGATTTTAATTCAAGAAGAGTATCCTTCATTATCTAGAAGAGATTTAGCAATTTTATTATAATTTTCAACTTCTTATACACGCGAATTTTGCTTCTCAACATTACAAAACATTAAAAACAAGAAGCATGAGAGATTACGTACAATTGAACAAGAACAAACAGCTCGCAGACAGAGAGAGGCGTGATATATTTCTTAGGCTTGTTAACTGGACATAAGATGGCATGAGAATGACCTAACTATGAGGAGATTGAACTAAAGGGAATTTCTATAAAAGCAATGTCGGTTATCTCTACAAGAAATCCAAGCGTTCAGATAATTTGGAACGCTTCAATTTTCTAGTACATTTATTATCTCATGTTAACTTTCGTTTTAGTAATTTGAATTTGCCTAAATTTTACTAATAAGTAAAAGTTAGCCAAAGGTTTAATTTTGGAGCCTTTGGATTTTCTCTGGCAAATTTTTGCAAGATGATGTAATAGGAATACAGAGATTCTTATCCTCTTACTAGGATAAGATTGACACTTTAGTTTTTCTAGCTCCGTTTGTATTTTGCAGAAGGCGAGATTGACTCAATATTTCATTATAATACTCGTATATGTCAGATTCTCATTTATATCCTTATGTGGATATTATGGATTCCAGTATGTGTCTACCATAGCAGCCGCTACTCTCGTACATCCATATTTTGGGTGTAATCTACTTATGGTTATAAATATGTTGATTATTTGTTTGTCCGAAAGAACAAAACTTCTTTTTGACATGACCTGCTATGCAAATTAAAATGCGCTGACGGTGGAATCATTAATGCAGATGACAAATCATTAGAAACAAATGTGCTTATAATCAAGTTTACTCCTTTATAGGGCCTTAGGAGACTGACTATTTTAACACGCAAGTAATAATAATGGGACACTGTCTTTTGAGTTAGTAGGCAAGCAGCTGTTTCTAGAGAAACATTATGACAACTTCTTACTTCTTATTTTATTCTACTAAGAAAAATACCCTCAATTAGAGATTGCCCTTGACTACCATCATCAAAATAAAGTAAAGTAAAGACAAAAACTAGTGCCACATCTCTAAATCAGCTTCATTGCATCTCTTACAAAGATTTAAGAGAAACTTGCATCCACTAAAAATTTAGTTGTTTCTATGTGAATGTTGGCTCAATATGTGCCACCTTTAGAATAGAACTAGTGCACCATAAAGATTTTATTAACATAAGGATTAGATATCATATGTGTAAAATAAACCCATAAACCAAAGATATCGAGCAAACTCTTGAGGGAGATAGAGAGATTCGACAGCATTGATGATTCGCTGAAAATGATTGAGCGTCATGCATTCTCTTAATGAGAGTTATAACATTACCATTGACGGTTAAACTTGTCATCGCATCATTGTCACTTAGTAGGTTCTGTTGAATTTTTGGCTTTGGTCCTGAAAGTGCTAATGATACAATATTAGGTACTAAGTGTAATATCCATTAATTCGTAAGGTCACTTCATGATAACGACGCGAAATAGGAGCTCAAATTACTTGTAAGAATCTGTAAATATTTTATGTAAGTCACTGGAAGTTAATCGAACGCTCCTATTTCTCCGTATTCAGTGCGAAAAAGGCTTGTTCTGTTATTTTATGCTATTCTTAACCTTTTGTAATTAATATTATATTTTTTATTTCATCTTTCTCGCATTACCCCCATTCTCTATCCACCGAGCAAAGAACATTTGCCACTTACTTCTTTTAGAATGAATATTAAATTTCTGGAAATGAAATTACCTACGAATTCTTAGCATACTTGTATAAATGAAATGTAATTTCTAGGCAGTTAAAATATCTTTGAAATTATAATTATTATAAACTATTATAAAACCTAATATTATAAAACTTTAATTTCAAATCTCGCCAATTTTTTAACGGTGAGCATTAAGATTTGTATATCAATTTCAATTTAATTAACGTCATTAGCTACAAGTTGGCTATTTCCTTATTAATAACGGAGTTCTAAGGAAATATGCTAATTTAGAGACTTACGAAGCTTCTTTGCAGGAAGATCCTCTTTTCTGGGCTCTGAATAAACCATCGGATCAACTTTCGATCATATTCATAAAGTTTCTAATACCACAACATTCGCGCTCACTTAATGAATGGTATTAAGTTTGTCTCTATCATGTCCGCTTTCAGAATGTTCTTCACCTAACCTTCTGCAACATGGTTGTTTTCACCATTATATTACTTCTATAAGAAATAAGTCTTCGCTCGTGTTTGTCAAGAGACTAACATCCACATACACCTTCAAGAGGGAATTTTTAATTATCATTCTGTTCACGCAGGAAAAATATTTTTATACAACAATCAATCGTTTCATCCATGATAAAGAATACTTTATGAGGTTTCATGACTGTAGCTCCAAACTAAGTCGAACAATTAGAAAAAATTACCACACTTAATTATATTACTTGAGAGAAAGGAAATGTTTGGGGGCGTTCTTCAACTCGGATCCCGGTTTCAGCGGGTGATAGCCATTTGGGGAAAATCCTAGGATCCAAAACTATTGAAACAGCATATTTCTTTCTATATTTAAAAACTCACAGAGAACGACTAGAGGTGTCTAAACAGCATATTTCTTCCTATATTTAAAAACTCACAGAGAACGACTAGAGGGGGCTAAACAGCATATTTCTTCCTATATTTGAAAACTCACAGAGAACGACTAGAGGTGGCTAAAATAATAAACAAACAAATGGAAGCTATGATATATTTCCGCCGTAGATCAATCTTCTGTTACTTTCTTCCTATAGGAATAGAGAAAGATTTGTACAATAGATTGATTGATTGATTATTGATTGTTTTAAGGGCTACGCAACTTCAATCAAGAATTATTGTCGCCCGTTTGTACAATAGAGTACTGAGAAATATTACTCAATATAATATATGCAAGAAATGTCAAGGGGCATTGGGAGGCTTTTTTGCTCTCTTAATGCATGCAGACTGCAGGCACTCTCTTTTACAATCTCTATTTTTTACTACTTTCTTTACCAATCAATCTTTATAAAATTTCAGCCTCATTGACTCTCATTAGCATTACGCTTAAAATTCGAGGAAAGAAATTCATTATTATTATTCTAATATTTTGGTTGGACCTTTTTGGTACTAACCAGAGTAGATACAACTCTGAGGAAAGTATGAATAACAAGAAAAACGGTGATATTTATCCATGAATTCGATCAAATATATGCAAAATTTTATTAAAACACTTCGT
Organism: Ceratothoa steindachneri; assembly: GCA_963969495.1. NCBI lineage: Eukaryota > Metazoa > Arthropoda > Malacostraca > Isopoda > Cymothoidae > Ceratothoa > Ceratothoa steindachneri. The sequence goes on from OZ018335.1 coordinate 25,846,083, forward strand.
TCACTCATATTTTCTCATGATTATTCACCCTTTTACTCAGTTGGAGGTCACTTATTCACTTGGAGTCCTAATCCTAGAAGTGACACAAAACCTCCCAGTAGGTGTCCTTAAACTCGTTTGTTAACGATTGTAAAAACTACTGTAAAAAAAATGAGTTTTAATTTGCACTTTTGGGGGGAAAGTATTCCTATCCTTTGTCTGATAGCATTATATAGAATACCTTGCTACCTTTAATCTATGTGGGGTTTTAATTTTTGTCCTCAATTCAAAATACTATGTACAAATAAGAAGTAAATTCTAGCCAAACCTTTCCCATCAACTCCTATTGGCAATTTATGTATATTTGTTTTTAACTAAGCTTTGGCCTTCTGTGACATGTCCTGCATTTCTCACCCCAAATAGTAACGAATAATATTTTAAGTGGAGACAGATGTACATCGTTCATACAGAATAACTCATCTAAATGTTAAGTTAAGAATAATATGCTTGCCGGCTTCAGTGTGCTTTTATGAGAAGTAAACACTACGGTAAAATATTAGAAACTATAAAGCATTGAAACTCCACAAATTCAATCTAGTTTTGTTTCTAATTATTCTAACCTCTACATATGAAATAAACTCTTGCAAAGTAGACGCAAGTTTTGTTTCGAAGTTATAAATTGGTATTATTCATGATGTAGTTGCGACATCACAAGTAGACACTTATGTTTCTATAAATCGCTGACAACTTTGCCTGTGAGTTCTACATCGAAAATTATGTTTTTTTTCGTTTGATGGAAATTGCTTCTAAATTGATCCCGATTGCCAAGAAATTGCTATAAACTGAATTTAAAAGGTTTCAAAGTTCCGATTTAGGAATTTGAAATTGACCGTCGAATCTGATAACCCCTCCCTCCCCCAGACTCTAAATGTATTAATTTCACGAAGATAAAATGGAATGACAAATAACAAAATTTAGTAATGGATATGGAGTTTATTCAGAACCGAAGTTCACTATATTGTTTTATTGAAGGGTAGCTTTAGCTCAGTCCCATCACTCAACTACTAGGACAGATGTAAGGAGCGAGATGGTTGTAGATTCTTGTTTTCAACTAGAAGCTAAAGGGAGAGTCCTGGCCGAAATTTGGTTCACAACCTGTTAATTGATCTCTACCCGTTAAAAGTTATTGTAAGAAATTTTCTGATTATAAAAGGAACCAAAAAGAAAAAGGGCAGATTTTATTTTGGTGGGGACGCGGGGAGGGTGGAGTTTAAGCCAATTTCATAAAAATAGATAAATATAACAACCAATCGGCAACAAAACAATGCACCAACCAGGAATAAAAGTGAGCAATATTAATAGAACTACCAACGATACCTAATCATAAATTTAAAGAATATGTACATCACGAAAGATTTCCTGGCAAAGATTAGACGAGACAATCTGAAACCTATTAACGATTCCATATTAGACATCTAACGAAAGTCTAATGAGGGTCTTCTGAACCCATAATATTGCCATTTCATGACCCGATAGAGACAGAGGAATAGATATTTAATATGATTTTTCTGGTTACGTCTAGCAGCGATTCTGGCTTCACTCTAGATTTTCTTGATTTTACCCCAAAAAAGTGGCAAAAGAAACGTAATGATTTAGAGAGAATAAATGCTCTTCTAAATCCAACAAAATGTAATAGTAAGTGAAAGTGCAAATGAGGCATTTCGTCACTAAAAATAATGTGTGAAATATGATTAAGAAAAGCAAATATCGTTCTACTAAAGGACTGCTTTGGGAAGCTGCTGTAGTTTTGGACCGAACAGAGGAAACTTGTTTCCTTTTTAAAATTCTTTACCAGCACAATTAGATTCCTCTTTGCACTACCATCTATTAAAAGGATCCTGACTCGCCAAAATCTTACAAGTGCGAATGGGGACTTCTTTGATTGTTTTTTTTTTACAGATAAAGGCATATATATATATATATATATATATATATATATATATATATATTTATATATATTTATTGTAACTTAAACTATTTGCATAATTTGAGTAAATGCCCGCATTTTTATCGAACGACGCCTGCATGATTGAGCATATTGGTGTTCGTCAGCTGTTGACTGAAACCCTCTTATTTATCCTTCTTAACCAGCATCTGCCCAAGAAAAGTAGCGTCATAATGAAAATTATGGTGATTATTTCAGTATAATAGATGAGAAAACTAATTTGTTGTACCCAAATAAACTCTCCTTCTGATAATCGTCTAAGTGATCACTTCAATTAGGAAAATGAATTTCGGGGATAAAAGATACTTAGAGAAACCAAAGAAATAAGAACGGCTAAATCGATTGGCAAATCGCTGATGTTAAAATTTGGTAAAGGGTAAGTTTGATTCTTGGTTATTCCATATGGAATTTGAACTTCTCAGAATCAGAACTGATTGACCAACTTTGTGAAATCAGAGATGATTTTAACAGGAAAACTGAATGATTCTAAAGAGTTATAGGTAACTTGAGGAGTTATTGGTTGTGATATCCATTCATTGTCACCTAAACTAAGCTACATGGGTAGAGTTTATTTTATTAATGATTATAGGCATCTAGGTACTGGTTTATTGGTAAGTAGATTAGCGGGGCAAAATCTTTTGATGAAGAATTCTAGAGGATGTCGAATAGGACAAATGACATCAATTATAACATTGGAGTATTTACAGTGATACATGTTCATGGCAAAAGAATGTGTGTAATTGTAGTACCTCCTGGGAAGAAATAGGTATACTGCGGATGTTTTAACATAAATAAGGCTCATAGAGTCATTTTCATACGAAGTTGGGCACGGATTTAAATGTAGGTATATGGTTCAGGATCTCGTTTGGTCCAGGTATAATCAAGGATTTGGCGGCAGTTTTTGTTATTTTTGGAGGAACTGTTTTTTTCTATATTAAAGTTGATTGAACAACCTCTGAGAGATGTCTTCAAACTAAAAATGGTAATATGAAATTGAGTATGCTTTCCTGCCGACAAGTTTATTGGGCTTCATCTGTGAATTTTCTATAAATGGATTTAATTTTAATAAATTAATTGTCCATTAGGTTTATTTGATAACTAATTAATCCTACAATTTCTACATGACACAAGTTGATGCTATAAATTTAGCAGTTTGCTAAGGTGGTTAATGTTAACGGAACTTCATGCAATAATTTCTTATGATGTAAGATTTTCACATCAATCAAGGCGGAGCCTACATTCCCTTGATTTTTAACTAGTAAACTTATTTTTAAATTGATCTGCGCTAAATCTAATTCTGTGATAAATTCAAACAAGGGTTTTCATATTTTTTTTCCTGCAATATTTACCAGTTCACGTTTGTGGCGTAGTTGTATTGCCTTTGGCAAGTTTAATCCATGAGGGATTTAGAATCTCATCTAGTGTTGCTTGTGTTAGCTGCATAGGATAGTGGTTTTAGTGGGATTTACGGTAGATGTAGGAATATTGGCAAAAGTGTACTTTGAAAGGGCGTGTAGTTACTTGGGCAATCGGCGTAGGTTATATGCTAAATTTTCAATCGCGATAAAGACAAGAATTATATCAGTATGTGGTTTCAGTTACCTTCCTTATCCTAATCTTTCTTCTAACACTTATAAGAGATAAAAACGGTAAAGTTAACTACACATATTTCTGGTAATTATAAGCTCAAAAGCGAGCGGATTTTCATTATATCTACTTGTCCCCTATGCTGTATGGTATGTGATACTGCTTTGGTATAGTCCTAAGTGTATTTCGGGAAAGCCATCTACGAGCTGATATTTGGGGTCTGCACTCGAGTCCAGATACTAAATGTGTTTGTGTCCTGAGAGGTCCTGATTCACGAGGAGGAATATTTAAAGCAGGAACTTGTCCATGGTAGTGGATCTAATCTTACGTCCTCGACTGGTGATGGTGATGATTCTAACAACTAGGAGCTGTGAGAGACGGAAGGCTCTGGTGATGGTTTTCGCTGAGTGATCGGCGAGTTCCTATTACGATTTGGTGAAGAAACCGATATTTTAGGGGTAGCGAGTTCGAAGTGGTTACATGTTTGGTAGTAAGAAGAATAAGAGGAGTTAGGAGGTATTAGATGTGCTATATCTATTTCTTTGTGGTGTTGCATGTTGGTTCTGGTATCAATTTTATTTATTCTGCATAGATTATCTTTCGTCTAGATTGGTCGCAAAGTATTTTGATTGCAAAACGTCCCTTTCCTTCATCTCTCATGATTGTAAATCGTCTGATCTCCTTCATCTCTCATGATTGTAAATCGTCTGATATACTGAAGATGAAGATTTTGTTTATTACCCTTTTCAACAATTTCCTAATTCTTCTTTTTAGAGCTTTTCTTACAATGTTCAAATTTATGAACGAACTTTTAACCAAATTTTAGTTAATTCGCATCTCGGACGATAAAAAATATTTTCTATATCTTGTTCGGGAACATTTGAACGAAGACTTTTTCTCATAATGATAGAAAACAAAATGTGGAGTAGCCCAGATAGAAGCATTGTATCCATTGCTTATACTAGACTGGGGTAATGGAAAACATTTATCTTAATTTTGAAGCGCTAAACTTACTAAATAGCGAAGAGTTTCTAAAAAAAATTATTTTCTTTAGACTAAGCCATTTGACTTAGTGTTATATGCCAAAATATGAGTAATCTTGATTTTTCAGAATTTACAAAGGGACTAAAAGTATTTGGATATGAAAGTAAAAGCATTACCAGAGATTAATATAGACGGCGTGGTATGATTTCTAATTACCCTCTCTAACAAGCTATGTGCAATGGATGCATTGTATCCATTGTTTATAGCAGACTGGCCTAATGGCAAACATACATAGCAATTTTGAGAAGCTGAACTTACTAGATGGTGAAGAGTTTCTAAATTTTTCTATTCGGTTTTTTGACTGTTTTTTGATTGAGTGTTATATGCCACAATATGAGTATTTTTTTATTTTGCAGAATATACAAAGGGACTTAAATATTTTTGATGTGAAGGTAAGACCATTGCCAGAGATTAATAAAGAGGGCGTGGTATGGTTGCTAATTACTCTGTCTAGCAAGGCATGTGCGGCAGTTTCTGTTTTCTGATTAGGAAAAGGTACTATTTCATTATATCGAGAGGAATAATCAGTGAAAACTATTATATACTGGTAGCCTCTAACTGTTTATTGCGAAGGGTCCTAGAATATATTTGCCTTTTTGGTGCCATGGGTGCTGAAATACAGGATATTTGTGAAGCGGGCTAGTGTTTGTAAGTTTGCATTTATGTTCAAGACAGGAGGGACATTATTAAATGTATACCTGCTTTTCTTTGCTTAAGTTTAGGAAATAGTATCTTTCGAGTAGACATTTTATTCTACGTTTGGTGCCCATATGCCCATATTGAGTATCTGAATAATAATTTCATCTTAGTTTGGTTATCAAAGTTATTTCTAATAATTCTTTTATAATATCAAAAATCCAGGCAATGGCTTCGCTACTAAGATTAAAATTTAAATTCTAAAAAAAGCAGCCATGGTTAAATTTTTCAAAATTTTCTGAACTTCGCCAATTATAATAATTTTAAAAGGAACTCTAAACTAAATTTCCCCCCTTTCAAAATATCACATTGTTAAAATATAGAGTTATAGATAGAAGAAAAAGAAGAAATATAAAAATAAATTTTCTAAACTTCACCATTTGTAATTCTTTGGGTTTTAAAAAATTCACAAAATTTCGATACTTATATTTATTTCTGAACTTTGATAAAAAAACATAAATCATAACCAAACTAAGATAAAATTATTATTCAAATACTCAAAAAAATCCCCTTCATAAATTATAGAGTACGTGACAAAATGGGAAAGTTCGGAAATAAATATAAGTATCGAAACTTTGTGAATTTTTTAAAACCCAAAGAATTACAAATGGTGAAGTTCAGAAAGTTTATTTTTATATATCTTCTATCTATAACTATATTTTAGCAACGTGATATTTTGAGAGGGGGGAAATTTAGTTTAGAGTTCCTTTTTAAAATTATTATAATTGGCGAAGTTCAGAAAATTTATAAAAATTTAACTATAAGTGTTTTTTTTTATATTTTGAATTTTCATTTTAGTAGCTAAGCCATTCCCTGGTCTATATAGGTTTGGCATCACGTATAAAAATAAATTTTAAAAGGAAATAATTTACTGCGTCTCAAAAGAGCGATTACGTTCTTTTTATAACCAGAAATTACAGACGACGACCCCTGAATGGATTATAGAGACATTCAATATATTTTTGCTTTAGTAATAAATAATCTCTGCTGGAAAATCTGGAGAATCCTTAACTCTGTAATTTAACTTGTTGAATTTGTGAAATTTTTGAAAATGTTTTTTTTGCTTAGTGGACAAGTAACCTTTCATGTTTTTGAGTTTAGGTTTATTTGAAACTTTTATTCGCAGGGCTGTTTTTTATATGTTTCGAGCTTTTATCAAAGTTCTTTCTAAGAGTTCAGAAAAAATAAATATAATTATCGAATGATTTGGAATGAAAAAACATACAAATTTAGATGAAAAAAGATGTGACAAAGGTTTTTCTATATATCAAACCAGGTGAAATAACTTTGACAAAAGGTTTCAGGGTGTCTATGATAAAAAAAGTGTTTGGAAAATTCTCAACTATATATAAATCTTCAAGGGATAAAGACAATATAATAAAAGGTGAAATAACTTTAAAAAAAATGTTTCAGGGTATCTATGTTATAAAAGGTATTTAGGGTGTTAAAATAAAGAGTCTATAAAGGGGATTAAAAAAAAGCGGTTTAGAATAGGAAATAGGCCGTAGGCCACACACCGAAGGAATGCCTGTGGAACCAAGTTCTTTCTGTAAGAAAGAATACGAAGTTTTTGCTTGTCTATTTATAATAAAGCTATGGGTTAAATCTTGTTATACGGAAAAAACTTTACCAATACTTTAGTTTATTTAAATGTTAATAGGTCCTATGCCCTTATTTAGGCAAATAATTGGGATTTCAGAATTATTGTCAGTTGCTAATAACGAAGTTAAAGGGATATTTCTCGTTAAATACTATGGGAAGACTACTACTCAGTACAACTTGTCCATTATTATCTAAATTGTGGGCCTGGTAACAAACTTTCTCCATAGGTTATACAGTTATTTCATCTCTAACATAAACTTAAAAAATGGATTTATTAGGAAATTCTACAAAGAGATATTTTAAGGGTGGCTACGAGCGCGAATTATGGGTAAATTAATCATTGTTAGAATCGGGAGATTTCGAGGGTGACAGAGGGCGCGAATTGTGGAGAATTTCATAATGTTTAGAATCAAGATATTTCGAGGATGGCCTGGAGCGCGAATTATGGATAAATCCATTATTAGAATCAAGCGATTTCAAGGGAAAGTGAATTTTTGATATACCTTACCTGGGCATTCAAGGAGTGTACTTTGTGGTGAGAGCGAATTGGTATCGAGCGGGACAAATTTCTCATTTATTCTTTGCAAAAAAATTGTTACCGAGTAAAATATCGGCTTTGAACTGTGTTTTGGCATCAACAATGCAAAAACGATAAGAATAATAGGAATTAATGAATTAAAAAATAAGTTTTATTTCGTCATATTTAGGCATTTTATCTCCAGTGACACTCCAGTCGGGCACTCCCTCAAAGTTCTTCTGTTTAATGCGAGGTCTATCAGCAACAAGTTTCTAAAACTTCGTGGCCTCGTAGCAACAGAAGAACCTGAGATAGTGGCCATAACGGACTCGTGGATAAAAACCTCAAGCCGAGATTTTGAAGGTGAATTCACGATTCCCGGTTACCAGCTCTTCCTGAAAGATAGGCCAGACAGAGAGGGTGGCGGTGTGATGTTGTATGTCAAGGATACTCTCAACTCGACGGATTGCAACATCGTATCCGACCATAAACTACTAGGTGTTGACCTAGAGATAGGTCCTGCCAAATACAGGACCCTGGTGCTTTATAGCCTTCCTGCCCAATTCGTTGAAAAGGACAGAGATCTGTACCAAGTTCTAGTAGAATTTGTCGAAGACAGAGTGTGTATCGTCATGGGGGATTTCAACAAACAAGTTGACTGGGAAACCAGAGAACACTGTGGTGAGAACGCACTACTCCTGGAGTTCCTGAACAACGAGTTCCTCCCTCAATGGGTGAGAGAGCCAACGAGAGGAGACAATATCCTCGACTTGGTTTTCACCTCTGAGGATGACATCGTTGAGGACCTCTCTGTTGGCGAAAAGCTCGGTGGCAGTGGCCACTGACTAATTATATTTGTAGTCAAAGTCCAGAAGGCAAGGCTTGCAACTAGTAAATCGAGGAAACTCGATTTGAAAAGAGCAGACTTTGCAGGTCTTCGTGCTGGACTGACTGGCGCGAGGCTAGAAGTGTGCGATGTTTTTGAAGACACGTGGAAAAGTTTCAAAACCACATTCATGATTCTTTAATCACGTTTCATCCCTCTGAAATGTCCCCGTCGGTCTTGTCTTCAATCAAAGTGGTTTAATCGAGAAATCGGCCAACTGCTTAGGGAGAACTGTGTACCGGCAATCGAAGATCTTGGGTGACTTTGACGAATACCGGAGGCTAGCAAGGAGAGTGAAGTCCAGCATAAGAGGGGCTAAGCAGTCTGAGGAACTCCAAGTGGCGAGACTCTGTAAAGAGAATCCCAAGGAGTTTTTTGATATGTGAACAGCCGTAAACCAATCCATCGAACGATTGGCCCTTTGAGAAATGAGGAGGGGCCATTAGAGCATTCAGATGCTGAAAATGCTAACCTCCTCAACGACTACTTCTCTTTAGTGTTTACTGAAGAGTTTGGTCCCATCCTCCAGCCAATGGATTCCTACTCGGGGGAAAAGCTGGAGGATCTGGACTTCACCGAAGGGGAAATAAAAAAGAAGATCAGTGAGCTAATGACGAATAAGTCACCTGGCCCGGATGGGTTTCTACCTAAAGTGTTAAAAGAAGTGCGCGATCAAGTGTCACGACACCTGAGCGCAATCTTTAACATGTCAATCCGAACCAAATGCGTTTAAAGAGACTGGCGTGAGGCGGAGGTGACTCCTATCTTCAAGAAAGGAGACCGTAGCCAACCGTCGAACTACTGACCTATCAGTCTGACTCCGATAGTCAGTAAACTCATGGAAAGCATGATGGTGGACAAAATGACGTCGCATTTAGAGTCAAACCTGCTACTGAGGAGTTCCCAGCACGGCTTCCAAAGGCAACGGTCATGCCTGAGGAACCTTGTGGAATTCTTCCACATCGTTTTCAGTGAGCACGATCGGGACAAGGCGGTGGATGTGGTCTACCTAGACTTTCAGAAAGCCTTTGATAAGGTACCACACCGCCGCCTTTTCCGGAAAGTGCGAGCGCTGGGCATAGACGGAAAAGTAGCCGGCTGGATCGAGAACTGGCTAAAAGACAGACGGCAACGGGTGGTGGTGAATGGACAGGCTTCTGAGTGGGTGCCCGTTACTAGCGAAGTGCCTTAAGCTTCTGTCCTGGGACCACTACTATTCATTATCTAAGTTAACGACATGGACGGTGACATGGATGCCAAGATTTCCAAATTTTCCGACGATACCAAGCTTGGTATGAACGTTGCAAAGGATGGAAATACTGCATGCCTGCAGGAAGATCTTAGGAAGATTGGGGAGTGGTTGGACAGGTGGCAAATGCCTTTTAACGTGAACAAATGCAAAGTGATGCATATCGGCCACAGAAACCCCCAATCTCAGTATATCCTTAAGGGCACTGCTATTGAATCCACTGACACTGAGAAGGACTTGGGTGTAACAATCACTAGTGACCTCAAGTTCTCAAAACAGTGCATTGAGGCGGAGAAAAATGCCCAAAGGATGCTAGGCTATATTAAGCGCCAGTTTGGATATCGGAACTAAGAGATTGTACTGTGCTTGTACAACTCACTTGTCCGACCGCACCTGGAGTATGCCGAACAATTTTGGAGTCCTTCATTGCAAAAGGACATCGCGAGATTGGAACGCGTACAAGCCAGGGCAACCAAGCTGATTCCCTCTATCTGACATAAAGTTATAAGGATAGACTAAAGGAATTAGATCTGTTCTCGCTGGAAACCCGTAGACTGCGTGGTCAGCTCATCGAAGTTTTCAAAATTCTTCGAGGGTTCGATAATGTTGACTACCGGGATATTTTCACACTAAGTGAGAACAGAACGCGCAATCACGGTTTCAAACTTGAACTGAAGCGTTACAACCACAATCTGTGTGGAAATTTTTTCACTTACAATATCTGCGCTAAGTAGAACGCACTTCCAGTGGAAGTTGTCAACAGTGAATCTGTTGACCAGTTCAAGTCAAGACTAGACAAGGTCTTGAAAAGTGGCCGTTTAGGGACGCAAAACAATTAAGCAGCCATGTGCCCGCTCGATTGCAAGTCCAAAGGTACCTTCCTTGAATGGACCGTAAGGTCTCCTAGGGTACCTTCTTTCCTTGTTGTTACTCCTTGTTGTTCCTCTAGGCTGTATTCTATTGTAATTATAATTAGTATTGCTCTGTAAACAATCAACCTCTTTCAGTTTTATTAAAGTTACTTGCACACATGTATCTAAAATTGCTTAAAACTCTAAGCCATTTATTAATATCTAATAAGTAAATCTAAGTGAGGATCTCTTTCACTTATTATTCTTACAGGTATTTTATCTAACTCTGGTTGAGGGATTGGTTGTGATAAGAGTCGTGATCCAAAGAGTTTGGGCTTTCTCCTAAAAAGGGGTGGTATTTTTATTGACTCGTTCATTATAGCGATGATCATTGGTATAATCTTCTCTCATGTTTTCCTTAGGTTTGTCAGTTTTATTATTCTGGTATATTTAATGAGATTGTGCACATTGGTATCTAGGTATCGTAAATATCAGTCAGTGGTTAGATAAATATTACGTGGGAGCATTCTGAGTTGTATGAGTGTACGAGTGGGGTTCGGGTTTGTGCTTGGTTTCTCACAAGAGTATTTTATAAGTAGGCTTTATAGGCAGGGATTTTCTATTCTCACAACGGAGACTATGTCCTCGACAGTGACCGCCTTACGAAACCATGATTCGAGGTTGGGTTCCGACACTGCGAAAGAGTATGGCCTTGGTTATCACAATTGAATCAATGAATCTATGGGATTTGTCGCTTGTTCTAATTCATTGAATATTGTTTGGAGAACGTGGAATGTTTGATTGAATATTTATACAGGGTTTGTATGAAGGAGTAGGAGTTCCGTATGTTCATGCTAGATGGTGTTAGATGAGAATTATTTGTGTATCCCTGAATTTTTTTTTTTGGGGGGGGTGAGGTCAGAATAATGGGTTTTTACTTCATTTAGTGCTCCATTTATGCTTTGGTAAATTAAAAAAAGTTCTTGAAATTTATTACCTTGAGCTACCGGCAAATTTTTAGAGATAGGAAAATAGAAAATTATATTGCTGGTGAGTGAATGTAGCATTGAATTGGATTTGAGCAGCCTTAAGGGCTTCATTGGAATAATTTAGATCTTCATCATCATTTTTTTCCCAATAAGTTGGAAGAAAGCACACATCATTGTGAGGTGCTTGGCAGTGCACACGGTGATTGAAGTTCCGCCCCCTTCCGACGCCTCTTCAGCCCCCTGGACACCCGACTCCAACCCTTTGGAACACGGGGACGTCCTGATATAATGGCCCCCCATAAGAACAACAACAATGAGGGAAAACAAGAACGTGGCAACAACAACAACAATAACGGACAAGGTCGAGGTGGCAACCAACGGGACCGGGACGAAAACACGGAATGTGTAAGTCCCGGCATGGAGCCCCTCGAACCAGAACGTCAGAACATCGACCCTCAGGCCCACCTAGACGTAAGTCCCCCAGGCTGGTTAGACAACCCTCCCCTGGTAAATCACATAGTTAAGGCTACTCAGAAGGAGGGCGTCAAAATCTTCATTAAGAAATCTTACCCCAAATGGCAACGCTCGGCAGAAGGCGTCATCCCGTTACTGGAAAAACTCATTGAGAACAAGATCATTGAGGCGACTCTCAGTATAACCAGAGTCCATAAGATTTTTCCAGGCCCCAAACCCAATGAATCTCTCCGAATAGTCTAACATTTGAGTGACCTCGAAGACTTCTACTCCCTTCCCGCCTTTAAACTTCCGTCAATTGCCAAAGTTATCTCTCAAACGGGTGGTTTAGACGTAGCTGCCAAACTGGACCTTAAGGATTGGTTTTACCACATAAAGGTCCACCCGAAAGCCTGTCACTTCTTCGGAATAATCACCGACAGCAGACGTTTTCGTTTCACACGTTTGCTTCTAGCCTTCCTGGAGAGTCAACTTTCTAATGCAGTTATTACTAGGGGCCGTGGTCAACAAATGGGCCGCTCAGCACAGATGCAAAGCCCATACCTATATTAATGATATATTAATAGTGTGACATCGCAGAAAGGTCCAAAAGTGAGTGAAAACAATAGTGAAAAAACTCCCTGAATGTTAATATGGAGAAAAGTGTTTGTGTGCCTACTAACTCCTTGGTTTACTTAGGAAGTTAACGTAGACTTCAAACATTCTAAAGTGGCCCTTTCTCGTGAAATGTGTAATAAAGTCAGGGGAGCCCTCCGGGTTGCTAGCACCAATTGCCTTTCGGACAGGGCCTGGCAACGTATGGCCAGACTGATAAACTTGATTGCTCCCATAATTCGACTCCCCTTCTTCTGGGCGCAAAAGGGCTAGATCAACCCAACCACCCTCCCCCGGCCAATTTGCTCACCTGCTTCCTCTAATCATCAACAAATGGTTCAAATGGTGGCAAAAGAAAGCTTCCACCACTCCCGCCTTTTGTGACGCTTCTCCTACAGGCCTAGGTTTTTATTCGAAAACTGAATACCTAGGCATTCTCCTTACTCAGGAAACCATGAGATCTATCTTCGTTGCAGAATCCATCGCCGTGGCGATGACAATCTTCCTGTTCCCACAGGCCAGATTTTTCTCAGATAATATCCCCTCCATCTGGAATACCACCAGAGGAAAGTTACCGCCAAACATCCTTCGCCGCTGCAGCAACAACACCCTTGGGAACCTTTCGAGGACCTTCAAGACGGCGTCACTTAACATAGCCTATGTTAAGTCTCGGAACAATCGCGCCCATGACACTTCAAGGCTCTTTAACCGCGCTTGACTTCGCCCCTCGTCGGCTCTTTCTCCACTCTCACCTCTCCTTTCGTCCACCTCGTGATTTCTTCTCTTTGTTTGCTCAATATTTGAGTCCTGCTCCTTGTATTTCTGCTCAGGATTTCTGTCCTGATCCTTTGTACCATTCAATAAAGGAAGGGTCTTTCTTCCCTCGGGGTGAAGGACGTTTAGTGTCTTTATACCATTCTGACAAATGGACTTTAGATTCTACTAGCTTTTGCTATTACTAGTGAGTACGTGTCTGTATTGAGGGCATTACTTTCTTTAGGGGCAATAAACGTAGAAGCTTCATTTATTTTGATGTCATCGTGTATGATGTTTTCCCTAAAATTATGGCGCTAGGGAATCGATCTAGGGTTTGTAGTTTGGGTTCAGTTAATTTATTATTAGTGATTCCTTTTAATGAAAGTACGCTTTTGGGAAGATCCATGGATCGATTAAAATTAATATAAGCTGGAGTTGGATTGAGTATGGATGAGCCAGAGGTGCTAAATTTAATAGAGGCTGTAACCTGGGTTTCAAAATCAGTAGCGCGAGTACGGGTAGCAGTGGTAGGCATTGTGTTAGTATTGACTTATTGACTAAACTTAATGGATCGGTTAAAGAAGGGAGATGAGAGAAGCGGAAACTCAATAAATTGTTTTCTCTGCCACTCATAGTATATAGTAATAAATTTTTATTAAAATATGCTTGGAAGGGACTTCACCTAAATAACCAGCGTAAAAATAAAAAATAAAAATGGCTAGAATAATATAAATAGTTGATTTGAACTATAAAAATCTTTCAAACGTAAATTTCAATGAATAAAATATTGGATAAATCAATTTCACTAACCGATTGCTTAATTCAATCTTAGTGTATCAGTGGTGTATAATATGTGAGATTTCTTTGTTTGCTCAAATATGATATAAGTTACTTGTTTATTTTGAAGAGACGATGTTGTTTTTTTTTTCTTTGTATTCAAGGAGAATTCCCAATGGGAGCAAAGGAAACTTGAGCCAATCTTGAGCAAAATTGAAGGTGATTTTGAAGGATCTCGGAGCCGAACTTCTAACCAAGTGAGGTGTTCACGGCATATATTTTTGGGGGGATTCTGTGTTTTAATAATGTGAGAGGTTCAAAATGGCAGCTGCACATTTATACCCAGTTGTATTGTTGAATCACGATGTTTACTGAGTAGTTACAAAGAGAGTGAGGGTCCTGGCGCCGTTTGTGAGGGTTAGGCCGCAATGCACTTCAATAGAAATTTAAAAAATATGTTCCTCAGAACTAAACTTCGGAAGCTGTGAGCAACATAGATACCTTTCGGATATAAGCTAAATGTGGAACAAATGTGGCCAGAAAGGGTCGAAACAGCAACCACATCAGTGTATAAGGCCCTGGACTCGCTAAAATTTAAAAGTGCGAGTAGAGACTTGTTTGATTGTTTTCTTCTGAAGGGGTGAGGTTAAACTGAGTTGAGGTCTCGATGGAAGGAACGGACTAAGTTTATCACAGACGAGGTGGTGCTAAACTTTATTCTCTCTCGCAACCCTCGCAAACTTTTCCTTATATATGAATTTACACATGCACTCTACGTGGAGTGATATTAGATTGATCAAAGCGGATTATTTTTATACCCCTTTTAGTAAGGTGTGAATGATGTATAATTTTTATTTATTTTAAGGGAATTAGGTAATGTTTCATTCTTCTTTCTCTGATATTTTTTACTAACTAGGATTACCTATAGGAAATCCTAGGGATTTTCATTTTCTTCAATCTGAGTTTATCTCAGGTGATTGAATTTACACTATTTGTCGTAGTTTAGCCGACTATCCAATACAATATCTATTATTAGTATTAAGGGGAAAGAACTCAGGCTATTAAAGCGAACCATCCAAAGACTGAACGCTACGTTGATGCGCAGCTTATAAAGGTCAGGTTGAGACGTGGGGTCCATTCACTTAACTAATCAGGTCGAGTTCGAGGTTGGCGAGATTTGAATAACGAGGCCGAGAGTGACGTTCAGGTTAATTAACGATAAACATAAAAAAATATAAATTTTATTTACAAATTAAAATTAATCCAAATCATATAAAGGAATATTAATGGTTGGCTAATGATTTAGCGTTACTGGTGGGAAAATCTAAATTCAATTAATTAGTTTATAGCTACCTGCTCAGATCGAAATGGGCTTACTAGGTAAAAGGGTAAAAGGGGCTTACGGGTCAGAGGGCAACGGCGATTTCGCAGGAGATTTGAGGGAAAAGTAGGGCTCGGCGAGATGATCTTGTCAGTGTCTTCAAAGGAGGGATCATCGTCAGAAGAAGACTGGGTAGGAAGAGTATGATCGGCACCTTACTTCCGGGGCTGTGAAGGCGTAAGTTATAACCTTAGCTGGTGCTCGAGGTGGGAGCTGGAATCCTTGGTGATTCTCGGGAGAGGAATGGCTACCTCAGATAAACTTTGACGGGGCTGGATGCTTCGAGGTCTCGAAGGAGTAATCTGGCGCAGTTTCTTCGGAAGACAACGGGGGAAGAGGCTTTCGTTTGACCGTGAATGCCTTGCCAGTGAGAGAGTGTCCAGACTTCGACTGGATACACACCAACTTGGGACGAGTGATGTCTTCTGCGAGCGAGCCTTGCCTTAACTGCTCTTCCCAGGTGGAAAAAAAGTTTCAAATATGTAGAATCTCCTCAAGCTGGAAATGGGGAATACCCTCCCTTTGGGAGATTCCCAGAGGGCAGCTCGAGGCGCCAACTGTCGGCGACGAACAGTTCTTTTACCCTCTCTCTCTATCTCCGCGGGGGAAAGTGCTGGAATTTCCGATCGCGTGGGGTATGTTCTCCACACTCGCTTGGATGGTACGATGGGGGGGGGAGGGCACATCTGAGCTTGCTTCATCATGTGACTCTCGGACACGTGGGGTATGTCTATCCACGTGGCTTCCTGGAACGTGATAATCGTTGTGAAGCAGATGAAAAAGGGGTATCCTTCTACACCCCGTAAATTTAAAAGAGGGCACTTTTCCGAGCGAAGGGAAAGAAAAGGGATTTCCCAAATTTTGACGGGGATTATAAAAGGACCAAAGGAAAACCTCACCTGCAACGACAGGTGTTAACATCTAAGGAACCGATCCGAGATAGGCGTATATATATATATATATATATATATATATATATATATATATATATATATATATATATATATATATATATATATATGTTTTTATTTGCTGCGCGACTAGAGCCCTTACACGAGATATATACTTCCTAACCATTTCATTTGATCAAAAATTCACTTTCTTTGCGAAATTTTATTTAAAATATTTCCATATCCAGTGGTGTGCTACAAGGATCTCTTTGAACGCCATGCACTTTGTTTAGCATGCAAGCCATAGATTGCGCCTACGTAGATATTTCCAATGTGGTATAAAAAATGAAGTTTATATATCGCGGAAAAAGATATGATAAAACGATGAAAAAAAGAGAAGTAGATAAAACTACAGAAAAAATTGTTGGCTTGTCAGAAAGGCTAAAATTTATTGTAAAACAATATTTATATGCAATCGGTCCACTGTTTTGATGATTTTTGAAGTTTGTAGAGGTGGGAAAAAGTCTTGAAATTATAAGAATAAAATAGGAATTTTCGAGGTAGTGTCGGGAAAACTTCAGATATAGTTTCAGAGTTTGGTACAGTTGGGGAAGCTTTATAAAAATTAAAGTGGTAATTTAGTGGCTCCAAGTTAATAATGAAGGACTATTTGCCTGAAGAATGTATAGGTCATAAATAGAAAATCTAAGGAATTAATTTACTTACTTCTATAAGAGCTCTCACAAAGCTGAAAGACAATCTTAATTTCACACACCACAAACCTGTAAAAAAAATCAAGACACCATTAGTGAAAACTTGTACTACCTAACTTATACTGTGTTAAGGTGCAACGTACTCACCATATTACTTCTGTCACATAATTCGAAATAAGAATTTGTTTCGTCGCAGAAATCGTTCAAAATGTCTTTGAGTACATTTGGGTGTAAAGGATTTTATTTGTTTAATGAAAACTCAATTTAAATTGAGTATTCATTAAACAAACAAAATCCTTTACACCAAAATGTACTCTTGTCTCATTTCCCAAACCATTAGCAGGTATCTTCGTCATGATGTCTCATAAAGCTAAAAAGAATTGTATAGAGCAAGATTCTAATCTTACAGAGGCCATTGTTGGAAGACCCACCAACGCTAGACTAAATTCACCTCGAGATGTTTATGAATACTTGTCGATTCTATCAGCGAGCGCATTTAGACTATTAAATACGAAATTTATAGAAGTGACAGATATTTTCAGTAAATAAACAATCGTTCAAAACAAGTAGACTGTTTTGTTAATATGACTTTAAACCGATTGATAAATCGAGAAATAAAAATTAAACTGAAAAATGTTTTGGCATAGTGTAAAAGATTAACTTTTTTGAAATTTAGAACATAAATATACAGTACTTAGATCTATAGTTTACAAAAACGCAAATAAGGAAAATTAACAAGGGTAACTAAGTGAAATCTTTACGAAAATGGTGAAGCTAAGTGCCATTTAAATGTATTAAAAATATGGTGCCCAAATAGACTAGATTTAACTCCCCTGTGAGGCACACAATTCTCATAGAACATTAATTATGATTTGAAATAATTAAATTTTACATTTAAGTTGAATGTACGAATAAATTTATAATGAGATTTCCAGGCCATTCCACCCGGTCATTTTGAATGAGACTACGAACTCAGTCTCTTTTCCTGAAAGCTCGGTCAAACTCATAGTATGAAACTTATTCTTAAGCTTCTAGTTCAAGTTCGAGCCCCGAATCAAGCTAAAAAATGAATTACGTTTCACAAACTGATTTGAGAGCTTGAATACAAAATTAGGTCTCAGGCTCATTTCTGCAATTAAAACGCCAAAATTTGATTGGATTTTTTCAAATGAGAAATTTGATGACATCCAGTGGTGTCTACAACATGTAATGATAGAAGGATGCGGTGACAGAAAAACTGTACATGGCAGACCAATTGATGGTTCATTAAAACAGAAACTAATACTGGTGATGTGAATGTAATGGAAGGATATTCTCTCAGTGAGAAAGTAAAATGACCGAAAGAGAATGAAGAGAGACTGGACTGTTGTGATTTAACTTGCAAAACCACGTTTAACCCCGAGTAATAAAAATTTTGAGCAAAGAGGGGTGGTGACGGGTCAAAGGATATTTTTTTATCTTATCTAAGTTAAAGAGCAGAGCCAACTTAAGCTTAAGCAGAATGTTTGTAAAGAGAAATCTGTATAGAAAGTACTGTTGGAGTTTGTGAAAATGTGTTGATATGTATCATTTTAGATGCATTGAGGTCGGAAGGGCAGACACTCTTCTAGATATCAGCAGTAGTATGCTGGTCTATTCTCCACACGGCAATCCCTTGTGGATGCATATATACATAGAGGGGTGTAGGAAAGGTGGCGAAATAAAATAAAAAACGAAATTATAATGAACAAGTTGTGAACAGTTTCCTATTTACAGCTTGTGGCCGATGCGTGCCACTGATATCATCATTATCATCATTTCTGAAGGCTCCATACATGCTTGCATGTGTCGGCCTTATTTATCCAATGGCAGCGTTCCATGCTGCTTGATCTCTGGCTGTTTCTCTATTCAAACTCATATCTCTGAGGTCCCTCTGCATGGCCTCATTCCACGTCTTACTCTGTCTCCCTCTGGCAGCTACACCCCTAACCTCCAAACTCTTAACACCCTCCACCCAATTATTATCCTACATATTCTCCACATGACCGAACCCCCTCAGTCTGCCTCTCCTCAGTGTCACACCAATGCATTTTATCCACAATCTATCCTTTAATTCACAGTTTGCAACTCTGTCACCTCCAGGCTTCAACTTTAGAGATTCTGCGCACATCCATCTCGCCATTCTAATCTCAGTACGCTTGAAATTCTGGATGTCTTCTTCCTTCACAACCAAAATTTCGCTGCCTTACAACATTGCATTTCGTACGCACGCAGTGTACAGACGTCCCTTAGCTCGGAGGGAAAAAACCATCAGCGGTAAGAGAGGAAGCAGCTCTCTAAGCTTTTCCAACCACTTATAACCCTTGCCACGGAACTCACCTATGCCCCTCCCCTGCACTTATCATATCTTCCAGATAGCAGAACTTCTCTACACATTCAAGTGACATACGATCAAATACAATCCTCTCCTGTTTCCTTTCATCCACTTGCTATCCTCTACACACAGTGCACTGAAACCTTCCATCATTCTGCAGCCTATCCCTGATACCACTACATCTTTTATGCACCCACAAACCACACCCATTACACAGGATAGAGTTATTCCCTACCTTTCGGTGACAGACTTTACATGGCCAAGTACCCTCAATGATGTCATTACCCTCACCCCCTCTGAAATTATCATCTTTGTTTTATTCAAATTCACTCTCAGCCCAATGAAATTCATCACTTCCCTCCACAACCTGAATTTCTCAAGTGCTGTCCTCTCATCCTCAGCAATCAGCACTAGTTCGTTAGCGTCAGCGTACAACTCAAATGGCAATGCTGTTATAAAATTCCGTGACAGGACTTCCAGAACCATAACAAAGAGCAAGGGACTCAAAACTGATCCCTGATACACTTCCAACTTCACAGAGAAGTCATCACTCAATTCTCCATTTACCATCACCTGGGTTGTCAGACCTTCGTACATAGTCATGACCACCCTAACCAACCACTCCTCGATACCTAATTTTCTCATTGCCCACCTCACCACATCTCTTGGTACCCTATCAAAAGGCTTCCCCAGGCCAACAAAAATATAATGCAACGCTCTTTTTCCTACCAATGTACTTCTCCTGGAGCTGTCTAACTAGAAATATAGCATCAGTGGTTTCTTTTCCAGGAATGAATCCAAACTGATTGCCGTCAAAGTTGATCCTTTCCCTAATCATTTCTTCTAGAACACGCTCCATAACTTTCAAACATGATCAAGGAGCTTTATGCCTCTGTAGCTACCCCTTTCTAGCGCATCACCTTTACCCTTATACACATTCACAATTACTCTTTTGCTAGTCTTTTGGTACATTGCATCAATATATGACAGCATTTATAAGGTCCGTGACCAACCGTCGACCGATATCTCCAGAGGCTTTCAAAATCTCTACATTTATCACAGAAATACCCGCTGCCTTACCTTCAAGCATGTGATTGATGGCTATGCTCACCATTTTGTCCTCAATTGATGGCCACAGTACAGCCACAGGTTCTGCGGAATCTACAAGTCTCCTCTCCCAGTCAAATTCTAGGTTTAATAAACGATTATAGTGCTCCCTCCAAGCCTTATTTATATCGTCCTGCCCAACCACAACTCTACCATCAATTTTAATGCACTGTTCACCCGCTATATCACTATTTACCTTTTTCATCTGCCTAGCCAGTTTAAACACCCCTTTCCTGCCCTCAGCATGATTGACGGTCTCAAAAAAAGGTTTTAAGGCCTCTGACTCAGCTCTACACACTTCCCGACTTGCCATTCTTTTCACTGCCAAGTATACTTCCTTACTCCCACCCTGCTTTCATGCCATAAACGATCTTCTTTTCTTTTTCACTGCAGCCTCAACTTCCTAATTCCACCCACAAGACGACTTGTGTCTAGGGGACCTCTTTGACCATATAACAAACCTGTTCAGTGGATTTTAAGGCTATCTTTCACTCTCCCATATCACTCACTCACACATCCGTCAGTCGCTCTATTCTCAGCCGCTAGTGTACCGAACTCATCGTAAAAAGCTTCCCTCACTCCCTGATTTTTAAGCTTCCACACCTTCCTCCCAGACACAAACACCCTCCTCTTGGCCTGAAATTTCCCTAACCAAAGGTCACACACTCTTCACTGGGTATCACTTTAAAATCTTTCACTAATTCTCTCTCTCTTCTTCTAACCATAAAATAGGCTATCTGACTACTGCTGCCTCCAGATGTATGTGTAACGAGTTTGCTTCTCTTTTATGAACAGGGTGTTGCAAACGACCATGTCCATTGCTTCCCCAAATTCCAGAATTCGTTTTCCTTCAACATTCCTAGTGACAATTCCACAACTTCCGCGCACTCCTTCATACCCAAGTGCTTCTGCCCCTACATTTACATTCAGGTTCCTCCCAGGATCACCATCTCACTCTCTGCCATGCTACCAACTCTGATCAACTCGTCCCAAAACTCAACATTGACCGCAGCGTCCAAGCCTACCTAGGGTGCATACACTGATACAAAAAATATTAGAACTTTATCGAAATTCCATTTTAAACAGCTTATCTTGTCATTCATTCGATTCCACTTCTCTGCTAATAGAGCACCGACTTTACCATAACCGTTAGCATTTCCCATCCAAAACAGTTTATATCTCGATTCCATCCTGAGTCTAAAAAAGTTTCATTAAAGCTAAGGGTTTAAACCACTTTTTGCTCTTCTTAACACACTACACGTAAAATGGCATATAAGAAAAATAAATATTGGGTGGGGCAGTAGACGAAGTAAAGGGGAGGAGAATACATGCTAAAAAAATAGCCAAACCTAAGCCAAGAAGAATGGCTGACTGTGGGGGAAATTCCACGTAGAATTTCTTTCCCAGCACGGAAGTTCCATGTGCTGGAGACGATTCTGTTAGGCTTAAATTAGTAAGTCTAACCCCCCTTCTACAAGCAGTAGCCTTGAACCGCGTCCACCACGATTCACCTTTACACGGGCTAGAATATCCTCGGAAAGAAGATTCGAGGCCATTCGAGAGTAGAGCTGTTTCCCACTTATCACCTCCGCGGGGAGAGCTTCAGACATATATATTGCTCGTTTCCCATGAAACCATCACAGAGTTGAGAAGTCTTGCCCGAATCCCAAGAAAATTCCCCTAGTTCCAAGGCAGGTCCTAACAACAAAGCAAAGTGACAGCTGAACTATTTTTGTGTATTGGAATTAGCCCCAGCCAGTGAGGTAATTCCATTTAACGATCGCTACCGAGTGATTTTTCCGACTTCTCTCGTCAACTCCTGTCGAAGCCCTTCTCCTCGTTTTCGGGTGGCCGAAATACTCTCCCCTGGACCGGATGTTACCGCCCCCCCCCCTTTTTTTGGAGAACCGTCATCACTTTAACATCCCGCTCAGAAGCTTCGAGTGGCCTCGCCTCACGTGCAGAAGACATCCGTGAAGCCTTACCCTGACGTCTCACCCGGAATCTTATGTTTGCTAACCCCTCTTTCCCTCCAGTAACCCATTTGCGTTAATTCCCCCCATTTGAATAGTCTCCTCCCGTAACACCTTAAGTTTTAAATTCATAGTCTGATTCATAACTACAATTCCCCCCCCCCCCTTCGTTCTCTGATGTAATTTTCCCCCCTCATTTCTCTTATTACTTTTATTTACATAAAAGTATATTTAAATAACCTTGAGCTTTGCTATTGCCCATAATATACCTGACCTTGTTGCACTCTTATCTAGTTGTTTCGCCCGTCGAAACTCGTGGCGTTCCGTCCCTTTGGTCGGTTCGCCTTGAAATAATCGGTCTCTCCCCCCATAGATATAATATGGTATTGATATAATCTAAGGAAATACCACGACACTGACCCAGCATTCCCATTCTCTGCCTCAACCAAGGATGAATGGTCGAACGCTAGTTGGCGTATAACCAGCAAAATTAGCTGCGGTCATGAAAAAATGGAAGAAATAGCTTTAAAAACAATTGTTAAATAGAGGGTAAACAGGAAAGTAATTCCCCCCAACTACTAAATGTAATAGGCTACACATGACACAATGTCGAGGAAAATATGAAAGTTAAAAGAATAGAAATAAATGTGACGTCGTGAACTGAATAACCGACGATGGCACGCATAATTTGTTTCCCTTAAGGGGATAAATATATATATTGAATCCCTATTTTTGAGTCTCCATTAAATTCTCAAACAACTAGAGATACGTTAGTTCCGCTTTCAAAAAACCGTTCCAACCTCGTCTCTTTACCATTTGAAATCGCACCTTTTCCCTTAGGAATATTATTTTATCGCATGTCCCAATCATCAGTTCAAAAGTTTACCTCTCTCTTTTTTTAGACTCTTGAAAATATGGAGACCAATTTATTAAATTCCTTACACACTTGGCTTGAGCGTGAACGTGCCTTTTCGCTATTCAGATCGCTCAAACAGCAAAGAGACGACTCTTCCTTTAGTTAACACACTTTAATTCGTTTTCACAATAGGTCTCTATCTAAAATTGGTGAATTTTACAGTAAATTACTCTAATAGTCAATTTTCTACCCTTTTAGAAAACTGATTGTAAAGTTGATTTCATACAGATATTAATCAATCAGGTGGATTTTACTTTATCTTCCATTCGCGTCCTCATTTCCGTTCTTGTCAATATCCGCGCAACCAATTGCTGAGAGTAAGGAGGAATTTCGATTCGATTCCAAATATATTGGCTCTCAATTAAACCATCATACCTTTTCTTTGGCCTTTGTCGAAGATCAATTGACTCAGTTATTCTCATTCAACCTAAATCAGTACGCAACTCACTGAGAGAGTCAATTTTCATCGAGTACTTCAGGAAAGAGCTTATTTTTATAAAGAAAGGTATCAAGACGAAGACCGTTTCATTTCTTGCCACGGTTACTCCTTTTAGATATTAGGACCGAGCTCTCCGAGAAAACTTTTAATAATAATTCTGCCTTCCTCGTGTCACAGGATTTCTGGGGAACCTGAGAGAGTGGCACTAAATTTATGGGGCACCCAAGTGTGTTCGTACAAAATGCTGAGCAATTCCTGCAGCATTTAAACCACCCACCGGGATTTGCAAAGTTCTGTTGCACTAGGATTGTCACTCCTTTGAGGGGTTTACGAGGGTGAGAGAAAAAAGTTACGTCAAAGAGAGTTCTAATTTTCCGGCAAGTGTCATTAAAATGACTTTTTCATTGTGTGCATTTGTGTCGGGAGGGCTGTAAAAAGAATCTTTATATTTTTTTCCTTAACGCGGGCAACAACAAGTCAAACATCGCTAAACGGCTCAACGTCAGCCGAATAACAGCCCGCAGAATGGCAGAGAGGCTCAAGGACGGGAAAGATCTTAATCGTCGAGCGCGTTTAAACAGACCTAAAGTTGTCAACCGTTTCCTGTGAGAAAGCCTTCAACACTGTTCCTAAGCTCAAAATAACTGCACTCGCGAATAAGCAAAACATATGGGGAGCCAAGGCGTCCAGGGCTGTCAAGGAGCATGGTAGCAAGATCTTGAGGTGCGTGGAAAGGCCACCACTCATCGACCGCGCGGGAGAACAACGAGAGAGACTTGTCGTCGCCTTCTCAAAGACTTGAAGTCATGATAATCGAATTCTTATTTTTTCTGATAAAAAGCCTTTATGATAGATACGGTTATCAACAATTAAAACGACTGCGTGTAATGCTTCGGCCAGGAGGTCAAGAAAGTCCGCTACGTGTCCACGATTAAGTCGTAACTACTTAACACTATCATGTTGTCCTTTGTTGAGACCATCGCAATTAGGGTAACAGGAGTTAGGCAATGAACACCTACATTTCTTACTAATTAACTTACACCTCTTTGTCTCTTCTCCAGTTATTTAGCACTTTCTCGCTTACGGATATTATCATAATCGAAGGTCCCGCTTTTCTGCTAAACAACTTCTCTCTTCCTCTACCCCTTTAAACCAGAAGCAAGACAGCTACGAAAATAGACACCCTTTTATAAAATTTTCCTAACACGCCTCTAACGTTATCCTGTCCCCTCGCCATTCAGATCACTCAAACAATAAAGACACGACTTTTATTTCATTTAACACCATTCAATTCGTCTCAACAATGCCTCGATCTTCAATTGGTGAATTGTACATCAGAACCCAAAGAGTGAATTTTATACCTTCGTATAAAAAATAGTGGGTGGAAAACTTGAACTCAAATAGACCTTAATCAATTAGGCGGATCAGACTCCACTTCTCATTCACGTCCCATTCTCTTCAGTCTCCGCTCAGCCCTTTTGCTTCGAGCAAGGACAACCATTGATTTAAAATGTAGTCATTTTCAATTAAGGCATCAATTTTTGTCACACGCTCTTGTCCAAGATCAATTGACTCAGTTATTTCCATTCAACTCCAATTAGTTATTAACCGACAGTGAAAGTAAATTTTCATTGATTGTTGGACTAATAATTCTACCTTTCCCGATTCACAGGTTTCTAGTGACTCTGAGGAATAGCACTCTATACACGTCAATTTTGAACGAAATTTATATCGAAATTTAACTGTGCATAAGTGAGTGAGAGAATTTAATTGAACACAAAGAATCGCTAATGGTGGAATATCAATTAACACACGGTTCGCATTGAACAAAAAAATATTAACAAATGTCTCAGAATGAGTAAGGACTAGAGCAAAATAATTGCGTAATAATCGCGATTAAACACTATATCTAACGATGATGAAGTCATTGCTATTTCTCTGAAAAAATGTTGCTATGAAGAAACCGTCAAGAGTGACTTTAAGACAAAACTTTAGCGATTTGCTTAGAAAGTTCTGAAAATTATTCAGTAGGTAAAGTCGTCGGAAGGGCAGTTAAGTCAAGAAACGACATGTAATTTTTCCCAAAGATGTCATAAGCCAAATGACAGAATGTAAATCAACTATCATCGTCTGCTAGAGAACTGAGCAAATAGGAAGAATTTTAGTGGAAAATTATCGGGTTGAAACTCTGTCTTCATTGATCTTCAAGTAAAAGAAGCTCTTTTAAGATGAGCAGCGATGAATTATTGTACTTCTTGACATTAGAGAGGGAGCTAACGTATCGAGACTGCTGTGAAATGGTATATTGCATTCTACGATAGTGACCTCGACGTGTTTGTTTCTCTCTTGTCTACTAGTTTGTCTTTCTGGTCTCTTTCTTTGTCGTATACGATCAAAGTGATAGGAAAGAATGTATTTTTTTTGGTAAGTAAAGTGGCAGCTTTACCTGAGCTAAGAAGCATGGATACTCTTTTATCCTTTCTGTACCAATGTTCGCGAGTCAGATTAAATGAAGTTAAGGTGAATGCTTTCACAAAAGGTGGAATGCTTGATTAGCAGGCGATGGTATGATCTGATAAATTTTCCTACAGCGAGGTAGAGTGCCATAAACACACCTTTACATCCATGAAGAAAAATATTAGCTCAAATTCATAACCATCTAAGATGTATCTGTATACTACAAACCGAACAGCCTGAGAGTAGGGAAAATGTCATTTGATTAAACCTAAGACAAGTGGCCTCAAATAATGTGAGAATATTCCTTTTCTAAAAGGCAGGAAGCGCGAAGGATAGTTAAGAAACTTTGATTTTATTTTAAAAGAAAAACTTATAACTAACTCATGCATTTCACCAAGTAAAAGAAGAATGACGAGGATATATAATAAAAAGGTGAACAGCTAAAGGAAGAGAAAGAGTACAATAAGTTTAGAATGATCAAGGCTATAATGACTACCATAGCCAATTCTGAATAATGTAGTTGGGAGTATTATATACCACGTTAAAAAGACAAGGTACTCGAATATACGAGCATAATTAGGAGCCAAAATGGTTTATCTAAGAAAATGCACTCAGCAAACTCTTCGAAATTTCAATGATACGAACGCGTATTTGAAATTACCCAACAAAAACGAAAACAAATTATAGATCTTAAAAGTCTCTCATCATCATCTGTCACAGTCCGGGAAAGGAACGGTAAAAGAAGGGAACGAGATATTTCATCCCCTGAATTATGAAATCTTAATAAATTATTTCATGGCGTAACGCTACCTGCCTAGATTTCCGCTTTTTTTTTTAGTTTGTCACGAATATTCAATATGTCTCTCGTTGATTATTAACCTTTTACTCATTTCCTTACTGTTGACAGCCCTAAATTAAATTCTAACTCACTATTATGTATATGATCATTTTTCCAACCTGTAGAGGTTATATTCCTTCATACTTACATATGCGTGGTAACATAGATATATGGTGACATATATGTGACGTCACTTCTTGCTTTTATTAATTTTCCTCTCATTCGAAAGAATTGGGTTTATTCTTGGCTTGCGGAATCTTGCAAGGAGAATTCCTGTTTGCACACAAAGAGAATGGCAAAGTTAAATCATTACATCGCCGAGACTTCTAAAGAAAAGAGTAGTTGTAGTGTTCGGAATTAAGGATAGTGTGTATCTCTCCATAACCTTCTCAAATTCCTCAAGTAGGGCAGATCCCATTGCAAGTATTCGGGATGGGAGTGCAAGCAGCTCTCAATAAGCCAATATGCATCATTTTTGCTTATAATACATGTAATAGCCTATTGTGTGAATGTCTTATGAGGCCAATGTCACTATACTTTTACGTTCTTTGTTATTTTAATTTTTTGAGGCGTTGTGAGCCTCATACACGACCTGCTAACTTCTACAGGAGGTCCTTTTCATTTTCCCAAATTCTAAAAGTTCTAAGAAGTCATGAAAACTTGTATCTGGCATTATAATAGACTCAACTTATAATAGGCTCAGTCCAGGGGCGGCTGATTTTTGTAAATTGTGTGCCGTTATTTAGGTAGATCGTGTATTTTTGCTTTTATCTATCTTTTTATCTACTTACATATTTATTTTGGGGGATCGAAAATGAAATAAGATAATATTAAGAATAGCTAGAAAAATAATTAGAATTTTTGTGGCTATGAATATGTATGACTTTGCACACTTAAGGAGGACTTTTGGATTCTTCATTATGAATTCTTTTAGATATTAAACGAGCTTTCAAATTAAAGTTAAGTTTTGTATGAAATACATAAAACAAAATTTCCTTTAAAAAAATTAAATAAATGCTGGCAAAGGATACTGTGTCATTCCTTAGGTAGCCAAATGCCCAGGGGCCGCAGTTTGCCCATCTCTGGTCTAGTTCAACTTGACAAAAGTTATATTCAAAGTTTATGATTGAAATTGTCGTCATTATTAATTAATTATGTTTGTGCGCGAGATATGTGGATTAAATATACAAACTTTCTATATAGTTGTGTGTATACAAGTTTCCTCGTAGAGTAGAGAGGATGCGATAAATAAATTTGAACAATAAAAGATTAATCGACTTACAAACGGCGTTTCCTTGCCATCGCACATGACGGAAATGAGAAAAGAGCTAAAGTTTGATTAGAATTAAATGGATAAATGTGCAAATATTTCGTCCGAGAAATCGGTAGAACACAATTGTCTTTCCAAGGGTGGAAATGAAATTCAACCAAGCATGTACACAAAGTTCATCAAATGTTTCTATTCGGCTTTAAATGAAAATCCAGTCTCTGTATGAGGGTAAGCTTTGAATGGAAAACACAATCCAATCTACCCATAGCACATAATCTCCATTTATGAGATTAATTTCTTACAACGAGATTTTGACGCGTAAATCTTTGAGATGATTAGTGATATAACGACTTAAGTCAACATGATTATAGTGATGAACTTATCATACCACTTATTAAAATCACCGACTTTGAAGATGTTTTTTATTTAAAATAGAGCGGGAGGGAGGTGAAGGGCGTACATAGAGTGGAGAATTAGATTGTGTAAAAAAATGTAAAAAGTGCCAAAAGAAGAGAATGGTAGAAGCACTCCTCAATGTGTAAGGACTGTACTCAACTCTCCTGATTTTGGTCAGATTCCAAAATGATGTTATAGCGGGCCGAAAATCGAGACTCTAAACCCATTCGATCCAACTCGCTTCCTACACTAATTTGGACGTGAGAAATCGAGGGAGAAATGAAACGGATTGTATGTACAGTCATTTACTTACAAAAAATATGGGGTAAATAGTTACAAGAGATCTCGTTACTTATTTATATACAATTAATCCTATTTATGAATACCATCAATCAATATATGTAAGCACTCAGACTATTATATTTAAAGGAAAAAAACAACTACCAGTCCCCCCAAAAAATTCTATACAAAATCGAACAAAAAAGTATTTGCGACTACAACAACCAATAGATAAACAAATGAAAGGAAAGGGGCTCACGTGGTACTACAAGGGGGGAAGTCCTGCCAGCTGCCACTCGAATGGGCACAATCCCTAGGACTTATAAAAAAACTGGCGCCTCCGAGCTCGATATAATGTTAAGAGATCTTATTGCAGTATTAAGGCTATATAAAAGCCCTCCTCCTTACAAATGGGACGTACAATATCTTCAATTTGTATTATCCAAATCATAAAATGCCAGGCAATTTACAAAAGGAAGGTAATATTTATCTATTTTAATGGAGTTAATTTTCTGTAGAAATAATTTTATCAATAAACCCTCTGCAAAGAGACAAAAACATCTTAAACAAAACTGAAATCCCTATTTTATTATATATATATTCCCAAAAAGAAGAAAAAAATCCCATTCATACACACATTCTTACAGAGGGAGAAAGAGGGTATTAGATTACTCGCTTTTCTAAATTTACAATATACTTAAAATAGAATGAACACCTAAATAATATTTTATTCGCCAAATTAAAATGATTTTCAACATTTAAAAAAATTTACTTTATCAAAATACTTAAACCTCAAGATAAATTGCCGACGTCGGAAATCGGTCTCGATGGAGGTTTAACAGCAAATAAAAGATCGTTAAAGAATATTAATAAACGAAGAAAACGTATAACTAAATGATAGGCTATCAAAATTTAAAAGAAAGAAAGAGAAAGTCTGAAAAGACCCTAGTAATGGGCAGTAAAGAAAGCCTCTAACTTTTTACCGATAGTCCAAGTAACTGAGGCTTTTACATTCTACGCCTTTGAACTACGAAGACTTGTAAAATCAAAGCCAAAAATAGTCTGAAAAACGCAACACTTATTTAGGAGCTGAGATTCTATAATAAAATTTACATATCAAGAGCTGCAGAAACATTCTGAGATGAAAATAAAGCCCAGAGCAACGCCTTCTTACGGAAATCAAGTATTTGTTTAAAGCCATCATCGTCAAATAAGGGAAGTTAAATTAGGGAAGATAAAATTAAGTAAGTTAAGAAAGTCTTGAGGAAGTACGATATTCAATGAACCGTACCCTCCCCCTGTAGTTAATCGTTCCAATAAATTATATAATAAAAATTTATAAGGAATAATTAAGATCACTCCTCGCCTCGCAGTATTTTGTTGCATAGTCTAATGGCAGTAACTAAGAAATCTTGAGAATAAACTAATCACTAGCAGGCAGGTTGGACAACCTATGTCAATACACAAGTAGTTAATTACAACGTGCTGCTTCCATCACACCTTCTTTGACAAAGAAAACACATCGCTCTTCCGGAAACTGCCAAGAAGATATTTCATGTCCACCTTCTCCGCTGCGGAGCAAGTGGCCCTCCCTCGGCCCACGAACGATTCCCTGTTCATTGGTTAGGGCTAAAACAAAGTACTAAGGCTATACCTGCACATACCCCTGAAATCAGGAGTAACTTTGACGCTTTGGGCTTGTCAGAGATTGTCATTTTGATCTTTATATGAATTTCATCATCCGGCCGGATTATCTCACTATTGATAAGAGATTGGTGTCGCTATCAACTAACTAACAACAAACCAGCTCAAAGGTTTTTCTTTAAATTTAAAGAACAAGTTCGTTTAAAATTTATAGAGCCTCAAAAGTCTAAACATAACTCTTCATTAATCATAGAAAGATTAAAGAGTTCGGTCCTGCGAGAGGATAAGAGAAGTGTACCAAGGTGTCCAGAGCCGTTGATTGCACCCCAACTCGTATTAGAGATTGGCAAAGAGAATAGCAATTACTGATTTAGGTTAAAAGGAATGAAAATTAAGATTTGTCATCATGGAAATGATTGTAATATAATGGCAATGAGGTTTCAGTGGGTTACCACAATACCGTTTGTTACTACACTTCTTTATTTTTTTGAGAAAAGGTTTGAAAATCTAGCCATAGAAGACGACGTGAGAAAATTTACCAGAATGGACAATTTATAAAAGAAAACTAAAAATATTTCCATATTAATCATTTATTTTGGTATTGATGAAAAAATGTGAACAATAAAACAATATTGCAAAAAATATATGTTAGAAAACCATTAATATTCATCTCAATATCAAAATTGACTTTTTAATTAATGAAAGTAATCATTCAGAATTCTCGATTAAAAAGTCCTTAGAATAAATCCGGTAGACTTAAAATAAATTTGTAGAAAAAACTTAATATAGCTGCTAAGTATTAAATATATAATATTAAAACTATTAAAGATAATTAAACTAAAAATTCACATTTACAATGGTTTTAAAATATCTTTTGTTGAGATAGTATAAGAATTTAGGTGATTAGATACTTTGAAACCCTATATTTTCTTACGCTATTCTGTACTTATTAACAAGACATTCTTTCACTCACCCTAAATTTACCCATTCTTTATTAAATTCTAAATAAAACAATTTATTTGATAGCTTCGATTATATTGTTTTAAGAGGCAGTTAATTCTACATAAAAACTAAAGTCCACAAATCATGCAATGGACAGCAAGCGTTGAAACATTGAAACGTAATGGATTTGTTAGGTGGAACGGAGTGCCGAACAATTTTACGCATATTGTTTTACCTTCGTTGTCGTCGATCTTTTTTTTTTAAATAACCATTTTTGCTTTATTGGACGGGACGGGGGACAGAATAATTGACTATGGGAAATGTTTAACCCGCTAATTTATGGAAGAGGCATGAAGTCCTTTTTGATATCCGCGGCTGAAGAACAAACAAAGAGACTTAAGAATTCCTTAACGTCAGCAGAATGATGGTGGAAAAAAATGTCAGAAAGGAACTAGAAGATTCATGATTAGACATCAAAGAGTAAAATCCAGGGTCGACGATCTGACGTTATGAGAATACCAGAATTCGTAATTGAAATCCAGGAGTATTTCAACAATAATCCCAGAGGGTCGCTGCGTGCCATTACAATGGAGATTGGTGTGGATGAAAAGCTTATCAGAGTGGCGCTGCATAAGGATATTCGTTACTTTTCATAAAAGATGAAGAAGAGGGAATTTCTGTCAAAAGGCGTTGTAGGAAAAGCGATTCGATAACAACAAGAAACTAATCAACAAAAAAAAACACCCGTTGGAGCCAGAAATGCTGTAGTTTTTCTCCAATGATAAGAATTTCTGCTAAAACCAGAAGATCAACTCCCTGAGCAACCGGTGGCTCGCTGAAGTACCCAAGGGTGAGCCCAGAGTTTTTCAGATGAAATTTACAGCGAGAACTTTGTCTTAGTTGTCGTCAGAAGTGAATGTGACGTCATGCAACCTCACTTATTCCATGGGGGCCTCAGGATGAACACCGACGGCCACATCCGTGTTCTGAGTGAGTTGGTGAAGCCCAGGATCGACTGAGTA
This sequence comes from Ceratothoa steindachneri, assembly GCA_963969495.1. NCBI lineage: Eukaryota > Metazoa > Arthropoda > Malacostraca > Isopoda > Cymothoidae > Ceratothoa > Ceratothoa steindachneri. The sequence goes on from OZ018335.1 coordinate 25,878,709, forward strand.
GCTGCAGGGAAGCCTTACGTGCGGCAGCAAGACTGCTCCCTTCCACACCAATGGAAAACACAAGCTTGTCGCTCGAAAAAATTCTTCGATCGCACAGCACCTGACATTTGTCTTCCCAACTCGCCTGACTTAAATCCCTTGACTTCTCTGTGTTGGGTGCAGTGGAGAGAGAGAGAGACCAACAAATTCAGCTGCAACATGAACGGAGGGGGAGGGGGAGGGCAATTGGATGTCTCTTTTGGTAACACTAGAATGGAGAGGCGAGTTTTTTAGATGATCATGTTATACAGGTTGACCCTTTCCCCAAAAGGGTCATCACCTGTTAAATATAATATCATAATAACTATTTCACCTAGGGACTTAAAAACAACAACCAAATTAAATATTATTCCTTTTTCATTAAATATATATTAATTGCCTTGATAAATATAGACTTATTTACTGGTCAAAATTTGCTTAAAATTCACATAAAAAATATTGTGCATATATATTCATTCCTTGATCACAAATTTAATTGAAGTTTTTTTACTTCCGACCCCTCAAGTTGGGACTCATTTACAAATTTCCAAAGAGAAATTGGAAAAACAAAATTCTAAAAGGAATTTTTTTTAAAAAGAACTGCGCCACCCATTTAGCAAAAACGTAAAGAAACACGCATCTGTCATCGGCTTCCGGAAAGTAGTTGAGCAAAAAGTATTAGCCAGCCAGAAATCATTGCAAAACTAAATTAAATGATTTAAAAACAAAAAAGATGACGTAAAACAATTAAAAGTGAACAGGAAGTTGCGAAGGAAACCGGGATTTCACTTTCTTTGGTGAACCGAATAATTAGAAAGTTCTTTCCTTGATACCATTGAATAGAGTGAAGATTACTTCTTTATTGGAGCTTGTAAAAGAAAAACTTTTCTATTGATGTCCAAAATCTATTGCGAAGATTTGTGTAGACTGAAAGTTTGCCAAAAAAGGGTTCTGATAAAAAACGACTTGCAGTAGAAACATCACTATTACCACAAAAACTCATTCACCAAAAAGGAATTTTACGTCCCCTCAAAATTTCCCATTCAACCACAGTTTCCCTTGAAGCTCCATCTGAACACAAACTATTTTTATGCGTTAAAATAAATTCGATGTGCTATTTTAATGAAGGGAGCTCTCTCTCTCTCCCTATACGTCTGTCAGCCCACCTATAGGTTCAGCTACCGTTTGTGGCACGCACTCTGCTTAACCTCGTGGCGTTAGTTAGATCTCACACACGTTATCCTGCAAATGGCTACGATACTGCTGCCTATCCCCTCCCTCGGCCTGCTTAAGCGGTGTAATTTTGGTCTCCCTATTATTGGATGGATATCGGCTTGTTTGAGTCTGTACAAAGAAGAGTGACAAGGATGATTTATGGGTTGGGAAGCTTACCTTATGTTGAAAGATTTAAGAGATTAAATCTACATATGTTAAAAGGAGAAAAGTTCGAGAGGACTTGATTGATGCCTACAAGTGGGTAAAGGTTATAATAGGGGAGATATACTGTAGGTAAGGTTTTTATTTTTAGTGAAAAAGATAAGACACGTAGCAATGAGTCTAAGCTGGACAAGTTTATGTTTAGGAAAGTGATTGGTAGAAATTGGTTTACAAATTGAGTGGTAGATGAATGAAATAGGCTCACTAGGCAGGTGAGAGAAGTGTACTCGTTGCGGAGTGTTAAGAATAGACTGGATAGATTGGAGTGGTGGGACTGAACTGGGTAATGGGAACAGGAGCTGCATCGTATAGGATATTGATTAGCAGACTTATTCTTTTCTTATCTTCTTATGACTTCACATCTCAACTCACACTCTTCTCCATTCTGATGAATATACCCGATAAGTAGTTGTATCTACTTTCCTTGGCGCGGAATGCGTCCTCTGGGAAGACGAAGAATCCTTCCTACTTGATCCTTGGTTGGTGTCCAGAACACTTAAATGTACCTCCCGACTCCTCTTCCCCTCCCAAGTGACCATTAGCGCTTGTCGTTGTGATTCGTATGACAATTACATTTTGCGGTCTGGGGGTTATCCGGTTCGGTTGTCCTGGCTAAGACAGGGATGGACTACCTACCTATCTACTTTGATGACATTTTGTCTTCAATGATGTCAAAAACAAAGATCAAGCAAACTATTGTATCGGATACTACTATTATTACTACTACTACTAATAATAATAATCGTTTTATTAAAGTGAATAATTGGCCGTCATTGAAAAGGTTCGTCATGATCAGATATTTGTCATGATGACCAAGACATTTGACCTCGGAAAAGAGCATCGTAAAGGTCATTTCAGGAAAAGGGAATCCAAATTATTCATGTCAAGAATAACTAACCCAAAATTACTCTAAAGAATTGCGAGCCCAAAATTACTTATTAAGAATAGCGAATCCAAAATTACTCATGTCTAGAATAACGAGCCCCAAATTATTCTCAAGAATAGTGCGCTCAAAATTACTCATGTCAAGAGTAGTGCGGACAAAATTACACATGTCAAGAATAGCGAATCCAAAATTACTCAAGACAAGAATAACGAAGCCCAAATTAATCTGAAGAAGAGTGATCCCCATATTACTCATGTCAAAAATAGCAAATCAAATATTACTCATGTCAAAAATACAGATGATAGCTCTTTCATCAAGACAACGAACGAATTCATATTGCAAGAAATACCATACAAAAGCTTAAAAAATTTGATTGAGACTGTCGTAGGGTGACCGTGAAGAGGACACGCCAGAAAATCGGAATACAGGTTCCAGTACGAGGGTTAAATAAGCAAAATCGAGTGCGGCTGGCCTAAATAATCAAATATTTGAGGTTCTGGGATTAGGGAAATTAATGTTAGAAAAATAACTTTACTATATACAAAGAAAATATTAATAGCACAAGTAAATAATTGCCAATAAATAAAATGAGACCCGGGGTACCAAAGGAGGGGAAGGAGAATACAAATGACTCGACGGGTTCGAGAGTCCGAGAGAGGATGCACGGTGATTGCTTCCAGAGAAAATGAGAGAGAGCAATTATCGGGGAGACTCACGTAAATCCTAATTGACTGGAGGCTTGAATATGGTGAGTAAACGGGGCGCTGCACTTGAAAGATTCCATCTTATTTAACTTCATTGAGAAATGAGCGAGGAGGTACTCCAGTTGTTGAACGAAATCGATAATTGAGTGATAGATGCCCGTCCGTGTCTATCGTCTGTAGGCAGAATTCTGGCCTCAGGTACGAGCAAGGCCGGATAGAGATGACGCTTCGCGTTCGTAGCTGGAAGCCGTTGGGAGGCGGGTTAGGGTCGCCCCAAAAAGGGGGACGGGGATCTCCTTAGACTTAGCGCGCCAGGGGTTGGGGGAAGGCTCGACGGGCTTCACAGCTTTCCGCAAAGGTCCTTGTTGCCGTAGGTCTGGCGCCGATCAGACGGTGCGACGGCGGGAAATGGAACCCAAACGGATCACGCGGCCCCGCGAAAACCTCGCGGCTCCCTTGGGGCTAGCTGGCCGTGCAGGTATATCTTCTCATGCGCCACTGATAAACGTTGGGGTCTAAGGCGTGGGGGTAACTTTCTTTTTCTGACAGGGGAATAATGAGTCATTCTCCATCTCACCTTACTTAGCCCCATTAGATTGCTTTCCTTTTAGGAGTCTAGCAAATCACCTGAAGAGAATGCTGATCATAGTACTAGATGATAACAAAGTCAAACGAATCTTACAAACATAATATTGAAAAGTTAGTAGAAATACGGAGACTACTCGAAGAAACTGGTTTAAATTTGTTTTACTTATTAAATTAATACATAAATCCTTATTTAAATATAAATAACTTGAAAAGGTTGTTTGGTTTCTATTCATAAGTAACGGTAAACCTGAATAAATACCGCATTAACAATTTCATTACCTTTGGTATGGCCTTCTTTCTATATATTAGAAACCTCTAAAAATACCCTAAATTAGCCACTCAGAAAGGTCAATTCATGCAGATTTTTAAAATTTGGGGGCTTGCTCAGCAATTTTAGGTTTGGAGATCATCTGTTATTACGAAATATAGAATGAGAATAACTCACCAGTTTTAAAAAGTTAATTTCTGGTTTTTTTCCGGAGAAAACGATTTAGTATGACGCAGTGAATGGCAGGTTAATGGCAGAATGGCAGATATATTAAGGGCATGGAAATAAATTTAAGGATCGAATGAACTTATCTTTAATTTATATACTCTGTACTTTTGATAGAGTTATGGAAGTTTGTACAAATCAGCAGCCCTGTAATCAACTAACAAAAACAGCAGAGAGCAATAATAGCTTGTAAAGATAAGCTACCACGAGAGATCCTATTTGTAGAGATAAAGAAAATCGAATGATTGACTATAGAATACTATATATTTAAAAAAAAACACATCAAAATAACATGTTAATAGATTGTGCAGTTAAAAGACAAACAACGATAAAAAATTCAGTTGAATTGATATTGAACATTAATTTTCCCACAAACGGAATGGAAAACATGTTAGTCATTGTTTCGGTCACACCATAACCTAACTCAGCTACCAAAAATAAGCCTCCCTAAAAATAAACTTGAAAATATAATTCACCGTCAGTAATCTGGAGCTGTTGATATTAAAACTGCCCTACTGATGGATTTATAAAGTGAAATTAATCAAATACATCGATTACTTCTTTTGAACTTATTGCAAAATGAGCTCCTACTTTGTATACCAACACTTCAATCTGATATTTACTCATGTTGACATATCGCATTACTCTCTGATTTGAGTGGTTCTTATAATCTTATTTCATTAGGAAATGTTTAATTTATGAGACAGCTCTATCTTAAAAACAATGCATTACCAAGATAAAAGGTCAAATTTACTCAAGAGTAAAAATCCCTGCTAAGCAGCTGCCTAGGGCATATAATCTCCCACTTGGGAAGAGAAATTTGACAAAGGCAACAAAAAATATCAGTATAGATTCTATTTTTTTTCCTTTACTAAACTTTTAAATGTTCCAAATTTAAACTCACGACATAAATGATCATATTTCTTTGCAAATGTTCACTGGTCAATTTCTGTTGTTCAAGACAAACCACGTGCTCAGAGAAGCTCTTTTTTTTTAGTTGAATGAGAAATATTGTATAATAATGGCAAAGTTGATCGTTAAAATTAATTAAAACAATATTCTATTACTCAGTAATTTCAAAAGTGTTAATAATAACAGTAACACTAAATATATCTGTTTTCATTGGTTTATTGGTAATATGTTTTACCCCGAAAAATGCCAGTATAAAAGAAAGCAAAGCAATAGTTACGTTAGTATTTATAAAGTATTGATATAAAGTAATGATATAAGAATCAGCTGAATTTATCTATTATCTTATGAATTGTTCCAAAGGTCGGGTAGGAAAAACAAAGGTTTAAGCCACTCAAGAATAGTTCTAAATTCCTAAATAAAGAAATTTAACTGACATCTGATAAGATTATTAGTTGACATTTCAAAATATTGGATTTGCTTGGTCAATAAACTAAACCCTAGGTTTGATTAAAATAGAAAACTTGTGAATGGTGGAAAATATTAATAAATTAGTGAGCTTAAAACCTAACCTGAGACTCTAATAAAAAATATGCTGTGTAGCGTTCTGAAACAGTAAAATTTAAAGGTTCGATCCATGTAAAATTCCTGGAAAGTTTAAGAGTTTAACATAAGGGTTTGGGGTATCAGCATCTTTTTTTTTATCCATTTAATGTCCTTCGACCACCACTTTCTTGCAGTAAAACACATTTTACCAATTGTACATTAGGTTGTGCCTTTGATCACAGCTCGAATGTCATAAATACACGTGATTAGGCAGATTTTTGTGACGTGGAAGCTAACAAATAGACGGTGAAAGAACTGGATGACTAATCGCTATTCGACCACTTTTGGAAGTAAGGTATCTTATCAGAAAGTAGACATTTTTTTAGGTGGCTCATCGGAAAAGAAGATATATTTGATACGATGCTTGAATCGTGAATCCACATAATAAAGATGGGTTACGGCAGAGCAGAGTAGAAATTATGCCAATTACTCTATAAAATTTGGCAAAATTTTCGAGTGAAAATTTGCGTGACCTGCAAGTAAGTAAAATTTCAGCTGATTTGTTCGAGTGAATTTACATATAGGCCGAGTTCAATATTTCCTGCTCTGCGCGTGTAGGAATTATAAATCTGATTTGCTTGCGAGCGGAATTCTGGGGTTATTTGCTTGCGATTGAATTTGCGACATGATATGCGCGAGCGATTTTTTTGCATGATTTGAATGAGTGAGAATTTTAAATGAGTTACGTGTGATCTAAAAATGCTGTTTACTGGTTCGAGAGTTCCGATCAAAGCAGAAGCTTAGTTGTCTTTTCTTGCATAAAATCCGCCCGGATGAAAGGTAATCTGCTACGCGCTTTTGAGGACTTCTCTGCATGCATGGTCGCTCTTTAGGAGGTATATAAGGAACCCCACAGTTCAGAAATTTCGGGTTGTTAAAGATTCCATGATCTTGTATATTTATCCCTCCCCCATCCATATAGACCCAGGTAGTGAACCGATTTAATAACCATTAATTAAGTAACGAAGTTTAGAGAGGCCCGTTTAAATAGCACGATGATCACACTCCTCTACTGCTGTTATTTTTTAATAACTCCTCTCCTCCATCACGGTAAAACGGGAACAGTGGCAGATATAAGAGAGTTGTGTGCCCCTCAAGCCCTTAACCCGCCTAGGTAGTTTTATATTTTTAGATTTCAATGCCGTTCTTCTAAACATTATTACCTTCCCTAACCTAACCACTTTTACAATGGCCCTCTTATGTAAAAGAGGCTACGCCTTAGCAGATTGGAAACATGACTTATAATTACAGCAAATTTAGGTCACATTTGGTCTGGCAAATCGCCGAATAGTCCTATTTCTGATCATTTTCAAGGCGGCTGTCATACCTTGCAGCTACTCGTGGTTCGGATTCCACGTTAATCAGTAAATCCCCACTCAAACAAATGGCATCTTAATTGAGTGCAGCCCTATGCTAAAACACCAAAAAAATTATTTTTCTAATTTAAAAGCCTTCTGGCATCGCCGTTGGTTTTAGTTTGGTTTAATAAAAACACCTCTATCATTCTGCCCATCGAAAAACAAGAGAATGACGATATGAAAAGGAAATTCACATCCTAAGTCTCCTGCTCCTTTAGGGGCTCTCTCTAGAATTGATCTCATGAGAGGGGGGCGGATCTATGAATGGGCAACAAATCAGACGGATGTTTTAAAAGAGAGTTATCATTTTAAAACTTTCAACCTTAGACTTATTAATCACCTTGTTACAAAAGAGAAATAACACCCATTTTCAAAGACTCCAAATAATTTGTGGCAATTAATTTGTCTCTATATCTAAGAACCACGAATGTCAGTTCAACTTTTTGTCTTTAATCATCCGAGTATTTTATACAACTTAGTTCCCAAAAGCCTTTGAATGTACTTTGAATAAAGTAATTAAGGTTTAAGATGGATGATAGAAGGCATCATATAATTTCTCTTTCACATCACTTTGAGATTATAGGAAAAGACATCAGCACCAATCGTCCAATTCATTCCCTTGGCAACACACTCGGAAAGATTATCTAAGTGTTCAGTTTCATCTTTGGCTATTTTAGACATGCGTTCCAATAATTCATTAACTTATATGTGAAAAAGTTTGTAACAACATCCAAACACAACAAATACAAACCCTTACCTTCCAGATTCCTACTAGCGCTCCACCTGACACCGTAATTTTCCACACTAAAGAAAACCCTTGGAAATTTGAAACATCTTGATAAATTCACTACTTAAGAGTCTAGTGACCAAAGGTGTAGTGCAGGATGTGCCAATCGGACCTCATAATGCGCACCTCTGACGCTGGGGATCATCCGCATTACTCCATGTTGTACACGTTCAACATTGCGGTATTCTTTACTATGCATTGATTCCAAATCTTTTTATTCTTTTTAGCTTAGCATCTGGATTCCTCATTATTTTTCCTCACTTGCTTTCTCTAGTCCTCATTATATTCTATGTGTCTTTTCCCTAATTTACAAAAAAAAGATATAATTTTCCACACATTTGTGCCATAGAGATAAAAGGCATAAATCCTGAATAGGATTTGGACTAGGTTAGAGGTATTAATTACCTTCTATTACCCTCATTTTATGGTCTAGCCACAGGATCTAGCTACAGGGTTTATTGCAGACCCACTCCCTGATTTAGGTGAGGAGTATTAGTTATTTGGGGTTACGACCATTTTACGTGTTCTTTTATCTTGCTTTTATGGGTCTTCTCTTGTCCATTCGCTGATTTAGGTTAGAGATCTATCTTTTTAATAGCAATATTTGGTTGTCTATCTATTAGTGCCTCAGGGTCATTGCGGGTCTACTTCTTGATTTAGGTTAGAGTTTAACGTAGTATATATTACATTCCTTTACAGGATTAAAGGAAAAGTGTTAGTTAAGTTTGGGAAATTCTTTTTATGACTGAATAAATCCTTAATTAAAATTTGGTTATTCCACACTATAGAGTTTTTACCTTTTCCATTTGATTGTCATCAAAACATAACTTGGAGTTACCGTCCCCAAGGGATTTTTTATATATGCCTGTTATTCTCAGTCTACGATCCCGAAGGATGCGATAGGGGTATATAACCCCGGGGGATCGAAGTTTTGGCAGCTATAAAAAGAATTCTACATAATGATTTGCATTAAATACTTTATTTATAGAGCTACAGCCAAGCCAAATGAAAGCAACAATTTCCCCTTGACTAAAGTAAAACCTCGTTTCCCACTGAGATAGATATAGGACAGTGAAAATCGGTGATCGAAAAACGTAAAAATACAAAAATTAACAACACACAATCACTATCCTCTCATGATTTATTCGATAGCTCTGTCCGCGCCACATAAGCATGTTCCTATGAAACATGATGGTTTGATATATTTTCCTTCCTCGCATTTTTAAATTTTTTATTTGTTGTTTATTGAAGCCACGCATTTCAAATTGATCAAACACCTAAGTTTTTCATTTAAACTCCCTTACCTTTTGATTTTTCGGAATTCTTTTCCGTTAGACTCCTACTTCCATGCCTCCACAACAGTAGCATCGACTAACACTACCTAACTTGTCTTCACATCACCTCCCAGACCTCTCATTGCAAACCGCCGTTGAATCTGTTGTCATTCACTTGATTTCTCTCGGATAATAATCAAGGGTTTATGTCTCGCTCTTCAAGTCACACTTTTCCGGGAATTTTTGCGTATGCTTCTCTCGTCACATTATCCATGAACACATAAAAACACTAGGGATGCTATCGCTATTCACAATCCCAGATCATTAACTATAACTCACTATTCACTCTTACTCGTGACCAATGTCTCGAGAGAAATTTCCGTCCTGTTAACAAGTGATCACTAATATCACATAAATTGGATTAAAATATACTACAACGTAGGTCCATTACTATTATATACTTTTCGAAAACCATAAAACTACTATACACAGATAATATACATTCAAGTCTTTCAAATAATTTTCAGAGCGGATTCGTGATCTGCACAGCATTTTTTCATATCTAAAGTTTTGTTTATTTCCTATCAATCAATCATTCATCTTAATCACCCCTGAATCGATACCCTACCGTTATTTTTCTCCGCCACTTTCTAACAATTTTTCCTATAATTTTACCTACTTTATTTACACCCTTATCACTGTACAGAGGTGTAAGCAATGCTTATGTTACGTATCGAACTAAACTCCATGCTCTTCTTCAATTCTCAGCTTGTTTATCCCACACATCATCAATTCAAAGAGACATCTTTTCATTTCTTTCGGAAACTTTATCGATTCCCTGCCATTTGCTTATAATTTTGCCTACTTTTGAAGGTCATTTCTTATCGTGATATTGACAATCATTAGATTGTCTATTAAAAAGAGGAGACGAATCAATCATCTCTTTGTTGTTCATTATTTCTCTCGAGACTTCACCGTGAGCTCAGCCTAATTCAACTGTTGTTAAATTTTCGCTATAATATGTTAAAATATAACCAATTTGTATATCCAGATAATACTTTGGGCCACCTTTTCGGAGCAGTAAAAACGTAGATGCGTGTATGTTTTAACTGCGCTCGCACTTAATTTTAAGTAAAAATCATTCAGAGTATTGTACACAACCAAGCTAAAACTCAAACTATCTCGATCAGATAAGGGATTAACCGCCAAATTAGGATTAAATGAAATTAAATAACCAGAGCTTTGCTTTATGATATGGGTTGAAGAATCCCGCATTTTCACCCACACGCTTCTTTACCTCCGTTCTTTGTACCCTTTTATAATATTCATCTTATTTTTAGCATTATTATCCTCTTCATTTCTACACCCACTCTATCTACTTGTTCTATTATCCCTCTAATATTTATATATATATATATATATATATATATATATATATATATATATATATATGTCGTAGAATGACTCCCGACGATACCATATATCACTATTCGTTGAGGGAACTTCCTTAATTATCTTTAGAGTGCGTTACTGTCTGGCGGCCGATATTATGTATCTTCGATATGCTTAAGAAGTGGAACTGAGCTCAAGGATAATAATATTGCTATCATTAATAAAATAGAGTTTTATTAATAATAACTATCAATAAACACAAGACGGAAAATATTGACATAAACAGAGAATGAAAAGGGTCGTGGGGGCTCGGCTAATCCGAGGATTTAAAGGATTTAAAAAAGGTAAAACAAATATCGAGTTAAAGAGATGGGATGGTTCGATAAACCATTTAAAGTACAGGATAGAATTGACAAAAGGGTTAAGTACTCAAAGGTGACGTTTGGCTTACGTAACTTTTGCACTAGTGGTGCAGTGGAAGGTGGCGCAAAGGAGTTTCGGTCCGCTGGCAAGTTCCAGCTGAAGGGGGGGGGGGGGGATAAAAGGATCCTGACGTGGCGTCTTGGGAAGGAGAACCGTTTCTCGACGAACGGCTTGAAGAACAATGGCTGTTCTAGGTTGTTCTCTTCTGAACAAAGGGGGGATGAGAACCGTCTCTTGTCTACGGGCTCAAGAACAATGGCTGTTCTAATGTTGTTCTCCTCTGAACAACAGGGGGGGGGTGAGAACCGTTTCTTGGCGAAGGGCTCAAAACGAACAATGGCTGTTCTAATGCTGTTCTCCTTTGAACAACAGCGGGGGATGAGAACCGTTTCTTGGCGAAGGGCTCAAAACGAACAATGGCTGTTCTAATGCTGTTCTCCTTTGAACAACAGGGGGGGGAAGTTTTGGGGACTTGGCGTCGGAAAGGCTCGAACCTTTGGCACTCAAGGAATATTGTCCTCCTTCTGGACAAGTGATGGTGAATCTCGAGGTCGAGGTCCCTTGGCGCACAAAGGGAGAGAGGGTCGTGGTGATGTTTCGCCACGAAAATCTGGATCTCCAATCTGATCTTAGTGGCAAAGTTTCCATATAAATAGCCAGGACATCTCCTTGGCGTGGGGAAAAATGGAGTGAAAGCTTGTAGGGAACGCACAGCCGGGCCGGAGAACAATGCCTTATCTGCTCATAAGCCTAACTCAATCTGGCGAGGTCGGCGTATGGGGGCGAACGGGGGGACGATAACCTCCTTGTTTAAACATTGACATCCGGTAGCTGTGATAAGACTCCAAGCCTCGAATCGAAGATGCACGTGGGCAGCATTGTGGTTTTAAATAATATGGGATAGGAGTTGAAATTAACGCAGCTTCAACTCGTTCTATCACACCCCTCCATTCCAGGGGAAGTTGTCACTTCGAAAAAAAAGAGAGAGAAGGGACAACGATAGAGCTCCGTTGTAGGGAACTCGTTTTCTTGTACCAACCGTACCTTACTGCACCTAACTAGTATTACCTCAATACATATGATTATTTTGATCTTTAGATTACAGGGGAAAATAACCTTTAATACAACTTTAAAAAAAGGGCATGGAACAATGAAATGATATAAAATTAGTACATACGGGACAAAATAATTTATACGTAAATTAATGGGTACAAATATATATACATACAAACACTTAGACATTGAGCATTACAAAAGTCAGACATATACATTAATTAATTATATTATAAGAGAATCTTAATTTAAGTCGTACAAGACGGTATATACCTACAGGGAGATACTAATCCTATGAATACACTTACTCTACGCTATTCGGTAACGCATTTCTACTGAGGACGTCAGCGACCTGGTTATCGGAACCTTTTATCTAATTTATTTTAAACTGATACTCTTGCAAGAGTAAACTCCAGCGCATGATGCGGCCGTTTGAGTGTCTCACATTCCTAATATAGGCTAACGGACGGTGGTCGGTTCCTATTTGAAATTCTTTACCTATCAAGTACATCTTGAATTTGTCTATGACCCAGATAATTGATAGAGCTTTCTTTTCTCTAGTTGCATATCTCTTTTCGCGTGGTAATAATTGACGACTAGCATATGCAACTGGATGACTCGTTCCGTCATCCACGTATTGAAGGAGTACACCTCCAATTCCCTTGTTGCTCACGTCGGTCTTAACCCCAAAGGATTTTTCCGGGTTGGGCAACTTTAAAATGGGGGCGGAAATGTACTTACTTTTGAGCTGATTAAAATGGAAAACAGCGACATCATTCCAAAGTAAACGATCGGGGAAATTCTTTTTTTGAAGTGGGCATAGGGGGGCCGAAATTGAAACGAAATTCGGAACAAATCGCTGATAGGGAGAAGCTGATCCTAGGAACGATCTTAATGGCTTCTTTGTAATCGGGAGGGGCATGTCGGCGATTGCCTTAATCTTGTTCTCATGGGGACCTAACTTGCTTTGTCCTATTTGGAAACCCAAATATTTGATGGTTTCGTGGGAAAAATGGCATTTGCTGGGGCCAATGGTGAGGCCATTTTCACGCAGTCGCTCGAAAAGAGCTAATAGGGCGGGTAAATGGTGACTCCATTTAATTAGTTCTTGTAGCTGACTCTTCTGACGTGGTGTCAGCTGCGCGTCACTATCCAGGTCAGAGGGTTCCAAAGACTCGCCTGGTAGGGAAGGAGGAGGGTAATCGGCATCAGGTTGGATGCACACTGTCTGGATTACATTAAGGGACTCCGCGGGGCAATCCTCTTCAAGCGCCGATGCTTCGTCCAGTTCTACGAAGGTATCTCCATGGGCGCGTTGGGGGTTCTTTTTTTCTTGGGGTCCAGGGACAGTCTCCGTGTCCTTGTCTGGGGCCTTATCACCTAAGGGTGTTAGTGATTCACACTCCTTTTGTGCCGTCCTAAAGTCCTGGTTAAAGGTTTCCGAGAAATCGGACGGTATCGGGGTTCTGATGGGGACGGGCTCCTGGGCTTCTTTCTTATCTCGGCCTTGAGGAAGGGCGGCCTGAACCACAGGGTCGAAACTTACTTGGGGGCTCTGCCCTATAAGTATGAAACAGAATTGTATGGGTGCTACAATGACTTCAGCCCAGCCATTATAATATTGACACTGCAGGTAACATCTAACGACGGGGAATCGGTTCGCCCGCCCAAGGTGGTCATGTACCACCGCAATTTTTCGTGGTTAGAGGCCACTGGGAGGAGTTCGTCGGACACGATGAAACACGTACATCCTGTGTCCCTGACGAGAGTCGATACTCGGCAGCTGTCCACGCTGCCCTCCTCATATTTCAAAGTTCCCGATGAACTTTTATCAAAAACAAAATTTACCTGGTGGCCTGACGGAGGGGGAGAAGTTTCTGCTTGGGTCTGCACCACCGGGGGAGCCGGGGTTGCATTAATCTGGTGAACTTGGTGGGCTGGTCCGCTTTTAAGTCTAGAATTTTGGGGGCAGTTCCAGCTCATGTGGTTTTCTACACCACAGGTGAAGCATATGGTTGGTCGCTTCGGGAAGAGAGATGGAGGAGAAGTCTTAACGGGAGGTTTGGAGTCCCGTTGTTGGTTTTGGGGAAAGAAGTTTGGGGATTTTACGGGGCTCGGAAACTTTGTCAGCTTTCCTGGGAAGGGGCGCGAATCCTTCCTTCTTTCTTCTCGTTGGATTTCTCTTTCTCGTTCTTCTCGTTGTATTTCTCTTTCTCGTTCCTCTCGTTGTTTTTCTCTTTCTCGTTCTTCTCGTTGTATTTTTCTTTCTCGTTCTTCTCGTTGTATTTCTCTTTCTCGTTCCTCTCGTTGTATTTCTCTTTCTCGTTCCTCTCGTCGGATTACTCTTTCCCTTTCTCTTTCTTCCTTTTCTCTTTGAAATTTTGCTTCAATCCGAGCTAAATTAATCTGATGGTGAAGGTCCACTTGTCTTATCCATTCCTCTCTTATGTACTTAATTAGTTCTTTTCCGGAAAGTCCCAAGGATTCTCCTTGCGCTTTAAAGATTTCAAACTGAGTCATTTTTGCACTTGGGGGCGCACTAGTCAACCAACTAAAATTCCTTACAACAAAAATTATGCCTCTATAGAATTAGCCTATCTAAATATGGGCACTGACCTATTCGTACTTGGTTTCTCAATCTAAATAACCACTGACTAAAATCACAAAAAAAAATACAAACAAATTATTATAACCGTTCCTTGAGCTACTCCAGCTTCTTAAGTTTAAAAAAAGGGGATAGCAATCGTTAAAACAAAAGGGAACTACTATATTCTATTATTATAACGAATAACACTATGCTTAACTCGACTGAGACCAGTGTTTGCAAAGATATAGCGTTAAACCCCACACACCTGATACCAAATTTAAATAGTATATATATATATGTCGTAGAATGACTCCCGACGATACCATATATCACTATTCGTTGAGGGAACTTCCTTAATTATCTTTAGAGTGCGTTACTGTCTGGCGGCCGATATTATGTATCTTCGATATGCTTAAGAAGTGGAACTGAGCTCAAGGATAATAATATTGCTATCATTAATAAAATAGAGTTTTATTAATAATAACTATCAATAAACACAAGACGGAAAATATTGACATAAACAGAGAATGAAAAGGGTCGTGGGGGCTCGGCTAATCCGAGGATTTAAAGGATTTAAAAAAGGTAAAACAAATATCGAGTTAAAGAGATGGGATGGTTCGATAAACCATTTAAAGCACAGGATAGAATTGACAAAAGGGTTAAGTACTCAAAGGTGACGTTTGGCTTACGTAACTTTTGCACTAGTGGTGCAGTGGAAGGTGGCGCAAAGGAGTTTCGGTCCGCTGGCAAGTTCCAGCTGAAGGGGGGGGGGGGGGATAAAAGGATCCTGACGTGGCGTCTTGGGAAGGAGAACCGTTTCTCGACGAACGGCTTGAAGAACAATGGCTGTTCTAGGTTGTTCTCTTCTGAACAAAGGGGGGATGAGAACCGTCTCTTGTCTACGGGCTCAAGAACAATGGCTGTTCTAATGTTGTTCTCCTCTGAACAACAGGGGGGGGGGGGTGAGAACCGTTTCTTGGCGAAGGGCTCAAAACGAACAATGGCTGTTCTAATGCTGTTCTCCTTTGAACAACAGGGGGGGATGAGAACCGTTTCTTGGCGAAGGGCTCAAAACGAACAATGGCTGTTCTAATGCTGTTCTCCTTTGAACAACAGGGGGGGGAGCCTTGGAGACTTGGCGTCGGAAAGGCTCGAACCTTTGGCACTCAAGGAATATTGTCCTCCTTCTGGACAAGTGATGGTGAATCTCGAGGTCGAGGTCCCTTGGCGCACAAAGGGAGAGAGGGTCGTGGTGATGTTTCGCCACGAAAATCTGGATCTCCAATCTGATCTTAGTGGCAAAGTTTCCATATAAATAGCCAGGACATCTCCTTGGCGTGGGGGAAAATGGAGTGAAAGCTTGGAGGGAACGCACAGCCGGGCCGGAGAACAATGCCTTATCTGCTCATAAGCCTAACTCAATCTGGCGAGGTCGGCGTATGGGGGCAAACGGGGGGACGATAACCTCCTTGTTTAAACATTGACATCCGGTAGCTGTGATAAGACTCCAAGCCTCGAATCGAAGATGCACGTGGGCAGCATCGTGGTTTTAAATAATATGGGATAGGAGTTGAAATTAACGCAGCTTCAACTCGTTCTATCACAATATATATATATATATATAGAAATAGATCCAAGAGAAATTGGAGCCATTACACTAACCGCACCATATATATATATATATATTTATATATATATATATATATATATATATATATATATATATATATATATATATATATAAGAAGTTGTAGGGTTAAAACTTTCGTTGATCGTTGTTTGTCGCAGTAATTTCTCCTTTTTCTCACTTACTTTGGCCCAAGTTATTTAGAGCTTGTCTTCTTGTTAGTAAGATGGAGGGTGAATCAAGACAAAAATATATTGATTGGTTTTTCAATGATTTGTGGGCGATTAAATAAGGAAGTCATGCTATAAACGGATTTTCCTTGTAGGTAATGTTCTGATGATTGTTTGTAGTGTGTTCAGTTTAGCCTTAGAAAGAAACAATAGGTTGAGTTATTTTCGTTGTCAGTCATTCTTTGAGGTTTCTCTAGTAAATATTTTCACGGTCTCGTCTACCAGACGAGACAATGGTATTTGACGGTGCCCTGAGGTCTTGGAGAAAAAACATTATTCAACTCATTTTGTGGCTTTTTAGGAAGGGCTGAATATATATATATATATATATATATATATATATATATATATATATATATATATATATATATATATATATATATATATATATATATATATATATATATATATATATATATATATATATATATATATATATATATATATATATATTAAAATGTCAGATGAAAAACATATTTGAACTGATCGAGGAGACACATAGGATCCAAGACCAAAGAACAAATAAAAATAGAACAAAGACATATAAGCCAAAACAACTCTATACTCATAAAACAACCCTTCAAACGATACTGGAAAAAACCTTCTCCATTTCACTCGAAGGCAACCCTAATTTCGGCAGAACATACGAAGAGGAAATACTCCCAAAATTGCAAGAAACAGATGAAAACATCCCAATTTCTCATGTATTGACGAAAAAGGACGACATATGCTAGGGAAGAAATGCTCTTAACAAATGAGGAAGACTTCGCAACCCTGAAATCCTTCAAA
Organism: Ceratothoa steindachneri; assembly: GCA_963969495.1. Lineage (NCBI taxonomy): Eukaryota > Metazoa > Arthropoda > Malacostraca > Isopoda > Cymothoidae > Ceratothoa > Ceratothoa steindachneri. Next base: position 25,895,870 of record OZ018335.1, read on the forward strand.
CCAAAACCTCAGGAACAAGTAGGATAAAAAAATCACACCGAAACAATGCACCTAGCAACATAAATGATGCAATATTAAAGATTTTCAAGGCTTGTCTAAATATGGGAGACTTCCCTCTAGCATTAAAAAATGAAAAAAATTATCTTTCTCCAGAAACCAGGAAACCGACTCACCAAATAGAAAATATACCGTCCCGTTTCACTACTGGAGTTTCGCGGAAATCTTTTCGAGAAGGTCAGACTGAAAAACTGAAGAAGTCCTTATAGCAGAAGAACTTGTATAACACCAAGCAACACGAATCCAGGAGCTAACGCCGGACGAAACGAAAACGGCGCTTGCGATAATCACGGTAAAAATTGCCAGAGAAAGGCCAGAAGGCAAGGGATTAGACGTTTTAAAGAGTAATATTACTAAAGCTTTTGAGAATGTGTAAGTCCCGGGTTTATAAAAAAATTAACACCATAAACATGGAACGCATTATAATCAAAATTATATGCTATCAGTAGATGAGGGAAAAGTCAAATTACATATAAATGGGTATAAAAGGGAAGCCAGCGTTCCCCAAGGGGAATGTTTCGGTGCAAACCTTTATATTATATATAGGCGACTTACCTCAACTGAAAAATGCTAGTGCAATAAATATCCAACTAATAAATGATGTAACACAAATCATTACAAGTGATAGAAACTACCCCACAGACATTGCCAGAGATATAAAAAACAAGTTATGCTGACCGAAACGTCGCGTGCCCTCACTTATTCTGATTTATGTCCTTACAACTTTGAAAACTTTTAATAATTCGTGGAGTAACCTTGGGAGGACTTTGGCAATTATATCTTCGAAAGAGAATTTTTAAATACCTTAAGGGTTTCAAAGTTCGTTAGAATCGGCCGAAGAGTTATGATGTTATTGCCCCCCAAAAATAATTATCGGGATAACGTTAGGAGGGCCTTAGCAATTATATCATTCGAAAAAGAATGTAAAACAACATAATGGGTTCAAATTTCGTTAGAATCTGCAGAATAGTTATGTTATTGCCAAGCAAAATAATTCCCTGGATAACATTGGGAGCACTTTGGAAATTATATCATTCAAAATATAATGTAAAACAACTGAAGAGTTTCAAATTTTGTTAGAATTATCCGAATAGTTATGATGTTATTGCCAAAACAATATAATTCCCGGGCTAACATGGGAGTACTTTGTCAATTGTATCATTCGAAAGAGACTGTAAAATAACATAAGGGTTTCAAATTTAGTTAGAATTGTCTGAATTGTTACAATATTATAAAAAAAAGCAAAACGTCGACCGACCGAGCGACCGACATAGTCAGATTTAGCTTCGCCCACAACTAAAAAATGACAACGTTCTAAAAGTTTATTAAAAAACAGAACTAAATTATATTTTTTTTAAGAAAAATAACGGGCCTTAACTTTTTGTCACACCTCATTTAGGGAATTGGAAAGGCGACAAAATGGTCACAGCCTAATTGCATAGTCTAAATAGTATAGCATAGCACATTATAGCATAGTATAACATAGCAGATTATTGCATAGTGGTGCTTATTATATTATAGCATAGCATAGAAAACATAGTATAGCAAAGTATAATATTGTATTAGTATATGTAGTATTGTATCTCCTAGCATAGTACATATATCCTAGCATAGCATATCATAGTATATCCTAGGATTGTCTAGAATAGTTTAACATTTTATAGCATAGCCTAGTGTAGTCTGGAATAGTGGCCTGGCAAAACCTAGCCTACCCTAGGATAGCCTACCATAGTATTATCTCAATCAGAATAATAAAGCCTAGCATAGTATAGAATAGCCTAACATAGTAAATCCTGTCTAGCCTAACCTAGGATAGTATATCATAGCATAGTATAATATAACATAGCATAACAGAGTAGATTATGTTATATCATAGCCTAAAAAAATATGGCCTAGCCTAGCATCTGATAGCCTAGTCTAGCCTAGCCCAGCTTAGTATAACCAAGTCTATCCTCTTAGCTAGCCTAGCAGTGAATATATATGATGGCCTAACTTAACCTAGAAACCATAGTAAAACCTAGCCTAACAAAATCTAGCATAACATAGCCTAGTACAGACTAGCATATATAGGATCTTAGGCTAGTATATTCTATCCTATCCTAGCGTAGTTAGCATATTCTAGCCTAGACTATCATAGCCTAATATAGTATATCATATCCTACCTTACCTTACCCTAGCCTAGTTAGTATAGTATAGTATTGGGTTGAAGAATAAGTTCTTTCGGTTTTATCAAATTTATTCATTACTATTAACAATTTTAGAAAAACTTCATTTATAATAGATAATAATCTGCAATTTAATCAATAATGTATTCTCCGTTGTTATTTACGACTTCTTCCCAACGTTTAACTAGTTTTTCAATGCCTCTGCAATAAAAATCTCTGGATTTTGACTTGAAGAACTCGTCTAACTAAGGTTCTTAATTCCAAATTAATATTGAACGAAAGGCCGCGCAAATTGTTAGAGAGCGATCGGAACAGATGGAAATCCGATGGAGCCAAGTCTGGCGAATATGGAGGATGCGGCAGGATTTCCAAATTAAGCGTTTGGATGGCGTCTTTTGTCCTATTGACAATGTGAGGACAAGCATTGTCGTGTTGCAGAAGGACTCCATAACGTCGATGAGGTCGTTTTTCACGAATAGCTTCGGCGAGTCGATACATTTGTTGAACGTAGAGTTCTGCATTAACAATCTCGTTGATCGCAAGGAGCTCATGAAGAATAATGCCTTCGCAATCCCACTACACACACACACAGCATCGTCTTTCGTGGATGAAGTCCTTGCTTTAATCGCGTAAGTGTTTTTTTATTGGGGCTGAGCCATGGTTTTCGATGGTTCATGTTGATATAAACACACCACTTTTCGTCGCCAGTGATGATGCGGTGAAGAAATATGTCCTTATATCCAGGAGTAGCCTTGTGACAAGCAAGCAAACCTGTGGCAATCGTGGAGCGTTAAAGTTTGTTGCTTTCGTCAAAGCGTCCGGAACTCATGCACCGAGTTTTTGAACTTTCCCCACCGAATGAAGGTGATTCACTACAGTTTTCTGATCACACGCCAATTTTACAGCCAATTCTCTAGTCGATTGACGAGGATTTTCATGAAGAAGGTCGTTCAATCGACTTCATTCAACTTAATGGGGAGACCAGAACGGTCTTCGTCATTAAGATTGAAATGACCGTTTTTGAAACGTGAAAACCACCATTGAGCTGTCCTTTCTGATAAAGCATTTTCTCCGTACACAGCACAAATATCACGACGAGCTTTAGCTGCGTTTGCATTGTTCCCGTCTCGATTGAAAATGAATAACAACAAGTTTCGAAAATGCACCTTTCTTTCAACTTGACATTCCATTTTGAGGGTACAGAACAAAAATTAAATTAACACAACTTTTAAATAAACCGCAATAACTTATTACTCAACTTCAAGAAGTAGCCTAAGCAAAAGCCTAAGAGTCTACGCTGTTAATAGACGTAGCTTATCTTTTGCAAATTTTGCTCTCACAATTTATTATTGTTTCTTAAAATGTGCACAAATCACGTCAACAAAACTTAATTCAACCCAACATTAAAAAAAAACGCAAGAACTTATTTCTCAACCTAATATATCATAGTATTGCCTAGACTAGACTATTAGATCTTAGTCTAGGGTTGGATAGCATGCATAACATAGACTAGCCTACCCTTACAAAGCCTCGCTTATCCTAGCCTGGTATAGCGAAGACTAGCCTAGTGTAGCATAGCTTATTATATCATAGCCTAACTTAGCATACCATAGCGTAGCCTAGTCTAGTATAAACTAGCATGCCCTGCTTAGCATAGTATAGCTTAGCCAGGCCTAGCCTAACATAACCTAGCATTAAGTATCCTAGATATATATAGCCTATACTATACTATTATACCCTAGTCAAGCATGGCTTATTATTGTTTATCCTAACATATGTACTATATGTTATCCTATCGTAGCATAATATGGCCTAAATTAGCAGAGTATATTTTACCATTGTACATTATATCTTAGCATATATTAGCATCGTATAGCCTAGCCTATAATATTCTAGCAAGGCATAGCCTATTCTAGGCTTGCCTAGCAGAGTATAGCATATTATAGCCTTGTCAAGTCAAGCAGAGTATCGGCCGAAAGGTTATGAAGTTATTGCCAAAACCAAATAATTCCCAGAATAACCTTGCTAGGACCTTGACATTACATAATTTGAAAGAGAATGTAAAACATAATGGTTGTAAATTTTGTTAGAATCGGCCGAATAGTTATGCTGTGATTGCAAAGACAAAAAAATTACCGGGCTAACCTCGGGAGGGCTTTGACAATTATATCATCCCAAAGAGAATGTAAAACAACATAAGGCTTTCAAATTTCGTTAGAATTAGCCGAATAGTTATGATGTCATTGACAAAACAAAATAATTACCGGGCTAACCTTGGGAGGACTGTGGCAATTATAACATTCAAAAGAAAATGTTAAACAACATAAGGGTTTCAAATTTCGTTAGAATCAGCCGAATAGTTCAATGTTATTACAAAAACAAAACAAAGACGTCAAACGGGAAGCGACCGACCGACAGAGTGAGATGTAGAGTGGCTCGCGACCTGACCCGCACGCGACTAAATACATTAACGATTGAGAAACGAATGAAAAAGATAAACAAAACTAAATTCAAAATAATACCAGTAAATCGAAGGAAGACGGCTAAAATAAGTCGAGTGAAAGACCTATCTATTAACCACGAAAGGAAGAGTTCTAGTACTCAATCTCAGAGCAAACGGGTACAACTCTCACTTAAACCAGAAAATAACTGGAGAAAGAACTACCATAATCGCGTTGTACAGATTCAGAAACTTATTAAGTCGAAACAAAGGGATATTCAGTATGGCCCTCGTCTGCCTCAAAATGACACCCCACACAATCCATACGCACTGTTTATTACACGAAAATTATTTTAAAAAGCCCAGAAGATCCCAAACTGGGCTACCAGATTCTTCTTAATTAAGACCAAGACTGCATGACAGTGCAGTGAGCGGCACCGTCCCCGAAGATGAAATTAATCAAACAATCTTACGTCATGAGGACCACCGTCAACTTCGTTATAAATAACGATTTGATTTACTCCCCCCCTCCCCCAAAAAATGAAACTCCGGAATATTAACTCAATATTACGCTTAAACGATAATGAACTGCCAAATGGTTGACAATAACTTCAGAACAAGCAAATGATAATTACTCCCCCCAAAAAACGATAACATAACCGAAAGAACAAAAATAACTACAAAAGCAAAAAAAAAATATGCGACAAAAAGCACAAAAGAATATAGAAAACAAAATTGAAACAAGGAATATAAATCCTCAAATGAGCAGAGAAGAACACTATCTCGAAAGCTTAAAAAAAAAACTAAGACAAAGAAAAATGAAGCCAAAAAAGTGAAACAAGAGCTTTTGACAGGCAACCTAACACATCTAACTCATAATCAGTGTCATTCAAATCATTTTCATATTTACTTTCTTCCGCTCCCCCATTATAATCATTATAATTCACATCTACATACTTACACAGTATTTCTACCTACTATCTCTATGCACTTTCACCACTTTTGCTATACCAATCTTAATTCTGAGGTTCATCCTTTATTGCCCACGTTAGTCACTCAAACGCTTCAATGACAAAGTAGGCAAGGTAAATAGACTCAACATCACCGCCTTCTCATACACAATGAAGACTTGCCTCTAAAGATACCTGATAGAAGGAGAAATCTGAGGACCAAATTCTTTACGAGTTTATAATTAAGTCTAATTAAAAGGGATTTTCCTCAAAAGTTGCTTAAACTGCAACTAGATATTCAAATTTGCATTCTCAAAGTAGAACGCTGCCAAATAAATTAGGTAAAGGCGATATCCAATATTTTCTTCAATTATATATATATATATATATATATATATATATATATATATATATATGAAACTTTAGTGATAACTAGTTTATTGTGTGTAAAAACATCATATTGAAACATGAGACACTTTGGATCTTTCTTCTTTATTCTAGAGCACGTGTTCGAGATGGACCCTATTTAGCTCTGTGCAGTTCTTGAGGCGCAGCTCACAGTTGTCCATGAGGTCTTTACAACCTGAGCGACTAATGGCTCTGATCTCCTCCCTGATGGCTTGCTAGAGTTACGTGATGGTCTTGGGTCTCCCTGCGTAAAATCTGTCTTTAAGGTAAGCCCAGAGAAAGAAACCTGGGGTGCTAAGGTCTGGGCTGTGAGGTGCCCACTCAAAATCAGTCTTGACACTGATCACACGCCCCCTAAAGTTCTCTTTCAGCTAATCTCGGGATGGTTTGAGGTGCAAGAGCTTGCTCTATCTTGCTGAAACCAGAACTTCCCCGTAAGCGATGGGAACAAGGGTCTGCAGCTCCCTCTTGAAGGTTTTGAGAACCTCAACATACCGCTCCTTGGTGACTGTGAATGTCCTGCCAGATTCCTCGAAGAAGAATGGTCTGATGATGCCTCTGGCTAAGATTGCAGTCCATACCGGCTACCTCATTTGGTATGGAGGTCCCCTAGAAGACATTTGTCTTCAAAATTGAAGTGAGGTTCATCCTAAATCCAAAGAAGTGTTAGGAAAATTGAGATCTCCTGAATCTTCTCCAGTATCTTGAATGCCATAGCGCGTGGCGAGCACGCGCTCCAGGCGAGACCTGAAGGCCACGCACACGTTGCAGACGAAATCCTCCCTCATGCTGGCCCAAACGCCGTTAGCAGAAGACTTTATTTCATCGGCGTTGCTGTACGGATCTTTCACGCCTTGCCCTTGACATGCAGCCACAAGTTGTAGTCGAGGATGGCAAGATTCCAAATTGTAATCCCATGTATTACGTGCGGTGCGGTTAAAAACATACCAAACGCTCTTCCTACAACCCTAAGGCCAAGCTGGCTGCCAAGATCAAGGAATTGTTACAAGATCTTCCCAGGGACACAGTGAAGAACGCATAGGCCAGTTTCTGAAGGGTTTGAGGCCGTGGTAGAAGCTGAGTGCAGCTACTTTAAGTAAAGCCATAGGTACTCCAGTTAATATTTTGTAAAAAAAATTAAATTACGTTTATTTTTGACGAGATTTTTCAGGGTGTGTGTGGAGGGGAAGGTCTTTTATGTAAACCATTAAATTGAGGCCAGACACCATGTATCCGACAAAAGGATCCTTCTAATGTTGGGAATTCAGTAGATTAGTGAAATTTCTAAATTAATTTAAAATTTTTTCTTTCTCGATTTGCAAATGAGTTCCAGAAATGTAATTAGGTTTTTGAATATTTGGCATTCCGAAATATCTTTGAGAAATATAATTGGAGAAATTTTCTGAACGCTACTTTGAAATTAGATACCAATAAGTGAGGTGAACTTAGAAATTCCATTAAAATATATTAGATTCCAAATAATACTTGTAATCCTTAACTTTGTACCATATTCCAAGAATCACCAGGAGGCTTCTTTTCTAGTCATACGATGAGTTGAACGTAGAGAAGCAAGTAAATCTCTTATACAATTTAAATATTGTAATCTTACAAAGTAACTCGTGTGGAGAGCAATAAGTGAAAAATGCCCAACAGAAAAGATGAGAAGTGAATTCTAATTACTTTCACGCTTTATTCACTTCATTCTATTTTCCTTGTGAGTCGACTGAATTAAGTTCGAAAGTATTTGAAATTCTATTTTTATACTTCCTGAGCGACATTTTTGCCATGTGTAAACTTCGGAACAAACTTTAGAAGAAGCCATAATTTATCATTCATTGTATTTTCCCAAGTAATAACGCTATAAAATATTAAAAAAAGGTTTATTATTGTTTAATATTAGAGTAAGATCAAGATGGATAGATAAGTATACAGTCGCAAAATAAATTCAAACTTGTTATTAAGCGCTACTAAAAGAAAATAGTCGACTTCCCCCAGAGTAGTTAGGGAGGGAGGTTAAGAAATTTAAACGGTGGGGGAGCTCAACCGACCTTGTTTAAGGGAGAAGAGACTTCTCTGGTTGCTATAACGAAGCAAAGGGACAACAATTCTGGGCCATCTGTTCACTTTTGCAACGAAGCCAAATAAATCACTCGAATTTGTTAGAATGTCACTTCCATTACGCTAAGATTAGCAAGAGTGGGTTTTATGGGGATGATCTTGGATTTATTTATTGCACTACAAGTGAAAAGAGACGTTAAGTTTAATCCGAGAAGGAATATTTTTCTCGAAAAATAAGTGAGATAAATGAATCAAAGAAAAGGGAGGAAAAAATACATATAAGAGACGAGTAGTGAGAAAAATTTATACGAATGTCAATAGAAGTTTCAATTAAAATCAGGAATCCGGAGTACTTAAAACGCATTCTCATGTTGACGCACAAACATTGATGCACACTAAGTTAAAATTCTGATACTACTCTCTTTTCCAATTTTCAAGATAAATACAACTTGGTATTAGTACATAAGACCAAGTCACAATGAGTGAGAAACCTTAAATGCCTTTTTCCTCCATACAACCCACAAATCCATTAATACATCTAGTGAACTCCCCTAAAAACAAATAATTAGCATTCAATTTTACAAGACCCGGAAATAACAATTTACTTTGAGTATCCTTAATTATTTGAAGTCCGTTGGAGGATCTTTTACTCCTATTTTGTGAGCAAATGTTCAAATCCTTGAGCTGGATTTAGATTGTGGCTTACAACATACGTACTGGCGGTTCTTAAAGTTCTTTCAAGGATTCAACTACTTCCATAACTACTGCTGGGAATTCATGAAGCAATAAAGTGGGTTTTAACAGTCGTGTATCTCAAAAACCTAAAAAAAAAGAAGCTGTTAGAAAATGCCAATGGTGCTATTACATATTCATAGACATAGAATGCTAATAATTTGAAACGTGAGGAAGGAAGATTTGAATTGGCAGAATCACCTTAAACACACTCATGAAAACATTCTAAATTATTGATTTCAATTAAATACAATAACATGCATCTGTATATTATTTGTCCTTACTTTTTTATAGGATTTTCTCCTGACCTTGAGTTATTACTCAGATCCAAGGTTTACTAATCTTAGTTTGAAGCTCAAGATCTTTCTCCAAGGGAGAATTTATAGGGACATTAACTAGGCAAGATTGAACTTCATTGCCTGTCCTGAGCAAGCTAAGAATGGTCGCTTTGCGTCAGTCAGTTATCTTACCAAATAGTTTAATCAGGCAATGTAAATTCCCCTGCAATTTTACTTTCCAACTTTTCACTCTTTCAAATATGGAATTTCTGTACTGCTATTCCTTTGCATTATATAAATAAATATTAAATCTAGTAATCTTATTAATGAAATCACCTCTATCTTCATATTTTTACACGAAGGAAGGAAATTTGAGTTGTAATTTCGAAGATGCTAATTTCATCTGATAACATCCCGAACAAATGCTTGAATTTCCTATGCTCTCTGGATGCGTCCTCAAGAACGGCACTGGTGTTAGATTCTAGGAGCATCTATTCGACACAAATTTCTCCATACAAATAGAGCGAAGGATAAAAGACATTAATATTTTTTATCCGAAAATACATCTATAACAACATATTCCACATCCTGTACATACGAAGGGAGGTCAATAAGTTTTGCAATTCGGATATAAGGAAACGAGATATGAGGAAAAGTGTTTTACTATTTTTCAATATAAACTATCCTCGACTTCAATGCACTTGCGCCACTTGTTCCTCAGGCTTCGAATTCCCGACAACCAGAAATCTCCCAAATGCTGTTCAATCCACTCCTGGACGGCGAGCTGGACATCTTCATCGTCCCCAAACCGGCCTTAACACAGTGCATCCTTGAGCTGGCGGAATAAAAAGTAGTCGCTAGGTGCCAGATTGGGACTGTAGGGAGGATAGTGGAGCTCCTCGAATCCGCACTCGCGCAGGGCAGCTTGTGCAACTCTAGGCTTGTGGACTTTGACGACGTTGAAGTCGATCATGGGGCGTGAGGTTTCTAGGGACCCAACGGACAGAGACCTTGGTCATGGCCAAATTGTCGTGGATGATGTTGATAACACTTCCATGTGATATTGAAAGTTCTTGCTCGATTTCTTCGACCTTCACCCGTCGAATTTCGAGGATCATCCTCTCCACACGGGCCACATTGTTCCTCGATGGTGAAGTCTGACGGGCGTCCTGGACGGGGGTCATCTTCAAGGGACTCACGACCATGGCGGAACTCCCTATTCCAGCCAGCAATGGTTACATAGGAAGGGGCGGTGTCGGTGTACACTGCAACCATGCGTTCATGGATCTCCTTTGCATTCTTGCCTTCCTTGGTCAAAAATTTGATCACTGCGCGGTGCTCAACCTTGTCCATTGTTGAAAAATTTGTGACTGACGATCTGCGACTAGCTACTGCTATTTAAATAGACGAGGCAGGAGTGTGCAGCTGCAGGTCCTGACTTGTCATAACTTGTCCTAACACCCTCACAAACAGCCATCCCCCTTCTTCTGTTTTGCCCTACCGATTCGCGAAACATATTGACCGCCCCTCGTACATATGTACAGTTAAAGACGCTTTTATTTACATTTAATCTTGCCTTTCCATGAAAGTCTTGGGTTTCAGTTAGCCTCTACAATATTGGTCACCTTCGAGCTATTGAACGCTATTTACATTTTCTTTTCAATGTCTTCCATCTTAAAACGTCCTTCAGTTCATTTCCATTTTAAATTCTTAGGTTAGATATTAAAGGTGAACTACCAGCATACGGAAACAAAGATTGCTACCATAATTCATTGGAAGTTAGTTAAACTTTACTTAATCAGTTCTTTTATTGAATACGTTGTACAGTGTACACGGATTTTCCTAACCATAAAATATATATATATATATATATATATATATATATATATATATATATATATATATATATATATATATATGAGCAAAAATCACAAGAGGTAACACGTGAATAAGTATAAATATTTGGTTGTACCACGTAAGGAAAAAGAAAGATTGATTGGAGCTGGTACTTTCGTTAACTTAATAACATTTTCAAACAATCTTTCTTTTTCACACATGGTACAACCAAATATCTATATATATATATATATATATATATATACGCCTTGGCTTCTGAAAACACCATTATTAATCTTAATTACTTTAGGCCCATATTCTTTATTTTAAATTTATGTTGCTTGATTTCAGCTAGATTCCCAGTCATTAATTATTTTATGGAGTTTAAGCACCAAAATTACTGAAAATCGATTAATTTCGAGGCCAAATTCAAAGATTTCTATTCCTAAATAAAAAATATATTAAAATGAACCTGAAAAAGTGTCAAAAAGAATAACTTTTATATTCTGAAGCATCCTTCATCGCGTCGCATTTCATTTTAAATGAGACACTTCGTGATTGGGGCCTAAATTGTTTCATTACTGCACAAAATCACGGGATGAGGACTTTTTCAAAAGGTAACCAGGACCCATATCAGGAAAGTTTATTATATATTTATTAAATTATGTTGTTACTTTACGAGTTATTACTTTAATTATAGAAATAAATAGTATTTTAATTAGAGGAAGAGTGTAAAGGGAATATAATTATCTGTAACAAACTAAAGTGCTTTGCGTGGCTCTCCTAAGCGGCACATAAGATGTCCTCTTTAGACGAATTTGAGCTTAAAGGTAACCCCTCCTGGACAAATTAAGAAGAGTTGACAGATGTAGTATTGCTGGTTTTGCTGTCTTTATTTGTTCCTTATCCATTTTCTTTCGATAAACTCATCTTTTACTTTAATATCATTATATTTAAGACTATTTTTCGTATTGAGGTAAGGGTTCACATCAGATAGAGTATTTTGTATTTTTCCTAAATTAAAAAAATTACATTGAAATGTGTCATGACTGCAAATGAAAGGGGTCAGAAAAGCGATTCAACCAGGCAATTTTGCCCAGCAAGAATTTTCAAATTGCTAATTTTGATTGTCGCTTTTCTTGGATCGAAATTTCCCTCGTCGATGTCAATGCACTTCTCATACCTTAGGCTTAGTGAGATCTGTATTTCAGCCATGAACTTGATTGATATTTTTATTCTAATTTTCATTCTTCACCCGCTTTTTGCACTTTGATTATTTACTCTAGTAGTCGAGGGGTTCAATATATTTTTTCTAGACAGAATAATCTAGACAAAAATTATGGGAAAGCTAAAAAATAACAAATGTTTTCACTCCAAAATTTAAATATCTATTTATCTATGGTCACTAGTAGATTGCCAGACAAATATTGGCGAAATGAATACTCTGTAAGGCTTCCAAAGAATAAGAATTGTCGTTACCAGTTAGCCAGTAGTGTTTTTCAAACCAGAACAAATAAATTAATATTTTAAGAGTAACGAACACCGCGGATAGGAATGGATACACATAAAATGGGGGTGAACTGATAATTTCAGGGGAGGAGGAACGCCGTACGTTCTTGTGGTAGGCTTGGGCGCAGAGGGAAATTTGTTTGACCCATGCTTGAGATTAGATAGGCTGGGTTTACCGAAGGTGTCTTCATGAGCGAGGTAAGAAAAGGACTTCGAAATGGCGCGGGAAAGGAAAGTAACTCTTTTCTCAAATTGGCCTACTAAAAGGGTCAAGCAGAAACGTCTCGAGTTCCTTGCGGTCGGTGTGTAGGCTTTTGTTTTACGCGAAGTTTCGAGTATAGAGACAGCAGGTTTTAGGCGAGTTTCGAAGTTTCGTGACGCTTTGACTCAATGATCAAATGAATTAACTACGGAATTTGTCTTAACTGCTGAAATGTCTCTCGATCTCTCTCTCTATATATTGTATGTGGTCTCGAAGGGTGACCTTGACATGTTCGTGGGCGCATCCAGTGATATAGTTTGTTTGTTACTTCCAATCACTGGGCGGAGCTCCATAATCTATGTGTACTTGTTGTACCTACATATTTCTCATGTCTAAAGTTTATCTTAATTATAGGAAATCACTCGTCTCTTACAGTTCTTTGTGACAAAATTGTGTTCCAAGCCTGTATTTATTCAGCTTGCCTGTTGTGACCTTTTGCTGATAATTATTCTTAGCCCGCGTATGTTTCTGTGAGCGCAAGACTCGTATTTGTTCAGTTGCTGACCTTTGATATCTGTGCGTGTATATGTTCTTGTGGTTCTGCGTGACTCGAACGACCGCTTGTTTGCATCAATTTGTAAAATTTGACATATTTTGTTTCCTTTTCTAATTCTCTTCGGATCTTTATTTATTACACTTAACATATTATTTCCTTAATTTACACAAATAAGCATTTCTAGGATTTGATAGATCCACCGAGCGTCCACTTGTGGAGTTTCTCGCTGGGTTTATTAAACCTGCAATTTGGGTGACACAAGCCTACTACCTATTTTACAACATGAGTCCTACAAATCAATGGAAACTATATAATAATCATGAACACTGCCACGGAATTATACGTACCGTGGAGTTAAAATAAGAAATGAATTAATATGAGTGTGCTACCACAAATCGATATAAGGAAGAAATCTTTAACAAGATAGCTCTTTGTGCTGAAATCGTATTACAGGTTCACCTACCCCAATACAGACCCCAACTTTCGATAGGTCTCATATCTTAGTTTTCTGCAAGGATTGAATGAAACTTTGGTGATAACTAGTTTATTGTGTGTAAAGACATGATATCAAAACATGAGAGTCTTTGGACTTTTCTTCTTTATTCTAGAGCACGTGTTCGGGATGACCTCCAGTGACCTCTGTGCGTTTCTTGAGGCGCAACACAAAGTTGTCCATGACTTCCTTACAAACCGACTGACAAATGGCTCTGATGACTTTTCTGGTGGCTTCCTTGAGTTTCCTGATGGTCCTGGGTCTCCCTGCGTACACTCTTTTTTTAAGCTAGCCCCAGAGAAAGAAATCTAGGGGGATAAGGTGTGGGCTGTGAGGTGCCAACTCAAAATCAGTCTTGAGATTGATCACACGGACACCAAAGTTCTCTTCTAGCCAATCTCGCGACAGATTTAAAGTGTGAGAGCTTGCTGCATCTTGCTGGAACCAGAACATCACCATAAGCGACGGGAACAGGGTCTGCAGCTCCCTCTTGAATGTCTTTAAGGCCTCAACATACCGCTCCTTGGTGACTGTGAATGTCGTGCCAGATTCCTCGAAGAAGAATGGTCCGATGATGCCTCTGGCTAAGATTGCAGTTCCATACTGTGCACTTAGGGGAGTGTTGGGGCTTAGTGGCTATCTCATTTGGTCTGAAGGTTCCCCAAAAGACATTTTTCTTCAAGTTCACCTTTTATTCAAGATGGAAGTGAACTTCATCTGAGGTCCAAAGAGGTTAAGGAAAGTTAGGATCTCCTGAATCTTTTCCAGTATCTTGACTGCTATAGCCTTTCTCTGCTCCTTGTCTGAGGCGCTCAGGCTCTGCTTCTTCGGCATTCTGTATGAGTAGGCCTTTACATCCATTACTAGCACTCTCCTGCAAGTCTCATGGAATATACCGAGGAACTGACTTCGCTTGCGCACAGAGCGTTTTGGATTCTGCTAAACTGAATCTCTCACGCTGTCGAAGAGCTCAGCTCTACGCTTCTTGGGGCGTCCTGAATGTCTTGGACAGTTGTTATTGGCTGCTTTGAGGTTCTCCACTGTCCCGTAGTTTTCGAAGTGGTCCACTTAGTCCTGAATCCTGCTCTTGGAGGGGACTTTTTTACATTTGATCTGATGCACGAAAGTGTCCTGCACTTTCTTGAAGGAGCCTGTCTTGTAGTAATGCTTGACGCAGTATATTCTTTGCTAGAGCTCCCATTGAAATATAGTGGTGTTCATAGGCGTTGCTTTGCTTCTGTCATGTCCTGCAAAGTAAGGGTGATTAGTGAATGAATGAAGGATATATTATAAAAAGTGCGTGCAGGCCCGGGTTTTTTGGGGGGGAAGGGGGGGCGGGGGGGATCCTGTCTATATATATAGTAGGAAACATCGGTCTTGACATCCGTACTCTCCAGGCTCAACAGAAGGCCCTTTTTCGAAAGCTGTAAAAGCCTTTACACCAACTTATAAACTGCAAACAAGCTGTTGAGTTCAACAAACTACTCTTGCACGGTCTTAGCCTTCTTGGTCGGGGCACCGTCTTACTGAAAAAAGTAATCCGCCTTTTTCATGATCTTCCTCACCATGCGCAGGAATTCCGTGGCCAAGATATCCCTGTAATCGGCTGCCATGAACCCGTAACCGGCCGTGAACCACATCTTATAGCCATTCATAGCCACGATGCAAAGCCTTTCCAGGGAAGCTGGCTGCTTGGTCGTAGACAAGTAGCGGACCACGGAAAGGTCCTGGCCAAATCTTACCACGCGTTTCTTCTGCTTGTTGATGAAGGGATCTACGAGTACCATGAAGGTTTTTTTCATCAGAAAAAAAAGAATATTAATTTGCCATGACTCTTCTTGTGTTTGAAAATTTTACAAAAGTACTCCTGCGTTGTTCTCGCTTACGTTGGGTAAGCAGAGGCCTTTCCCCGAACTTCAAGCTCTTTACACCCTCGTCCTTGAAGCCCCTAGTCACCGTGGCCACTGAGATATCCTTCTTCGTGAGCGCTGTCATTTTGAGTTTTGGAGCACTTTCGAAGGACTTTTCTCACAACGAAACGGTTGAAAACTTGATTTCTGCCTGAACGAGGTCGATCTTTGAGGTTTTTCCCGTTCTTCAGCTTCTCTGCGACTATGTGGATGGTCATCCGGATGACGCTTAGTCGCTTGACAATGTCGGACTTGTGCCCAGTGAGCAGGAGAGGAGAGTTCTCGTTCCTTTTGACTTCCATTTCCTCACTCCTGCAAACAATCGAAAAGCCTTTTATGATACATCCTCGCGAAATAGAGCTTTATGTTTCTTTGGTGGAACTTTTTCTCTCACACACTTAAGTCTCTTGAAAGATAAATAAACTGAATGTAAAAAAACTTTTGCAAAACCCGTTATATCCATGTAAGATGGTAAAACTTTCACCTTTTCACCATCTCCACATTTGGAATACACAAAAAAATCATCAAGAATGCACGCACTGAATGAACTTCCATAAATCTCTCTCCTCGAGACCACATTTGTCCTACCAAGACTTTAAAACCACCGAGAGTAAAGCTACGACACTGAAAAGAAGCTATTACAGGAATGAAAGCACAAATAATAAATCATTCCTCTTTGTATCATTCATTACTTATAAAGATTTCCAATCAGCGATCAACCTAGTAATCAAAACAATATATATAAAGCTTATTATTTGTATATACGATAAGAGTGCATTGGAAAATGAGATAGAGTAAGAATAATAGCGATTTGGGTCAGTATCGAAAAATACGTTTTGGTATCATCACATAAAAAACTGAAATTTCGAGTACGAGATAAAGCAAGTATTAGCCTTTCAATTCCATACAATATGTTTATGTCTGCATTTTTATACCTTCTTATTGGTAGGAGGATCCCAATAAAACGAGATGGATAGATTTGGTAACGATTATTGGGCAATTATTATAGCTTGCGCCTTTTCTGAGTAGCGACATTCCTGGGAAATTATGGAAGGGGATTTTCCTTTATATCGCCACAATATGACAACATTTGGGGTCCTGAAAGCTGAGTGTGGATTATGAAAATAGAATGGTGGCTGGCTTTCTAAAAGTATCCGTATAAGGCATCCTTTATTTCCGTCATATATTGGTTTAATATCATGTTATTGTCAACTTGCCTAAACTTTTCAAATGAGTTAGACTTAAGTTAGAGGAAACCGTGTATTATGTTTTTTAGGAAAATGCATTAAAAATCGGCATCAAATAATTTGATATTTTAAGTGCAAAATCCAATAGACTGTCTTCACAAACTGGGCTTGCCAAGAGATAAATATTTCCCAAATATCTTTCAATATTTCAAAAATTATCTGACGTTGAAAAAGGCTTAAAAGTTATTGAAATATTTATGGTTATTAACCTGAAAAAATTCATGAAAACTTTATTGATCTATCTTTTTATTTATCTGCTCTCTCACTCTTTTTTTTAAACTCTTAAAATAATTATCTATTTTTAAGCTTTTTGAAATAGATATTGGAGAAAATGCTGAAAGGTGCGATGCAATGGGGAAATCATTTGCCACACCTGCCATTCTGATTGGTCTGTTCTGGTTGAAGTTCGTTGAATACAATCAGCCTATCTCTAGATGTGATATTTCGGCACGAGGTGTAGGAAAAGGTATAGTAACTTTCATTACAAACACCTGAATTTGATATATGTTATCTCACTTCTTATCATTCCAATATCTTTTATTTCTCAGAATCCTTTATTCTCTCTCGTCATCACTTTCTCATTTACTGCGCCAAAACGACGTTTTTCAGCATACCTTTTACAAGATCTTGTAAATTTTAATAATAATCAGGACATTTACTTTTATACTATAGATATTGTCACGCTAAGGGCTAAATGGTAATTCACCTGTCATGACTTAATACCTAAGGAAGTGGTGAAAGTGTGCTTCTTCACAAGAAATAAACAGGCGGAAAATCTTCATAGAGAGAAATATAAAATCTTTATATTTAACTTTACCTGACCCTTCCATGGACACTCTCCAGACTCTACAAGCTATACCTTAGAACTTTCCCTTCACTTTCTTCCTTACCCTCCTTTTCCGTCCTCCTGCACACACACACACACATATATATATATATATATATATATATATATATATATATATATATATATATATATATATATATATATATATGTGTGTGTGTGTGTGTGCGTGTGTAGAAAACTCATAAAATATCGCGTGAGCAAGAAATAAATCCAACAAGCCTACCGGGAAAATGAAACGAATATTCCCAGTATTTTCGAACTCTATTCCAAGTACATTTTCAACGAATGACTACATTGTTGCCCTTGTCCGATTTTAAAACCCATGATATTCTTGGGGGGGGGGGGAATTTACTTAAGATTTTCAAGAATTTCCCACGAGTTCTCTTGACATCGTTAGGTATATTAAAAAAAATTCTGCATATCATGATTTTAATATCTGACAAAGGCAAAAGAGTAGTGATTTTAAATACCACTTCATACTTTGAGAAAATGAATTCCCTCCGCTCATCACTTTGACGAAGTCCAAAGCAAACACATTCTTCTTGTTCATCGCCCAGTAGGGAAGGAAGCGGTCAACGAGTGTTTGAAGAGAACGACATCCAACAGCATTTGATGACTCTCTCAGCGATCACGAACTGACGTCTTCCAGGGATATGGTCACCCAAATCGTCTCAAGGATGAACACCAGCCCCTTCCAGTCCCCTCTTCATACACGAAATCATCTCCATTAAGGGAGGTATAGAAAATATTTTTCCCCAAGCTTGTTATTGTTAACATGACAGCCTCTACCTCCTTCCCATCTCTTAGCCCGTCTTGTTCTTGCCTCGTTAATGTATACTATACACATAACCATCAATGCAACTATGCCTTTCTCTTGAAAGGGCATAATTGGAGGTTTCGGGTAAAGGAGGTTTGTGGTCTAGCCCACTGCCGAAACCGAAGTCAAGAGGCATCCTGGAATGGGACGGAGATACAACCTGCTTTGAGGGTACTTTTACCCTACCCTGTGGGTCCGGTCACGAACACAAAGTGAATACGCACACAGAAAACGCTATGGGTACCAAAACCAGTACAAGCTTACTGCACACCGTCAACGAAAAATGCACATTAACACGACATGATATTCTGAAACATTCGAACACATTTGATACACCACTCACAAAAATACTAAATTCATACGTTTGGTTAAACACTTATTTTTATGTCCTCACATAACGAACACAAATTCCGCCTGCTTGTAAAAGATTCACTAGCTGAACAACAACACTCCAGAAAACAGCCAGAAGCCATCACAAAAAACACCAAATGTGCGTACGCAAAATCAACCCTATAACAATACTCAAACCTGCCCCCGACCCTTCCGTCTTTCCAGCTACAATAATATCATACATCAACTACCAGATAACATCCTCCCAACACTTACACATCTATCCAATCTCTCACTCACCTCTGGGTACTTCTCTCAACCATTTAAAACATCAAACAACATAAACTACGCAAACAAACTAAACTCCAAACATGCAAACACCTAAAGACCTATTGCTGTGTTAGAGCAGCTAGGCAAAAATAATTAACCAAATGATCAACACGCGTGTCCCGAATTTCTAGAGGAGAATAACTGGTTCTCACCTTGCCAATATGATTTCAGGAGAGGCTTGTCTACTCAGACATATTTGACCATCGTTCAGGATATGATACAAAAAGCACGACAGTCACGACAAAAAAAAACACTCTCGTTCAGCAAAGACATGGAGAAGGCCTTCGATAAGGTGTGGCACGAGGGACTTTGTTGGAAACTAGCCAATAACACTGAGCTCCCTCGCTGCCCTTAAGGCTCCTTTCCCACTACCTTAAGAATCAGGTGTCAAATATAATACAATCAAACGAAATCACACCCCTTCACACCACGCACAGGGGTGCCCCAGGGTAAGGTACTGCAACCCACACTTTACATAATGTACACCAATGAAACACCACGCCCACCCAAAAACTGCAGACATAGACACACACCGCCCTACGCCCAAGCGAGATGATACCCGTCTGTGGCCCGTACCGCAGATGTGTAAGTACAGAACACAAATGACACTACGACGTGAGAGATCACTACATGCACAATATACAAATATACACACCTACAGTTACGGCCAAAGGTTTCGAGACTATTATATTTTTTCATATAAGAAAATAAATAAAACTAATCAAACATTGCATTTTGTTTTAGTTTGTTTTTAATATAATATAAAGCTAAAATATAGAAACTTTAGATTGCAAATCTAATTTATTAATAAATAGATTGAATTAATGCGAGCAGTTAATATTTACAATGATGTCTAATTTTCTTCAGGGCTTCTTCAATTCGTTTTGGCATGGTGGAGACCAAATTTGTGAGGATATCTTGACTGATATTGTTCCAATTTTTTCCATAGGCACTCGTAATTGCTGACAATTGGATGGCTTCTGTTTATTAACCGCAAGTTTAATTATTCCCCACAAATTTTGCATTGGGTTCAAATATAGCGAATTCCCAGGCCAACGTCGCAAAACTTTGCTGTTATTTTCAACCAATATCTTGGTTATTGCTTTTACTTTGTGACAAAGTGCTGAAAATTACATTTAGTAATTCTGAATTGGTTCTGAACTTTAGTAAATGGTGCTGATGAAGCACGTTTTGATACCATATTGAGCTCATGGCAGTGTTTGGGGGAAAAATTGTTAGTGGTCCAATTCCCTCCCTCGGATGAGAGGCAGACACATACATGGAGATGGTAATGCGGTTAAAAATATACATATATATATATATATATATATATATATATATATATATATATATATATATATATATATATATATGAAGATACTGTTTTCCCCAATAGCGAGTAAATTAGTGTACAATGAAACCACTTTTCGAGCACAAAGTTTATTGAACCCGAACTAGTTTCGGTATGAAGTTTTCCATACCATCTTCAGCCGTTAACTGAGGGAAATTGACAAAGAAAACAGAAATAGTAAAATATACAGAAACCGGCAGCTGACATTAATCAGGAGGCCTTAGTTTTAGGTGATTAATAAATAAACTTTGTGCTCAAAAAGTGGTTTCATCGTACAATATATATATACAAGCCATGGCTTTGCCACTCCTCTCCCCCTCTAAGGGGGAGCTTGCGCTTCACTTCGCTAGCTATCAGCCCTTCGGCCTATTTGATCTTTCAAATTGATCGTGATCGTCCCTTTCTCCCTCACCTCCATGTTCTCCTACCCTCACATCTCCCTCTTCCTCTACCTGTATCACATCACCTACTCCATTTCCTTACCTATCCCCATTCCTTCCCCCAATAGTCCTCCCTATCTTCCCTAATCCCTTTAGGGATGGGGGAGATGAGGAGAGAGAGCAGGGGAGAGAGTGGAGATGGGGGAGAGAGTTTGGGGTAGAGGGGGAGGGGGAGAGAAGGGTATACAGAGGGGGGAGAGGGGGATAGAGAAGGTGAATAGAGGGGGGGGGAAGAGATATAAGGGAGAGAGGTGGATAGATGGGGGAGAGGAAGATGAGGATAGGGAGAAGGTGGAGAGGGAGGGGGGGGAGATAGGGAGAGGGGGGGAGAGGGGAGGGATAGAGTTGGAGGAGAGTGATTGGAGGAGAGGTAGAGTGGGGAAGAGAGATGGTTAAGGGAGAGGTTAGGGATGGGGGAGAGAGTTGGGGGACAAGGTGGAGAAGGAGGGGAGCCAAAAAATGCACTGAAAATTCATACCAGTTTTCTTGTACCCTAAAAAAAAATACATAATAACTCACGTTATAAAAATATAGGGTTATGGATGGATGATATATATATAGCAGTAATGCATATAGAGTGTAGTTTTTAAACAAATTTACTGGCAATTCAACAGCCAGTAGCCCGCTGTATTTTCTATATATTCGCTGTAAGTCAGAGAATTTGTTTATAAAGTGTGCTACAGCAAGATTTCTGTAACAGACTATAAAATAGAGTAAGATTTATTGTTCTTCATTTTCATACTCCGTGTTACAATAATCTCTATAGTAACATAGCGTATTAAAATACGCTAGCATGTGTTCTTGTTGTTAAAAATACCCTAAATTACTGGTTGTTGAGATGCCAGTAAATTACTATAAAAATAAAATAAATATTAAAATGAATCTTTACGAAAAATAAATACAGTCTAAAAAATAATCTGCGTAAACAGCATTCATTATTAAGCTTGCATAATTTTCCTCACCCGAGTTGGGTAAATTTCAGCTCTAATTATTTCAAGGAAATTCCTTTTCGCACCAACTGCCAAATTTTGAAGGAGAAAATGTTTCTTTCTCATTCTGCCAACTATATTTAATCAACCCACTCTCTCATCACAATTCTTAGTACGTGAAATTATTAGAACTAAATACTTATAATTTATAGATTCTATATAAGGCACATTTTACGACGAAATACGTGATAATTTATAAATGATTTTACCCAATTCCCTTCGCAGAATCTGTTATAATAATGCGAGATTATTATGCGTACAGCTTCAGAGATTTCATAGCGGCCTTATTACCCTTTGCTTGCAATGGTTTACGATGGATTAATCTAATGTAAATTATATTATATTAGTAATGAGTTTTCTCTTGACTATAGAAGGGAATGTCTTTAGTATAGGACAATGTTCCTGTTTTTTGGTGTATTTGTACGTTTTAACTATCTATTCACATCAAATAAACCCTTTCTCGGTGAAGATCTAGTTTAAAATTCTATACGAACACTTGTGGCTATATATTCCAACATAGGTCATGTTGAAGTTTGCCCCTATACATGATATTTGATCCTTTAAAATTCTTAGCTAAATTCCTTTTAAACGTGTGCGTATATGTATTTAGTTGTTATGAACCAATCATTTTAAGAAAAACCATTCAAACTGTTTAGTTACAAAAGAAAAACAAAAAAAGGGAAGCACACCTGAACAAAATAGCAAAAAATAATTTGCCAATAAATAAAAATGAGGAATAAATATCAGGGTTAAATATTTTATGTGAATAAATTAAAGAAGGTTGGAGTGTTTTTTAGGAAATCAAAAGTCGAAAACAATTCATTCCATCAATAAAATAATGTAGGGAAAAGTCAGACGAACCTGTTTATTTTTGTTTCACCGACGGAGGCCTTCTTTAAATGAGTTCAATAACGCAAATAAATGAGATAGCATCGTTTTTACTCCGCCCATTGATAGTTATTACTTAGAAAGCAGAGAATAAAGCTTTTCTGGTTAAATTAGGAGGGCATGGATTGAATAATATATTAAATTTCAAAAAATTTTCCTCCCGTTAAGGGGGCTAAAATTGCTAGTTTTGAGTTAATGTATTCTGTATCAATGAATATTTGTCGGCTTCAATGTGAATTCATGATCCCTGCTTTTTGGGTCCGTGGGTTCCTATCCCGAATTGACGCCATACCTCAATTTGCGTGTGCTCCGACCTAGTGTGGTTGTTAGGACAAACACCTGCTACCAACTATAACCAAAGGTGGGTTCCACCGTTCGCGTAGCCATACACAATATGGTTTAGTTTTACCTATGATCAGGGTTGGCAAAAAAAACCCAATTTTGAAAAATCCCAATAAAACCCGGGTTTTATTTTGTTTTTTTTCAAAGAACAAAAGCCAGCAAGCATTAGAATAACATGAAAAAGAATAGCTATTTCTATTTTTATATAATATTAATAATTAATTAGTTTAATAATTATATTATAGTAAGAAAACATCACAGTAACAGATCACTGATCGAGAATTGTGGGTACCCATGATAGCGATAACCTGTAGAAGGAGAGATGAATTATGAGTCAGTATCAGAATCAGAGAAATGACCCTAATTTGATACATATTTGTTGAAATTATAAACATAAATATGAATTTTGAATAAAATAATTATATGTAGCATTCATTTCTTGAAATAGAGTGTAATTTAAAAAAAAAAAGACACCCAGTAATAAAACCTGGGTTTTTGATTTGCCAACCCTACCTATGATGGGAGCCGATGAACTATAGTTTATAGTTCTAAATGATGCAGTGGGGATCTGCAAGGAGGCAAAAAGAGAGGAATTCTTCATTCACAAGTAAAGGGACCATTGAGGAGTGAATCAGAGGTAAACATTTTTAGATTTATATTCAGAATTTAATGTCATCTCTTACCATTATTTATCGATTGACTCTTCAAATTCTATCTATCTGAGAACACAGCCCGTCATCGAGATGTCTCCCTTCAACGAGCTGGAAAGTAAATGCTCGCGTATTTGCATAAGTGAATCCTTCTCAGCCAGTTGTTTTTAGCATACATCACATTCCACTTCTCAACCAGGCAAAATGTACTTTACCCTGAACTCGCAATCGATTTTTTTTATTTGACAAATACACTAATATTCTCTGAAAGAATAAAGAAATTGTTGAGCTGTTTTATTCATTTTATTATTTATTCCCCGGAATGTTTTTTCTCCTCGCTTTACTTAATTTTATTCGAAGTTGCGCAAGATATTTACCCCGTCTATTTAGAAAATACATTCCAAAAGACCCTCCTGCATATGTCAAAGTGTGTGGCGGAAAGAAGAATGGTGTGCTAAAGAAGCCAGGGAAGGTTAATCTTCCCTATGCCTCTTTGAGATTATGGAAGAAAGAGAATGAGAGAAGAGCCTGTATGAATAATTAATAAGAATCATGATGAATACAGGTACCTCAATAGCTATCTCGCCTTCCATCTCTCACATTGTCCGTCTCTATCCGCCTGAGAGAAGATGCGAGGCCTGGATCGAGTAACAAAGCGAGAGATCACTGAGGGTCAAATGTCTCTCGATTCGCGACGTGTTTTTCAAGCGCTGGTCCAAGGAGCTCCCCAGGGCTTACCTTTTCTCCCCATCTGTTTGTGGTGCGATGGTGATTTAGTTGTAGATTTCACGCAAGAATTTTGAACTGATGTTCTTAGGAATATGCACATAAGGTTGTATAATATTACATACGGACACGCACAGAAACAAAGATCCGTGTGTCATGCAGGGTGCTAGCCAAATGTATATCCGAATGGCAATAATACTCTTTATCGAAATTAGTAACAAGAGGTATATATTTAACTCCTGACCCCAATAATTAAGGCTAAGAGGTTTGATTTTACGAACCTCTTTCATTCTCGATCGTTTCATTTGTCTGTCCGTTTTATCCCAAACCTATGCCTTTATTTTCAAATTATAAGTGAATATTCTCTAAGATTCCACAAGATATTTTAATACTCAGTCCTGTGTTTGCGAATTTAGAAATCAGGTCACACAGAGACAATGAGAGCAAGACCCGAGAGTTGAGAAACGAGATCTGCTGAACAAAAAGTCGCGTGCCCTCACTTATTCTGATTTATGTCCTTACGACTTAAAAACTTTCAATAATTCATGAGGTAACCTTGGGAGGACTTTGGCAATTCTATCATTCAAAGAAAATGTTATAAACGCCTTAAGATTTCAAATTTCGTTAGAATCGGCCGAATAGTTGTTATTATTGCCCCCCCAAACTAATTCCCTGGTTAACCTTGGGTGACTTTGCCAATTATATTATTTGAAATGGAATGTAAAACAATATAAAGGTTTCAAATTTCGTGAGAATCAGCAGAATAGTTATGATGTTATTGCCTAAACAAAATAAATTCCTGGGTAACCTTGGGTGACTTTGGCAATTATATCATTCGAAAGAGAATGTAAAACAACATAATGGATTCAAATTTCGTTAGAATCGGCTGAATAGTTATGATGTTATTGACAAAACAATATAATCCCCGGGCTTACATGCGAGGACTTTGACAATTGTATCATTCGAAAAAGAGAGAAGGTAAGCAACATAAGGGTTTCAAATTTCGTTAGAATTGTTTGAATTGTTAAAATATTATAAAAAAAAGAAAGCAAAACGTGGACCGACCGCCATAGTGAGATGTAGAGTCGCCCGTGACTATAAAGTCACAACTTTCTAAAAGTTTATTAAAAAACAGAACTAAATTATATTAAAATATATATTTTAATCATTAAAATGGCGGGACTTAACTTTTTGTTACACCTCATTTATGGAATTGGAAAGGAAACAAAATGGTCACACCCTAATTGCATAGTCTAGAATAGTATAGCATAGTACATTATAGCATAGTATAACATAGCATATTATTGCATAGTGGTGCTTATCATATTATAGCAGAGTATAACATGGCATAGTATATTATAGCATAACATAATATAGTATAGTAAAGTATAATAAAGTATATGTAGTATAATATCTCGTAATATAATATAGCCTAGAATACCCTAGTATAGCATAGTATTGTCTAGAATAGTATAACATTTTATAGCATAGCCTAGTAGAGTCTGGAATAGTAGCTTGGAAAAACTTAGCTTACCGTAGGATAGCTTACAATAGTATTACCTCAAATAGCATAGCATAGACTAGCCTAGATTGCCTAACATAGTAAATACTGCCTAGCCTAGCCTAACATAGTATAACAGAGTAGCTTATGTCATAGCATAGCCTACTATAGTATGGATTAGGCTAGCATCGGATAGCTAGTCTACCCTGGACAGGCTTAGTATAAGCAAGTCTAGCCTATGATTCCCTATAATAGTAGAACTTACCATACCATACTCTAGCGTAGCTAGCATAGTATATCCTAGCCTAGAATAGTATTGTATATAATAACCTAACCTAGTATAGTTTAGGATAGTTTAACATAGTATTGCCTAGCCTATCTTTGTATAGCTTAGGCTAGCCTACCTTACCCTAATCTAGCCTAGCTTGGTATATTATAAGCATATTATCTTATACCCTATCTTAGCATAGAATAATCTATTCTAGCTTAGTATAACCTAACTTAGCATTGTATATCCTAGACATTTCTAGCATGGTAGGTATAGCTGGCATAGCACACTCAACCATAGTCTAGCCTAGCCTACCCTAGCCTATGCTAGCTTAGCATAGTACACTATAATCTAGCCTAGTCTAGCGTAGTATAGTCCAGCATAGCATAGCATACCCTTGTATAGCCCAGCCTAGCATACCATAGCATAGAATGGCCTAGAATAGCATAATTTACCCTAGGCTAGTCTATTATAGACTTGCATATATAGTCTAGCATAGTATAATTAGAATAGGCTAGCTTAGTATAGTATACCCGAGCCTATCACAGTGTACCTAGACTAGCCTGCCTAGCAAAGTAGAACCTAGCCTAGCTTGGTGCAGCCTACAATTGTATATTAAAACTTAGTTTAGCCTAGCTTAGCATAGTTCACTGAAGCCTAGCATACTATATTCTAATTTATCCTAGCCTAGTATAGTATATCATAGTCTACCTTACCCTACCCTACCCTAGCCTATTTAGTATATTATATCATAGTATTGCCTAACCTAGACTGGATTATTAGATCTTTGTTTAATTAAGGTTGCATAGCATGCATAGCATAGCATAGCCTACCCTAGCAAAGTCTCGCGTATCCAAACCTGGTATAGCGAAGACTAGCCTAGTGTAGCATAGCTTAGTATATCATAGCCTAACCTAGCATACCATATCGTAGCCTAGCTTAGTATAGCCTTTTATTCCCTGCCTAGCCTAGTATAGCTTAGCATAGCATAACATAACTATCCTAGCATTTACTATCCTAGACATGTATAGCCTATACTATACTATTATACCTTAGTCAAGCATAGCTTATTATTGTCTATCCTAACATATGCACTATGTGCTATCCTACCTTAGCATATTATAGCATAAATTAACATAGTATATTTTACCCTTGTACATTATAACTTAGCATAGCTTAGCATAGTATAGCCTAGCCTATAATATCCTAGCATAGCATAACCTAGTCTAGGATTGCCTAGCAGAGTAGAGCATATTTAACCTATTCTAGTCTAGCAGAGTATCGCCGAAAGGTTAAGATGTTATTGCCAAAACAAAATAATTCTCGGGACAACCTTGATAGGACTTTAGCAATTATATCACTTGAAAGAGAATGTAAAACAACATAAGGCTTTTAAATTTCGTTAGAATCGGAGGAATAGTTACGATGTTATTAACAAAACAAAACAAAAAAACAAAAGGGGACCGACCGACCGACCGACCGACATAGTTAGATGTAGAGTCGCTCGCTACCTGACTCGCACGCGACTAAAAATGCACGGCTCTCTTGTATTAAAGAGTCGGTTAATCCTTGATAAATCATATCAGGCCCACGAATCACAGGGAGCTGATCATTCGGTGGACTTAGAAGCGAAGAGACTTTGACAGCATGGCTTCGAAACCTCGTCAGAGCCCCTCCCCCACAAACGGCTACAATTTAGAAAAATAATCGTAATCGTTATGGTTTTGTTTTAATAAAATCATATGAATGGAAAATGGAGAGGATTCGAACCTGTGCTTTTAAACAGCTCCTTGCCCTTCGAGCCAACATTGCAACACCTCGATTACCCACCACAAAGAGCTTTATGAATTTCAATGTTAATCGAGTGGTTCCAATGTCGCCTAGAAGAACTAGATTGTTTTAAATCACAGGCTCGAATTCACACCATTTTTAACCTGTAGGAATTTATGTAGACTACAATTTTATGTATTTCAAGTGTTTAGTAATTGTTTTTCGCATATTTATCCTTTATCCGGTTATTTTTATTATCCACTTTTCAAAAATTTCTTTAAACCTTTTCGTCACATTTTTTAATAACTGCTTAAATATTTCGTATTTATATTCTGTAGTTTGCCTTAATCCCCCCCCCCCTCCTCCTTCTCCTTTCTTGGCATAGGATTTTCAGATTTAGAGGTCGAATCTGACACGCTACTCCTGGCTACTCCTGCCAATGATTGAAGTTCATTCTCACTCGTATGAGGTCGTCTTCCGGGTACCTTTATGTTTAAAACTTTCCCGTTCAGGATATCTTTCGTTCCTCTTATGTCGTATCTTCTAATTAGTATATAATTTTATATCCGTGTGTTTTTTTTTTTATTTAATTCCTTTGGAATTAAATGATTTTCATTATTATTGTTTTTGACAAGTTAATTTTCCGTCCAACCTCGAGAGTGGCTTGAGATCCATTGACTCTAATTCTTTTCTGGGTTGAAGCAAATAATAATAATAATATCATTAGCTAAGCAAAGGTGACCTAAATTCCCCTCTTCCCTTTTTTACGCACTTCCACATCCTAAAAATCTCCTCCATCGCTGCTGCCAACAGTTTTGGATGTTGAGTTCACTCTTCCTTTTCTTCAGTATTCGTATTACTGACTGAGTACATCCTGAATGACGATACTCTATGAATTCGGTATCGTAGAATGCCTCTGTACAACATCTTCCATAAGTTTTTTCTGAGTTAATCCAAGGTTTCCAATTTGGCATCTAATAACCTACAGGTATAAATTAGGTATTCGTAAAGGTTATGCGAATTTAGATGAATAAAACGAAAGTTATCCGCAGATAAGCAATTTACTAGAAAAATTGAACTGACCGCAATGATAGGAACGGCAGCGGGAAAAAAAATTGATATTGGAATATGGCGATTAAATTATCAGTGGAAAACATTTCTACAAGTTATAAGGAATTAGTATGTATTTAGTGTGGAGGCCTTTATTCTCAATGATGATTTGATACCTCTTGTCACAGGAAAGAAGTGATGTTGACACTCTTTGCGCAGTAATCTTGCGCCATTCCTTTTGAAGAATTTCCCAGAGTTCTTGAACGGTTTTCGGATTCCTCGCTCTAAACCTCCCCCGAGTGTCTTCCAAACATTTTAAATGGGATTCAGGTCCAGAATCTAACTTGCCCGTGTGGCAGCGGGCGTTTTCCTGCAGGAAAATTGCAGATTACACTTCTGAGGCTCGCAGATAAGGCAAAGCATACTGTCGCACTGTGCCGAAAAAGCGCGCAAATGCCCCAATACCTTCTACCGAAATAACACTCCAGCCTATGACAATTCCTCCTCCAAAATTTATCATTTTCGTGCAATTGACAGAAAATCTTTCGCCTAATCTGCGACGAACGAATTTCTTGCCATCGGATCCGAACAAATTAAACTTAGATTTGACACTGAAGTGGACTTCACTCCATTGCTCATCCGTCCAGATAACGCGTTGAATCGAAAATGCAAGATGAGCTTTCTTGTTATTAAGAAAAATCGATGGCTTGACCGCGGGTGTGTGGGCGTAAAGATTGTCTTCCTCCATTCAACGCAAAAGTCCGCCTTGAAACATCAATGACCAAAATCTGACCAATCCTGCGAGAAACTTATGCAGCCGTCTTGAGTAATTGGTCGGTTATCCTTTTTTTAAGTCTTCGTTGGCCTACAGTTTGATTTACCAGGTTTATATAAACCTGTTTTTAGTCACGAGCGACTCTAAATCTCACTATGTAGGTCCCCGTTTTGCTTTTTTATTGTTTTTGTAATAACATCATAACTATTCGGCCAATTCTAGCGAAATTTGAAACCCTGATGTTATTTTATATTCTATTTTGAAAGATATAATTGCCAAAGTCTTCCTAAATTTAGACCGAGAATTATTTTGTTTTGGCAATAACATCATAACTATTCGGCTGATACTCTGCTAGACTAGACTAAGCTATAATATGATATACTCTGCTAAACAAGCCTAGAATAGGCTATTATAGGCTAGGCTAGATAATACTAATCTCTGCTTGAGTAGGGTATAATAGGAGAGTATAAGCTATACTTGTCTAGGATAGTTAATGCTAGGTTAGGTTATACTATACTAGGCTAAGCTAAGCTATGCTAAGCTATCATAGGCTAGATAAGGCTATACTATTCTATACTATGCTAGGCTAAAATATAATAGGCTAGGAAGGGCTATGGTAGGTAATACTATGTTAGGCTACGATAGGCTAGCTAACCAAGGTTAAAATAAGCTAAGTTATGTAAGGTTATTCAAGTCTATGGTATGCTATACTATTCTAGGATATATAATGGCTATATTAGGCTATTATATGTTAGGTGTGGTTATGCTAGAATAGGCTATACCAAGCTAGCTTATAGTATCCTAGGCTAGGCTAGGCCATCGTATGCAAAGATATATTAGCTAGGCTATAGTAGCCTATTCTAGCTTGGCTATACTAGGCTAGGCTACCCTACGCGACGCTAGGCTAGGCTCTGGCATGCATTGCTAAGCCATAACTGGTAAGCGCAATGCTACGCTAGGTAAGGCTATACTAGGCTAAGCTATACTATAATATGCTAGGTTAGACTAGGGTCTACTAAGCTAGGCTAGGCTATACTAAGCTAAGGTAGGATAAAGTAGGCTATATTAAGCTAAGGTAGGATAAAGTAGGCTATAGTTTTCTAGGTTATACTACGTTCGCTAGATTATACTAAGCTAGGCTAGGTTAGGCCCAGCACAACTTGGCTATTCTATTTTAGGCTAGGCTATCTTATGTTTGGCTAGGTTTGGTTATACTAGGCTAAAACCGTGTAGGTTTTACTATGCTATGCTTGGCTATGATATGTTATACTATACTAGTTTGGTTTAGGCTAGGCTATTTTAGGCTATACTAGGCTATGTGATGCTAGACAATACTACGTTATGCTAGGCTGGTCTATTCTCTACTATGCTATGCTAAAGTATGTGGCTATACCAAGGTCGTCCTAGGGTTATTCCGGGAATAATTGAAACTTTTGAATGTCGTAAGGTCATTAATCAGAATAAGTGAGGTCACGCGACGTTTGGTTAGCAGACCTTGTTTTTATAGGTTGTGATTATTATGGATTTCACGTTTGGGGCGGTTGCTTGTGTCTGCAATGGCTCCAATTGAAATAACATCTTGGTGGCATAGCTTTATGATCAGCTCGCTGAGAGGGAGAGAGTCGTGACAGATTTCTTATGTGTGTTACCCGGGTGACAACGAGCAAGAAAATGACCTCACGTACACGAGATCGAGGTAAAGATAGTTGGTATGCGAACAATTCCGGTTCTCTTTTTAAGAAATATAAGTTTTCGGATCCTTTTGGACACCTCAATTTTTCTATTATATTGCTTATCTGCTAATAATTTTCGTTTTATTTATCAAAATTTGCATAATCTTTAGCAATATATAAAGTAAACGTGCAGGTTATCGTACGGCAATTTTGGAATCCTTGGATTTTCTCTGGCAAAATTTTTGGAAGATGTCGCGATATAAATACAGGCGTTCTGATCTTTTGGGACGGTAATGACTATATAAAAAAGAGTATGTCAATAAAGGTTTTGCTAATTATTCCTAGTTTATGTTTCCTCTTAAGAAAAAAATAGTGTTTACTGAATCAAATGCTTTTTCATTATCTAAGAATGTTCTTTAGAGAGGTATTTCGTATCCATTTGTTCCCTGCCAATATTTGTTTACTAACCTACAGATAATTATAAATACTATGTGAAGTTAGTTCTGTAACCTGCCTGTTCCCACGTAAGATTGCAGTCCAGGGTTTGTTTTATCCTTTGGTTATGGCTTTTGTAAATAATATACATATATGTTGTTGATAAGAGACTGATTTGCATGTAGTCATTTGAAAATGCCACTGAAATCTTACTTCCCCTTAAGTATTTTGTAAACAGAGAGCTATTGGGTCATCCAGGCCTTCTTTCATGTTTTTATTGGGTTGTTTTTAACTCCGTCCTCCACTGGCAATTTACCATTTTTCATGCTCTTAAGTTCATGTAACGTTCGTTTTTCTTTACTTGTGTGAATTTCTCCTCATTTTTGGATAAGTTGTCTCCTGAGGTAAGGTTAACACTTCCGTTACATAATTTATCAAATAATTCTTCCCCTACTTTATGAAATGATCTTTGCTCTGTTTTTTATTTTGTTTTCTTGGTTATCCTTTAGAGTTTCATTTGCTATCTGCCAATTATTTACTGTTGTTTAACTCGTTTTAGTAATTTGCACTTTTTGTTACTATTCATATTGCATTTTCTGTTTATGTTTGTCTTAACTATTGGATCAGCCAGACCTTCCTCCAACGCTTAACTCCATGAAGAATCTTATACAAAAAATACCGTTGTTTAAGAGTGCTTTAGGCATTTTGCTTTTCAGATACAATCTGTAGTCAAATTTTAATTCATTAACTTATTTAGTGTAAATTGTATGGTATTTATTTTAATCTGAGTTCCATTTTCTATAGTTCTGTTCGCAAAGTAACGAGTTTGTTTTTTAATGTTTTTAGATGCATTTTGATCTTGGTCCTGTTAAATCTATGCTTACTACTTGTTTGAAGGAGATGATAACCGATATGTCTTTAATGAAATTATTAATGTTAAACATTATGGAATCAATTTCAATTTTTGTTTCATTTTTTCTATCTTCTGCTTTTCCTATTTTGGAAAGAGCTGAAAATATAAAGGTCTGATCATCCATAACGTTCTTCATTCTTTTCGCCTTCTGCGAAGTTTCCTTCGATCAACTTTTGTCTTTGTTCTTTTCTTTGTCCTCCAATATTTGCATTGAAATCTCCTATAATCATTCTGAACTGATCGATTTTTTTGGGGTGGGTGGGGGGGTATTCTTGGCTGTTGTATAGAAAAAGTCTGTACTTCTTCAACTGAGAGAAGTATTGTAGATGAATATTCTTGGATTACTTGTAGCGAATACCTATTTGACATTTTAATTTATATTTTGGCTAATCTATCGAATAGTCGTTTGTAAATAGTGCTGCTGTGTGTTTAAGAGAAATCCTACAACACTCTTCTCTGTATCGTTTCTAACTATATAGGAGGATATGTGACCGTTTTTAGATTGTATACTTCATTTTCTCATACTTTGCTGAGGCTAATGGTGTTCCAGTTTGTTCCAAGTTCTTTATGTAGTTCTTGGAGTTTAGTATCATTTAACAGTGTCCGAAAATTGTGCGAAGCATTAGACGTCAACCGTCCTTAGCTTGCTTCATAAGCCCTGGTATTCGTAGCAGCTTCGTCTCACAAGCTGAAATATCCACCTCATTGGATAGGGGTTAGTTTGCTTCTGGGTAATAAGGGCAGTGTTCTTGAAGGCAATGGGCCAAAGAACTCACCACTCTGGCACTTTTGGACCAGTAACTGATTCAGCCCACGTTCAAAAGTGGGCATATCAAACAAGGCATCCCTGATTCACTACTTTAGAATGCGCCTAGTTTAGGTTTTATCTCACGCCGAATATCTATTCTAAAAACAACTTTATCTAAAGGTCTCCAATTAATAGAAGCAAAAGTTTGAATCTCCAACTAAATATAACATTAAACCTTTCTGTTCCCTAAAGTTAATATTGAACGTTTTTGCTTTTTAAATATAGAAAAATAAGCGAGAGGATTATATATATATATATATATATATATATATATATATATATATATATATATATATATATATATATATATATATCATGAACGCGAAAGAATGATGAAAATAATTGCAACGAAAGCCAAGATAAATGGAATAATTTTTATTCGAAGAAATGTTTTTACTAATTGCGAAAAAATCCGCGCAAGGGCTGAGAATTGAAGAAAAAAAAAGCCTTAACTGAGGCAACGAACAGCGCTTTAATATCAATTAAAAAAAACCCTTAGATCACTTGACTATGCGTCAAATTAATATGCTTAGTTCGATCCTCACCCCTGCACAGATTTTCAAGCGGTAGGAAAAAACTAAACTTTCCGGAAAAAAATTATTACGTTTATCTTCTCTTTCTTTGCGGTATGACTGATATATATATATATATATATATATATATATATATATATATATATATATATATATATATATATATATATATATGTATATACACGAGTATATATATAGATGAATGCCAATCTTCAATCTTTCCAACTTATATTTCCCACCTCTCTCTAATTTTCGGTATGAAAAATCCATCCAAGAAAAATCCAGCCAGATATTATGTTTGGATAAAATAAACACAAATCCAATCGTATCCTGATGAACATGAAATTTTCCGTGATATCAATTTTTCCTTTTTTCTCTCGTAACGGTATAGGTAGCAGCGGCTCGACGTACATATGTATGTGTGTGCGCATATAATTTTGTCATCTATTTATCTTTTGCTTTCGAGGCGAAATGACTCCTCATCTCGTAGTCATACGGGACAGTTCTATTGCCTGAAATCCCGCCACTATGCTCCCAGGAGAATTACCCTAAGCTTTACCGTAATATTTATAACCACATCCAAAGAGATAACATAAATTAAGTTAAGAGGTCTATTCAGCCTTTATATCATATTTTATTGACTGTTAAAGACCTCATTTCCTCACCGATAAGCTTCCGATTTATTTTTGCCGATAAAGCCGCTATCGCCCTGAGGTTCTCTCGGTCACGTGCAATGAGAACTACGATCATTATTAAAGCTGTCTCCTTTGGGCTAAAAGGATTAGAAACTTTCGAGGAGCACGTTTGTTTTCTACAAAGACATAAAATCTGTTTCCCCTATGTATATTGAATAGGTACACTCAATATAATGTTCATTTGATAAAACGTGTATTTTCATACGACAGGAGTGTCTGTTTATGATCTCAAGATTTTCAGTAACAAAATTTACGTGGATTGTTTAGAAAGTCAAAGAATGACCCAATCAATGGCAATAAGGGGATGTCTAGCAAGTAAAATTTAGTGTAAAAAAGCAATATATTTTAAAATGGTGCAGAATGCCTAAATTAAGAGGTCTTTTAACTGGAGATTAAGGAAGATATGATAAGTCTTTCTTTACCTCTAAATCAATAATAATTTTAAATACACAAGCATGCGCGTTCTCATCATGACTACATTTTATCAAAACGGAGAAAGTGCGACGCAAACAGTTCGAACACACTTCGTATCATTTTGTGGAGAAATGAAATACCTAACTATTTTACGGTTCACAGACTAATGACGAATTTTAACTTCCAAATCACTGGGGCGGAATCGTTCCTGTTGGACAGTGCAACAAATTGCTTTTGTACGAGACAGTATCACTCTGAGTCCGGGAAAATCGAATTGCCGACGTTTGCAGCAGTTGGACATCCCGACTACTTCATTACATCATATGCTGCATAAAGATCTCCATATGCATGCGTACAAAACTAAACTTAGGCAGCATTTTTAGCCACCTGACCACTGGAGGCGGAAGCAATTTGCTGACTGGGTTGTGCTGAGACTTTAATCCGACGAAATATTTGCAAAGAAAATCATCTTCAGTGACGAGGCCCAGTTCCACTTGAGTGAATTTGTCATTAAACAGAACTGCCGGATTTGTGAAAATGAAAAGCCTCGAATAATAAATAACGTGAAATGAATCCACTGAAAGCGACTGTGTGGTGTGGTTTGGGGGCAGGTGGAGTGCTGGGACCGTTCTTCTTTGGAGATGATGAAGGAAATGCAGTTATCATTAATGGAGGACATTACTGAGACATGATATCCACTCAGTTATAACCGAACTTGGAAGATACGGAGATTGACTCCCTCTGGTTTCACCAGGATGGAGCGACCTGCCACACTTCACGCCAAACGCTTGCATTACTCAACGAAAAATGACCGAAACGGGTGATATGCTTGCATCGTGACCAGGAATGGCCACTAAGGTCCTGCGATCTTACCCCTTGTGATTTCTTATTATGGGACTATGTGAATTCATAGGTATACGCTAAAAAAACACGCACAAGTCCTGAAATCAATGCTGAAATTAGGCGTGTGATTGTAGGCATCGAGCCACAAATTTGGAAGAGAGATATCGGAAATTTCGAGGAGCGCATAAATGTATGAAGACTCAATGCAGGTGGACATCTGTTTGACATTATGTTCCATACCTAAACGGGAGAGATAACTTATTAGAAATATGCGGAATATAACCATGTTTATAAAAATCCGTTTTAATTATTCAACTTTAATATTCGGAGCCTTTTATGGAACACCCTTTACGAATTTCCATTCTCTCTACGGACGGAAACCGACACCCAATGATCGGGGCTATTTTATTCATGATAAATATGTTAATGATGATGATACATAGTGATTTGTCAAATTTAAATCTATCATTAATGAAAAGATTTTTGATTCAGATTTGAATCAGTTCGATGGACAGTGCTGTTGTAGAATAAAGTTAGGAGATCACTTTAGCTACGAGATGAAACTAGGATAATGAAAGTGAAGTTGAACTGTTGAGTGTTGGAACAGATTAAGCAGAAGACAAGTACTGAAGATTTTAAACTTAGAATCGAAAATGTGATTATCTTCTGCTTCGGGAACTACAATCTGAAGCACAAAATTAATTTGAATCGATAGCCATTCTTATGACAGACTGAAAATGGAAAAGT
Organism: Ceratothoa steindachneri; assembly: GCA_963969495.1. Taxonomy (NCBI): domain Eukaryota; kingdom Metazoa; phylum Arthropoda; class Malacostraca; order Isopoda; family Cymothoidae; genus Ceratothoa; species Ceratothoa steindachneri. Next base: position 25,932,846 of record OZ018335.1, read on the forward strand.
TGAGATGAATGCTTGGTGTGAGAAAGGACTGTATCAGTGGTGTCTATGATGTGAGCGAGGTTGGTACTTAATGTGTTCTGAGGTGTTATGTGAGAGGGTGTGCAAATTGTTGGAAGATCGAGTTAAAGGAGGGTTGATTCTTTGAATGCGTGTTCGAAAGAGAAATGGGTGATAGAGCAAGAAATGGATGATATTTTGTATTATGCGAGTCCATTGTGATGGTATTTGAGGGTGCATGTTTGAGGCCTTATTGCCCCTGATGAACCTTGCCTGGGCGAATGCTACAGCACCTATTAGTACTCTATTGCTATGGAAGGGGATTCAGCCTTGGCGAGATGCTACAACATCAAATAGTACTCCAACGCTATGGAGATGCTACAACACCTAGTAGTACTCCAACGCTATGGAGATGCTACAGCACTAAGTAGTATTCCATCGCTATGAAGATGCCAAACACCAAGTAGTAATCCATCGCTATGGAGATGCTATAACATCAAGTAGTACTCTATCGCTATGGAGATGCTACAACACCAAGTAGTATTCCATCGCTATGGAGATGATAGGACACCAAGTAATACTCCATCGCTATGGAAATTTTATAACACCAAGTAGTACTCCATCGCAAATTACACGCTAAGACACCCAGTAGTACTCAATTGCTACAAAGGGACATTCAGCCTGGAATAACCGAAAGGAGGCTTTATGCTTGATACATAGAAAAGGGGCGAAAAGTGAAAATAGCAACTTTATAAATTAAATGTAATCAATTATGGACTCACAATTTTGATTTGAAAACCACCGGAACAAATTGTTTTAAAAATAATTGGTATGGAACAAGTTTTCAACTACCAACGCACCTCTCCCTATTAACCGTAAACTTAGGAATAAGTCATCTTAGTAAGGTTATCACTACTCTTTTTAACATTCCCTAACACAGTGGTTCTCAACCAGTGTAAGGCGGTACACTTGTGTGCCACAACATCTTCTTAAGTGTGCTGTGAAATTTTGAACGGCACACTAAGAAAAAGTAAAGATACACGCGTTCCCAACTGTTACATGTTGCACCTCTTAAATTTGTTAATTTAGCAATGAGTGAAATGTTTCCAAATGTCGTAATGCTAACAATTCTAAATTTTTTATCGTTTCCTTCGTCATTAATATTGATCACGTAACTGGGTATTAGTTAATACTTGTCTTAAGTTAAAATTGAACTTAACTAATATTGTTTTGTATAGAATATAACTGTTAAATTATATAAAAAGCAAGATTAATTTTACATAATATAGATATTTGCGTTAAAATATATTTATGATTGCCTATATGGGCAACAAGGTTGAATGAACTATTTAGATACCCGAGTAAATATTTTAGAACTTCATTAGTTTGAGTCAGTGCATCATTAGACAACAGTAGGTGTAATTGATATTTTATCAACCCTTTCACATTGGATAAATATTTGAATAAGAAAGATGTTAGTGACGAGTCTAAGTTCAGAGGCGAACAACCATCAAACTCCAGTGTTAAAAAGAGAAACATTAATCGACAATATTGTGATAATTATTTGAAATTTGGATTTTACTGTTCTAGTGAGGTTGATAAACCAAATCCATCATGTGTAGTGCGCGGTGAAACAATATCAAATGAATCTACGGTACCAAGTAAGTTAGAAAGACATTTTATTTCTAAACATTCATTTCTGAAAGATAAAAAACTTGATTATTTTCAAAGATGGTTAAAGCAGAAATCAAAACAGTGAAGTCATATTGAAAAAGTAATGACCGTGTTTGAACGAGCTCAACTAGTGTCAATACAGGTGGCTGAAATAAGAGCATTAAAATCTTGCTGAGTCAGTCATCCTCCCAGCTTGCAAAAAAATTGTAAAATCCATGTTTAGTGAAAAGGCTGATAAAACATTCAACAATATCTGGCTCTCAAATGATATAATACGTGGAAGAATCCCGAATATATCGACAAATATTGAAGATACTGTTCAGAAAAAGCTTATGAATTCTAATTTTGCCTTAACCGTGGAGATAAATCCACTGCCTTTAGAAATAAAAGTTGCTTGCATTTGTACGTTTTATTGATGGGAAGGAAATAATCAATCAATTTTTGTGTTGTAAAGAAATCTCCACAACTACAAGAGGTAAAGATATTCTTGATATGGTAACAGGCTACCTTAAAGAAATGAATTTCTCTTGAAAGTCCTGTATTGTCATTTGCACCGATGAAGCCCAATGCCTGACAGGCTGTATTAAAGGATTTGTATCCCTCGCCGAAAAATAAAACCCAAATCTCTTTTTTACTCATTGCTTTCTACGTAGAGAAGTTCTCGTTTCAAAAATATCGCAGGAAGATTTAAAGGTTGTCTTACCTCAAATTGTTGAAATGGTTAATTATATAAAAATTGGCCATTTAAGTTACGCCAATTTGAACAACTGTGTAAAGAAATGGACTCTCAGCATGTTAAATTATTAATTCATACTGAGGTTCGATGGCTGTCGAAAGGCAAAATATTAAATCGTGTTAACCAATTGCACATGGAATTATTATTATTTTTTGCCCAGGAAAAACAGGAGAAATTCTGTGAAAACATAAGGTGCGAATTTTGGATCTCTAAAATGAAATACCTTAGAGAAATATTTAGTGAACTAAATAAAACAAACAGTAACATGCAAGGTAAAAACGAAAATATTCTCACTTCAACAGACAAGTTAGTTGCCCTCAAAATGAAAATTGTGATTTGGATAAATAGAGCAATCATTGCCAATCTTGATATCTTTCCTTTATTGCGGTCTACCTGAATTAAAGAAATGATCCTTATTGTGGTTATTCATCTGAGATAACTGGAGGAAAGCAACAACCATTATTTTACCGCCATTAAAGACAGAAAAGTATGATTGGATTAGAGATACTTTCATAAATCTTAATTCAAATATTGAACTTGAGTTGCAGGAAAAAGAAGGGATGGCCACCATTTCTAGTAATTGGGGGCTAAAATAAAAATATTCGACTCTGTTCATTGATACATTTTGCATTTCAATTCAAGGGGAGTATTTCGCATTATCTAAAAGAGCTTTAGCAATTTTATTACCACTTTTAACTTCTTATATATTCGAATTAGGCTTCTCAACATTAAACAACATTAAAAACAAGAAGCTTGACAGATTACGTACAACTGAAGAAGAAATGAGGATCTGTTGGTCTCATATTCGACCAAACATACATGAAATTATGAGGAAAAGCCAAGCATAAATTTCTCACTAAAGAAGCTGACCAATTTACTGATGAATTTCGAAACACTGCAAAAAAGTTCATATCTGTATTTTTCTTCTGTCCAGTGGCCCATTTGCAGTCTACGGTTATATGCCGTTTATAACTTGCTATGTTTTTATTTTACAACATTCAAATGTTTTTCATTTATATATAGCCAGGTGTGCCGCTATAGTTTCATGTGCTCCTAGGTGTGCTGTTGGCAAAGAAAGGTTGAGAACCACTGCTCTAACCTGATCGTTCGTGCCAAAATTTGCGTATTTATTTCCCGAAATAAGATATCCTAGTCTAAGTTATTAGCCTACCAGGTTTACATAGTCCTCATTTTCAGTCAAAAGGCAAAGGTGCCTTGGTAGCTCAAACTTTTGTACATCCCAATTCTATTTTTTTCTTCAAATTTGTTTCTTTTTTATTAAAACTAAAATGTTCACTACAAAATTAATTAAATTTACTTGAAAAAAATGTTTTTTCCTTTTTCCAAGACCATACGAATTTTCAGGATTATCTAATATATTTCTAGTTTTAAGTAGACGAGATCTATTTTTACAATTCCTTATAATTTATGATCCTTGAATTTAGTTCCGAATTCATTTCCGTACTGTCTAAAGCTTCATTGAAATTCGCGCCAAAGATGAAATATGTATGGAAGAAATATCAATACCTTATCATTAAATAAAAGCATTTATCCTCTAAACCATTTTTATTTCTTTCCCAGATAATTTTCCTCGGAAAAAAATATACATTTAAGAAAAAAAGAGATCCCAATTTCCGCCATACTTCATCATCCAAACGAATGGAAACCCGAGATAGAAGATTCACTATTCTTTCATATATCTTTGAATTATACACCATTAATGAACTGAGGGTTAATGCAATTGTAATTTATTGGCAATAAATTAAAAAAATAAGGAGAGAATATACACAGGGAGGGTTTGCTGTATGCAAAAGCAGTTAAATTCATGAAAGAGATTGGGATAATGGATTTAGTAATTCGTATTTGTGAATATAATGGGAGAGGGAGTTTCAGGGTTCCTATATCTGTGATCGGGGAGTTAAAATATTATTGGGATCGAGCACCAATCATATGTTGAGAATATCATGTAGGTTTCGAACGCGCGTTCTCAAATACAAAGCTCGGAGTGTTAATAAAGAAATTTATATTTTTTATTATTATTATTATTATTAGTAGTAGTAGTAGTCATAGTATTGATGATGCCATCGTTTATTCACTAAATGCTAATAAACAACTACTAATAAACCTATTCTCAAGCTAATTCGATTTTTATGTTGTAAATTCAGTTATAATGTAGCGTTTGGAAAAGTTGTAACCTCTGCCCATCTATTTCGAATGCTTAATGGTTTGTATCCCTTTAGTAGTGGAATTTTGCATCTGTCACAAATCGCTTTCGGAGCATAGAGTACACGTTTTTGTGTCTAGGGGTCCAATAGCAGTAGTCAGGGGAATTGTTATGCCCAAATCTTGAATTAACATTTGTAAGCCGTTGTAACCTTTGTTTATTGACTATATAATACAACATCAGTTTTTTTATTCCGCTCTTTAGAAGCACAATTCTTCATAGAATACCTCACTACCAAAGAGAAAGAGGCTTAAGAGAAGATGAGAGACTTCGAGGAAGTCAGAGTAATCCATAATCTAAGGGAAAATATCGAGAAAGCCCGATCACCCTTTTAACTACACATATCACTAAGAGAAAGCACGATTAACCATATAGCTGCATAGACCACTTAGAGAAAGCATGACTACCCATGTAGCTGCACACACCATTAAGAGAACCCAGGATTACTCATGTACCTGCACATACTATTAAGGGAAAGCACGATCACTCATGCAACAGCACAGGTGACTACGAGTAACAAATAGTAAGGAGGCAGATCCGGAACGGAAGGCATTAAATTACCTGTTTATGTTTAGTGATAGAAGCAAGAAGGGGTGGACTGCGAAATTAAAATGTAATAGCATAAACAGAGGAACATGAAAGAGATTCTGGAGTGAATGATCCCCTCGTGCAGGTTACGGAGCCATGGCTAAATGTTCCCGGTGGAGATGAATACGCGCTTCAAATTTTGAACAAGTGAAAAGCTTGAAAAGGAGAAGCATAAGGTCCAGCAAGAAAAAAATTACAAAAATTTAGGTAAGAGGCAATGGAAGCATAAATGGCAATCTGCAGACTATTGCAGTCATAGAGGGAGTCGCATGCTAACTTTAGGGAAGAATGAGAGATATAACTTTTAGGCATTACCACCATGACTATTATATGGGACGCCCAAATTTTTATCTTTCGTAATATGTGACAAGAGAGCGACAAAGGTTAAGAAAAGTAGCGATAGTTTTGCAGCGAATCACTTCGATGGATTAATCACCAGTATTACTAGTTTGTCATAGTTGAATCTCGAGGTTGTCCAAGAGCCATTAATTAATGTTTTCGTAAGCAGATCGAAGATTATTAAGAGTCTCAAGAAACGAGCCTGTGCTGAAGAAGAGATAGATGTGCATGTCATCAGCATAGCAATTAAATGATAGATCGAGACAACGCATGCGATTACAAAGGGTAATAAGACAGATGCAAAACTGGGGCTGTGCAAGAACTGAGCGTGCTAAATGACAAAAAAAAAACTCAGCTGGCAGAAATATATCCCTCCTAATATAAATAAAGTGATCAAGAGATGATTGATATTAGGCGAACCAGTTAATGGCAGTTCCAGAGACTTTCCGGTATTTTCCGAGGCAGTAAAGATCAATAATGTGCTCGACACTAACAAATCCTACTGTTTGATCAATAAGTAGCAGAACGGAACGCTGACCAGTGAACGCCGCGCAACAAAAGTAGTTAGTTACATGTACATGATTTGATTTATTATCACCTGTGTAAATAAAAAGATACTAAGGGATTATGAAGATATCCTGTAGAGGTCGCATACATTTTCCCAGGGGTCACCAAACTTTTTTCACAGTGGGCCAGATCACTGAGAGAATGACGAACGCGGGCCGCATAACCATTTTGTTCAATACAATATAGTGAATACATAAAAAATAAAGACAACCAACATATTTACTTACTAATAAACAAAATATACAAAAAATAAAGACAACAAACATTTATTTACTAAAAAGGTTATCAAAGAAGGCGTCGTTAGCAATAAGATTGTATTATCACACACAGTGCGCAAATATCCGAGTCTCACAAACTAACCAGCAAAAAAAGTTAGTGATATTTGTGAAACTGGTGTTTAGCTTTTAAGATAGCATCAATATTAGCTTTGTAATTGTTGCATCCAATTAAGTAAATTGCCTTCAAATGTTCATTCGTGGCACAGTGCAGCGGTGGGCCGGATGAACTGACCTTGGGGGCTGGATCTGGCCCGCGGGCCGTAGTTTGGAGACCCCTGCATTAGACGATGGGTGGCAACATTTTTTGACATTTTAACATTTGAAGTCAAACTAGAAAGTCTCTACAGAGGATATTTGAAAGGACCAGGAGTTCAGAGATTAGGCGGTAGTTTGCCAAGTAATCATTTTGTTCAATACAATATAGTGAATACATAAAAAATAAAGACAACCAACATATTTACTTATTAATAAACAAAATATGCTAAATAACCACACAAGTAATTTCGTATTTTTATGAGACCAAACTAGGATCCTACATAGAATAAGAACCAAGGAAGAAACACAGCAAAAGGAATAAAATAATATAAACTCTTTTACCCGTTAAAGAAAGTTAAATAAGACGAATAAACACAGTTTGGGGCACATCACACCTTCATTGTGTTCCTAATGTAACATTTTACGCTGAACTTAAAAATGGAATCAGAATTTTTCCATCACGTACAGTTTTTGTGTAATAACATTTTTCATGTATTGCTTTTACGAAATTTGATGGATTTTTTAAGGATAACTAATAAAAGTATTAAATAATGTCTAACAGTGGGTGGGGTAAAAGCGTAAGGGATTTAAATAAATTTGCCGTAAGTGACATCTACAGTTAAAAAAATTTACTGCCGGTTCAGACACGTCAATTCAGAGCAGAATTCTGAATGATGCAGTTAACACACTAGTATTGTTAGGTTTTGTGATTTACCATTACTATGCCGATTGTGTATTGTTAGAAAATAAATAAACGCCTCGGATAACTTTTGTTACGTTTTGGGGGATAAGACGTTTAAGGAACAACGACGAAATTTAACTCCACTAGTCAAAAGATGTTATGAACTATACTTTGGCTGTAAAGTACCACGTGGATCAAGATATGAGCTAGGTCCCTACATCTGCTTGTCGACCTGTTTTAACGTCTGACATACTGGGCTAAGGGTAACTGGAACAAGAGCTTTGCCATACCGATAGGGGACGTGAACCACAAAACCATTGGTCGGATTGTTATTTCACTTTTGAAACAGAATCATCTGCCCGTGAACCTCATCTGATAACTTAGAGCGAATTAAACGACCTTGTTCGCGATTTGAACTTGTCGAAGAAAGAAGCCGAGCTCTGGGGATCTAGGTTAAACGGTTGGAATCTTGTCCATACTGACACTAAAGTGTGTTTCTTTCGTAATCGTCAGGAAGAGTTTCAAGATTTATATTCTGAAGAAGATTGTTTAGTGTAATGTAAACATATTTGTGCTGTCATGGCTGCACTTCATCATGAACATAAATTTACAGAATGGAGACTGTTGATTGATTCCTCGAAAACTAGTTTAATTAAAGGCTGTAGTTTTGCACAATGTCAACAAATTTTCGTCTGTGCCGGTAGTTTATACAACTAACAAGAAAGAAATATATGACACTATGAAAGTCCTGTTAGAAAAAAAAGTAAAATAAGTATTGTTGGGTAATCTGTTGTAATTTAAAAGTAACTGCGTTATTAATGAATTTGCAGTTTGGCTACACGAAATATTGTTGCTTTTCATGGGAATGGGACAGCAGGAAGCATGGCCAAAGTGTGAAGCACTTACGATTGGGCAGAAAAATGCTGTACAACCTACACTAGTTAACTCGGAGATGATTCTTTTACCTCCTCTCCATATAAAAATAGGACTTTTCAAAAACTTTGTTAAGACGATTGGATCAAAATGATACTGGATTTCATTATTGGAAAAATATTTCTTGTTATTAGTAACGCTAAAATCAAGAAAGGAATTCTTGTGGGTCGCCAAATAAGAAATTTGATAAAAGATGGGAAAATCAAAGAACTGTTAAGTCAACTTGAAAAGTCAGCGTTCCGGTCATTTAAAAATGTTGTGCAAAACCTTTTAGGAAATCGGAAATACCACAATTACTGTGACTTCGTGGATAAATTATTACAGTCATACAAACATATGGGGTGTAATATGTCCCCCAAAATTATTTTTTAGTCGCGGGCGACTCTATATCTCACTATGTCTGTCGGTCGGTCAGTCCCCGTTTTGCTTTTTATTATTTTGGTAATAACATTGTAACTATTAGGCCGATTCTAACGAAAGTTAAAAACCTTTTGTTGGTTTACATTCTCTTCCGAATGATATAATTGTTAAAGTTCTCCTAAGGCTAGCCTGGGAATTATTGAGCAATAACATAACTATTCGGCGCCGATTCTAACGAAATTTGAAACCATTATGTTGTTTTACATTCTCTTTCGAATAATATAATTTCCAAGATTCTCCCAAGATTAGCCCAGAAACTATTTTGTTTTTGGAAATAACATCATAACTCTTTGGCCGATTCTAACAAAATTTAAACCCCTTATGTTGTTTTACATTCTCTTTTGAATGATATAATTACCAAGGTCCTCCTAATGCTAGTCCGGCAATTATTGAAAGTTTTGAAGGTAGTAAGGTCATAAATCACAATATTTGAGAGCTCATGACTCTTGGTAAGCAGACCTTCTTTGTATTCACACCTGGATTTCTTTCCGTCAATCTCTTCGCCGTCCGTGGCCAAGCTCGGCGAACGTTTCCGTCAGCCAATCTCATTCTTGGAAAGCAGATACCAGGAAAGGTGGGGTGCAAGAATGCTCGCATATTATTGTTGCACGCTAAAGAGGGATGGTTTGGATGCCAAACAACGAAGGAAAACAACAACTACCACATTTTAGGTAAGCTGAATAGTTCCGTACATGCATGAAAATTCTTGCCTTTCTGTAAAAGTTCACCTACGCCTCACAAAATAAATCGTAGATCATGTAAAGGGCCTTTCAATAAGGCCGCTCGATTTTTAAATGTAAATAAAACAAGTTGTGTGTGATATATGCACTCAATTTAATTTAAATTTGAAAGTACATTTTATAGCATTAAGTGAGGAATATGATGTCATTCAAATGTCCGCCGCGGTTTCGCTTGGTGGAACCTATTCGGGAGGCCCAATTTGCGATGACTTTGTCGCATAAATCTGGCTGAATTTGCTGGATGGTGTTCGTTATGTTGACTTTGAGGACATCAACTATTTGCGGATTATTCGCATAGACCTGCAATTTAAGGTATCCCCTAAGAACGTACTCTAATGGCGTTAAATCGCATGATCTCGGTGGCCAGTTGACGTCACCGCCACGCAAGATGACCCTGCCCTGAAATCGCTGGTGCAAATTGTCTATCGTGTAGTGCCCAGAGTGGCACATAGCGCCGTCCTGTTAGAACCACATGTCGTCAGTATCCATATCAGGCATATAATCCAGTTGAGGCCACAAGAAGTTGCTTATCATCGATCTGTAAGTCTCGCCGTTGATGGTTATGGCAATCCCATCTTCGTTCTCCAAAAAATACGGACCGATGATTTCGTTAAACGAAAATCCGCACCAAACAGTAACTTTGTTTGGATGCAATTGGTGCTGGTGTATCTCATGTGGATTTTTTTCGTCCCAAATTCCCTAATTTTGCTTGTTCACAAATCCATTCATCCAAAAATGGGCCTCGTTGCTGAAGATGATAGAAATCACTGAATGCGCGAAACGTTTGTCGAAGGGAGCACTGATTTTAATAATAATATTTGATGATTTGCACACGCTGTTAAACGCTATAACCTTCCATTATTACTTGCCAAGTACTACTGAACAGTTCACAGTGAGGTTTCCAGATGTCGCTTTAACAACATAGCCACTATCGCCTGACAAAGCTCGAGTGTCCTTGTTGAAAGATCCTATATAATTCACCAGGAAAAGTTCTATTAGAATAACATATTTTTTGGTTCCTCAGTATAATTGGTGAGGTTCGAAAATATGTATCCATCTATTGCTTTTCCCTTTTCAGGACACCATGATAGCCGTTAGGCTATTCGCCACATCACATAATAGTAACAGAACGGCTAGCGTGGTAGCCTGAAAAGGGAAGAGTGATCGATGGCATATGTTCGAACCGCACCTCTTAGTTCACTTTCTTTAACGCGTACAGAAGTTTATATTATTTTATTTCGTTTGCTACCTCTCTCTCTCTCTTCCTTCTTTATTAATCTATGTATGATTCTTGTTTGGTCTTATAAAAAAATAAAATCGCTTATGTGTAGGTAGGGATCCTCTCCTCCATTGCATTAATGGCCTTCTATGGTATTTATCATTCAAGGTAATTCTACACTATGGCACTTTTCCAATATCTCACTTCCGAAGGACTGGCCTAATAACCTTCCTTCCGTGCTCACAATCTCAATATTAAGCCAAAAAAATTCTCATTGGATACCCGAAGCTCAATTTAATTGGAATCCAAGTATATACCAGTTCCTCGCTTCAAATCCCGAGACACAGGGATGGTTATCTCACTTTGGGAAATCAATTTTTGAAAACCTTATGAAATATGAAGTCCTAAGATAGTTAAGATAAGAACTACCCTTCCTTCCAGCTGAGGCACCAAAGCAGAATAACTCACTACTTTTCTCGCGATATCTGTTGTATCACAAAAATGAGCTACAAGCATCCACACCATAGCCACACACACAAATGAATCCCTCTCCAGACAAAGCCTGATCTGGCCGCGGGAACTAGAGATGCCTCCAATTCAAATAAGCTCTGCCCACTCGAACCCTCTGAGACTTCAAAGCCACGTCTTTATGTCTTTATATAAATGGACTCAGATTTACCCAAATGATGATTATTAAATAAGACTCAATTCACACTGTACAAAAAAAATAATTTTTTATGTCATCAGGTTTCCCCCCAAAAATCTAAGCTAGCCTAGGTTAAATCCATTCGTTCTTTACAACAACCTTCTGGAGAAAGTAATCGTTTATATATCTTGAATACTTAAGATTTTGTCTTAGTGTTAAAATATTTTAAGAATTAAAGTCCCTTTCTAGAAAACTTTTTCTATACTTGTGTTAAATGGGATTTAACAATCTTCAAAGACAATTGTTGCAGGACACCAAGACGAAACGAGAGAACAGTTTTTGTCCGAATATTAACCTCGTCGTCAAGCTTTCTCTACAGAAGTGGTGACCACGATTAAGTACAATTAGGATCTCCCACACAAGACTTCTATGCTAGAAATGACTCAATGCAACTACAATCAAGAATCATGGATAATAATAACTCATCTTCAACAATCCTGGTATATGCTATATCTTTACTCTTATTCCAGACAACCATTCCCCACTTAGTGTTCACTAAAATAAACCCCTTTTTAGCTTGGATAAGATAACGAGTAACACTTCAAAACTCGGGGGCCTGGTGCAGTCAACGCCATATGCAGTGATTGATGGAATGTTGTCCCCTACTTAAAGACCTCGCCGCCATCTTGAAAAAATACACCCCAACTACGGCTCTAAAGATAGAACATTTTGCTCAGTTTACTGAGTTGTCCTCTCGAAAACATTTCAAGTAAAATAAAAAACACCATTAGTGCAAAATTATTTCACCAGAACCCCATGGTGAAGAAACTCGCTAGTGCCTCTGAAAGTACTCTTATTCTCAGGTCTCTAAAACACTGGTAACTTCTGTCGCAAACGAATCCTTCCACTGGTACCATGTGCATCTCGAGACAACACTCGGCCCCATTAACTACGAACTGGTAACCCTTTTATGAAGGTTCGAAAATCGTGTGAAATCAAGAGGCTACTCTCCCGTTCAATCGAATGGTAGTTGCTGGTACCATCGCCGATTGGATGAGCAGTCACATTGTTTTGGGCCCATCTGTCGGGATATTATGAGCTTGGAAAACTCCTAATATGGATAGGTATAAAAGTCATATCATTACTGTCCCCCCATAGCTCCTGTCTGCACGTCCTTGGTACTCTCATCAGGAGCCGGTTCTTAATACATACCTGCTCCGTCATCTCAGTAATTCAGCAACACAAGATGACCTGGAAGAAGAAGAGAGGCACTCCTACTGCTTTTTTCTTTTCCGCCCTTAACGATTCCAACACATAATCGATGCAAAATAATGTTTCAACATTACAAAATAGCATTCTCAGCCCCTTCATGTCAATCTTTTGATTCAACCATTCATCCTTTCTTTATTATAAATTATAAAGATCTGGAAAACTCAATTTACCGAATTAAAATTGAATTCCATGCAAGAAAATCATAATACCTCACTTCAATTTCAAATGGTTGCTTTATCTTCGACAAATCTTCCTATCACCTGTTATATCTCTAAGGGTTTTGTTCGCTTCTACCTGATCTCTTACTTCGGTAAACTTGTCTTGGAATATTATCACAATTTAGGTCATTTGAGATTTTGCCCCACTAAAGTCTAACTCAAACAGATTAGTTTGAAAAGACATGAAAAAGGTGAGTGAATCAACCACAAATTATATAAACTGTCTCAAATTCCAATTATAACACCACGAGGATACACGTTAAATAATTTGATAACTGTTAGATAAGATTTCATAATATTCATGAGCAACATTTAAGTAGCTTTCCGACCAAGATAGAGGGATACAAATACATTTTAACAATCATTTACCGATACAGTTGACCCCCTATATGCGTGGGGGATAGGGACCACGAACCACCGCGAATATTGAAAAACCGCGGATACTTGACGCTACCCCCCTCCCTACCCATCCCAAACATCGTAATACGCTCCCCATATTAATTCAACAAGTTATGTTGGTCATGTTCATACACATACAGTACGAATTAAAGTATCATAACACATTAAATTATTTTATTGTATAATGTTTACTCACCTGGACACAAGCGTACTGAATGGAGTGCGGGAAATCGGTACATATACTGTACATACTGTAGTCGAGCGAGTGAGATCTGAACGCTGATTGGCTGGAATCGTCCCGTCTCAGCCAACCAACACTTACATTTTACGACTATGTACGTAGGTTTCCGCGGATGCATGGAAATGGTGCAAATTTTGAATTATAAGGCACCCCCCAAAAAAAAATCCGCGGATAGTTGAAGGCGTGGATGACGAGCCACAAATAGTCGAGGATCGACTGTACTTCAAATGAATAAAAGCATTGGCGCTCCTGTTCAGATAATCTTTGACAATGGATTAAAATTTCAATCAGCTATATGTTAAGAAGTGCTTATATTGGCTGCCACACAACAAGTTTTTATTTCTCTTGATAAAACAACCATGAACGCCGTTCTAAAACGATGCTAAATGACTATACGAGGATCTCTTCTGGCGAAAAGACTACATAAAGACTGGTTGCAAAACCTCTCGGCAACATTAACTGAGATGCGAAATGGCAAGCCAAGAAACGAGCTTTTTCCCTACAAAATTAGTATGTGGCATTTCTGAAGGTTTATTCGATTTTTATTTTTATTTTTATTTTTTATTTTTATTTTTTTAAGAGCTCATCTGGCGACTGCCTACTTGGGCATTAGTCGCCGTAAGAAGGTTTATTCGATACCAGGGACAGCAACCCTCTACAAAAAAGGCCCATTCAGAAACATCAAGAGACTATGAACTCCCTTGTACAATTCATATCTACATCTTTGGGTCCACAGGAACCATTCCTTCTTGACGATTTAGAGACATTCACGCAATTCTTCGTAAAATACGGACAAATAGGCCTCATCTTTTCTGCTCCTTTGAAATTTTCATACCAATTATTGCAAAGAAGAAGGAATGTTTACACTCTTCAGTCTAAACGGAGAGATCATGCTATTCTACGTAATTTAAACCAGCATACATAGAAATGTAAACAGATTCTCACACAGACAACACTCACGTACAATACAAATACAACTCTTCACACACTACTTAAATGTAACTACAATTGAATTTAAAGGGAGCACGATCAAGTAGATTTCCAAAACAACATAAGGAACTCTACATTATATGTAATTGATATGACAATCGATGCTCAAAGTTTCACTTCAACCCCTCCTATTCTTCTTATTGCTCTATAACCCAGAAGAGTCTGTCAAAGTGACATTAAGAATGGATCTCATCTTGAAGAGTCATTTAACATGCACTTTCATGCTCTCGATTGTTACTGAGATTGATTTCAATAGACGTTTCAATTTTCAAGGTGATTTATTGCGAAATTGGAGTATTTCGATCTGCTTATCCATTTCAACAACGAACATTCATAAAACTAAACACGTTCAGTCCACAAAATTTTTCATCACGCATCCCAATGGCCCAATTCTAGGAATTTCGAATCTATGGCAGAGATTTTTCACTTCCTTAGGACAGGCCATAACTTTTCGCTCAGTTGAATTATTCCTTTGCGAGGAGAATTTCATTACTTATGCAACGAGAGCATATTAAAATGAGTCTGCCCTTCTTAACGCCCCTAGTTGAGATAAGCTGGTTATGCACCTTCCCATCATTTAGACTTTCCTTAACGTTACCACTTTTGAGCAAACGAAGATATTTTAAAAAAACATTCTTGTCGTATAATTTATTTCGCAATGAAAGCTATAATTTATCTGTTACAATGGAATTAAGAAATAGCTTTTAAGTGGTCATGTTGCGTTGACCCTATTGGCGTAGACAAGGGATCACTGATGATGGTTGCCCCTTTTATATAATACAATTGTGCGTGTATTGCCCCTTTGCATTCTGAGTTCCTCATATATATATATCTTTATCTCTCTCTCTTTCAAATGTTATGAGCAACTCTTAAACAGTGACAATAGTAGTATATGTGAATTAAGTAGGAGGTAAAAATTATATACATCTCTTTATTATCGAAATTTCTAGTTTTTTCTTCATTCCAACTCTACACGGAATCCATTCACTTTTTCATGCCACCTTTGGTGGGAACGGAGAGGAAGAGAGGGGGGAGAAGTAGCTTCGTCTCTACTATCGGGTTTTCTCATAATTTCTATATAACAAAATATATATCAGAATGGTCAGGTTCTCTCTTACAAAATGCACCCCTTTAACAATTGTAATGTCTATGAGGGGCTTAAATTCCTTCTAACAACTTGTAATTCTCTCTCACTTTCTCGTTCTCTCTCTCTCTCTCTCTCTCTGGTTAAGTAAAGATTTATCATATTTTTTCATCAAAATTGAGCACGTTTTTGAAAAGCTAATATTTGAAATTTAGTGTGATGCAAGGTGTCGTCCGAAGTAGCCATGCCTCTAATAAAAAATATTTATTTTATTTTGTTTTAGACTGCACTGCTATTATATATATATATATATATATATATATATATATATATATATATATATATATATATATATATATATTTATATAGCAGGAATATGAAGACCCAGGTGATTATACTAATCATTTATTGGCCGGACGTTTCGGACCTTTACTAGGACCATCTTCAGCGACTATATCGTCTAATGAGAAGGAAAAGGTACATTAATTGATAACACTTAAAAGAATGCATTAAAAAAAAAACGGAAGAAGGCAAGTTCAAATAATAAAATTGACAATAATTAAAATTAAAGTAAAAACACTAATAATATATAGAATTAAATAATATTACCCAGTGGTATTTAAAAAAAATAGAAAGTGAAATTATAACAAACTGACTTGATTATCACGTATTAAAAGTTACTGAAGTTAGCAAAAAATAATATTATATTAAATTGTAAAAACACACACCATAAAAAGACAAAAACCCCGAAAATAAATCAGAATGAACAAGGGCACTGACCTTTAACGTGGGAGTTGAGAAATCAACTAACTAAACATATAAAATTACTGACGAAATTTATTCGGTTGGTCGGTTGGCTAGTTAATCTATCGAAGTGTTGGTTGGTTATATTGTGAATAATTTAATTGAGGAGGCGTAATTATTTAACTTTGGATTTTTTTTTAATGATAAATAGGGACTCTAAGATTTTCAAATCGAGAGAAGTTAAGGCTGAAGATAATATAGTAAATCTATTAAAATTAAGAGGATGATGGTGATACTCTGAATGTTGCCGGAGGGAAGAGGCTTTAGGTTTAGAAATTAGAATACCAGTCCTATGAGACAAAACCAAGTGCCTCGCGATCCTGCAGTTGAATTGTAAGCCACTTTGGCCTCCCTAACGACTGTGGCAGGTCGTACATGTATAATTGTAAATTATACAGGATCGCAAATGGATGTATTGTAAGAGGAACATGCTCGGACAACGTTGACATCCAAGAACGAGATTTTGTTGTCCTTTTCTGTTGCCATAGAAAACCTTATGTTGGGATGTTGTTGGTTAATATAATTTAGAGCTAGAGATGAATGATCACTGTGCTTAAAAATTAGAAAACAGTCATCTATAAATCTTTTGAAGACAATAGGCCTGAATTCTAATGGACACTTGTCCAGCCACCGAGTTTCGTGGTGACACAAAAAGCTATTGGCAAAGGAGGGACCCAGGGGGGAACCCATAGCCATGCCTTCGTGTTGTAAATAGAGCTCATTGTTGAAAAGGAAAATAGTATCACCCACGGCTAGCTTTAAAAGCTTGATAAAAAGTTGTTTACTTAAACCCAATATTTCACTCGTATTATGAAAAAGAGTATCTGAAATAATATTAATGGTTTCCTGTACCGGAAAGTTGTCCGAACAGGTTCCTCTTACAATACATCCAATAACAGAAAACCTAACACCTCTAGATTAGGTACACATTTCTTTAGTAGCTCTCTGAGTCAGTTTAAATTATCCAGTATTAAAAGCCGAATTTTTAGAGCCTACCATATATCCTCTAACTGGATATCGTTTCATGAAGAACTGACTTATTTAAAGGATTTCTTCAAATTTAATTATTACCCCGATTTCATCTTGGACCATTTAGTATCCAAATTTCTCTCCAAACTATACTATCCTCGACCCTTACTTACTACTGTTTCTAAACCAAAGGTTTTTATTAAGTTACCCTATCTCGAGCATTTGACATCCGAGTTTAACAAACTCCTTCTCTCTACCCTCAACAACCATTTCCTTCAATGCCAATTCATTTATATTAACTCCAACCCTGTATCGTTAAATTCCCTTTTCCTTCATAAGGAGCCAATCCCTTTGGGCTTGCGATCCTGTATAATTTACAATTATACATGTACGACCTGCCACAGTCGTTATGTAGACCAAACTGGCTTACAATTCAACTGCAGGATCGCGAGGCACTTGGGTTTGTCTCATAGGACTGGTATTCCCATTTCTAAACCTGAAGCCTCTTCCGTCAGGCAACATTCAGAGAATCACCATCATCCTCTTAATTCTAATTCATTTACTATATTATCTTCAGCCTTAACTTCTCTCGATTTGAAAATCTTAGAGTCCCTATATATCATTAAACTAAATCCAAAGTTAAATAATTACGCCTCCTCAATTAAATTATTCACAATATAACCAACCAACACTTCGATAGATTAACTAGCCAACCGACCAACCGAATAAATTTCGTCAGTAATTTTAAATGTTTAGTTAGTTGATTTCTCAACTCCCACGTTAAAGGTCAGTGCCCTTGTTCATTCTGATTTATTTTCGGGGTTTTTGTCTTTTTATGGTGTGTGTTTTTACAATTTAATATAATGTTATTTTTTGTTTACTTCAGTAACTTTTAATACGTGATAATAAAGTCAGTTTGTTATAATTTCACTTTCTATTTTTTTTAAATACCACTGGGTAATATTATTTAATTCTATATATTATTAGTGTTTTTACTTTAATTTTAATTATTGTCAATTTTATTATTTGAACTTGCCTTCTTCCGTTTTTTTTTAATGCATTCTTTTAAGTGTTATCAATTAATGTACCTTTCCCTTCTCATTAGACGATATAGTCGCTGAAGATGGTCCTAGTAAAGGTCCGAAACGTCCGGCCAATAAATGATTAGTATAATCACCTGGGTCTTCATATTCCTGCTACATATTAGATTCCCAAGGTAAAAATCAATTACCAGTATATATATATATATATATATATATATATATATATATTACACTCACAGAGATGCGCGTGAGGGAAGCAATAGTTGCAAAAAATCCTCATAGGCAAATGTTAAGAATAATCCAAGTACTTTCGAATTATATTTTTAAGTTCATTTTCTGTGGATTATTAATATTATTATATATATAGAGAGAGAGAGAAAGAAAGAGAAAGAGAGAATTAACTGCAATAGCGCAATCATAATTATGCGGTTAAGAAGGCACTTTTTGGCTAATTAGCTCTTCATCGAAGCCCTCAGAAGGAGCTCTTCTTACATAAACGAGAAGATAACGCATAAAATAAGCTTTTCTAAGACAGCCAAAAAACTGTCTTGCGATCGGCCATTTTAATGTTATCCCTGCTTGCCGAAGAGAATGGGAAATTTGTTTTCTCCACTCTAGCCCCGCCTTGTATATATAAAAAGAATCAAAAGCAAACGGAATGAAGTTAAAAGAATAAAATAACCCGTTATATTTTCTAAAAAAAATATGCGAACAAATTACAAAGAGGGAGTAACCGATATCGTTATAGTTGCTCTGGCAACTACCTCACGCTAGAAACCTAATAACAAAGAATGTTCGGTAGGTCTGTTGCGCAGTTAAAATATCGGTTGGTCATAGGGTGAATAATTTAATTGAAGAGGTATAATTATTTAAATTAGCGGTTGTTTTTTTTTAACAAAGACTCAAGAATTTTTAGCTCTAATGATGTTTAGGTTAAGCGGATGATAAGTAGTAAACGATCCTGGATTCAGCAATTTTTCCTGATTTTCAGACTGATGGCTAATGAATGAAATTTCTGGGTTGGAAATAGGAATGCCACTCCTGTGAGACAAATCCAATTGCTTAGGATCCTGCATTTTAATTGCATATAAGTTTGTCCCACATAACGAATATGGCAGGTGGTGCATGTATAATTGTAAACTACACAGGATCGCAAGCCCATAGGAATTGATTCCTTATGGCTTATGGCGAAAAAAGAGAATGAAAACTAACAGGGTTGGAATTAATACAGAAATATTGCCATTGTGGGAATTGTTTTTTGGGGGTAGAGAGAAGCTTAGTGCAGTTAAAAATTAAATGTTTGTGATAGGTAATCTTAGGAAAACGTTTTCCTTTGGTACAGTTAAAATGGTTAGGAGATAATATAATTTAGAGGGAAATTTTGACAGTACCTTATCAAAACTGAAATGGGTGTCGTAATTAAAATCAAAGATATCCCATAAATAAGTTAGTTCTTCATGAAAATCGAACCAGTTTGAGCAAATATGGTAGGATCTGAAAATTATACTTTTAATGGTAGGTAACTTATAGTTACTAAGAGAGCTGCTGAAAAAAAATAATTACCCAATTTGCTGGTTGTGTGTTTTCTATAAATAGATGTATTAAAATTCGAACCCACTCGTTTAACGTTAATATCCAAGAAAGAGGTTTTGTTTACCGTTTCTGTTTCCATTGAAAACTTTATGTTTAGATGTTGTTGGTAAATATAATTAATAATTAATGTAGCATGAACTTTGTATTCGAAAATCAGGAAACCATCATCGAAGTATCTTATAAAGACAAATGGTTTGAATTGTGAAGAACAGCTTTCTACCCCCCTTGTTTCATGTTGACACAACAAGCTGTTGGCAAGGAGGGATACAAGGGAGGCCCCATAGCCAAGCCTTCATGTTGTTAGTAAAGCTCGTTGTTAAACAGAATAAATGGATCAAACACAGCCAGTTTTAAAATCGATAATTTTAAATTATTTATAAGGTAGTCATATTTATTATTATTATTATTAAAGTGATGTTACAAAGATTTAATTTTTATTGACCTGTCTGGAAGAGAGGGAAGTTCGATTAATTTATAGCAGATAAGCTGTAAAGAAGCAATTGGGCTTCTTTATATATATGTATATATATATATATATATATATATATATATATATATATATATATTCCTATATATATATATATATATATACGTGTGAATGTGGGCAGTATATGTTCATTATAGAATGTTTTATTAAAAGTGATCGCTAGTTTTGAATTAATAATTCTTTTTTTAAATCTTCTCGATTTGTCTTATATTTGCCTTTTCTTCATTGTTTTACCTGTAGATAAGCGTACCGAAGTTCATCGGAAACTAATGTTTGTTATTTTGCCCAAGGTAGAAGTAAATTAATGTAATTTACTTCTACGGTTATAATCATAATGAAGTGCTACCCTTCGGAATGGATTTACCATGATTAAAGCCCGCTCCTGATCCATACTGAGTAAGTACCCTCAACTCAGTGTGAAGGTGCTAAACAATTGCTATAAAAATCACACATCAGTTCTATATACATTACAGTTTAATGCTTTTATAAATAGTTGTTAGCATTATACAATTATAGTCACATAAGCTTCGGCCAGTAAACTCTTTAATCGAAGTGTTTTTTTAATATTTCCTCTCTTTTATGTATTGAATATCTTCAGGGGTGCCTTTTTATCACCTCGGTTTAAAAATGTCATATATTGTTCTTTTTCTTCGGTGTAACTTTTTGATTCTGTTTTATTCGAAGCTAAACTACATTATGAATGAGTGATTACGGAATAACAGCATCTTAGGTGTATTACTTGTCTATAATCTGGATTAACAGCTCGCCAACACACGGGGGTCAAGCACCGAGATGTGTTGATCACTCACTGTCCACACATTCGAGAAGGTTTCATGTCCTTCCATCTTGATTTTATGCTTGAATACGATTACTGTTATTGTATATTATATTAGTATACGTAAAAGAACAACTATTGCAATACGAAGTGGGTACATACCCTCCGTTCCTGAAGGATGCGAATAAGAGAGACAGGGTGTTCGATTAACCTAATGAGGCCATAAGCCGGGAAAAGTGATCCGGAAGTGTAAGGACTGAAATTACAGATACAAAATCACTCAACCTTGAATGCGGGGATGGGAGGACGCATGAATGTTATCAAAAACAGATGTAATTATACATCAATATCTTTATCTTTAATTAAAAATATTTTAATAGGTGTATGTTTTATATATATTTAATTTTAAACTTAAGAATACAGAACATACTAACATTTTGCATTAGCTTCGGTAGAATATCAGAGTAAATTAATTACCCAATATTAACTTCTCTTATGTAGTTAGTCAATATTTACCCTACTTTAGGTGTTTTTGTAGTTATATACATAAATTATATACATTATTTAACACCAATTATGCAAAACAGCTCTCAGGTCTCTTTTGGGGGTTTGTGGGGGTACTCGAAGTAAACATGTTGACGTAAAAATCAAATTATTTTTCAGTAAAGTAACGAGAAACTTCTTTCAGAACGCGCCTGCTTGGCGCATACTTTGAATTTTCCGTCGAAGAATCGAAAGATGGGTTCTAATATTTTCCATTTATGTGTGCACTCACTAATCCTAGATCCATTTCATTTCTAGGGATTCAGGTAAAAAATCTATTCAAAGCTTTAGAAGATTGCATGGATACTCGTAAAAATGGATGACAAAATTTACATAGCATCCCACTATAAGAGACTTTAATTTCGGGTGCCTTTATAAAGTGCTTCACTATTAGTAAGTAAATTAAATCTTTTAAATGTAAACAATTGTAAATCAATTTTTACAATATGAAACTTACTAAGACCATTCTCCATCACAGGGGTTCTTAAAAAGGGGGCCAAACAAGTCTTCTATAGGTAGGTGATGTTGCACATAAACAAGATTTTTGATGTTGGGTAATGGAGAGAAACTATATTTGTTTACTGACGTTAATTATGCATGTTAATAAATACAAAACATCATACTAATATGAAACCTCTCCCACAATTTGAATATGTAAAATATAATTTAAAATAGAAGCCAAAATGAATCTGTTATTGATATTCATTATATTATTCTTTTATGTGATAGTCAGAACCGGGTTGCGAAAACTACTTGGTGCTTTGCAAGGGAGCACGTATAAAAAAGGTTGAGAACCATTTATTAAAAAGATAACCATCACAGGATAACGTCGAGGGCAACATCAAGTCAAGAGTAGTGGACCACACAATGTCTGGGGTGAGTACCTGAACTTTTGGAACCGAAACAGCAAAAAGGGTTTGGGGATGCAATCAGCAGCTGGCGTAGACGAAGCGGGTAACAGCATTAACCAGAAGGGAAGGAAAAGGAGTCGAAATAGAAACAATCCCTTTAAAGAGTCGCACCAGGAAAAACAAATGGAATGCATAAATGACGATGAATTGAGGTTTCGAATTAAAATAAATCCACTACAATAAGTGTCAATTGATTGGATTGGAGTTATAATTCCTTCCATAGGTTTTGAAAGTCCCACGAACAACAACCAATAATATATACACCCCTCATATATATATATATATATATATATATATATATATATATATATATATATATATATATATATGATTGTACCACGTAGGGAAAAAGCAAGATTGATTGGAGCTGGTACTTTCGTTATCTTAATAACATTTTCAAATTCACAATGGTTTATGAAATTGAGAGACACCGTATTTATACAAAGCAATGTTTTCCCTATAAGGTCAGATTTTTTTTAGTACCTCTGATAATTTTGATTCGAGGAAGAAAGATAGAAATGGATCTAAAGAAAACAAACCGGGGCTAATATTTACATTCCTTGAAAATGAACTTGCAAATATAGTTCGGTTCGAAAGTGCTTGGATTCATCTTTTCACTTTCCTGTGGGTTAATTTTCATATTATTACTTTCCTCACGTGTCATTTTGTGAGTTTTTCCATTATATATATATATATATATATATATATATATATATATATATATATATATATATATATATATATATATATATATATATATATATATATAAAGAACTGACACAGTAGCACGTGAGTTAAAATTATGTAAAAAAACAACAACAAGGAAATAAGATTCTGGCAGCTTTCGACTTTATTTTCGATAACATTTTCAAGTAGTGAACAAGGAGGCCAAATACATAGCTTATATAGAAGAGAAGAAGGCCCCTCCTTCCCCTCACCCTAATTAAGGGAGACAAATATAAGAAGAATATTAATTTGATACTTAATATACGAAGTGATAAAGAGATCTAACGAAAATAACCCTTAGCTCAAAGTAAAATTGAGTCTAGCCTCAATACATATATGTACATTCTGAAATATTTCTGGAAACGTAAATATCTACCTATACACGTACATAAAATATAACTTGGGAGAAATTCTAAGACCTGGCGCTCAGAAAATAGATGACTGTTTTTTGTTACCACTTTCCCATTTCTATCAATTACCAAGTTCCTCTGGTCATCTATTTGATTACCGAGCATGTATTTGGGGACACCGGCAAAAATAGAATAGGGGACCTGCCACAAGATATGGATAGGCAAAGAAGGCGTGAAATCGTCGGATTTCATATATACATATATTAATAATTGAATTTATGAAATTCGATTAATCAATATTTTTTACTCTTACAAAATAACTATAGCTAAATAATATAATTAAGTAATTAAAAATGTTGGTGTATTTCTTGATATCACGGTTGCAAAGGTCATATTGATTTCAATTGTTTAGTTACGGGTTGTTTCTAATTCACTCCGCCAAAAGATTTGGCGGAGGTTACGTGATGACTGTTTATTTGTTACATAAAATGTATTTTAAAAGTTTATCGATGGATTTCAATGAAATATTCTGGATAGGCTAACCTTGGGCCGTGAAAGAGTTGATTAGATGTGGGGCATATCCAGATTCGGAGGTGGACTCAAGATCAATTATACCCTTTCCTTATTATTGCAAGGAGTGATATTTTTCTGATATTTGAGGAGCTAGGAAGCGCCCTCTTTCTAATCAAAATGCAAAATTTCCATTTTTATAATAATAAAATAATAATAATTATTAATTAACACTGTATAGGATTGAAAAGGGCCATATAATAGCAAATACCTTTTAACATAAGAACGTCAGAAGGTTCAAAATTTAATCTGAAGCTGATTTGGCCATTCGATTTTTGGGCCAGGGTTTTTTTGCCCTATTCTGTCTCCACAAGGTAAAGCGCATTAACTCCCAAATCCTTGTTTGGAGAAAATCGATATTAACGATTTCAGTGGCGTTAATGCATACTACCATTTGAAATCTTGGTATATGACAAGACAGACGTAAACCACCGTAATAGGCATGTTCGTCTCATTCTACCGATCCCATAGAGATCAAATTTGCAAAGATCGCATTTTTGGAGTTAATGCGTTCTGCCATTTGGCGACAGCATTATCTCTAACTGCAATTACATAACCTCTAAGAGATGATTGAGACAAAACTAAATATAATCAAACTCACCGAAAACAAGCATGTATACAAGGGCATGGGCACTGAAAGGTGCGACTCTTAGATTCCCTTTTAGAACGATGTGTAGGCATGTTTCGGAAAGTTGTCGCTTTTATTGCTCCCTTGTTTCCTATTTTGATTATTGTAATTAATCCTATTTCTGGCTGACGTGCTTTCGTTTGTTTTCGTTTTGTTAATAGAAAAATAAACCAGTGGCTTCAGAGCCAAAATAAATTGAAGCTTAAATATAAACGTCAATTCCAGTCTCCTTCCAAATTAATCAAACGAACGATCCAAGAAGTCTGAGAAGGAAAGTTTGAAGGCTAAAACTAAAATCCCCCAAACTAAGCGTCTATACAGGGTGTCTGAAAAGTTCCTATGCACTAGAAATATATAGTCTCGCCAAGATGACATTGGTAAGAGACTCTCACTGTCGCCTATGCATTCAGGCACCGTGTTACATAGCAGCACTCGTAGGTGTTAAAACCACTAAAACAAAATAAAATTATTAAGTAAATTTAGATAAAAAACAACAACAATCGTGGGAATTGTTTTTTCCGCATTTAAGATTAATTCCGCTAAAGGTTTTTTCTTTGTATTAAGGCCAAGAAAATAAGAATCAATGTGAAAAAAGTAGAACAAGAGAAAATAATTATGAGATATACTGGAAACTTTAAAAAAAAAATTGAGACCAAATCCAGATAAACCGTAGGACACAGACCGAAAGTCTGCCTGCGAAGCGCAAGCTGTTTGTGTAAGGAGGAGTAACAAAGCCGCTCCTCTTGTATTTATATAATTTAAAAATCTTTTCTTTTTAGAAAAAATATTACTTAAGTAGATCAGTACTTAGGATGGTAATCTTGTTACTTCCGTGGACTATTAAGTGAGACCTTTTTGCAACTTTCTTAGTTATTTTTAATAATGCTAGAATAAAAATCCTGTCTAAAAATAAAAATAAATTCCGGAAATAACTCCTTATAGTTTTATCGCGTTATAAAAAGTAAATTAATCATCGAAGTCGCCATCTCGAATCATCTTGTGAACGCCAAGCGAATTAGTGCTGATGTGCACCACTCCAAATTTATGGATGATTCTTTCACTATTTTCCTTCCCTTCAAGTTAATATCAACTTATACACTAAAAGTACTTGTATTAAAAAAAAGCATCAGTTCCTACCCTGTTTTGATTGAAATTGGCTGAGACAAGCGCGCGCTTTATATATACTAATATTACAGCTTGATAAGTTTAGTAGATCTTTTGGCTCCTCTTTGGCTATTATTTTTGGGTGCATTATAACCACCAAAAAACAACAACCACAAAACATTGCATAACCCTATAAAAAAAAACAAATGAACCCCCGAAAGCTAACCCAAACAAACCTAAACCTATCATTGCAAAGGCTAATACAAAAAAGAAACACGCAAAAGAAAACACACTTCTAATGGCGACCATTTTTTGTTTAAGATTTTGTCGCTACATTTGAACGAATAACTGACCCAAGCTATATACACCATTCAAAGTAAGCCAACAAAGTCGTCTTAATACATTTTTTATTAATAATATTTTTTTAAAGATCTATCAAAAGATGAATGAAAGAAATAGTTAATATCGAATGGTATAAATATCATATAGCTATCGAGTGATATTAATGGCATAATGGCTGCGAAATTATTTTTCTTTATAACAACATAAATATAGATTTATGGCGCATAACAAGCGAAGGTGCTATATATTAGCATTTACGTACTTTAAAAATATTATATCATTTATAACAAAGCGCGCTTGGATTGCGATGGAGACGTTAATTTGTAGAATTGCCTTGGTTTCCTATAGCGAACCGATAAGAAAACATTTAAACAAACCTCCATATTTATTTCTGGTAGCAACAAATATGTTGTTATTTTTTCAAATATTCTTATCTAAGTTACTCGTCAAATTATAAAAAGAATATTTTGAAATAGATTCACACC
Organism: Ceratothoa steindachneri; assembly: GCA_963969495.1. Lineage (NCBI taxonomy): Eukaryota > Metazoa > Arthropoda > Malacostraca > Isopoda > Cymothoidae > Ceratothoa > Ceratothoa steindachneri. The sequence goes on from OZ018335.1 coordinate 25,959,678, forward strand.
AAGGCCCTCTCTTACGATAGCTAAAATTTTAAAACGCTATCATTTATGCTTTTCTTACAATTTGCAAAAAAACAAAAAACAAATTAAACACAAACAAAAAAATATGTAAATTTTAGTCTACACTTAGCCGTTGTCAGAGTTATTATGATGCGTAGGCTGCACTTGCTTCAGAGTTTCGAGCTCGCAGGCAACATATCCCAAAGCGCTAACAACGCAAGACGCTTCCTTGGGCAGATTGGCACGGCAGGAACCTGGAAGATCGTCATGCCCTACTGACTCCAGTTTCCCTCATTCTCAAACAAAATTGAGATTATCATGCTTTTTTCCTTCTAGACATTTCAATTTAGGCCATTTTTTCCTTCTTTCTCTACCAGCCTCTTCTCACCTATTTTTAGGGTCAGCTCTAATTTCGGTAGTTAGTTGCCGGCCAGCATTCGTCCATTCAACCATGTTCATGGTTTGGACGGGTGGGGTGTTTCAACTTTCTCACTTTCGATTTTGGTTGGGGTCCTGGCCTCGAAAGATTGTCGAGTGATTTTAAGTTAGCTTAGCATAATTATAGCTAGGTTTTGTCTATTAGGTTACTTGGCTTAGTTATGCCTAGGGAAGGTTTTAGAGAAATAACCCATATGGCTCCCCCCCCCCCGTTAATATGATGTTCTAACCGTATTTTAAATATAATGTCTCATTAGTAAGCAAGAGCTGGGGATCTAATTAACCATTTGGTTATTTTGAATTCACTACTAATTTTTATAAAAATGGTTTAGGAAACATGAGCGCAACTCTTCAGCCCATAATAGGGCTTTAATTATAACCAACCATATAGTATTATAAGAATGTTATTGAGTCTCTCCTATGTTAGTTTAGGAGACACCATCTAATCACAGGGGAAAAGAAATCTTTGAATGCATTATTAAAAAAAAGGAGAAGGGTTGCTTTCTAATAATACAGTGGGCATTGCGAATGAGACGTTAAAATCGGCTTCAACTATGCTTATGGCAGGGCCTCAGCTCCTTTTATACCCTTGTTTCACTAACAAGGAAATTATGAGCATCACTTTGCACCCTACCACACTTCTTTCTCTTTTCACCACTGGTCTACTTTCCGCTATCTATTCACACACCCTTTCTATCCCATCACCTGCATACTCTCACATACACGATTCATCATTCATGAGAATAAAAATTAAAGAAACGCGTCCTTTGTTATAGACCACAGCGTCGTTACCCCCAGTACATGCAGGCCAGCTCTGAACAAATCGGGGAAGAGATCAATTCTCTCTCTCTACGATTTAAAACAAGATGGAAACAAATGGGCTTGCATCTTCTAAGTTCCTTCACGGTGCGAGGGAGAAGCGACTACTCTTCAAAGACAGACTCTCCAAGCCAGCTGACTCATGTAGCAATGGTATAGTGTTTATATTTGTGATGCTGGGAGGGTTAGAAAATCATTACTAGATGGATGGCTAATGGAGGAACTCATTCAATATAAGCTTCTTGTAAAAGAACCACATCTGAACGCCCCCACCCCCCACACACACACTTTATTGGAGACCACGTGTGATTTTATCCCGCTATGGACAACGTTTTTCGACTGCTGAGCGCAACGGGGAAATATTCCTCAGTCCTGCAGAATCCACCCGAGCCTCCCCCCCCCCCGGTGACGAGGCAAGAAAGAGCCGCTGTGTCTCGCACCTTGCTGTTAAATGATGAATGGACTCCGCCTCCGGATTAAGATGTCCGGAGCTTGTGACTCCTTTCAGCAAATTCCCTCTTCCCCATCAGGATCGGGCAAGCGAATACTTGGTATTTACTGTAGTTCGAGGAGTCCTGCACGCACGTTAAGTTCGTCTTCATTGTCTCAAGTCTAAGTCCCGTGAGCGTTCATCAGACAACAAGCCTTTCTACGCCGTGATTCTACCCCAGTCAATTGGTAGTTTCTGTGAACAGCAAGCTTTTGAATTTGCGCAACAGTCTCCCTTCGTTTAATTGAACCGAAGAAAATTTCCATCGATTACCTTTGAGGAGAAGAAGTTTCCTCTTCCAGTGGAATTACAAGAATTCCCACAATTCCCCTCGAACGTTATCTTTGAAGATTGGGTATCTTCATCGGAAGGTTGGTTCGGATCGTGCCTCACCTGACTCATTCCGACCGTGCCCCACCTGCCTAATCGGTTCGTTCCTCACTTGCCTCATCGGATCGTTCGCCGGGGACTCGCCTCATCGCAAGAAGGACCTTTCTCAAGTCATTGACCCGTAAGACTGAAACCCCCTCCATTATTAGTATTGTCAAGTTCCCCCTTTTGATCTGAGCCTAGTAACATTAATCAATTAATTCTATTTGAGAGTCCCTCCTCATAATAATTATCAAGAGACTATTTCAATTAAACTAATTCCCTTTTGCCCATTTTTATTCTTATTTTGATTTTTGTAAATAAAATTATATTTTTGTTGCTTCATCTTTAATTAACCTTGAACAATACTCTCGGCCTATTCAAGTAAATCTCGCCAACCATTTATGTACTCTGTCTGATTATTAAGGATTTGAAACCCAACGCTTCAAGTATGACATCATAGTCGGTCATTAATCCCTGCGAACAGTCCTTAAACGGTTCGCGTTGCAGTAGGTGATTAAGTCACCCCCCACATAATATAGGAGTTTGTGTATGGTATAGAGTAGTATACCACGACACTTCTGTAGCTAGACTTCCTTTCCCTTCTGGTTCTTTTGTTTTTAAGCACGATTGTAAACAAAGTATATCGTTACCTAGAATTAGAATTTCTCCAATTTTATGTTCCTTAATTCTTAGTCGGCTTTATATGTAAATGTCATGTGCTCTTAACGGAAAGGAATGTAGTGTATTAATTATTTACTCTGGATCATTATCAAACATTAGTACCAAACTCATTTTAGAAACGAACTTAACCATACTATAACTTCAGGAAAACTTAAGGGTATCCGTTTCTACTGTTAAATGGCACAATGCTCTTTTTTCTTAAATTAGACAACTTATTTAGGTTTTCTCGTAACGGGCTAAAGTATTCAGCAGAGAGACAAGGAAAAGTTTTATTATAACAAGTGAGAGACGCATCAGCCCACAATCGTAGAAACACGCGGGGCTCAATTGATAGACAGCGATCTCTCGAACTACATACGATCCGAATTTTATCATTACTTTAATTTCTTAGCTTAGTTTTATATCAAATATAGGATTCCATGATTATATTATATTAAATTAGACTGTTAGTATTTTATTCGTCAGTTCTCCCATTAAATTTAAACAATTCCACACTAAACCTTTGTTAACCAATGAACAAAAAAACACCCAACCATCGAAAGATTATAAAAGGGAAACTCAGAATTGAGGAACAAATAAATTTCAGGTAACAAAATAGAGACCAATTGACATTAAATCTCAATAGAGTTCCAATGGCATATACACATTCCCACGAAATTAAAGGCTTTTGGCCGCCATAAAATAACTGCTAAAGAAAGTAAATAAGAACCAAAAAATAGTAAACATATAAAATTAAACAAAGCAACCAGTGCCTCCATTTCCATTAAAAAAAAAGTTTATAACATCTTACCATCTCCTCCTTCTCTGTCTCCTTTGACCATCATTTTTTTATTGCTTATCATTTTGCGTACTAGCAAGGGGATGCTAGGTAGAGCATAGGTAGCCTTGATGCAGCAAACATCTGGAGGATTGGATTCCCTCTGACCACGAAGCTCACATGTACTTTGGCTCTCTTGACGCCAATGCCTCCGCGATGATTTGCGGCTGGGTCTTCCACACTTATTTGCTTTCATTAGCTTCATCTCTTATTTAAACCTTTTTTTAATAATCAAATATCTTAAAATAACTAGAAATTATTAGGAGATAAATTGGACTCATGAATATAAATTTTCTCACTTTGAAGAGGAAAAGGAAAATTCATTTTTTAGAAAAACAAAAAATCTTACCTTTTATCCCCAATCAAGATTAAAAGTCTTTCCAGAAATTAGGAATCATAGGAATGCAATGATATATTTAATTGAATAAATAAAAAGATAAGCTTAATTTAGGTGCAATACTGAAATAAGTTCGGATTCTTCATAATAATTAGTAAGGTGGACTATAGCGGGTAACCCCGACGCCCACCAAAATGACGCATTTTTTAAAAAATAATATCTCAGTAACCTCCTTCCTATTCATGACAATTTTCATTGGCAAGATACTTTCAATCTTCCTCTTTCGAATGCAACAAACAGATTTTAGATACCTTTTATCGTTTTCTTACACTTCCAAAAAGTAAAAACATTGGTAAAAAAAAACGAATAATGAGTGTAATTAAATAAATAAATAATAAGAAATTTTACTTATCTAGGGTGAATGATCGATTGGACGCCCAATTTGATGGATCAGTAATCTGAATTTTTTTACGCACTCACAAACCTTTTCTTACTTCATTAATGCCAATTTCTTGCCAAGATTCACATATTTTGCTTTTCAATTCTGGTTCAGTGAATTTTTCTCTCCGACGTCGGAAAAACCTTTCTTTTAGTAACTCTCAAATTTATTAATCCGTGGGGTTACAATCCTAACTTTGCAGTGGCCACTCATTTTTCATTATTAATCTTGGCGTATTAATAATTAGAAATGATTATGTGGCGTAGCTTGTATGCGAAGTTACTCAATCTTGTTGCAAAATAAAGTTATCTTCTTGATACAGGCGATGATAATCAGACAATAATTCTGTTTTGAGGAGTTCAATGTAATTAGCAGAATTCACTTATGTTTTTTCAGGTTCAATAAAATAAACATCTGTTTTGCCATTCCAAGAGACCCCTGCAGATATCATAACCGTTTTGGAAAATCTTAAGTTTCATGATACAATCTGTTTATTGGAATGTCACTTTTTACCATACCCGGAGACAACATCATTTTGGCGGTATCGCGTAATTTCTAAAATTAAATCTTTTTCATCCGTAAACACAATATTTTTAACATCAGCGACAGAGAAGTTATCAAGTAAATGTCTGCATCCTATTTTTCTTTTATCCTTAACAGTACTAATTTCTATAGAAGATACTATTCTTTTCAAGGCTTTTAGCTTTTGTGTCTTAATTATTCTTTGCACAGAACTCCTTCCAATATTCAAGTTTTTAGCAATTTTCTTGGGGATAAATGACTTCCTGGTATATCTTCTCTAGAGGAGATGTTATCGTTAATGTAATTCACATTTATAGGTTCTAAAGATGTTTTAGGTCTACCACTTCCTAGTTTTCTGTTAGCGCTTCCCGTTTTGCGAATCTGTTTTAAGAGTCTTTCCGCAGCACGTTTTTTCGACATTTTTCCAGCAAATTCTCGCAATACTCTTCCAGTCTTTCATCCCTTTTCACAGTAACAAGCTTTAATGAGAATGCAATCTTCTTCTGACAACGTCATTATGGGGACTGAGGAAACTGTAAATAAAAGATATCCATACTATGACATGTTCATTCATGTAGGCTTTTGTAAGAACATATAAATTCCTGTATGAGCTTGCACAATAAAATAATATTTTATCTCGATATTCGTTTTTTTACCCATGTTGTAATTTTGGTAAAGTGCAAGAAAACTATATAAGGTATCTAAATTCTGATTTTTGGAATCGAAAGAGAAAGATTAAAAATTTCTCGCACTTGGAAATTGTCATGAATAGGAAGGAGATAACTGAGATATTATTTTTTTTAAAATACGTCATTTGGCGGGGAGGGGGCACCCGATATATCCACATAGAATGAAAGCAGAGTTTAAGGCTAGAGATAAAGAGATTTGTTGAAACCATTAAGGGGATAGCACCTTTGTTCATTCGTCACTTTTCAAATTCTTTCGTTCAAAAGTCGCATTTTTTTATGGTATCATTAGTTTTTAGCAACATAAGTAGAACATAGTGAAAATTAAGATAATGGAAAAATATATCCATTCGTGGGAATTTTTTCTGGGATATTTAAAGTTAATTTTTAAAAAAAAACTACACCATTGATTTGTATATCATTTTATTGCAAATTTATGCTCTTCTTTATAATATAAATTTTGTTTTAGCAACATGACTAGAACATAGTGAAAATTATGATAATGCAAGGTTTTATACATTTGTGGGAATTATCTGTAGATTTTTAAAGTTGATTTGTGAACAAAACGCAAAACTATGCCATGAGATTTTAAATATTTGCTAAAAAAACGGCGCCTAAGAACTTTTTATATTTTTAGCATCATTCGAATATAGGTTAACCTAAATTCCTGGGCATTTAGAACACCGCTACTATTAACCTTAAACCCCCTTTTTCAACTGAAAACAAAACCTATAGTTGACCTTGCCCCCAAAATATATGTTTTAGTCCACCATTAGCACAAATTTTAATGGAACTAAAAAAAAGTGTTTTCAAATGATAACTAAATCATATGTGCATCTTTTGGTCGAGAATTGAGTTGAATACCTAAATTTGAGTAATTCTATAGCCATTTATATGATATCGGTTTCAAGGGATTTTCTGAAAGAACCCCCTGTATCTCAAAAACGGCGCCGTAAGTTATTATGATTTGTACAGGAAGGAAAGGGATTTTAATGAGCTTTAGTTTCATATATGATAACCAAACGTAGTAAAAAGTTGAAAAAATGAATATGTTATGCCCTTAAGCGAAGAGAACAAGGAACATCAAGCACTCTGAATGCAAATAAAATAAGCCAAGTTATAATAGATTTGTCAAAATGTGTAAAGCAAAAAGATCAAGGAACAGCAAGCACTCTCAAGCAAAATAAGAGTTTAAGTCCTCCTCGTCGGCACCCCTGCTCTTGTCAAAAAATCTAAATCTCTCTTTCCCTCGCTTACTCTGGGCGGTAATAATATCATTTTCTCTGACTGCGTTAGGAATCTGGGTGTTGTTTTTGATGAGCATCTCTCCTTTAAGCCTCATATCCGCAATGTCAGCAAATCCTCTCTATTTTTCCTTCGTAACTTCTCTCGCATTCGCTCTCACTTTGATCGCCAAAGTCTTGAGACTGCTGTTCATGCCTTCATCACCTCACGCCTTGACTACTGTAACTCTCTGCTTGTGAATCTGCCATCCTCCTCTCTCCACCCCCTTCAACTTGTACAGAGCTATGCCGCCCGGCTTCTCCTCCGTCGCCCTCGCTTCTCTCCCTCGAAACCCGTGCTGCATGAACTGCACTGGCTCCCTGTCAGATCCCGTACTCACTTCAAGATACTTCTCTTCACATTTAAGGCCCTGTCTTACCTCTTTTCTGCCCTTTCGCCCCGCCATGTCCCTCGGGCCCTTCGGTCATCACATGCAACTCTTTTGAACATTCCTCGTTCATCCCTCTGCTTAATGGGGGACTGCTCCTTCTCAATCTGCACCCCTAAGTTGTGGAATGCTCTTCCTGCTGAAATCAGGTCTTCTCCCTCTCTTACCACATTTAAGCGTCTCCTGAAAACGCATCTTTTCAGTATTACTTTCTCCTCCTCTTGAATTTCCATTCTCATCTCAGCACAACGTGCGCTCTGGGAAGGCCTCAGGCCTTGAAGAGCGCATTACAAAAGACTTATTATTATTATTATTATTATTATAAGAGATTTTTGAAACCTTTAAAGCAAGGAGATTAAGGAACATCAAGCACTCTGAAGACAAATAAGATTTTAGGGCATGAGATAAGACACATGTTGAAACCTTTAAAGCAAGGTGATCAAGGAACAACAATACTCTGAATGCAACTAGGAGGTTATTATAAGAGAAGAGATTCGTTGAAATCTTTAAAGGTAGGTAATATAGCGAAAGCTCTTTGAAAGCAATGCATCCACAAGAAAGACATTCAAATGTTTTGAAAACTTTAGTCCTGTCTTTCTTATGTATAGATTGCTTTCAGTGCGGTGTACTTTGCTTTTTCTCTTTAAGGATCCATTCACCTGCACGATATGATTTGACAAAGGTATATGTCTCTCTGTATATCCATTTAAATGATATCGAAATGTGAATTGCTTAGATTTTGTTGTAGATCCTGATCCAAAATCAGATTCTGTATCACTTATTAACATAGCGTTGCTTTTTGAGATATCTAAAAGTTTACTAATTGATTAAAGTTAAATAGTGTGGAGAGGTTGGACTTGGGCCCACAAAGATTGGTTTAGAATTGGGAGATTCTGAACAAATTAGTTACTTTTTCATTGTTTATAAGATATCTCAAAAAGGTGTTGACGTATTTCGATGATATTCTGTGGAATTGTGGAGCATTGTCCACACAAGTTTTGCTTAGAATTTTCGTCCAATTCAGATCGTGATATGATTTGTTTACTTCTTTTAACCTTTTCTCACAGTTGGTGGAGATCTCTGCTACCTGAGGGCTTTCTAGTTCAAATATTTTCTCTCTTGCTTCAAATTTTACGCTCTTTCACAAGTATTTCCAATGAATTATCTCATTATGATCTAACGCTCTAGTTTTCCACTTTTCTCCTACCAATGAGTGATCAACATCTTTCCTTATCTTATTAAGTCATCCTTTGGGCTACTTCATGTATGAAACTGCTCAGTAGGGGATATCCTTCCTACTTCACACGTTGTTTCCCTTTGTAATATAACCTGCTCATTTCCTTTCCAGTTCTTCACATGGATCGTTGTAAGTTTCCTTAAGTTTTGCTTAGATTCTGAGTTACTTTGTGTTTTCGTTTATATATTTCCATTAGCATTTGTTAAACTGGTTATGAAAATTGACTAAATACTTAGTTTTAACCATTAAGACAAGCACTGCCTTTGAAGATGTAGCTAAGCGTCACTCCTGGTTTTGTTTCTCTTCTATGCTGTCATCTATGTATATTCACCAGCTTTCTTAATTAAACCTATTCTTACCCCTGCTCTAAAATATGTCCTTTGAACATTATTTTTTTTTTCCACTTTTAGACTAGTTAGTGATAATTCTGCTACGATTGATTGTAATTCTTCTGGATTGGAGAAAAAGATGATCTCGTTACACAGAAAAAGGGGGTTTATGCATCTCCTTTTAAATCTCATTCTCCTTTGTTTCTAGTCAAAATTCCCGATAATCTCGTAAAAGCACAACTGTAAATACTTTGAGGGATCTCACTGTCTTATGTATATTTTTATGAGTGAATACATGCTATATGGCGATATTGCAAAAGCTCTCAATTTCTCAAAGTTCCGTTGAAATTTAGATATTTTTTTCTTTAAATTTTGGTCCATTTCTTTTAGTTTGGTCGTTGGTAAACTCATTTAGACTATTGCTAGATACAGAATCGTGGGTTATCTGGAAGGAAATATCTTCAAATATTACTCTGAGGACGGCATTCGACGCGGACGCTAATATCTAAATAATTTGCACAATTTTATTTCCGAAATGATCGTGATATTTGATCAAGATAAAACCGCAGCTGTGGTTTATCACAATTTCAAAAAGGTATTTGATACTGTTCCTCATAATAAAGCTAAATGTGCACAAAACAGTAGGCAATATGATAAAAGGAATTGGAAAAGATTAGATGGAAAACCGTGGATAAAGATTTACTGCCAAAGAAAATAATTCTTCATAGGAATCGGTAACTAATGGCGTACCTCAACGAACTGTTCTCAGCCTCTTGTTTTTTAATATATCTATATAAACAGTCTTGGCCTAAAAATGATATGAAAAAAATTGGCTATTTCATAATTATGTATTTTTATCGGATAATAGGACATACTTTTTTGCTAAATCTCCTTAAGAGTTATTCAAATTTCAGACATAATTTTTGAATGCAATGTAGACAAGTATTTCGCATGTATTTGTTCTCTATAATCATTTTAGCAGCAAAAGACTTCTTTCACATTACGTTAAAAACACAATTGCTAAAGTAAACAATAAAACTGAATACCCAGAGATTCCGAGCATTCTCATGATTTGCAAAATCTTTTAATGACGAGTTTATTTTGACTTACAAAATGTGTTTGCCGAAGTCTGTCTATTGATATTTTCTCTCTTGAATTAAAATCAAGAAGGCTATGACTGTCAGTCATAACAAGATTAACAGTTTGCCATTTTCTGCTTTTAAGTTTTGCTTTACCATCATTTGTATTTGTTTATTTTCATCCACAATCACTCAGAGAGATAGTTACCAGAAGCCTCTTGAGCCGAGTTGTTGAAAATTTCAAGACCCTAAGCCACCACGTTTCGATGATCTATGCAAGTCTGGTCCAACTGTCAAGGAGTCCACCCTTCCTAGCCGAGCCTACAGCCTCGCCAGTCAAACACCACATTTCGAACAACATGCCAACACATACTTTGCACCGGTGTATAGCCACCGGCCTATCTCTTCCCTCCTATCCCCTCTTAAATTATTTCCACAACTCTCCTCTCCGACTGCTAGTTTGTTGCAACTTGAGTACAACAATCCCTTTACTTTTCTTTGTATTATCATCTCTATCTCTCTCTTTCTCTCTCTCTCTCTCATTTAAAAACATTCATTTTTTGGCCACTTCAAGCCACCTCAGGCAGTCTCTTGTGCGTTGAACGTCTGGGTGACACTATCAGCCTGCCTTTGCACCAAACGTGGTGGATGTATACGATTCAAAGGCTTACCTCTTCGTCTAGGAGTCCACCAGGGTGTTTCTAATTCCTCTTTCGACAACTTAATTGCATATGGTTTAAAACTAACTTAAAAAAATTCCAATTGCGAGTATAGCAGCTTGAATTCATGTGGTACCTCCTACCGAACGAGTGTATCTCACCGCTACCTGACAGATTTAAAAAAGAGGTCTTTAAAATCTCTTAGAGAATTTTTAGTTCAACTCAATTTCTATAGAATGCATTTCAAAGACGCGCTCTTCATATTAAGCCAATTAAATTACCGTCTGAAGGTTGCACATAAACGCAGCCTATCGTCACTCAATTGGCCACAAAGTGCTGAAGTTGCTTTTCAGGCGACGAAAACAGCAATTTCCTCGGTCACTGAAGTGAGACATCTGCTGCCAGATACTCCTTCAATATTTTTGCCTGAGGCAAGTTCGAATGAGCAGTGCTGTGCTCTGGAGAAGTTATAAAATGGGACATTGGCCAATTAGCATTTTTTCAAGGAGGGTGACAACAGTTCAAACAAACATGTCTACCTTTGTGAGAAAACTTTCTGTTGCATTTTTAAGCCCAAAGAATTTTTTCCAATGGTAAAAGGGGTCAAATGTCAAGTCCTAACTCACCACATAACGCTTGCATTGGCGTTTTATTCTCAAAATGCATCACACTTTACCCTTTTAGCTCCATAGCTTGACTTCATTATTCAAATTCTATAGGACGTTCATTGGTCAAAGGACAAAAATTTTGCCCGTCCTGGCACGCACAATAGGGAGAAACACACTAACTACAAACATACTCTCTCCGGATCAAAACTCTTGTGACTTATCATTTACACTCTAAACTTCAACATCTTCTCCAGCCAACTATAGCTACACCTCCCACATACTTCCAAACAATCGATTGTTCAGCACTCACCGAAGAGCAAAAAAACTGCCCTGTCCTCAAGTAGTTTATGGAAAGGGAACAAAGTTCCAGTTATCCTCCCACTGCCTGCCCAACACCACCCATAAAATTCTTGTGGACTCTTTCTTGAATAGGCTACGAGTTCTTGTTCCTCTAACATATATGGAAAAGTTCTTGAACTCTTCCTTGGTTTAACACATTCAGGCGAGAAGTTCCATTCTCTCTCGAAGCTCAACACCTCGTACCTTCCCACGTTGTGCAAGGTTATAAATGATCTGGTTCGCAATTGTATTCCTTGCCAGTAGACGCCCACAAACAAAATGGCCAATCCTCGTTTATGCAAGTTTTGCTGCCGGAATCGAGGTTAACGTAGTACATGCTGACATTCAACACCGTGAATTTAACTACCTGTTATCTATCGTTGATAGATATACGGAATAGGTGAGGCCATTCTTCTGCGTGATTTATATGCAGTTGAATTTATTTGAGCAATTACACATGGATGGATAACTTAGTTTGATTTTCCAGTTATGCTCCTATGCGATAATTTGACCAATTTTCATTCAAATCTTTTCCTGGATTTCACTAGGTCTCTTGGTATTCACTTTACTTTTACTTGACCTCATAATCCGAGGGAGAAATTCAGTCGTGGACTCATTTTATGCTACCTTCAAGCGTTCCGTGCTTACCGTTTAATCCTTTGACCAATGGTACAAGAGACTATCATGTGTATTTCTCGCACACCGTTCTCAAAATGAAGATGATTCTGATAGTTCATTCGTGCTGGCAAAATACGGTGCCCTTTGCCCAATTCGTATACGCTCTCTAACCTTTGAGATGCTTTGATTTCTCTTAGAGATTTCCAGGAAATCTTAAAAACTTACATTTCTGAAGCTCTGCAGAATTGCGCACATGTATTTTTCAGGAACATGAAGAATTCACGGAAATCCGAGAGTAAATTTCATGGGCCATATCCGGTCAATTCTAAGAGGTGAATGTCTTTCCAGGTCAAAGTTTATCCAAATTGATTACGGAAAATTGCATTACGCAACCTTGAACCTGTGCGCTTTTTCCTAACCAAGTAGAATACTCCTACCGTGCACCTAAAACAGGTAATATTTCTTTAAAGAGACATAATATAACACTGTTCCCAGGATAATGCACATGATATCAAGCTTGTGGTGTAATAGACAGGCAGCTAACCACAACTTTACATTTATAGACATGAATTGCGATTGTTAGGGAGAATATTCGTTTGAATGCATTTGTGTGCTTGACTCGGAATTTTTCTTGTAAAATGTATATAGGTACGTAAGTGCGTCTGTTAACTTTCAATTTAGCCTGAAATTAAAGACATTCTAACTCTACTAGTCTGGCTTGGTGTCCTTGATGCACCGAGCGACCTCAGGCCACCACGAGTTAACAGGGCAATATTCAGCCGAATGATTTGGCACTGAGAATTATTCCTTCTTCAGCCGTTTCAAGCCTCTTCATCTAATCACGCACCCAATGGAAACCAGCTTACCTTAACAACCAGAAACCTCCTTAAGTATATTTACTGCTTGTGAATAAATATATGTATAAAGATTAAGATATAATTATACCGCATCAGATTAGTAGTACAGAAATTGGTAATCTAAATAACAATTTTATAGCCTCAGTTCCTGAGGAGTTTCATTTTATTTAAGACTCAGAAGATGCCTTTACAGATTTCTCTGCTTCCCTCTTCTATCTCCTTTGGGTCTGCCCTTGCCTCTAAAACTCCCTACTAATCTTTAATAATACTAGTCAAAAACCCGCATTAGAGTTTTCTTTTATTGATCAATAAAAACAGATAGTCATTGATTGGTTAAAAAAATGAACAAAAAACAATAAAAAAAAGCCAAAATAAACAATCTGGTTGAGAAACATTACTGAAAAAAAGAATAAGATATAAGCTAGGGCAAATGACAAGATAAAGCCACAATCTTTCTTGAAGTGGTAGTAATGTAGTGTCACTTAGACAATTGTGCCAAAGCAAAGGTGATCAAAATACGAATTTCCTCCATTCAATTAAGCGTAAATGAATGAATGCAAGGAGAATGGTAAAATCGTAGCCATAAACGTGACGCTGCAGAAAATCAGGCTCACGACCGAAAATTAATGGCTCTTTTATGGTCACTAAAACTTTCTGGACATGTCCCAGACGAGTTGAAGACGGATCCTTTCCTACGAGTCAATTATGGAATCAATTAAATTGTCGCTCTTCATCGAGGAAGGTCAAGTCAATATATCGTATCCAGACATAATTTGCATGGTCCTTACGTATCAAAGAAATGATAAAATTAGCCTGAATATTTGACTTTATTCACTAGTTTTTACTTCATGTGTAGAGGTTAGCTTTTTGACTGCGAATCTATTGTTTTATATGGACAAAGTATTGGAATTTTTTTTAGGAAACCACAAAATAGAACTTTGTTGCGATCCGGGAGTTTTTCCTCGACCAAATATATTTAGATCAGTCTAATAGTAGTACCCGTAGTACTCGTCGTAGGTATCAATATGGTTTCAGAATAATAATTTTAAATTTGTAGGTCTATTTATGGACTCTCAGTTGGGCTATTTGCCCAATTCAGGGGTTAATTGTATTTCAACATTCTTGGCAAGCAGTTCCAGATAGTAGATTAGACTTGATTTGTTCCTCCCTTACTTTTTTTTTGCATTTCTCTAATTCTGTTCGTTATTTATATTTCTCTTTATGCCCTCACGAAGAGCAATATCCTCCTCGTAGTGGCCTAGAAGAAGCTTTAAATATCGAAGTGTATTGACTTTCTTATGTATGTTTAACGCCGACATCTGGACTCTTTTCTAAAAATTGTGCTTCATCTATTTGGGCTCGAAATGCCCTTGAGCCATTTTTGGACAGAAATGTAAAGATGAGAAGTGGCTCTTTATTGCAATATTAAGTACAATCCTTGACGTAGTCTTTATTAAAAGAAACCTGACATTTGGTCGGATGTAAAATGACTTATTCTTTATGAGCTCTTTATTAATATGCAAACCTTATTATATGCAAAAATTGTTACGCAAATAAAGCTCTTAAACAAAAACATAAGGGGATCCACATACTTTATAACAATGTATGTCCACACGTAGATCATTTATCACTAAATCCAATGATTACTTTAGGTTCGAAAGATCTTACTCATCATCCTTATTGAAGTGACATTGTCTTATATGATCTCTATTTATTTAAGTCATTAGTAAATCATTTAAATGACAAAGTTTAGTCGATATGAAATTGGAAAGGGATATCAGATCCTATATTTCATCAAAATTTAATGAGTTCTTAAAGAAAAGCATCTTTATTGCTTAGTAAATGATGGAAAGTATTGCTAATAATAATATTTTTATTTAATAAATGAAATTTGGGGGATTCTTAAAAATAAACGACTTTAATTTCTTGAAAACCTAATATTAGGGTGTTTTTAAAGTAATTAGGTATTTGGTTGTTTGGATTATAACACAACTACTAGGGAAGGACAAGACCTGAATGGTAGAAAATGATGCCTAGATCTACTTTATCGGTTCTTCTATCCGGCAGAGTGTCATTCTCATTTAACGTCGTTATTTTCCCATGAAAGATAAATACTTTAATGAACATCTTTATCATTGCTTATTATATGAGTTTCGATGGTTAGGACTGCTACTCGTACATAGGCAGTTGGAAAAATATTGTCGAGTGTATCTTTATGACAAGGCTTGTTAATAACACTTGCGTTTAAATAAAACCTCTTAAAAAACAATTGTAACCTCTCCGATAGGGCCTCGATTTGGAAGATAAACTATATTGGATGCCCTCTTTTGAAAGAAACTGTTAAATCAGCCCATGTTTAAGCACCAGAGATTTGACGCCAATATTAGGTCATCTTTAACTGCCGACGAACAATACGGCAGACGTTCATTGCCAGAAACATCATCTTATAAATGAAGCATTGCATCGACAGAGGCCAGCTTAGGTAAACAGAAGGTGTTCTCCAGCATCGCAATACAAGGATCACTCTGCAAGACAAACCCAGGAAAAGAGGAGATTGTTAGGTTGTGATATTCTTCCAAATCCAACATACTCACCGGATTGGATTTATTACTTACGGAAAATCATGAATTTCGATTATTCGAACATTTCTCGTGAGTGGCAGAACATTTAGAAACCAAATGTTGAAAATTGTGTCTCGAACATTTTTTCGTGCAAAATTGCTCTTTTTTGTAAAACCAGTAATCGGACTACCTTCTGGTATGGCTGCATCTATTTGAAGCGATAGTGATTATATTAATGATAAATTCGTTAATCAAATATCACTGTTACTAGTCTTGTATCCTTTTTGAAAGACATAATTACTCTCCGATCACTCAAATTGAGGAGATGAAAGAGGAAACGATAATAAATAGAGAGAATGACTGAAACTGGTAAAATCTCACGAATGCATGTTGACTCGCAGAATAGAGAATGATGAAGAGGGACAGATGGGTGGATTAAAGCATGGTAAAAATCAAGAATCTTTAAAAAAATACAAGGATTAGATGCACAGCAAGAGGAAAAAAAATCGACTATTTGCTTTGGACGGGAGAGCACAAAAGCATCAAGAACAAGTTCGTAAGAAGAGCAGAGACACTCAAAATTTTGAACTCGTAATCCTCCTCAAGCGTTCATACTCGTACGTTCAAAATTATCTAAAAAAGAGGAAGCATAAATACTAAAATAGATTTAGACAAGCTCAAGTTAAAATGCCGCCATTATTTAAAATAAAATACATCAAAATTGCTATAATTATATATTCATCCTCCTTGCCCATGTCTACCTTTTGGGATGTTTTTTGATTTCCTAGGATCACAGAGGAAACTCCTTTATACTTTTTTATTGAGGTCGAAATTGCTGCACTTTCTGCCAGAGCACCCAAATAGAAGTAATATAGAAAAAATGGTATGACGGTGTTTAAGGCAGGGAAAGAAAGGATGAAGTTATGGTTATTTTGGTAAGTTGTTGGGGGGTTGGAGGTTACAGGGCACGAAGTAAGACAAGATTTATGACTTCGATTTATTCTTATAGGGAAGTGTAGAGTGATGATTGAAGCCGAGTGAAATATCAGCTAGGTGTATCTATGGTGACGTGTTTTGTAGTTAGTTTGGAAGTGCAAGGTGTGTGAAGTGGATGTAGAAATATGCGTTTCATGAGGTTTGATTATGGAGATTTTGGTAGAAAGTTGACTGAACGATAGGTGTAGTGTTTTGTAGGTGTTTTTATATGGTCATGAGAGAAGGGGTTGTTATATAGACGTGATGGAGCGGGTGTTAATAAGAAAGTATCTAGTTGTGGAATTTGATTGCAATCATTATTAGGTGGTCTTTATTAAGCAAAATTTGAGGTTCTTCATGAGGTATATCTTTGGAGGTGGAATATGTGGAGCCTGTTACGATGGGAAGGGCATTGCTTTTTGCTATGTGTTGAAGGTTAGTTTTGGATATGCTTGTCATCCAGGTGGTTGTGAGGTATAGTTTAAAGTTATCCCTATGTATTGTCTGTAAAGTAGAGTAGTTAGTGTTTCTAAATAACATCTGAATATGATGTTCGTAAGTGCAATCTGAGCGTTAAATTTAGTTGATTTATTAGTAGTTATGTTGTTTATGGGGAAGGTGGGATTGAAAGAAGTGTATGTTTAGCGTGATGTTGAGTGCCACTTGCGATTTGTTTAATCGTTGCGTTGGTTGTGGAGTTTACTACCCAGTGTGGTGTAGGGATATTTTGTTCATCGGGTAAAGATGTTGTCTGAGGATTTCTGTAAAAAAAGTAAGTATGCTGTTCTATGTGAACTATTGTTCTAGGAGACAGAAGTATTTATTGATTGGAATGAAATGTATAGTTAGTCTTCAGTGAAGTGGTTGGCTAATTAGGAGGATGGCATGACATATATGAAGAATTTTAAGAGGGTGATAGAGAAAATGGCTCCCTTTAGAATTATAATAGAGTCTACGCTCTTTGGGTAAGGTGCGTTGTTGGAAGACTTGAACGTACCTATTAAACAGAAAGTTAGGCTGGACTTTGAAGGAAAATCTAGTTAATATATTTGAGGTTCTGGAATTTACATGTGATTGAAAAAGTATGTCACCATGTAATTTCTACACAAGCAAATCTGATAGGTTTGTCTTGTAGTTCTAAATAATTAATTTTCTTTTATGTTTACATCTTTTTTACTCAAACTTTGGTCACTTTCTCTGGTTTTCAATTTGTCTGTTTGTCTAAAGGTATAATTTTCCACTGAAATAAGAAAAATAAACGAGTAATTTTATATGGGAACCATAGAATTTGAAGCGATTAAAGGCCGTTTTTTATTTCACGCAAGAATGAAAGCTGAGCCCGAGACAGGGAGCGCGGCATAAGACAAAGAGATAGATGGAAGAGAGGGTATTTTGGAGAAGAGGAATTTTGTCCTCAAATTCCTGCAAAAGGGAGATTTCAATTGTCACCTGAAATAGTTATTAGACGGTTTGTGTATTAAAGTATCCTCTTATGTGCTCACTAATGGTCACATCATTAACCCGATTGAAGCGTGCTGCTCTTTTTATTTCAACTTGGATCTCGGTGCAGTATTTCCTCGGGATGAGTATTTGATTATAGATAGAGACTGCTGATAAATAGTCAGCTTGATTTGCCTAAAATCTATACAAATAATTCCTCCTCAAGTTTAAGACAAAAACCTCTTTACCAAAGCCCAAAGCCTCTTTGTTGCTTCCTCCGGATAAACGTGTAAATGATAGTAAAAACATTTTGAAAGGTCAGTTTCATCAGATTTGCCGATATTCGGGTCGCATTTCGCGTTTTTACGATGCAATAAACTCCAAAATTAGGTAGAAATATTTTGTTTATTGATATCTGTTAGTGGCATTGTTGGGTATATTTTTATATTTGCATATGTTTATATAACTTCTCGGTTTTATATGAAAGACATCCGTTTTAATATAGTTTTGTTGCGGTTGGAATACTGATAAATGCAGCAAAGAATTTATGCATGATTCTTTGTTTCATAGTTATATTTTTTCCTATTTATATTATATTCAATATTGACCAAATTTTACTCATAATTTTGTCTTTAAAGTTGTTAATTTTAAAGATCGTAAACATGATAAGGGCACTTTTATGGTGCGCGGTTAACTTTTATCTCATTTATTAAAGTATTTTAAACAATAGAGAATAATAACCCTGTACTAACCTTTTGTATTCCAGTCTTGAAAAAAATTCCAACTATAGCACTATATTATTCTTTTTAAGTGAAAAATTTGTTTATTCAGGAGTCTATTGCATCATAAAAAGGGGTAACACGACCCTGAATTCGGTAAAGCCGGATCAAATTTCACTTTATTAAGATTTCGTCATCTTCAACACTTAAGATTTCGTTATCGTCAACACGAAAGAGCGAAGCACAGACGTTGAATTGGTCGATTTCTTTCGTAGATTCGTCCACAGAATCTTAAACATTTATGGTATCGTAAGAAAAGAGAGAGGGAGTGATGAGCAATAAAATATAAAGAATAATTGATAAGGTGAGCAAAAGAAAATTAATAAATGATGAAAAGATAAGTAGCACTAAAGAGAGTGACAAAGGCTTTTCGGCTTGGTATGCATTAGAAATGTATACGGTACTAAGCATAAACTCTACTTAAATATTGATGGAGGAAATTAAATGGATTTATTTCATTGTTGCCTCTCGTATTATTTGTATACGGGATAGAAAGAACTTTCCTACGGTATTCCGGTGTCAATAGCTGATTGGAAAGCCTTCTTCTGGCAAACGTAAATTGCAACGGCAGAAATGGGCTCAGCTGTCGCAACTCCTATACAGCTATGGTGGTTAATCAGCAACAATATGTGAACCGATAGAATAAGGTAAATGTGAGTCGTATATGTAATGGGGAGAAATAGGGGGAGGTAGTAAATGTGTTTAAAAGAGGTGGATTGCAGCTACACGCAATATGGGAAACAAACACTAAAAGGAAGGAAATGTTTGCGCGGAAAAGACTAGTTGGAGTGCAATTAGGTGTGAATCATGGTGGTAGGGGTAAAGAGAGTATGACAGTGCTTTCGGGTGGAGACCGGCATAATACAATGGTTGGTATGAATATGTTAGCCAATTAATTATTTGAGGATCAAGTTGAGATATGGAAGTGTAAAAGTGTGCGTTGTTGTAGCGTACAAAAACCGTCTAATTCTAGAAATGAGGCTGGCGAATAAAGTTGCTGAAATGAGGTGGGGTGAGGGATTGATTGAATTGGAAATGGGTATTGGTTGATGGTTGTAGAAAATATAAATGGATGAATAAGTTGAAGGATGAGAGGTGGAATAACTTAAGATTTTAATTTACCTGAAGTGAATGAAAATGAAGAGAGTGATAAGTTTCTCTGCTGAAATATGACAAACACATTCTTTCAGTACATTTGAATGGACCTATATATACATGCACTTATTCCACAAAGAATACATGACTAATTTCATAATTTTTTCACTCTAGTTCATGAATGGTTTATTTCAAAGTAAAGGAATTAAAGTGCATTGAAACAAATTTATTAAGATAACAAAAAATAAGCAAGTTTAATCGACAAATATAGACAAAAAAAACATTTTAAAGAAAAATTGCAATATAAATATTCATATCATATAGCATTTAATTATTAATACTCAATAGTATACCCCTTTGCTTAATGACTCATTAAATGATTATATTATTTATTATTGTTTTTGAATTTGTTCAAACAAACTTCGAATGGAATTTTGTCCCACTCGTCTTTATAAAACTTCTACAATTCATCGATGTTTTGTAGGTGCCTTGCATTAACGTGGAGAGCCAGTTCATGCCCTGAATTTTTGATCGGGTTGAGATCTGACGGCGAATGTGTAGGCCATTCGAAAACGCCTATTTTATTTTTCTTCAGACATGAAGAAACCAACTTAGATGTGTTTTGGAATCATTGTGGTGCTAAAAGATGTTTTTGCTTCCTTGGACAAGCTAGTGAGCATCACTTTTCAGATAATCTTTGAGGATCTTCCTGTAGTATTCTTTATTTATCGTTTGGTGATTGAATGAATTGTATCAACGCCTGCTGGAAAGAAACTTTCCATAACGTAATAGATCCACCAACCTCAAGAAGAACAACCTCAAGAATTTTAAACCAAACATACCTCGAACTATTTTCCAGAACATCTCAATCTTCGTTTTATCGATATCATATCAAATGGCGCAAAAAAATGAAATCTTTCTCTAAATGATCGTTTGTGTACTTCACACGGCCTTTTAAAATAATGTTTTTTTTCAATAAAGTAATCTTCCTCAGATGATCTTCATATATTTCTACCTTTTCCAACATATTGGTTGACACTGGGTTCAAATTAATATCGACGCCTTCTTGTACCAACTGATCTTTCATATTCCTTCTATTTTTAGGTTAGTTTTAGCAGACCTAATGATTTTCCGCACCGTAAGGAATAGAATTTCCGGAAATGAGCCGGACGAGGGAGATTTTTGGTTGTCTCAAACTCCTTAAACTTTCTTATTACTGACTCCGCTGTAGATTATCAGCCATTTAATTGTTGAGAAATCTGCTTGTAGCTTATCTTATATTTGAAATTTATAATCTTGGTTTGATTTCAAAGGATAGCTTACTATTTATCTCTATGATGATTACTTGTAGAATAAAACTATCGAGCTTGTAATGCCTAAGAAAGGATTTTGTAAACGTTCTAGATTATTTCTGACTACACTATTTTATAAATAGGTCACTAACTACTCGTGTAAATTTGAAACTGTCATAATTTTAAATCATATAAACTAAAGATATGTATGTGATAATAATATCGTATGATGACTTTTAGGTTAAGAATTTCATAATGAAATGTTATTAATCCCTTATTTTTCCATAACATTTCTTGTTACTTTGTGGATGTAGTTAGTAATAAATCAATCTTAATGACTCAAAATTTATTTAACTTGCAATTGACGGTCCATGAACTATGACATAAGATCTTTGGTATTACATAGGGGTATGAATAAATTCTATAGCATTTTATGGTTACAAGAAGTACCCTAGGAGACCTTAAAGTCCATTCAAAGAGGGTACCTTTGGGCTAACAGTTGAGCAGGCACAGTTCTGCACAACAACTTAAGTTCCCAAACGGCTACTTTGCAAGACTTTGTCTAGTCTTGACTTAAACTGATCAACAGAATTGCTGTTGACAACTTCCACTGGAAGTGCGTTCCAGCTACCAAACATGCTGTATGTGAAAAATTTACCACACAGATCATGGTTGTAACGCTTCAGTTCAGGATTGGAGCCGTGATTTCTCGTTCTGCCCTCACTAAGTTGGAAAATATCCGTGTAGTCTACATTATCGAAGCCTCTAATATTTTATACACTTCGATAAGCTGACCACGCAGTCTCCGAGTTTCCAACGAGAACAGAGAATATATAGTAAAAAAAAATGCGAGGCAAGATGTAGGATGAAAATGTTAGAGTTATGAGTGGGCGAATATTCGATCTGATTGTGCTATGTGAAGTTAAAAAGGTTAGTGTATAGATTCGAAGACGTGGGAGAATCAAAAGTGAAAATAGATTTATGTATCTGTAGGGAGTAAAAGACAGAGAGAGAGAGAAAGAGAGGGGGAGAGAGAAAGAGAAAGAGAAAGAGATAGAGAGAGAGAAAGAGAGAAAGCGATAGAAAGAGAAGAGAGAGAGAGAAATAGAAAGTGAGAGAGAGAGCTCGAGAGTGTGTTACAAGGAGTTAAAAGGATTTACAAGGAAATATGATCATCAAATGTTCTTGCGAACTATTCCATGGAGGTATTGGATAATATGAGAAAGTATTGAAAAGATGAAGGCTCACCACGTATGATGAAATAGTGAAAAATACCTAAATATATTTTATATGCAAAAGAAAGAAAGAATTGGCGCTAATATATGACATACGTCTCCCTAGATTTGTTTACTTAATAATATTTTATCCATTTTCTTTTTAACTCAACAATACTTTCAATGTTAAAAACCGTATATCACTATTTTCTAAGTGAAGAAATTACCCACTAAACTAGTTTAAAACCGCGGCTACCTTAACTTTCTTTCGTGGTTCCGATCTTATTCTGATTGAGGGCAAATATTTTTCTAAGATCAATATTCTCGAAACCTCAAAGAACCTTGCACGATTCTAGTCAGAAGAAACCCAGTTATCAAAGACGCTACTCATAGTTCTTGTTCCTTTTCGTCTAGATCAGTTTGCTAGCTTGGACATTCACCCTTTGTAAGCGTTCGATGTCCTTCCGAAGGCATTAGGACCAGAACTGCACCCCATATTCTAAATGACGTCTGACGAACGAGTTATAATGCTTCAATACAAACTCCTTATTCCGGAAGTTAAATTGCCTACTTAGGTATATTAACAGGCACTAGGCTGTTTGTGGGGGTGTTAGGAGAAGTTATGATAAGTCAGGACCTGCAGCCGCACGCTCCTGCCTCGTCTATTTAAGAAGCAGTAGCTGATCGCAGATCGTCAGTCACAAATTTTCCAAGAATGGACAAGGTTGAGCACCGCGCAGTGATCAAATATTTGACCAAGGAACGCAATAATGCAAAAGAGATCCATGAACGCATGGTTGCAGTGTACACCGACACCGCGCCTTCCTATGCAACCATTGCTCGCTGGAATAGGGAGTTCCGCCATGGTCGTGAGTCCCTTGAAGATGAACACGTCCAGGACGCCCGTCAGACGTGACCAATGAGGACAATGTGGCCCGTGTGGAGAGGATGATCCTCGAAAATCGACGAGTGAAGATCGAAAAAATCGAGCGATAACTTGGAATATCACATGGAAGTGTTATTAACCTCCCCCACGACAATTTCGCCATGACCAAGGTCTGTGCCCGTTGGGTCCCTAGAAACCTCACGCCCCATGATCGACCTCAACGTCGTCAAAGTCCACAAAGCTAGAGTTGCGCAAGCTGACCTGCGCGAGTGCGGATTCCAGGAGCTCAACCATCCCCCTTACAGTCCAGATCTGGCCCCTAGCGACTACTTTTTATTCGGCCAGCTCAAGGCTGCACTGCTTGGACACCGGTTTGGGGACGATGAAGATGTCTAGCTTGCCGTCCAGGAGTGGATTGAACAGCAGTCGGGAGATTTCTGGTTGTTCGGGAATACGAAGCCTCAGAGACAAGTGGCGCTTGTGCATTAAAGTCGAGGGTAGTTATATTGAAAAATAATAAAACACTTTTCCTCATATCTCGTTTCCATATATCCGAATCGCAAAACTTATTAACCACTCCTCGTACCTGAATGCACTTCTTGGAGAACAACGTCAAGTCATTGATGCTCATTACACCCAAGTCCTTATATACGTCGGTCGATTCTAACTTTTGGCGCGTAATCAAAATGGGATTCATTTAAGTGATATTGATTACATTCCAATTTTCCAAGGTAAATCACACCTGACACATGTGCGAGAACACACATACTTGACCTAGGTCAGTTTAGATCCTTTTCTTTTCTTCAGCTGAAACTATTTTCCCACCTAGATTGGTGGCTTGCAAAATTGGCGATTTTTCTCACCAATCCTTCTTCAAGGTGGCTGAAGTTTATGATGAATAGGAGAGGGTGAAGTAGTGTGCCTTGCGGAACACCACTAGTGACCCATAAGTAGTATAACTCCTAGTGAGGCACAATATCCCTCTTCAGCCTGTATTATAGTTAATTCCTTAGCAATTTCGCCACGTTACCTCTAATACCCAACAAATGCAAATGAGCTTCATATTAGGTACTTTATCAAAGGCCTTTTGAAAGTCCAAGTATATGTCCAGCGATCAGGATCGGCCATACTCGTCCACTATATGATTAAGGATCTTAAGCAAAATACTCTGACTGGAACTCTTTTAACGAAAGCCATATCGCGAGTCTCTGATCAAGTTCTTTGACTCCAAGTGTTCCATAATTCGATCCGCTAAAATTACCTCCAGTAGTTTCCCGACTATAAAGGTAATATGATTAAGACGGTAGTTTTTTGCCTGACTGTGGCTTCCATTTTGTGGATGGGGGATTACTGTAGCAGATCTAAAGTTTAACTGCAACTCGCTGTTTCTAAG
This sequence comes from Ceratothoa steindachneri, assembly GCA_963969495.1. Classification (NCBI taxonomy): domain Eukaryota; kingdom Metazoa; phylum Arthropoda; class Malacostraca; order Isopoda; family Cymothoidae; genus Ceratothoa; species Ceratothoa steindachneri. The sequence goes on from OZ018335.1 coordinate 25,984,309, forward strand.
CGACGCGTTGAAGATCTCAGTTAACGGATGGTTTAGGTTATCTTTAATCTCTAGCCGAACCCGTGGCAAAAGTTGAACAATTTCCAACGACATAAACGCGTTAAATTTCCATTCCACGTTGCAACCTAAATAAACAGTAGGGTGGGGGCGATTTTCCACTTTTTTCGAATCTCTTTGATAGGTAGTGCGGAAAAGGTGCCAACTAGTGAGAAAACATTTGTGTTAAAACTATTTTGCATCATGAACATACTTTTAGCCTGCGCATTGAGCTTGAAAATAGAAAATGCATTAAAAATAGCCGAAATAATGGTAATACCCCAAATATTTATATGCGAGAAAATTACTTGCAGGTAGTACTCATAATAATGATTTATGTCTATATTTTATGTATGCCAAAGCTCTGAAGTGACTAACTATATCTTCAGCTGGCGCAAGAAGGAGCAACAAAATATGGTACATTTTCAACTGAAACTGAAAAAATTGCTAAAAATTTAATTTAAAATTCAAACGTTTCCGGGGAGTTTGCGCACAATAGTCTGAAATGTCAAAAACATATGGTAAAAATTTCATAGCAATAGAATAATTTTTTCCAGCTCACGTAAACGCCTTACGTTTCTAAGAATATATGCAAGTTTACAATACTAAAGCAATCGCTGATAGGTAATGTCAGTTTATAAAGGAATTGTATCAAGCCTCTGCCATTCGTATGCGACTTGGTTTAAATATCAACCTATTATCTGGCTGTTGAATGTTTTCTTAATGTGTAGCTAGTGTGTGAGTGCATAACGGCCTGTTTTTGTGGCAGTAACACCACCCTGCCCGCTCTGGTCTCTTCCCCATTCTCAAAGACGTTTATCCTGTAACGGTTGTTGCGCACGGGAAGTCGTTAGGCTTGATTGTACGTCCGTTAAGCACAATGTCAATGACTTTTAAATTGAGACGGAAAGCTGTTGTACACCCAATTCTGGGGACTCCTGCAAAATTTAACGGGAGAAATCTCCCCACATTTGAAGATGTTTTAAAAACACGTTCTTGGGAAAGAAATGAGCTGAAGAATGCATCAAATAAAGAGCCACCTTCCAGTGACATTTGCACGAATGTTTGCTCTCAACTAAAAGGAATTTGGAGATCAGCATTAATTCCAACTGTGTTAAATAAACGCGTCAAAGACATAGTAAACAGGTTGAATAATGACTATTAAAGCTTTAACAGGTCTTATCACGGGGAGGAAAGATAACCCTAGTTACAGAAGGATACTTGAAGATTTCAAGGCTAGTTGTAAATAACTATTCGACATTTTAGCCTGTAAATGCAAATAAAATATTTGCACATGTCCCCAAAAACACAACGTGCCCACTAAACGAAAGAACTTCTTAATGATCAGAGAAGTGCAAGAAAAAATGGTAATTGTCGGAATCGATGCCACTAAACGTCAAAAAAATATCAAAACAATGATGAAAAGAGAGATAAGATCTAATAAGAATACAATTCCATAAGGAAGAGATAATGCTGAACACTGTGAACAGCAAACGCCCTGCTATGACTATGAAACTGAATTAAGTGCTATACAAAGAAAAGGACAACAGCAAACTGCTCATTTTCCATTTATAGCTGAATTGCGTAACATAAATAGCATATCCGACCGAATAGCAGAAAGTATTGTTAGTGCAACTTTGAAAGATCTTGGAATAAGTGAAAGTGATTCAAGTCAAGTCATCGGAAAGAGCAAAATACGGCGCGAGCGAAGCAAAATCAGAAAGAAAATTAATATTAAAACTGAAGTGAGGAAAGATTCGATCATTAGTGTTTGCTTTGGCGGAAGAAAGATGAAACTTTTTCGTAGTCATCAAAAGGAAGTAAATAGTACAGGACAGTAATGATTGAAGCTGTAGAAAGATTGATTAAGCTTGTAACCGAATCAAAAGGGAAAGTATGTGGCCAAGCTAAAAGAGATGAATACATTAAAGTTACACTTGAATCATGGCGAAAGATGTTTCGTTATGACACCAAAAAGGAGTTCATTAAATAAAATCTAGTTGAGGTAAGGTGGTTGGGGTGGCGTAGGTTGGAACTCGACATAGAGCCACCTCTCAGAGGGAAGTTCTGGGTTATTTTTCTAATTATTTATTTGAAAAATAAACGAAGAGCCGTAAGTCGCTAGTCAAAAGAAACTTTTTCGCCATGCCTACCATGCATTTTTATGCAATTTAACGAGTCTGATCTAATTTTCGCGGATCTGCGGAAAACTAGTAATTTATCTTTATTTCAATCAACTAGCGCAAACTGAAAAAAATATTTTATTATTACGAAATGTTTACCATGTATTCCTAACATTATAGAACATTGGTTGCAAACTACCCACAAACTTTTAAATTAAAATTAAATTTTTGTCAATTTTGGCAGTTTCAGTTGAAAATGTGGAATATTTTATTTTTTTGCCGCCTCTTGGGCCAGCTGAAGATGAATTTATTCAATTCAAAGCTTTTGCATAAATAAACTATGAATATAAATCATTATTATGAGTACTACACGCAAATACTTTTCTCTCATATAAATATTTGGGGTATTACTTACAATATATTTTGACTATTTTAGTGTAATGTTTCTATTTTCAAGCTCGATGCGCAGGCTAAAAGTGTGGTCGTACAGCAAAACGTTTTAACACAAATAATTTCTCACCAATTGGCACTTTTTCCGCACTACCCATCAAGGAGATTCGAAAAAAGTGGAAAATATCACCACTCTAATAAACAGTTGTGTTTAATTTCTCGAGAGGGGCAGCTTCTTTTTCGAAACTATTCCCTGAATATTGATGGGAAATAATCATTGAGGATATTGGCAATTTTGAAATTCTAGAACTTCAGGACCCCATCACTCTCTTTTAGTGTGCCGGTACGTAGGCATACTAGCTTTTGGCTGTTCGCGTGGGCAAAAAACTGCTTCGAATTCTCTTTACAAAGGGAGGTCACACGAACTTCTTGATAGGTTTTGCCTTCCGAACGAGTACTTTCACTCAAAGGCAGAGCGCAATGTAGTTCTCTAGGTGGTTGGGTTATGACTTGCCTTCTAATTCCTGTACCCGCTTTCCTTTTTGATTACTTTCCAATTTTACTGCGATACAATTTTTCCTGCGACTTGGCGGGTTTATCATCAGCATAAATATGACCTGCCGATCAATGAACCAGATCTTGAAGCTCTAGCATTTGGCTTCAACTACTCTGCTTTCGAATATGATGGATTTCGATGGCGTAAATCTAAATCAAACCTGTTCAAATCGGCACACTTAGCTTCCACCTTTGTAACCCTGATATCTTTCAGCATTGGAGAGAAAATTTGAGACAGACTTCAATTGTTTTGTAGTCATTGCTCACCTTAAATTATTTCCACAGTCACGTCGTGGAAGAGATCTTTTTTGGACTTGGAAACTATATCCATAGTGTTGCTTCCACTAATTGGCTCTTGATTACACTGATTGAAGTAGTTAGCATCAGTAAAATTCACGAACTGAATCAACTCTATATCGCCGGTTGTGCATCCATCTCTGCTCACCGATGTGCAGTTCAACACGAAAATATTAGCTTATATGTGTCATGCACGCTGTGTATATAATAAGATACAGGACTCCAGCGCCCACTTGATCGACCCGATCCAATTGAAACATGACATATTCCTGATTACGAAACTTGGACCAGAGATTGTGTCTGTAAGTGAGATCCACCACTCCATGATTGCCACTATATCAATACGTTTGGACGCCATCAGGGCCAAAGGGTTGGCAAACTTATAACGGATTGAGCCAACAATTAAGAATATTGCAATTACATGCCGAGATTTAGCCATTACGGGCGCAAATACTGAAAGTTTCCCGAATGCAGATTGGAGATCCTGACTGCTTGAATAGGTTTTCGCTTTAGAAATGCGCCGGTAGTAGGGGCAGTTACCTCAATACCAAGTAACTCATCATCCTTACTAATTAGTGCTACAGCACACTGAGACGGTGGTTTGGAGAAATCAGTGGCACAGCGGCTTATTTCGTCCGTGGTTTCGTCGTTTGTTGCAATATGTTGTTTGAAAAAAATTCATTCAGTAACTACAAATCTAGACCATTTAGGTAGGTATCGTCTCTCGAATAGCAAAAGTAATTACCAAAAAACACGTCAAAGTGGTAAAAAATCATTCCCTTTTCTCTGAGATAGCTGTACTATCGCCTTAATATTTGTGGATATTGTCAGGAAATAAGATAATTCTAAGTTTGATTTTGGGAGAATGAAATGAAAAGGCTTACATACTCGTAGATGTATAAATCCATATGGATCGGATTTCTTAATATATTAAATGATGCTTGATCAATGAAGCGCATGACAAGTATATAAAAAAACCGTAGTGATACTTCATTTTCTATTTCTACATTAAAATTTATTTAATCAATTTCGAACCAGGATTTTACAGGAAAAGTTTTAGATCAACGTCATTATCAATAAGTGCGAAGTCATCGTCTACGTATCTCCACCAAATTGTATCCACCAACGTGGAGGTAACTCTTGGTTGGTATTTAGACCAATACGTGATTGTGACTCACAATTTATTGAAGAAGATATTAAACACATTAAAAATGTTCTGCCAAATTGGGTATAGAGAAAAGTTCATATCAAACGCTGTTAAGCAAATCAAAAATCTTTATAAGAGATTAATAAAGACGAGAATAAGAGTAATCCTGAGGACTCTTGAATGTTCATACCCCTCTTTCAGGAGGGGATTCAAGGTTACCCCATCATAACATACAATTCCTCACTTCCTTCCTAATACGATTGCGAAATTAATTAGACATAAATTACATCGTCGCGAAAAGTCGGCAGCCGTATTTATACGTTGGGCTCATCTGCGTGCCCTAAAATATATATAGCTGAAACCGTGGATCTAAAAAGCAGTATTTACTAACCTAAATATGATGTTAGAACTATATTCTGGTCTCCTTTCCTCCAGTTGTTTTCACAGGTGCTTGAAGAGGAGACGGTTGTTACACACTCGAAAGCTCGCTGTTTTGTTATTTTCTTTAGTGATATTTGAATTCTCTCTCTCAATATTTATATATATATATATATATATATATATATATATATATATATATATATATATATATATATAAGATAAAATACTAGGCATAGCTCGCTCGCTACTCTCACTAATCAACTAAGCTCTATTGGCCTCGTATGGCCTCTGAGATTCGATTTAATATTAGATGCTGAAGGTTCACTTAAATCTTCTTGTAAACAAAAGAAGTTACCCGATTCTCCTTAAAATTTGCAGTGCTATTTTAACAAATATCATCTAATTAAGTTTTACTTTACATTTGAATGTTTAATTTTTAAGAATTTAGAGCCGATGGGTTACACAACTGCGAGCATTTAGGCCAGGGAGGCGTGCTATTATGCCACTTTATAGTGGAGCTTTACAGCTGCTACACTATAAACACATTTGTAGGCATCAATTATACGCAAGTATTGGGATATTGCAACACAGAAATCTCTGCCAAGGAGTGAAGTTAAAACCAAATTATCAAAGAATGGTACTTGTAACAATAAAGGGAAAGTTGAATTTGATCCACGCACCACTAGGAAGCAAATATGTTAAGGTATAACTGAGATGGAGCTAATTTTTCAAAGATAGCAGTGGATAGATTCTTCCCCACAGTGATCTTAATGGCAAGCTGGCCAGACAAAAGCCATATCTTCAAAACACAAGTTATCGGAAGAGTCACGTTGTGAAGAAGTACGTCTGCCGTAATGATTTCTTTCGACAAGAGGTATTATAGATCGAAGAAATGAAAATGAAACTATTTCTACCAAAGTTGCAGAAACCCTATCTGTTTTTAAAGCTGGCGATTCGCTTTTACAGGAAAAAACCCATACCATTCATGAAAGACTCTATGGTACTAAAGCCTATGAAGTTCCTTTGCAGAAAGATTATTGGGCTATTTTGAACAAATCCATCTACCAACAATGAAAAAATGATAGTGAGATATGCAGATTTACTTTTAACAGGACAAAGATCCAGAACTAATGGAGGGGTATGCAGATTTACTTTGACAGGACAAAGACCCAGAACTGAGTCAAGGGTATGTATGCAGATTTAATTTTAAGAGAACTGATGGAAGGGTATGCAGATTTACTTTCAACAGGACAAAGATCCACAACTGATGGATAAGTATGCAGATTTACTTTTAACAGGACAAAGATCCAGAACTAATGGATGGGTATGCAGATTTACTTTTAACAGACAACGATCCAGAATTGATGGATGGGTATGCAGATTTGCTTCCAACAGGACAACGATTCAGAACTGATTATTGGGTATTCAGATTGACTTTTAACAGGACAAAAATCCAGAACTATTGGATGGGTATGCAGATTTACTTTGATAGGACAACGATCCAGAACTGATTGAAGGATATGCATTTTTACTTTCAACAGGACAATGCTATAGAACTAATACATGGTGTCGTGGTATAGGTAGGATCGAGTATGAAAGAAGTTGGTTCTTATGGGTTGTTTACGTACTACACGAAAAGAAACTCCGTGATTAATGTTATATCTCTCTAAGTGTGCTTTATATGATTGATCATTATTATTATTATCTGAATTATTGACTTCTTTAAACTTTTAGGGTTCTTTGCGCCGTACTTAGCGATTCGAGGATAGAAAAACTTGTTAAAACAAACTAAAACTTTAATTAAAACAAAAAAACGAATCAAAGAAATAATACACCTTAAATACACAGAAATGACTACAATACATTTTTAAGTAAGGCTTTCTAAATTGATCTCTTGAAATTATAGTGAAGGTTGACCCACCTCTCCCTACACCATAAAAAAAATGCTAACTGTCTATGCTGGAGTTAAATACCTTGGTCCCTCTGGTAACGGGTTTGAGTCTGACCTTGAACTCAATGAGCTACGTAACTTCAGGAATCTTGTTGTTTTGTTGACTCGTGCCGCTCGTCCATATGGCTGGTGGCGGACGAAATAGGGTTAAAGCCACAGAGGCCTTTGGCGAACGTGCTAGATAGAGGAGAGACACACGCCTTCGGCAGGAAATGATATCAATACCGGATTGTGAACGAATGTTGCTTTCTACTCTTCTGATTACTCTGGAGAATTATTTTCACTGGCTACCGGTGAGCCAGGCGGGAATTCTTTGACTCAAGGGTATGCAGATTTAGTTTCAACAGGACAAAGATCCAGAACTGATAGATGAGGGTGCCGATTTACTTTTAACAGGACAACGATCCAGAACTGATGGATGGGTATGCAGATTTACTTTTAACAGGACAAAAATCCAGAACTATTGGATGGGTATGCAGATGTAGTTTCAACAGGACAACGATCCAGAACTGATGGATGGGTATGCAGGTTTACTTATAACAAGACAATGATCCAAAACATATGGCCGCTAAATGATGAAATGGTTCGAAGATTCCCGTAGAAATATGTTTCAAAATGGCATTTACCAACACAAAACTGATCACTATATGATCTATGCAAGGGTTATTACAAAAAAAACTACCCGACAGACGCGATGAATTAGGGCGAGTTTTGTTTGAGTGTAAAGAGGAATGAAGTAGTTTCTATTGAGAACTGCTACAGGTTAATAGATTTTTATGACAAGCGTTTGACAACTGCAAATGCTAACAAAGGCGATGTGACAAAATATGAATTATCTTTTCTATTTGTTATTTTTAGGCAACATTTACCTCGTTGGCATTCGCCAGATGTACGCCAAAATATGCTATAAAATTTTTGTGTTCAATTTCGGAATGTTGCTGAAATAATAACATCTTTGGGGTTCTGAATACTTGATATTACATCTCTGTTTTACCTTTGGAATAAATATGCAAAATTTATTGTATCAGTGAAATTATACAAATATTAATCGAATTAATCAATAAAAATGTACATACACTCTGGACTTGTATTCAAACTACTACTCCAAATTGCATGTGACAACCACTACCTGAGAGATCTTTTATCACTTATACGAACCCAAATTTCATGTGCACTCCTAACTGTGGTTATTTGCGTGTGTGCGATTGTGTTTTACAGGACTCCAAACTGTAAATTGCCTAAAATTCAAGCATAATCAAAGAGTGAGGACCAATCTGCTGAGCGCAAAGTAAACGCGCGCGCAGCATTTCATTGTACTCAAATAACTCATAATAGATATAGATATATGAGCAACATTCTATTTCGTGCATGAAGTCAACTTATTGTGAGCAATTGACTAGCACATGTCACGCAGCTCGCGTAATTGTGGGATTTCATAAGTACACAAGAAATGAACTCCTGATAGAAAAACGGCAGAAATCCAGACATTCTAGTAATATCTATCGACTTATGCTTTACAATAACCCTATAATTATTAGGTAGGATATTAACGGTCGACGTCAAAAGATGGCTACAGCTCTTACCATATGTAAACTAAGAACAAATGATAGCGTACATCTGGAAACGGAATCGGTCATAGTGACAAACTGGTGCATTAATTTACAGGGTGTCCCTAAGGTCTGAACACATAGGATATATCACACTAGTCTCCTGCTTTAACAGACATTACCCCCTTTTACTTCTTTTAAAAGAGATTGTGTACTCAATAAAATGATGCAAGATTCCTGAGGGAACGCTTCATAAATAAATGTGCTTAAATTGAAAGAAATTTGGAGTTAATGCATCGAATTCATCGGGTGAATCTCACAAAGCGTATCAAACTTTACATTACGAATGAGGAAAATCACATTTAAGATGTTCTTCATTAATATTTCAATTAAATAGTTTATTTTTATATTGAAAATATGTATTTTGGCTATGTGTCCAGTATTCAAGAACACCTTTATAATTAGTACGGATGTGCTTACTACCCTATGTTTAGAATATATCAACGCTCTCCCTTAGAAAGATAAGGCTGCGTGTTTTAGCCTGTGGATGATATCGCGCCACTGATTGGCACTCGTATGGTATTCAGGCCCCAAACGCCATCTTATAGAATTATCTATAGAACCTATAGGTGTTTGCCCTCTATCCTCCTTTTGTCTGTCTATTTTAATAAATGTATTTTCAAGTTTTCTTCTCAAGCATCCACAATGAGTTACTTGGCCTTTGATTGAGGATGGATCATTTATGGAGTTCCCCCTTGAATAGGGACTTTATTACCATGGGCGATTGTTTGTGTTCTAGAGTATGTTGAGGTGACCTTAAAATGCTCCACTCTCTGGAGGTGAGAAAGAGCGGCTTCCAAATTCACAAATATTTACAAGTTGCTTGCGGAAGCTCAGTTAAGATCAGACAAGGTCCCCTCTTGTCTCTTTATTCTCTCTTTCCTTTTTTGAATGCTAGAAAATTCAAGCGGGAAACAGTCAAACTTGGATTATTCTCTTATCTATTTCTAAAACTACTGTTCCAAAAATGCTTGTTACCTCTTTTCATTTTATCTTTTACCTCGCTATTACAAAAATTAACCTCAGAGTTTAATTTGTACGGTGTTTATTATTCTTAGGCAAGTGTTCAAATCAACTTTCATTGGTGTGGGAGGAGCAAAAAGAATTGTTTGTTTTTCTAAGTCAAAGTATTCCTCAAACCTTTATCAAATTTGAAAGCATGGATTAGATTAACCACGACTTGAAACATAAAACTTTTTAGGGAATTTCGTCTGAGAGAACAAATAAATATCTCCATTGAACTATATTTTAAACTTCCAAATTCCAAATAGTATGTTATTCTTGCCTCCTTACTTCGGTAGTAATAAAACTAACACATCAACTATTTTGCAGCATGTATATTTGATGTAATAGTAAGTAATACTTTCAGTATTTATAAATACATCCTTTCCGGGTTTTTTTATCTGAGGCCTCCACTGTTTCTATGCTTTTTTCACTTCTAATTTCATTAATTCTACTACCAACTTTTGGTCTACCATTCTAGGGCAGATACCCTTTTTGACTCTTTTAGACGAATCAGAAATATCACGTGCTAAAAATGTAGCAATTTTCATTCTTCTCTCTGAATAGTTCAGAATATTACTGTCGAATTTTGTATCATTTCCAATTGGAAATCGAATCAACACTCATTTAAATTGCTTTCCTTAATTATCTTATATTCGTAGTCCATTCCACTCTATTTATTATTCGCATCCCGATATTGGTCGTTCTCTTTAAGGACGGTAAAACAGCCAATCCATTGCGACGCTGATTCTAAGAATCGGAAATAGAATCGGGGAGAGGGAATGTAATATCCTGATTGATGTGTTGCATACGAGAAGAAATATGCTGAGGGGAGTGTTTGGTGCGAAGTTTTGAGAAACATGTATACGGGAATATCTGACCACATTCTTGTGATGGGTAAGGTTTAGTTTGTTGTTTTGAGAAGGTAAGAATGACCCTGGCGAGAAGGAATGGAGACTTAGAAGTGAAAGGCTGCTTTGAGTTAGCGAGAGGGGAATAATTTGTGACAATTCTTGAAAACCAAGAGAGAGGAAGTAAGTGTGAATACGGGAACAAAGGAACTGAAAAAAAAATTAATGAGGTGGTGGTGTATAGTGCAGATGCTGTATTTGACTGTGTTGGAAGTGGCAAGAAAAATTGAAATGCTAGAATGATATGGTGTATCGCCATCGATACAGGAGCGTGAAACAAATAAGCAGACTTATGTAAAAAACATATACAAATTTTAGTAGAGTGAAATGAGCTATCAATCAATGCAGCGTTTGAAAGGGAAGTGAATTGCGATGTAATATGGAAAGAAGATAAGAAAGCAAGAGACAAATAGTTGTTTCAGCATCAATACTATGCCTTATAGGGTCGTTCTGCAGCCCATAAATACGCTTGAATTTAATAGTTAATGATGAAAACACTTTGATGAACTTTATAATGTAGGTATGCAAAAGAAATTAAATGTAAATATGATTGGTTTCACAAATTAAAACTGGGTACTGTATCAGCGTATGTACCAAACCTATCTACAAGGTCACTAGTGCTGTGAAAGGTCCAAAAAATAACATACGAGGGGCAGTCAATAAGTTTTGCGAATCGGTAGGGCAAAACAGAAGAAAGGGGATGGCTGTTTGTGTGGGTGTTAGGACAAGTTATGACAAGTCAGGACCTGCAGCCGCACGCTTCTGTCTCGTCTATTTAAGAAGCGGAAGCTGATCGCAGATCGTCAGTCACAAATTTTTCAACAATGGAGAAAGTTGAGCACCACGCAGTGATCAAATGTTTGGCCAAGGAAGGCAAGATTGCAAACGAGATCCATGAACGCATGGTTGCAGTGTACACCAACACCGCCCCTTCCTATGCAACCATTGCTCTCTGGAAAAGGGAGCTCCTCCATGGTTGTGAGTCCCTTGAAGATGACCCCTGTCCAGGACGCCCGTCAGACGTGAGCAACGAATACAATGTGGCCCGTGTGGAGAAGATGATCCTCGAAAATCGACGAGTGAAGGTCAAAGAAATTGAGCGAGAACTTGCAATATCACATGGAAGTGTTATCGACATCATCCACGACAATTTGGACATGACCAAGGTCTCTGCTCTTTGGGTCCCTAGAAACCTCACGCCCTATGATCGACTTCAACGTCGTCAAAGCCTACAAGGCCAGAGTTGCACAAGCTGCCCTGCGCGAGTGCGGATTCGAGGAGCTCAACCATCCCCCCTACCCTCAAGATCTGGCCCCTAGCGACTACTTTTTATTTCGCCAGCTCAAGGCTGCACTGCGTGGACGCCGGTTTGGGGCCGATGAAGACGTCCAGCTCGCCGTCCAGGAGTGGATTGAACAGCAGTCGGGAGATTTCTGGTTGTCGGAAATTCGAAGCCTCAGGGACAAGTGGTGTAAGTGCATTGAATTCGAGGGTAGTTATATTGAAAAATAATAAAATACTTTTCCTCATACCTCGTTTCCTTATATCCGAATTGCAAACCCTATTGACCGCCCCTCGTAAATGGATGATTCTTGCCGATCTGCTATGTAAAATATAGTAATGATTATGTCAAGGAATGAATATGAATGTTTTGTTGCAAGATTGAAATCAGGTTGTGCCGGAGGAGTGTATGAATACTGGGATACTACCTTTATATAAGGGAAATTCAAGAGAGGTCAATGTAATAATTAAATGTGAATTAGCTTGATGAATATTGTAGTTGGTGTGTATATACAAATTCTGATAGTGTAAAAAGGATAAAATTAGTGAATGAATCCTATGTGTTAACGGTAGTCATCGGTAATATAGAACATGATTTTCATTTTGACATCTCGTTGGGAATCATGGAATGAGAGGTGTAAGATAAAAGATATGCTGGGTTTATGAATCTTAAGAAAGCAAATGTCATGTAAACATGGAACGGCTATAGCATGCTAATGTAAAAATGTATGAAATGAGTCATAAAAGGTCGGGAGATTTATGAAGTTTTTTATGTTTGAAGTAAAGATGCATTAAGGGGAAAGGAGATAGGTCTAATATAACTAGGTCAACGTGATTGCTCTGTGGATGTGTACTAGTGGAAATTAGTAACAGGGCAATGAAGCGTATAAGAAAAGTTATAAGATGGGTGCTGTTTATGTCGGTGTAATCTGATGATCTGGTGTTAGTGAGACTGAAAGAATTTTTGAAATGTTAAATGAAACTATTGATAGAGTTTTGCGTGAAAATTGCTAAAAGTAAAAGTCGAAAAGAGTTAATTGCTGGTTATCGGGTTGAAGATGTGGTGCAAGATATTATTAGAGTTTGTGGGGTGTACTTTGGAAAAGTAAGGGGCTTTAATTACCCTAGGTATTTTGTGAAGAATAGGGGCGCAGATCAACCAGACTGATAGTATGGCAATGAAAAGCCTTAGGGGAAATCATAGCGTTTTTGAGTGAACAATGTTCAAGAAAATTAGATGAGAATATATCGCAGTGAAGACATGCATCACTCATAATCGAGCCCTATCCAAAGACTTACCATATTTATTATTGATCAAATTAGTTTAACGTGTCAAGGAGTATTTCCTTTCGTCTGGGATTTCGTCCATTGAAATGGAGGCGTGGTATAGAAGGTAATATAGTGAGTGAGAAAGGGAAATGGACTGCCGCGAGATGGATACGAATTATATATATATATATATATATATATATATATATATATATATATATATATATATATATATATATATATATATATATATATATATATGATCACTAACTCTATAATTTAAGAATGGAATTTTTTTGAGTATTTGAATAATAATTTCATCTTTTAGTTTGGTTATGACTTATGTTTTTTTATCAAAATTATTTCTAATAATTCTTTATAATATAAAAAATCAAAATGGTGAAGTTAAGAAAATTTATTTTTATATATCTTCTTCTATAACTATATTTTACCAACGTGATATTTTGAGAGGGGGAAAATTTAGTTTAGAGTTCCTTTTTATAATTATTATAATTGACGAAGTTCAGAAAATTTATAAAAATTTAACCATGGCTGCTTTTTTTTAGATTTTAAATTTTAATCTTAGTAGCGAAGCCATTGCCTGGTGTATATATATATATATATATATATATATATATATATATATATATATATATATATATATATATGGTTATCTAATAAATAATGCAGAATTTCTCTCATGTTTATCATTAATTTATAGATAAAAATAGTCGTAAATAGGTTCGTTCTATATTAGCCTGGGCTACTTACTATGTGAAGCATAGGTAGCTGTATGTCCTAACCTAACCCAAGCATTACATATCGTTATACCTTAGGCTTCTTTTTTTGATTCCAATAATTTTATATTAATATTGTAAATTTAATGTGTTTTACTGTTAAATGATGTACAGTAAAGGAGCAATTAGTGTGAGTCAGTGCCAAAGATCGTTTAAGAATTTTGGCTGGGAGAACTTGAGCCTCAAAGATGAAGCGCGTTTAGAACGTATTAGAAACTCCGATAGAATCAATAGATTTTTCATGACCTGTCTGAGGTACACTCGCACCCAAGAATCAATATTTGTTGATCTCTCCTTCTCGACTGAGATGTGAACCATTTTCTTACTAGGATTGCTACAAGAAGCGAAAAGTGTGGATAATAATATTAAACGTTCTAGAATAAACAATAGCCCAGCCGAAACAGGGCCAAAATCTGCAGAAGTATTATTTGTGAGTTTAGGTAGGATATTAATGGTATTATCCATTTTGAACTTCTAACCCAAATCAGACTATCCCGAAAGAGGTTTACTGTACTTGGACTGTTTACATTCAGCACTAAAAAGGCCGAAGTTAATCAATGGAAGAAGAATGTTCTTTCAAGACAACGCGCGACTCATATCGCAAGATATACCGAAGTTTAACAATATCGTTTTGGAATTATTGGATCATCAGCCATCCTAACCCGATCTGGCCCCATCAGATTACTATCTTATGAGGGGTTTAGCGAATGGACTAAATGAAGATATCGTAACTACCTGTAAGATATTTTGAAAATCAAAGTCAAACGATTTGGACAAACATGTTATTGATATTGATTGATGGTATTGATGCTGTGATTTTGGGGGATTTTTTTTTATTTTAAGAACTCATCTGGCGACTGCCTACATGGGCCTAAGTCGCCGTTTTGATGCTGTGAAGGAAAATGTTCAGCTACGATATTCGTTAGAAAGAACAATGGGTGAGAATAGACTTATGTAGTGGTTATAGGTGAGTAAGTCTTTGGGTTTGGGAAGGGTAAAACAGCGAGTAAAAGCAGAGTTGATTATATGTAGAAGAAAGTGAGTGATTGGAAGTAAAGGATGCTTACTCTTAAAGGAATAAGAATCATGCATGATAAGTGTGCACAGGGGTGGTTTTAAAGGAGCGTATTTGTGGAATTCTTCCCTAGTTTGAATCCTGATTAAACGATATACTACTGCACAGACTATTCTCTCAGTGAAAAAAGACTATTGGCGTGGAAAATCGATGAGGAGACGTTATGAAATAGAATGAAATAAGTTGGGGTGAAAAGGGCATTTTTAGCGAGCCAAGTTAAAGATGACTAGCCACTTAAGGGTTCGTCTCTTTCAGCTACTTGGTATCTAGAAATTCGCACGTTTTCTATTCTTTTATATTCAGTATTTTTCAATAGTTTGCTGATAAGAATATTCACGTCTAGTTTAGCAACGAACATTAACCAAAAGAGATATAGGAGAGACGAACGCTGCCAACTCACTCAAAAGGTAATATGCAAAAGCAACAAATATTTTCATCATTAGATTTAGGGCCTCTCTATTTAGCCCGATGTGAAGCCGAGGATCCCGGTGACGCGACAACTTCGGAGACGCTGTTTTGTGTCTAAAATAAGCTCCACTCCTGAGCACGATAGCCAGTGCCAGCTCCGGAGTGCCACTTGGGTTAAAATCTCATATAAACGCGCTGAGCGACAGTGAAAAAAAGGCACCCAGAAAACAAACGAAAAAGAGAGAGAGAGAGAGAAGGGGGGATAGAACGGAGAAAGAGAGAATGTATGTATGTGTTTGTATGTATATGTATTTGCGTATGTATGCGTTTGTGTGTATATGTGTTTGTGTATATGCTTATATTTGAATTACAAGTGATTTTATTAGTCTCTATACATTGGCGTAACGGCTGTAACAATATTTCTATCTATAGTTAGTGATGAACCGAAAATTCACACCTTTCACGCTCGGTCCATAACTTATAACTAGTCTCCTACAAAGTCACGTTGCTCTCTGAGGGTCTTCTGCAACCATGGCATTGCAGGTCGACTAATAAGCCAAATCTATTTATAATATTTTTAAAGCACATTATTGATGACAGCCTCTATCCAGCCAATCCTTCCGTAACTAAATATCTCTCTCACTTTCAGAACACCGTCTCGCACCACCTTGGAATATAAAGATTTCTGGCTATCTACATTTATTTAAAAGCCAGAAAAGCTGAGTGGATGAGTGGTTACATGGTTCTGTGAGGTAAAATCGATATTCTAAAACATAAGCAAACACGGCAGGAATCCGGCAACCTGGTTTTGCCATTATCTTTCCCACGCTTCACCGCGGATATAAAGGTTGATAAAGAGGAGATCCCTTCAACTAGTCGCAGGCGAGGCAAGAGTAGATAGCAATGTAATCGTTGAATATTGAGCGAGATCTCTCGTTAGTCTGGTCAGACTGACATGCAACCTAAGTAAGCTGGGATGGTGAATAGAGCACGTTACAGGGAAAGGATATTTAAAACGGTGGGAGTGTATATCATCAGGTTACGCATGACAAGTTAGATACCAAATTTGATAACAAACATGATAGGTAGCAGGCCAATGCGACCCATTTATCAAAAGTTGACCGGCAGTCAAAGATGATTCTAGGTCGCTCGATTTTGGCGGGGGAAACAGGTATTAGAGTGCTTCCTCCAATTCTATTTCGCCATTCTGAGTCAGAATGGATGAAATGGGATTTACTTCTGCTTTGTGAAGTTGAAAGGTTTGGACGGGAGCTAAAATATTATATTTGGAGAATGTTTGGCAAGTAATCCTTTGAATTAGAGATTAAAAGGAGCCATTGTTGAGAAAAAGACATCTGGAATTAACTATTCAAATCGCTCAATTCCTGAATTAATGGAACAATTTAAAACGCAATGATATCGTAGTTGAGTATTGCTACGAGATAACTGTAAAAATGCTGATAAATCAAAATAACAAAAAATATTCTAAAGATAATTATGGCTAACTAAGAATTCAATATAAAAAAACATCATAACTCAATAATAGTGCAAGAAAGATGTATTAATCATATACATCTGGGAACAAGTTCGTACGTAGAACATAAACCCTCAAAAGTACGAACTTAACCCACTTGTGGGCCATTATTTGCCACCCCTTCCCCCGAGTAAATAGGTAGGTGAGTATAAGCAAGTGATGTTTGAGTGCAGCATGAATTTAGGAATTCACTCCAATATGAGAATGGGCAAATTTGCATTCGCTTCCTGCCCCTTTCAAGTTCGGATTTGAGTTTGAACTTCTGAGTTATTATTCTCTTTTTGAACGAATTGGGTCATGGAGACAATTAAACCCAGAATTCTGAGTTTACAAAATATTTGACATTAATTTTCTTAAAGATAGAGCGCTTACATACATCACTTACATAGAATGGCCGATTGATTTTTTTGAGATGGTAAAAAAAAACTGTCTCCATATGGCAGTGATTTCTGATGGCAGAATGGGGAATGAAATTATCTTACATAGGTCCAAGAATGTAAGTTACCAGAATGAAGGAAAAAACAGTAGCAAATATGAAAATTACTAACAGAAAAATAAAAATAAGATTCGGATTTCACTGAATCAAACTTTATTCTTTCATTTAGGTAATTTACCGATTTCCTCTTAGGTGATTAATGTGAACTTGTTGCCACAAGAGTATATTTTGCTTAAACACACAGGATGAGTTTAAGGTAAATAAAAAAGCCGCTATTCGCGTGCTAGTTCTCGATAAATACACTTTCCTGCTTGAAGTTAAATTGAGGTTGTAAGTTTTCAACTTATGTAAGACAGTTCATGAAGCCTGAAAATCAACCTGAGTTGAAAATGTTATAAAAAATATTAACAATAATATTCTTGTGTTATCAATTCTTCTTATATTTATTGGTACAGCTAATGAACCATACCACCTCTATTCTCTCATAACACTGTACATATATCATTTTTGCCAAATAAAATGTTAGGTTTAAGGAATTAGTCTCCATTAACTTACAGGTAAAAATTACCTCTGAGTAAATGTTATACAAATTTTGGTAAATAAAACTAAAGTTACCAGTAGATAAGCAAATTACTAGAAAGAATTGAGGTAACCAAAATGATTCCAACTATTGCGGAAACAAATATCCCCTAGAATATGACGGTTAAATTTATCAGTGGAAAACATTTGTAAAAGTTAATAGCAAATAGCATATATTATGTAATGTGCAAGCTTCTATTCTCTGTGATGCTCTCGAACTGTTTTCGGATTTTTCGTTTTAGACCTTCTTTCCGAGTTTCTTCCAAACATTTTCATAGGGATTCAGGTGCAGACCCTTTGCAGGTCACTTGATAACAATGATGTGCTCGTCGGGCAGGAAGGTCTTCGCCAACTTGATCTTATAGCAAGAGGCGTTAATCCGCATATTAATTGCAGGTTCTGCTTCGGAAACTCACATATGGGACAAAGCATGCTGTTGCAGCAATTCTTTGTTCATTTTTTCATTCTCTGTGTCACCTAAGCGCACGAATGGCTAGGTACCTTAGATCAAAATCACGCTCCAGACCTTGGCACTTCCTCCGCTGATATTGGTTATCCGTCCATGGAACGTGCTACATGGCGAATGAAGATCGAACCCTTTTGTTCTTGGAACAAATGGCTTGACAGCGAGAATGCAAGTGTAGAGATTAGCTTCCAAAAGCCGACACCGTTTTCCTGGAGATATCGATGGCAAAAATCCTACTAATCTCTCAAGAAACTGCTGCGGCCGTCTTGAAACGGTCGTTATTCACAATTTGGGTAAATTCTCAGTCTCCCATTTTTGAGATATTCATTGGCCTACCAATTGATTTACCAGCCATACATAAACCTGTTTTGTTAAAAGGTTGATCGAATATTATGAACTATAAGTACAATGGTTCAAGTTGCTTTTTTTGTTTTTGTAATTACATTGTAACTATTCAAGCCGATTCTAACGAAATTTGAAACCCTTATGTTGTTTTACATTCTCTTTTAAATGATATAATTGGCAAAGTTCTCCCTAGGTTAGCCCGGGAGTTTTTTTTGTTTTGGCAATAAAATCATAACTATTCGGCCGATTCTAACGAAATATGAAAGCTTTATGTTGCTTTACATTCTCTTTCGAATGATAGAATCTCCAAATTCCTTGCAAGGTTAGTTCGGGAACTATTTAAAGTTTTGGAGTTCGTAAGATCATAATCAGAATAAGTGAGAGCACGCGACTTTTTGGTGAGCAGACCTTGTTTGATTAATTTTTGGTTTATGCTCACCCTCGAATTTTGTTTATTGCACTTTGTTAAAAATATCTCTGTTTAAAGTGGGCAGATTTTTAATTATGGTGTTATGACGAAAAATAGATTGGCCGCCATCTTGGGAGCCATAGTGTTAATGTGAATCGCATCATTTTAATGGAAATTTTTTTTCCTGAATGTAAATATGATATGGAAATTTCATATTAATCAATTTTAGATAAAATATGATTATTTAAATAGCATTAAGGTGTGAGACCAATGTAGAGGAGTGGCAACATAAAGCCTCTCAGAGGGCCAGGCGGACATATACCTTAGAGTCCCCTTTCCTTGTGGAGAAAGCCGAGGAAGCGAGACCCATGAGGAGACTCGTGGGAACGGTAGCCGGCGAATAACAGTAACTGCCTACTCTGTTTGACCTCCCCGCCGCATAGTTAGTTGGAGCGACCATCTCTGTTAAGGCAACCACCAAAGGCCCTTAAACGACGCTCTAAAGATCCAATTACCTACGTGATCCGTAAGCCCGTGGTTATGTCACCAAAAAGCGGTGCCAGTCAAAAGGCTCGCCAAGAAGTGTGGCGGTTGAGGGTCTCGCTAAGTAACAAGCCGACTTGGGCACCTCAGTGCTAACCTCTGCACTTCTCACGCTTCCAGATGCAAACTCACTATTCGCGATCCCCTCCGCGTCCTCGCCCCTTCCCCCTTAGATGGGGCGGTGGTCCGCCTATAAATAAGCCCCTGAAAGAAATAGAAAAGTTTTTTATTCGGTGAGAAGGACGTAGGATCAGTTCGTGAAGATCAATCCTTCAGCTAGTTAAGATTATTCAGTGCGAACGACGTAGGATCAGTTCGTGAAGATCGATCCTTCAGCCAGTCAAGATTATTTGGTGAGAAACGATAAAGGATCAGACTGAGATGATCGATCCCCCCCCCCAGGCCAATTTAACATAAATCGTCAAGTTTGGTATCAGTGCCATACCGAAGAATCCTTTACAGACTTAGAAGAAGTCTTACTGGAGAAAAGAAAACCTGCTCCACTCGATTGACTCTCACAGCTCAAGCTCCGTAAGAGTGAGAGGAGAAGAACCAGGCCCCAACATGGTACCATTCGATAATTACGGTAAAAATCCTCCCCGTATACCCCAAAACTAGTGGGGGCATTCGGCGTTAAAGAATAAGACAACAAGAGGCTTCAAGGTTATTCAGAAGAGGACTCTTGGAGCGAAGAGCACGGTAACTCACTCCGTCTTTTTAACGTAACCGGAGGCTAATTTGCAATAAGAAGTTGACCTCGCCCCACCTCGCTTCCTCCATCCCATCTCGACGAAATTCTAACATCGGCCACTCCAAATCTCCGAAGCGCAAGATAAGCCCTCCAACGACATCCAGCAATCCCTGATCCCTTCTGCCATGTAAGTTAGAAAGAATATTTATATTGATATTGCGATAGTATGAGTTTAGTAGGTTTCACGATTTAATGGAAGTAGAAACAATTGTGCGTGGACCCCTGTCATATTTGTTAGTAGAAGAGAGTACTTTAATTCAATGTTTAACGCTAATCTAAAAGGGTCGTGATAAAAATACTAATCGGCAATTGGTGAGTTTACGTGTAGCCTATTTGTTTATTTTTGTCATTGAGAGATATAGTAATAGGCTCAGTTGACAACCAGTTTGCTCTCGGTTAGCGTAAGATGGGAATATAAATGTGTTTACTGTTTTGTGTCATAGTTAATTGTTAAATATTTAATATATGTTTATTTTGGGATAATTCTTGTGCGTTTATTTATAACATTACGTGTTGAAGCGGCCCTTCCTTAGAAATTTAACAAAATTAGCACTCTTAGATCATAGCATACTTCCACAAAAGAAGTATATCACGACCACAAGGTATCCTAAGATAACCAATAGTCTAAAGTCAAGGAACGCGGTAGAAAAACCAGAGACCTAAGGCCATTAAGCAATCGCCTTTTGAATTTGAACCTAAGGTTACTTTCGAATTAAGAATATTAATAGGGTTTTTAATTGGGAGTGTAGGGAGTATGAAGGTCAAAGTCCCCAATTTCGAAATAAGCTTAAAACTGATATATAGTACAATATGATGCAATTGCAATAGCCTAACAAAAAAACTACTAAAATAGTACTTTTTTATTTTCCCAAGAAAAACATCGTCGGGGTTAAAACAATTGTTTTTTAAACATATATATATATATATATATATATATATATATATATATATATATATACACACACAAATTCGAGGGTAGGCATACACACCAAAATAGCCTATTTTTCTTAGGCTTGTTACCTAGACAACAATAAGCAAGCAATTTAAATAACGTACACGAGAATCTGATATGCAACAATGCGGGTTTTCGCTATAACAAAACTAAGCGCTCGGATCAATCTGGACACTTCGATTTTTCTGAGAAAAAGTCGCTTTTCTACTGATAACTTTCATTTTAATCATTCCAATTTTCTTGACCCACAGTACCGTCCCAAAAGATATGACCACCTGTATTTCTATCATATCTTCCAAAAAAATCAAAGGACTTTAAAGATTTTCAAAATTTGTATACGATAACCTATAAGTATAAACTAAATATACCTATATTTAGTTTATACCTGTAAGTTATCTTATACAAAGTTGAAAACTTTTGGTTTCCTTTTATTTCTTTCGAAGATGTGATAGAAATACAGGATGGTACTGTATATTTCTTTAAAAATACGGAATAAAGAAAGTCCAATAAAAAACTATATACGTTCTTTAGCTGGTTAATCAAAACTTATTGGTAGATTTACATTAAATTCCATAGAAAAATCGTTGCCATCCTTCAGCAGGGAACTTATCGTTCAAATCCTTTGTATGACACACATGTGTATATTACACTAAGTACTGTAACTGGTATGTTTATTGAACTGGATTTGAGTGATTCATACCTGCTTCATTTATGTAGATGTTTAGTCAACTACGCCCTTTGCAAAAGTCTCGAATAGCTTAGCCGAAAACTGTTTTTTCGTTCACGGATTTTGACCTGGCTTATGGCATAGGCATTAGATAATTTACATAAGTGCATTTGTCAGCTCACAAAAGTAGATTTAAGATATAAGTCAATGTTTGTCCAGTCGCTAGATGGCCAAATTAGTTATGTGTACCTAAGACTTAGTGAAACTAATCAAGAAGAATGTGAATTGTTGGCGTTATTTCAGCATTGCAATTTAATTTAAAAAGTCCTTAAAGTGCGATCACTGCGAGTGTAAAATCATTCGTGAAAAAAACCCAAGAGTCTTTTTGCCTGTCGGAAACGCACAATAGAGCGGAAAATGGTTTTTATCTCGTAAGTGTAAATGCAGGCACAAGTACAAGATTCGTGGAAACCAGACTATCTTACATAAATGTATTTGCGATAACTTTTACTTCTATAAGTGCAGAAAGGTTCCCGCAAATAATTAAAGGGACCTGAATTTCTAAACAAGTAGCGTTGGACTAGTTGAATTTGGGGATATATGTCACGATGTTTGTTTGCGTTTGCCTTGAACTGGATGATAGTGACGCTATGTAACGTTGTGGAAATAGCTTACAGTAAAGTCGACAGTGGCAGGGAGTGTTTGGAGGAGTGGAGCGTGGACCAGGGAGATGTTAGAGTAGAAGAGTAGGTTAGGTTAGGGGTGAAAGTTAGGTTAGGTATGTAGGTTAGGTTATATGGGTAATATATGTTAGTGTGGAAGGATTTGAAGGTAGGTTAGGGGTTGGTAGGTGAGGTTAAGAGTGATAGTTTTGGGGGTAGGCTAAGTTTTAGTTTAGGTTAGGCTATGAGGTTAGTATAGGTTAGGGAGCCTAGGTTAACGGGGATAACTTAGGTGAGGATAGGTTAGGATAAGGAATAGATCATATTAGGTAGGTAAGTTAGGTGGGGATTAAGTTAGGATAGGGGTAGGTTAAGCTAGAGAGGTAGGTTAGATGGCCCTAGGTTAGGGGAAGTTAGGGTAGGTTAGACTGGGTTTGTAGGTTAGGTGGCCTTAGGTTAGAGGTGGTGGTTAGGTTATGTTAATGAGTAGGTTGGGTCAGGGGAGTAGTGTTAGGTTCTTTAGGAGTGGTAAATACATTAGGGGTGTATGTTATGTTAAGAGGTAGGTTAGGTTAGACGTGCAGGTTAGGTTAAGAGTGGAGGTTAGGTCATAATAAAAATAAATCATATACAGCCATACGCGTATTAGCTTACTTTGAATGTCTTCGTATCGGACCCAACAATGGGTTGGCAATGGTACCAACAAAATCCAACAATGGATTGGCAATGATACCAACAAAATCCAGCAATGGATTGGTAATGGTACCAACAAACTCCAGCAATGGATTGGCAATGGTACCAACAAACTCCGGCAATGGATTGGCAATGGTACCAACAAAATTCAACAATGGATTGACAATGGTACCAACAAAATCCAACAATGGATTGGCAATGGTACCAACAAATTGAGAAGTGGCATCGAATTTTAAAGCCGCGGCTACTTGATTGCAGTTCATAACGAGTCATCGGCTGAAGAAAAAGGTCTTGATTAGGTTAGCTACGGTCATTTTCCGACGCATCTCATTTTGTTTCCTACAGTTTTGGCCTAAGTTGTTCAGTTACACTGACGCTATCGGAAAAATTGATACCTAAATTAAATTTACCTAATCCTATGCTTTTCCTCTAGACCTAATTTTGTAGATGATTAAACATGCCAGGAATCGGAAAAAATGTTGAAATATTTACTTCCACACTGCCATTCTGATGCACCTCTCTGTGGTAGAGTGTCAAAAGTAAATCCATGTTACCTGTCTCAGTTTCGCCGTTCACCTTAACCCTCATCCTATACGAACTCAACTCACACACACAGGTAACATCCATGGCTCATAAGACAGTTTTTTGTATCGTTTTCATGATAATGCTTCCATTTATTCAAAAATATGTAGTTTGTAGCAGAATAAGGTCAAAGGGCCACCACGTACCCTTCTGTACCCACGTGGTCCTGAGATCACCGCATGGAACTTTGAAAGAATGGATGAGCCAGGGTGAGGGTGCAGACTACGCAGTTATCACGCCCCAGCTGTATTTCTTAGTGAACAATTTCATCGTCTCCCATGGCCACCTTTCAGCCAACATTCCTGCCTTCCGTCATAAGATTGAAGACCGTTAAATATTCCACGCTGATGTTATCACAATCACGCCCTCCCCGAAGAAGTCTTTGACTTTTTCCCCCAAATCGCGTGTGTGTCTAGAGGCGGCCGTCAAGGCCACCAAAAGCCACCTCACCAGGCGTCTATATAATCTTTCGATTCAGTTTAGTAAGCAGCACTAATAGGCTTCGCCCATTGGCGATTTCGATTCGAGACGAAGGCTAAATCGACATCCGTGAACTCCTCCATAGTCAATCGGCGAGTATCTGACTAGGATTCCCATCTCCGGAGGCAATCTATGAGTGCTCCCTCATCTGAAGCGAGAAGTAACCCGACTTTCTCCTTCGCAGTCATAGTATCTCGACTGGCCCCTTTTCTGCAACGAGCACGTAAGCAATTGTAACTGTTGTCACCCGCAGATTGATCTAGAATCTGGCTTACCCAATCGATCTATTCTATGTGTACGCACCCCGGTTTTAAATCTCCCTTTAAATCACCGACCTGAATCCGAGCTCCTTAATCCCTTAATTTACCCACCTGTATCTCGCGTAGACATTTAACTCCGTGTGTACGACCATTCCATTTAAACCCAATGTTTGTGTATATTTAAATATTGTCTTTCTTTTGCAATTTCAACGCGTACCAGCTACTTATTAATCTTTGGCCAACTTGCAGTCTGAAATATTTGTTTTAAAAAGGACCCCGCAAAGTTAATGATAAACCATCCCCACTGGACTCATAACAATTTCCCCATTCACTAACGGTCTTCAACCAACTTCGGCCCAAAGCCACAAAAATACCTACGTATATATATATATATATATATATATATATATATATAGAGAGAGAGAGAGAGAGAAAGAGTGATAGAGAGAGAGAGAGTTATAGAGTCTGGCCATTCCACGACATAGCTCACTTCACCAGTTAAATTATTATTATACTTTATTTTTTAGTAACCAAGATGTTTATGGCCCTATTAATTATCGATACAAATAAATGAATAGCGAGTGTGCTTCACCTAAACGATTAATTTATTTCATTCACTACTTTTGGTACCGTGAATGACAATTGGCAACTTGGGCGGTCGCATCTTACAACTACATGAAGTCATTTCGGTTTCCCAATAAAATCCAAACTTTTTGATGAAATAA
Organism: Ceratothoa steindachneri; assembly: GCA_963969495.1. Taxonomy (NCBI): domain Eukaryota; kingdom Metazoa; phylum Arthropoda; class Malacostraca; order Isopoda; family Cymothoidae; genus Ceratothoa; species Ceratothoa steindachneri. The sequence goes on from OZ018335.1 coordinate 26,009,623, forward strand.
TCAAAAACAATGGTTGTTAAACTGTCTGAAACAAAATGAGACAACACGGAAACTTGCCGTGGCTATTCCAGGTTTTTTCGCAATTTTTATCCTCAACGAGCAATCTTACTTAGTGAAGAATTTGAACATTAACGCAAGTTTGGACTTTGATGGACTTTTTCGAATTTCCTTCGCTCCAACTTTCCCAGAGGACTTCGAATCGGACCCTCATATATCAATGCATCCAGTGCCTCTATATGTAGGTTTAGGCCCTTTAATTTTTTATCAAAGGAGTCCATTCTGTCGTTTTATTCTTTAGTGAGAAAAAATGTTAATGGGTTTAAAGCGTGTTTCGACGAATTGTGGAAACAAGAAGCAAACGAGACTCGGAGGGGGGGGGGGGGGCGGTAAAAAGAAATATCTGCATTTTGCTTCCACCGCATTCTTCCTGTAGATCAATGTTTCAAAACTTAGGGCCATAGCCCATTTAAAGGGGGCTATACCCCTATTTAAAATCTCTTTTGATACTTGATTTTTCCTTCTTAGTTGCTCTTTTTTGTTTGTTTTGACTCACTCAATTTGTATATTCGTTTAAAGAGGCCACAGATTCGATGAAGCGGCCACAGGACTCAACCTATCGAAGCTTAAATTCTAATTAAGCCAATAGATAATTTTAATTTACGTCGTTGAATTAAGGTAAAAAAAAATATTAATACATATATTTTCCCTTTTCTTTTACTTATTTTATAATCAATTTGAATTTATCTGTAAACAAGTATATTCATTTTATTATGTAAAATATTATTAATCTCCAAATTACCTACTGAAAATGATACTTATGTAGGCCGCCGAAAAAAAGGGTGCATAAGTAGGTCATAAGCCAAAATCTTATGGAAACCAGCGCTGTAGGCCACCTCACCCAACCATTTGTTGTATAAGCTTGTACCGGGACGACCCCTCATGAAAAATGGCGATACCCACTAAGATAGGTACCAGGCAGTGCGAGTAGGTGCTGAGAGAACCCGTATAGGTTGAGGTCTCCCAATGAGAAATGCGATTAAAAAAATCGTACACGACAGTCACTTATTACTAGGGGACAACTTACCCTCGGTTGAATAAATCGAAACCAACGGAGGCATGAAAAAAATATTGGAAAGAATTTTGAAAAGAAAGCGATGTGGTAAGGGAAAGGGAAAGTGTGAAAAGCATACAACCCGAAGAATCTAAAGAGGAAACTACTTGGCGTGGTGGGTATAGAGAATAAACATGAAGTGGAAGCCAATTAACGATCTGTCTGCACTTCCCCCTTCGATGAAGATTGGGATAACAAGCGAGTCTTCGTCTGATCTTTATGTGGATTTCATTATCCAGTCGGGAGACATCACCCACGATTGAAAGAGGGAGAGGACATAATCAATTAAGTCATCGGTGATTTGTACCTGGTAGAAGTTTCACCTGGGAAAATTTTATAATATCAGTCAAACTGAGGTAAAATTTTGTAATGTAGACGAAATTGAGGTAAAATTTTATAATATAAACGAAACTGAGGCAAAATTTTATATTATAACCCAAACCGAGTTAATATTTTGTAAAATCAGCAATATCGAGGTAAAATTATATAATATCAGCAAAACCGGAGCAAATTACCCTAAATTATACCTAAATTTTTGGTTCTCTCTTATGAATGGGCATGTAACAATTTGATGGAGGAACCCCTTCAGGCCCCACCCCATACCACTCTAATTTAGAACTACTGGGCTATGTCACGGAATGGCTTGATTGATGGGCGGGGTGGCGGAACTAGGGACACTCCGTTCCAATATTATCGTACATATTTCAAAGGAATCATTTGGAAGCTACAGTTTCGGTTGCAAATTTTACCAAAATTTTATAATATCAGCCAAATTGAGGTAAAATTTTGTAGTGTAGACGAAAGTGAGGTAAAATTTTATAATATCTTCGAAACTGAGGCAAAATTTTATATTATGAGTTATAACGAGGTAAAATTGATATTATCAAATTCAACCATTTCATTCCTCACCTGACCTCTGTTAAGCATAAATGCTTATCAGTCATTCCGCTCTCTGACGTCCTTCCTCAGATTTCATACACATAAATTCTGATTTTCATTTTATTCGTTCTTCTCTCATATTTTTTATCAGTCTATTGATTCGTAATTTTCTATTTTTCCCGGAGTGGAGTTCTAACAGTTTAAATAATATATATATATATATATATATATATATATATATATATATATATATATGAAAATGAAGTCTTTTCCGCTTCCCCTTTGTAATAAAACATTAACTTCCATGTTCATGTATATTTTCGGTCTTGGTATAAGCCTTTAGGTGCACACTTGTGAGTGTGAATATATTCATCACTCGAAAATAGGGTTACACCAATCTCTAACTAAATTATCTCATAGGGGAATCTGAAAATTAGTGTTTCACTTGCCTGAAATTACCCTTTAGAGTTCAGATTAACGAACAATCTCGCTCGAAATTTATACATATTAATCTCTTTAGCGACTGTTAAATACTAGATTAAAAATAAGTAAAATTACAGTCTTTTGAATCAGTAAGGTTAATTATATTAAATAACTATTTAATTTAGTTCTTACCTGTAAAAGCGATGTTCAGTAATTGGGAAAACACCAATAACCCGATAACGAGATAATTGCGTCTCCATGATTCCATGCTGAGCATTGAAATAAATATTTATGTTCACTTGAATATTGATAAACACGAGACCACTCACAATCGGACAGGCCGAAATGGGAGACACATCCTCACTGTACCAATGCCCAAGCAATACTGGTCTCTGCCCGGCAGGCCCAGTGCCACTGTTACACATACACAAGGTGGCAACGGCTCGCACTCAAAAACAGAAGCAAATAGACTCTCATCTATTTTTTTGTTTGTTTCTTTTGATACTTTTTCCTTCTTAGTTGCTCGTTTTGCTCTTTTTCGTTTATTTGTGATTCACTCAATTTGCATATCCGTTTAACTCTGTTTATCTCCAAACATTCTTATCAGCATACGTCGTTTACATGTACTTTTATTGTGTGTATGTTTAGTCATATGTTCACATTATTTTGTTCTAAAAATCATTTAAATAGCATTCCGCGTTTGAAAGATTTCGAAATTCACTTTCAAGTAAATCCTCCAATTTTACCCTAATTGATCCTTACTACACAATTTGTGGCAACAATTGATATATTATTCATAAAGATTGTGGTAAAATTAGACTGCTTCGGTTAGAGTAACTATGAACAATAAAAGATATATTATGAATATTGCGAATCGGTATGGCAAAACAGAGGAAGGGGGATGGCTGTTTGGGGGGGGGGGTTAGGACAAATTATGACAAGTCAGGAACTGTAGCCGCACGCTCCTGCCTCGTCTATTTAAGAAGCAGTAGCTGATCGCAGATCGTCAGTCACAAACTTTTCAACAATGGAGAAGGTTGAGCACCGAGCAGTGATCAAATTTTTGACCAAGAAAGGCAAGAATGCAAAAAGATATCCATGAACGCATGGTTGCAGTGTACACCGACACCGCCCCTTCCTATGCAACCATTGCTCGCTGGAATAGGGAGTTCCGCCATGGTCGTGAGTCCCTTGAAGATGAACACGTCCAGGACGCCCATCAGACGTGACCAATGAGGACAATGTGGCCCGTGTGGAGAGGAGGATCCTCGAAAATCGACGGGTGAAGGTCAAGAAATCGAGGGACAACTTGGAATATCACATGGAAGTGTTATCAACATCATCCACGACAATTTGGCCATGACCAAGGTCTGTGCCCGTTGGGTTCCTAGAAACCTCACTCCCCATGATCGACTTAAACGTCGTCAAAGTCCACAAGGCCAGAGTTGCACAAACTGCCCTGCGCGAGTGCGGATTCGAGGACCTCAATTATGCCCCCTTACAGTCCACATCTGGCCCCTAGTGACTACTTTTTGTTCCGCCAGCTCAAGGCTGCACTGCGTGAACGCCGGTTTGGGGACGATAAAGATGTCCAGCTCGCCGTCAAGGAGTGGATTAAACAGCAGTCGGGAGATTTCTGGTTGTCGGAAATTCGAAGCCTCAGGGACAAGTGGCGCAAGTGCATTGAAGTCGAGGGTAGTTATATTGAAAAATAGTAAAACACTTTTCCTCCTATCTCGTTTCCTTATATCCGAATTGCAAAACTTATTGACCGCGCCTCGTAAAAAACTATTGGGAAAAAGATCCACAGTAATTACTTTGATGTTAATTTGGCTTCCAGTCAACTAAGGATGCCTGTAATGTAGTGGTAAAATCAAGGAAACTAAATTTTGGGGGCTTTTGATTCAATTACATTCCGTACCAAGTAATTTATTCATCAAAATCCAAAATTCATTCCTTGATTCAACTTCCTGTGATACCAATCACCAGGAACCAGCCGTTACCACAAATATTGCCAACCTCCTTTGAATTAATTTGCCTTTAATTCCATTTAAATTAATTCTAAAATAAACAAGTCTGCTGACTGAAATGTCACCTTACAACTTAAAAAACTTTCAATAATTCCAGGACTAACATTGGGAGGACCTTGAAAATAGTATCATTCGAAAGAGAATGTAAAACAACATGAGGGTTTCCGATCTCTTTAGAATCGGTCGAATAGTTAAAATGTTATTGCCAAAACGAAATAATTCCCGGGCTAACCTTGGGAGGATTTAGCAATTATATCATTCCAGAGAGAATGTAAAACAACATGAGGGTTTTTAATTTCGTTAGAATCAGCTGATTAGTTATGATGTTTTTTACGAACTAAATCCACTTAATTACATGCCTAAAGAGGAATATAAATGCAACAACAATTTTAGAGACAACTACAACTAGATCGTTGCAAGATTTCCCGCCTGATATACGAATCTTGGATCGAAGGGAACATGACTGTTGCAACCTTTTCAATCCCTGTTTCGTATTTTCATGGTTATTTTTTCCGTGTTTGCAAAGAAGACCAGAATATGAGTACAATAAAATTAAGTATTTTTCTGACCTTTGTTCGGTTTAACCGGCAATAAAAGTTGAACACAATTATCGGGTCAAGTAAGGCGAGTATGCTCGTAATTATGTCTTTCGGTGGTGAGGGTCATAAAGGACGAAACAACAAAGCTATGGAGTTAGAGAACTAACAAACACTTAGGAGCAGCACAGCAAATAAATGCAGTGGATGCTTTTTGACAACTAAAAAAGGACAGAATTTGGAACTGTGACGTAACTGAAACATTTGCTCGTGCAGAAGGTGCAGTGCCAATCTTGTAAAGCAAACGAGGCAGTTTTAAGAATTAACCGATTTGAAAAATATCACAAACATGTATAAACCATAACATCATATTTTCTGGTGGCCTACAATTGATGCACGCTCGCATTATATTTTATTGTAAGTTCATTTTAAAAATATTAAGTATCTATAGAAACCTTTTAGTAAATTCCACCTATCTTAAATGATACTATTAAGGAACTACTCTCAGAATTACCCAGGCAATTCTCTTACTTTCAGGATAAAAAGTCTGCTTTAATTTAAAGCTATTGCAATCGCATCATATTGTATTATATATCATTTTTAAGGTAATTTTGAAATGCTGGGTGAGGGGGGAGGGGCAGATCTTTTCTCTTATTATGGCCCACCAAACCACCCAAATAAATATAACATAAAAATGTAATCCCATCCCTTGGTTTACACGTATGAGAAATGGAATTAAGAAATCTATCTGAGGAGCTACTCATTCGAGTAACCGACCGTTCAGCCAGCTGATTGAGGAGAAGAAAATGCGTCATAATAAGAGGAAACATCAGGTGTTTATTCCATATAATTTTCTGGCTAACCTTGGGAGTAATTTGGCAATTATATCTTCGAAAGAGAATCGGCCGATTAGTTATGATGTTATTGCCAAAACATAATCATTTATGGACTAACCTTTAGAGGACTTTGCTAATTATATCATTCGAAAGAAAATGTAAAACAACATGAGTGTTTCAAATTTCGTTAGAAACGGCCGAATAGTTATGATGTTATGGCCAAAACAAAATCATCCATTAGCTAACCTTGGGAGGACTTTGGCAATTATATCATTCGAAAGAGAATGTAAAACAACATGAGTGTTTCAAATATTTTTCGAATCGGTGGAATAGTTACAAGTTATTACCAAAAAAAAAGCAAAACGGAGTTGACCAACCGACCGACATAGTGAGATGTAGAGTCACCCGAGACTAGACTCACACGCGAATAAAAATGGCAATAAATATCTTAAACTCAATAACACCTTCTCAGGGAACTATGACATCCATTTTCTATTATTTATAATTAATCTCTTTGTAATTATGTCCAACATGGGGACATTTAGGAGAGAAAGGTTATGTTGTCAATGGGTTTTAAATATCCTTTTCCTTTAGTTGTATAGCATGAGGCGACATACCCAAGTAATCTTTCCTGTCTATTTCTACCTCGCTGTCTCCCCAGCGACTTCACGCTAAAAGTAATGCATTTTTCTTCAACCTTATTTCTGTGTTCCCAACCCCTAAAATGCCGTCCAAGAAATCATTGAATATAAAAACTACTTCTTCATTGAGCTTCGTGTTTTAAAGGAAAAAAAGAACAAAAATAAATTACAAAGGAAGCTCATTTAGGCAATAATTTGGAATGATTTTCAGCAAATTATTACGATGTGAGTCGCAAAAAAGGGGCTAATTTGACTATGACGATCTACGAGTAGAAAGATTTACTCGCAAATTGCAAAATTTTAGGGCATATTATTCTTTCGAACAGCCAGTTAAGAATAAATAAAATACGATATAGAAAAAGTAGGGAAATATTTTAATATATACATATATACTATAGAAGTGAAAGAAGGAAGGTCGATTGCAACCAAGCGATTCGAAATTAAAAATCTAGGTGGAGAGAAGATTGAAAGAAATATAGACTTAATAGATAGAGCAATATAAAAGAGCTTCAAAAATTTGTACTACTAATTCCGCGACTTAAAAACCAAACACAAGAACAACAAACACGGAAGCTCGTACAATTGCTACAAAATTTGTATTTAGCTTTATAAAAAATTCGTTTTTGCATCCGAAAACAAGATGCCAACATTAAATCTGGTACCATTTCATGGAAGTAAAAACGTGCCTGGTGTGTTCGTTTTTCGCGCCCTAGCATATAATTTTATATTTGAGCAAAACAGTTTATAATAAACAAACAACGCTCTCGAACATTTGAGAGCCATTTCATATATTTTATTTATTATTCTCTTATAACTCCTAACTTTATAGACTCTCTCGCCATAAATTTAAATTACAAAAGAAATCTGTTTAGATTTAAAAATGAAATGAATTCCAACTTAACAAATTTGACTTAAATAAAGCTCTTTTCTACCTCACAAAAGGAATTCGACAGCACCCTTAGCAATCATGAAGTGCATAATTTCCTCAGATATATTTTTGAGGATTGCAACAGTTACTTTGAACGAATCGATAAAATAACTTTCATATTAATACTTTCTACAAATATTTACAAATTATTCACCCTTTGAAAGCCAAACCGCACATCATTAACTTTTGATATTTATTATTAAATTTGTTTAAATATTAAAGGGAAACTAAAAATATCTACTAGTGATAAGAACTTTATATATTTACCACAAAGCTAACAACTCAAATCTTTGCAGACACAAAACAAATTAAACGAGTGGATATTACTAGTAGGTAGTGCCACTACTCGGTCTTTGGTTACGAGGTTTCTTCATGGGCTTCATTGAGGATGGACCTCTCCGGCTTAGCCTTCTTTTTCTTCCCCATCTTCGAGCCTTCAATTTCCTGCAACGAGATTGAACTTTGTCGGACTCCAACTTCCCGTCTTTGGACGGTTGGGCCTTGTGTGAGAGCAAGCACTGCGGTGACCTCTGAAAAAGACGCTTCCTCGTAGCTGTCCTTGTCTCCCAATGGGGAGGGATTTTTCCGAGAAGAGGTGGGATCCTCCTCCAGCTCGACCAAGATCAACTATAATCATACGAAGTCGGGGAGAAAGAGCACGTTCTGGTCCTCCTCCGATTCGGCCGTGTTCTTCCTGCAGGCTTTCGGAAGACCACGTCAAGCTCGCACGTAATGCAGCACTAATTCGTTTAATCCCAAGGACACCAGGGATTCCGCTTCGTGGCAAGAGCCTTTTCTCCCGCAGTAGGGTTAAAGACCTTCCTATTTCCTTCCACAGGGTTTTTCTATCCAATTTACCACTGAATTTACACTAACGATATCATTTCTTTTCAAAACACTTAGCCTTCTTTTTCTTCCCCATCTTCGAGCCTTCAGTTTCCTGCAACGAGATTGAACTTTGTCGGACTCCAACTTCCCGTCTTTGGACGGTTGGGCCTTGTGTGAGAGCAAGCACTGCGGTGACCTCTGAAAAAGACGCTTCCTCGTAGCTGTCCTTGTCTCCCAATGGGGAGGGATTTTTCCGAGAAGAGGTGGGATCCTCCTCCAGCTCGACCAAGATCAACTATAATCATACGAAGTCGGGGAGAAAGAGCACGTTCTGGTCCTCCTCCGATTCGGCCGTGTCCTTCCTGCAGGCTTTCGGAAGACCACGTCAAGCTCGCACGTAATGCAGCACTAATTCGTTTAATCCCAAGGACACCAGGGATTCCGCTTCGTGGCAAGAGCCTTTTCTCCCGCAGTAGGGTTAAAGACCTTCCTATTTCCTTCCACAGGGTTTTTCTATCCAATTTACCACTGAATTTACACTAACGATATTATTTCTTTTCAAAACACTTTTAATTTAACGTGATACAGTTTCTCGTGTTTAACTATTGAATGATTCTAAGAGTTAATTTTGGCTTTCAAAATATAAGAACGCCTTCTCTGGAATTTATATAATAGTGAAAAAAAAGTTAAATTGTAGCATTTAGTACTCATATCTCGCAACGAAAATAGTAACCTATGTAACTCCATCCTTCTGGTACAATTCTTAATATTATATGTTCTACCTACTTTCTTTGAAGATGGATAAAAGCACTTTAAAGTTACACCCCGAGTTTTACAATTCTTACAATTATTTTTAAATTGAAGCATGTTCCCTGACCAGTATAGCTCCCTTAAAAACGACATAACAAGTGCTAGTGATCTTTTGGAAAGACCTATCTACTAGCATTTATCTTTTAAAAATGAATAGTTTCATATCCTGCCTCCTCAAAACATTTCTTCTAACAACCCTTACCATACCTTCTCTTTCTTGATGAGGGAAGAGTTCGTTTTTCCAGTTTACCAACATCCTTATCAAATTTGGACAAATCTTCTTTTGCTACGTTTTTCTTCTATTTTCGAATTCTTATCTTTTCCTTCCAACCATAACTCATACAAGGGACGATTATCTGCTCCGTAAGTACTTGTGGTAAATCCTTTCCGTTTGGCTCAGTTGTTTCTCGCAGGCAAAGAATGCACCTTGGCTCTAGCCATTTAACCTACTTAATTTCCATCACAAACCTCTTGAAAACTCCATTTATTCCCCACCCTTTACTATCGAGCTGGTTGCCACACTCGAATTAAAAATATCCACCCCTCCCCTTTCTCCTCTCCCTCACTGCAATTCTTCAATGAGGGCTCTTTTACGACCACATGACTTGATAAGACAACTTTTCATGCAATATGCCATCAACTTTTTCACCCAGAAATTAATCTTACTCCAGAGGTATAATATCAATTTCAAGATTCAGAATGCAACTATAACTTAGTTAATGGGACCTTCTTAATGTAAATTTTACCTCTAACTAGAGTGTATTCTCCGCTAAGCACACCATCATTATCTCAACAAAGCTTCTCTAAATTAAACTTTCGCTCCTGTATCCCTCTCTTTCTCTCTATATCTCCATCTTTCTCTTCAACCTTGGCTATTCTACAACGAAACAAAAAATCCTGATTAGGTGAGATTTTTCGAAATACTCCCATCTGATTTAATGTGACATAGAACTATTGGTTTACCGGCGTAGAATATGCTCCCCTCTGTTGCTTTCTATTATTCTTCTTTCCCTACTTAAGTGAAAATACAATAAACGTGTCACCTTCTATTATACCAAAAACAACTCAATTTGTTTTCTTTGTTTGCGTACAGATCGTTACCACTTTTCCTACCATCCCAGTAAGACTCCTATTTAAAAATTATAGATATCATGTCTAGCCTCTTTCTGTTGAGAATTCTCTAAATAGTTAAATTTCTCTAATTTCTATGCTTAAAAATTATATACAAATTCGCTCTAAATATGCACGGACGACCGGCTCTAATTTGTGGATGAATGACTAACAAAAAGTGCCTTCTTAAAATCTTCTAACAAAGTAGCATTTAAAGCTTCAACCTTCTTTTTTATTTTCATTTCACAAACAAGACATATAGTAAACACAAAAATCATGAAGTTTCTTTGTATCATTCCCAAATCTCTGCTTATATACTTTTGTTATCTCTTGAAGTTCACTCAAAATAATAGATTTATTTTTGTCTAAATTACATTTTAAATGTGATTCGTATATGAAGGAATCTTCTGCCGTCCTTTTTAATCCCTGAGCAACAGGTGGATATCTAAAGATATCATTTATTTCTTAAAAGCCCTAAATGCCTCTGGGTCTGCAGAATCAAAATTTGGCAAATGTTTAGCCTTTTCTTAGAATAGATTATTCAGATTTTCTCCAAAATTTAGGGTCGTCGAATTAGTATCCAATTAACGGAGCCTAATTTATAACTCTACTCTCCTAATTCTTAAGAATTATCTTGCGAGAATTGTCATTTAACATTAATTCACCTGAAAAAACACTATTTGAAATACCCTCATCAAAATATAATCTAAAATACTTGGCAATGGCCTCTGAAATCTGTTGTTTATTACACGATTTAGAACACATACTCAGCTCAATAGAAGAAGCTAAATGTATCATTTCCCCTTTGCTTATAGATTTCAATCAGTTCGGACGTGGCATCACAATGAACAGCTCTACAGCTTACATATTGACAAGATTTAAATTGCAAAATTTCAAAAAAGTAAAATATTATATGTGATGGAACGAACCCTAATGTCTAATTTGAGCCCTGTCCCCTTCAAGCGGAGACCACGTGGGCATAAACTAGATCTCTACCGCAAGGGAAGAGAACTATTCTCGAGTGAGAAAACTTTAAAGCGGCTGGGAACACCTGTGTTTGATCAGTCGCCCTATCTCACGCTGAGACGCATTTTCCAGACCCTCCCCTGGCTCTCCAGCCAGGGTCAACTCGAGAAGAAGCTTCTTCGGTTCTCTCATCTCGTCTGGGCCTGGTTGGTGCCAATTGTTACTTCCAAGAGACTGCCATGCCTGTATGTTTTCTAAGTAGGAAACAAGCAGGGTATTTAACCTAAGGTCAATCGTTACTCGTCAGAAAGTACCGCACGCCCTTTCGCGAAGATACAGCCCCTCGTCTCGAGTCTAATGTCGGCGTTAACTCTCGTTGGCTAGACATATTGTCGTGAGTTTGGCTACAATCAATCAGAAAATTCGTGAAACGACTTTTTCTTTGTCTCGCCAGATATTCTGGCGAGGCAATTCTAAGGGCACGCAAAAACATAGAGGATAAAACACTTTGTTTGATGTTATTATGGTGGTTAGAATAGAATTGTATAAAAGAGTCTATGGCTGTGGGTTTTCTATATATTTCATATTTGAAACAATGGTTTGTCCGATGAATTAGAATATCTAGGAAAGGGAGTGTGCGATCTTTTTCAACTTCTAAGATAAATTTCATCGAGGTCACTAAAGTGTTAATTTTAGTAAGAATTGTATTAAAATTTAAATTATTAGGCCAAAGGCAAAGGATGTCATCAACATTAATGTTTCATTAATGTGGAGAAGTAGTCTGCATAAATTCTAAGAATTCCATGTGCGAGTACAGGGCACAAACAATCCCCATTGCCATTCTAAAGGTTTGGCGATAAAATTTTCCATTAAAGGTAAATTTGCAATTGTTGATGCAAAGAGCAATGAGTTTAATGAGGGTAGAATTGTCTCACTAGAATACCTAGACAAAGAAGTTGATAGAATATATAAAATAGGGATAAATTTGTGCTACCATTTGTACTTTCTCGCTAATTGTTATAAGTCGGCCAAGCGTTCCCCTATTATCAAACTAATGTTAATGTTCTTAAGTTTCAGGCCAAAAGCTTATTAGTTTTACCCTATAACCATATTTTCATTAAATTACCTCGTTTACTTAGGCCTCTGAGCATAAATATTATTTTTAAGTACGAGACTACAATTTATCGCATCCTTGTCAAAAATTCCTCCCTCCCCTGACGTGGCATTGTTTATTCAATAGGCTGCAACAAATGCTAAAATTGTTATTATGAACAAACCGGGAAAGAACTAGATGTCCAGATTAGGCAACATCAAGCCAATGTACGTAATCACAGTGAACAATATGCGCTTTTTCTACATATGTACAATCTTAACCATAGCATTACCTGGAACAGTGCCAAACGGGTCATAAAATGCAGTAATTATATTTCGAGAAATATATTAGAATGTATCTCCATTAAAGCGTTCCCAAATTTCAACCTTAGCCCTGGTTTGTTCATGCTAGACCCCATTGTCACTACATAAATAAAATCTCAAATACAGTTGTTTCAGGATTTTGTACCCCCTAATTGGGGTTTAGAGGTGGGTAGTCTAATACCCCCTTCCAATATTCAAGGCAATGTATGTCCTGCCTCCTGTTGATTCCTTGAAAAGGTTTAAGAATATGGACGAAAGCACTCGGAATCGTTTTTCACTTTTCCTTTGTAGGTGTATCTGCATAACTTTGACTCACGTGCACTTTGTGAGCTTCTTTCATATATACATGTATATATATATATATATATATATATATATATATATATATATATATATATATATATATATATATATATATATATATATATGCATTTAAAGGCCCAAAGAAATTTAAATTGGCATCACGACATTAAGGAAGCCTTTTGAATAACGAAGTGTAGGCTTTCTTTATTCAGTGAAAGACAAGACAAGTGTTTTAGTGAGAGTTGGGCACGGGCCTGATTAATAAATAACTCAAATTGCATGACGTGATATAATGGATGCATTATATATATAACGGTTAAAATTTGTTTTCACTATTTTCTCCGTCTCTATATTTCACATTTTCTTTTTTAAGCTTTCAATGTCGTGATGCCAATTTTCATTTCTTTTGGCCTTTAAATGCATCCATTATATCACGTGTCATGTGGTTTAAGTTAATATGTATATATATATATATATATATATATATATATATATATATATATATATATATATATATATATATATTGTTTTTGGCTGCTCCTGTAGAGGTTCAGTTTAATTTGTAGGATAAATGAAAGTAAGTAGAGGGAGAAATTCATTTCATTACTTGATTACAACAAAGTTTCGGATGTTAAATTCACCTATCATCTGGGACTGAAAATATACACATTCGTGAATAGACTAACATTAAGAGTCAAAATTAAATCATCCAAATTAAGAAATTAATGGAGGATTTTGCCCCAATAATAAGGGCAATAATGCAGAAATTACAGGTTTATTGGGTTCAAATTTATGTTGGGGAATTTAATTAGTAAAATTATGGCCATATACATTTGAGAAAACACTAAATGCATATGCAAAACACACTAACCTTGTCCACTCAGCTGTGAATAGAAGCGTGGTGTGAAAGCGCGAGGAGAGTAAGAAAAAATGAGAAGAGTGGGAGGTGGGTATATATTTGATAGCAAAAGTACATTGATTCTTGGATTCGTAATGTGACAGGATCGGGGATGGTTTTTTAAATTTTTAAATGTTTTAAGGTGACATCGGTTTTACATTGATTAGAATAAAGCAGAACAGGCGAGAACTTTTTCTTAGAAACAATTTTCGCAGTCCTGCGGCTAATATCCATATGGCAAGAGAACCATGCCTTCAGTGAACACACCGTACTGCCAATATATTTTCCAAGATTACATCTCGAGCAAGTA